>CM059187.1:152830562-153430562 GCA_030323885.1 Branchipolynoe longqiensis | reverse complement strand
TCGCAATGTGTGTACATTAATGCGACACCCGAAACAGCACAGCAGATTTACAAAGCTGCTCATCATATTGTGAGATGTTGTTTTTTGGTGTGTTTTGGTGTAAATGATCATATTTATTCAGCAACTAGAGTAATACTAGAATATTTCTAACAAACTGACATTTATATACCGCTTGCCTAACTCCAACTGAACATTACAACTTACTACAACTTTACCAAATGAATACAGAAGATAACTTCTGTTTACATTCTAAAAACTATGTAAATACTCACATTGATCTGACTAATATTGATCTAGTTATATGACACTACTGTTACCATATTGCTATGGAACCTTTGGGTTACAGAATTTCATTGTGTTACATGCTGCAAATTGTGAATTCAACAGTTATTGTATACGTTATTCTATATACCTTTTTCTAAATAACCCTGAATTGAAAAATGGCTGGAAGACCAGTGCTTCAGCATTGACAAAAGACTTATTCAGCAGAATAAACATATTTACCCAAAGAAAAGAAAATAAAATTGAAAAGATGAAGGTATTTCTTTTCAGCGCTGATGCACTGTTCGTCTGGCCATATTATGCTATATTAACTCATATATAGATATAATATAATCTAAAATAAACCAAGATTACCAGACGTGGTGGCCGAATTGGTAGAGCACAGGCATCCCTTGCGGAAGGACGTGAGTCCGAATCTCAGTCCAGACAAACCAATTACTTATAAAATCGATACTTGTCGCTTCCTAGCCTGGCGCTCGGCATTAGTAGGATGTAGGATAGGGCAAGGACTCGTCAGGTCAGTATCAGGATAATGTGACTGAATGGGGGATCAGATCATGATGCTAGCAGCCTGGTTTCCCAGTGGGGCAGCACTATAAAGCCGCCATTAATGTGCACCGTCGCAATTCGGTACCAATCCCGATATGACATTTGATGTTGCTAGGACGTAAAATCCAAACAAACGAACTAAACAAAGATTTGCTATAGTGAAAAAAGCATAATGCTGCTACCCAAAATAATTATGAGATGAGATTACATTTTCTGTGTCAAGATTAGGGTAACATTGTGAACTGTGACAGGGTTAACATGAAGTTATTCCACTAGTAAAATTGGATACAGATTAAATCATATACTTTAGCGGAGATTTGATTGAAATTATGATGTGATGTTTGGTGTTGCTTTCTTGTCTTATGGCTAGTTCAGTGAACATCTTGAGATGAAATAATATGCATATTTATTTTTGTTCTCTTAAATGTTAGAAACATTCATTCAATAATAGAGACCTTGGTGTGAACAATAATATATTCTTTTGACAGAAACCCACTGGCATAAATTTCTTTGAATATATGGCAGTATTTGACCCAGCAATAAATTCATTTTCAGACCAAATCAAATAGTCCTTGTCCCTACTTTTACTTCTGACACATTGCCTTTTTTGTTCTTCTTTAGCGTCAAATATAATTTTATTAGTCAAATGATATATTTGATCAGTTTTGGAGCACAGATCTTCCGGCTATAAAGCAAAGCACTTTGTTGCATTAAAGAGCCTTTCAATTACAAATAATGCTAAGTTGCTTACAGCTGATGGGTAATAAATATAAATAAATTTAAATAAAAACAGTTTTCAATGTGTTAATAAATATTAGTTTATTTTCTCAAGAGGAAAATCATCAACCTGTTCTCTTTTAATGTCTCCCGGAAAATAAGTATCGTCTGCTACTCGGAAGGTATCAGCAGACGACATTTGTTTATAGCAGACGATAAATGCTACCAGAAAATGGCGGGAAACAGAGAACTCTGAGGAAGTGTTGAGTACACAGTCACATGACTTCCATTTTTGGTGCTTACACGGATAGTCATGATTTGTTTAAGTTACACAGTCCGATGGGATTGAGTTTCTGTTATTTTTGGTCTGTTGATTGATCACTATAATCCACCTTGCTTTACTTTGAAGTAACATTGATTTTTTTAAACTAACTTAAAGTTGCATAATGCGATGGTTTTGAATTTCTGTATTTTTTCTGAGACTTTACATTAGTTCAAAGTTACTTTTATTTTAAATGGTAAACTTTTGAGATATTTTGAGTGCAAACATGGAAGATTGGTTTTGGCAAGCTTGCCAAAACTCTGACACCATAGACTTCTGCAGTAACAGGTTCTGTTAAATTGACTCAGTATTGCCTTGTATGCAGAAACAAATGCCTAATAAGTGCATTAGTATCTAAGTTAGATATGTAAAATCAAATCTAGATAATTGGTTTTGTTTTAAAAATTTGATATTTCATCGGACTATGCAGCTTTAAGAGATATTTGAAGTGTAAGCATGCCAAATTCACAGCTAACTCCTACTCCATGAAGGGGCTATGTATATTTGCTTATTTGCTGGGTTTTTTAAATCCTGGCAATATCCAAAGTTATATCAAGGTGGCTACCTATTTGTAACAATGTACACACAGAGAAAATTTATAGTGCTGCCCCACTGGAAGAAGAGGCCACTGGCACCATGACCCATTTTCCTACTCAGTCACATTATCCTGATATGGGGCTAACCAGTCCTTGCCATATCATAATAATGCTGATCACCAGGCTAGGTAGCGACAAGTATCAATTTTGTAAGATAATAGCTTGACTCAGACGGATTCAAACTCCCTACCTTCCACACAGAAAGCATGCTCTATACGGATTCAACTATCACGTCCGGTTAGGGGTTTCATGAACAAGTAAAAAACTATATACAGTATAACCCCGTTAAACCAAACTTGAAGGGACCCTAGAAATTTGTTTGGATTAACCGATCATTGGTTTAACCGAGCTTTGACTTTGACTTGGCTTTGGCAAAAACAGGGGTGCATTATGAATGTACAATGTATGTGGACACTATGATTATTGTTTTTTAAGTATATACAGTTTAACCCCATTAAACCAACCTCGGTTAAATCAAATGATTGGTTAATCCAAACTTTTTTCCGCGACCTTGCAAAACACTAACATTTATCATATAAAAAGTCACAGATGACCTTAAAACCACATGAAAGTTTGGTTTAACTGTATCGGAAATGGCCTGGGGCCGACAATTTTGTTTGGATTAACTGACTTTGGTTTAACCAACTTTTTTATATGATAAATGGTAGTATTTTGCTGGGCCGCCGAAAAAAGTTTGGATTACCCGATCGTTTGGTTTAACCGAGCTTGATTTAATGGGGTTGTACTGTATTGAAGTACGCATTTCAAATCAACTTGCCACATATATATCCTAATCTCCAAGTAATGTTAATAATGTGACTAACTAATGAGGTTTACATTCCTAAGCCACATGCGGTCATATCCAAATGGTCGACCTGTGATAAAGTACAGCTATAGCGGCTTTATAGTGCTGCCTCACTAGGACACAGTTCAGCCAGGACCATGCAACCCAATTTCCCACTCAGTCGCAATATCCTGACACTGAGTCAAACCAGTTCCTATCCTAGCAATGCAAAGTAGCAGGCATGATGGCGACA
Source organism: Branchipolynoe longqiensis (assembly GCA_030323885.1). Lineage (NCBI taxonomy): Eukaryota > Metazoa > Annelida > Polychaeta > Phyllodocida > Polynoidae > Branchipolynoe > Branchipolynoe longqiensis. The sequence goes on along the minus strand of CM059187.1, from coordinate 153,427,059 downwards.
ACTATTAACTTACTTGTTGTTTATTTTGTTCGAATCGTTTGTTTGTTTGTTTGTTTAACGACCCCCCCCCCCCACACACACACACTCCAGCACAAAAAGTAAACATCGGCCATTGGGGATTTGCTAGAATCAGTCAGAGGTTGACTCCATGACGCAGGACCTACTCACTCAGTCATCCTTTTTTCTTTGTTCTTGTTGTGTGACACTCAAAATGACCAGAACTGATTAAGCTCCTGACTGTTCTTGGGGTTTGCTGGCCTTGCCACCATCGGTTCTTTACAGCCAAGCCTCAGCAGATCCAGGTTCACTGTCAACCTTCTCCTGACCCGACCTGGAAATGAACTGAAAATAACTCACAAACTCCGCAGCCAATAACCCACCTACGCAGCCTCACACCCTCACACCCTCACACCCTCACACCCGCACACCCTCACACCCTCACACCCTCACACCCTCACACCCTCACACCCTCACACCCTCACACCCTCACACCCTCACACCCTCACACCCTCAAACTCCACAGCCAATAACCACCTACTCAGCATTCCCACCCTCGCACCATCACACACACATCCTTCCAACCACACAGTCTAACATCATCACAGTCTCACAGCCTCACACCCTCAAACCTTCACACCCTCATACACACCCTCACACCATCACACACATCCTTCCAACCTCACAGTCACACAGCCTCACGTACACTATCACCCTCACACCCTCGCACACACCCTTACACACACCCTCACACCATCAGACAGTCTAACATCCTCACGGCCTCACAGCCTCACACCCTCACACCCTAACACCTGCACACCCTCACACACACCATCACACCATCACACACATCCTTCCAACCTCACAGCCTCACAGCCTCACAGCCTCACAGTCACACAGCCTCACGTACACTATCACCCTCAAACACACCCTCACACCATCACCCACACATCCTTCCACCACACAATCTAACATCCTCACAGCCTCACAGCCTCACATCCTCACAGCCTCAATTCCTCATACCCTCACACCCTCACACCCACCCATATACCATCACACACATCCTTCCAACCTCACAGCTTCACAGTCACACAACCTCACATACACTATGACCCTTAAACCCTCGCACACACCCTCACACACACCCTCACACCATCATACACATCCTTCCACCACACAGTCTAACATCCTCACAGTCTCACAGCCTCACAGCATCACAGCCTCAAACCCTCACACCCTCACACACACCCTCACACCATCACACACACATCCTTCCAACCACACAGCCTAACATCCTCACAGTCTCACAGCCTCAGACCCTCACAGCCCACACCCTCATACCCTCACACAGATCCTCCCAACCTCCCAACCCCACAGCCTCACACTCTCGCGCCTTCACACCCTCACACACTCACATCGTACCACCATTATACACGCACACAGCTACACCCACACACCCTCGCATACTGGCACCCTTCCTCCCACCCTCCAACAAACTCTCCGTCACCTCATCACACCCTCCTAATCTCCCACCCACCCTCCTACCCACCCTCCCACCGACCCACCCACCCTCCCACCCACTCTCCCACCCACCCTCCCACCCACTTACTCTCCTCCCCTTTTACCCATCTACTCTTTCATCCTCCCCCCCCTTACTTTTTCACCTCCGTCCCCCCTCCCACCACCCCCCCCCCCTTCACCACACCTCCCCACCACCTCCCACCCAGTACCACGCAGTTGCCCTCCTGCACTTGTCAAAAGTTTGGGCAAACGCTTTGAACAGACCTCATTCTTATGAACAAGCGAAAGCAAGACCTTTACAGGAACAAAAAGAATAATGAAACCAGTAGTGATCAAAGCAATGTTTTGAATACTCTACAAAGAATGATGCTCAAATTGTGGCGCTTTTACATATTTGGTTTGCCATTGTTTGTTTTTCACTGGGTGGTGCCACTATAGCTCATAGACTCAACACGATCAAGTTGGCAAAAGTGATTGTTATCTAAGACAGTGAATTTAACATTGTGCATGCTTTGGTGGTTGTTATTTGTGCGACGGTTGGTTCCGGTATGCAGTCGTTAACCATCCCCACTACCGCGTCAGCTGTGTGCATTTATCAACTCATTTATACATATTGCATTGTGCCATTGTGCTGTAGACAAAGACGTGAAAGCGCGTCAGCGTAGATTTCGATCATGCATGAGTATGGTCTGTAGATGTGGCCTATGTGTATGGAAGTTGGTGTAGTGTAGATTTAGCACATTTTGTGTGTGGATGTTCAGGAATGTAGTGACTGTATTACAGGTATTTATGTTGATAACATAGCATATCAGTGATTGGAAATACCTTTGAATTTATCAGTCTTTTGGTCTTTTAAAAATGATATTTTTATTGTTGTTCTGAATAATATGGTGTCAGTGACAAAGCACCTTTCTTTACAAATGTATGTGTTCTTTTAAATTCTGATTAATCTAGTGTCAGTGCAAAAGCACTGGTCTTCCTGCCATATATGATAACAGTTATTTACGATTTTTGTCCAAAATGAAGACCATTGGACTGACGATTGAACAATCTTTAAGTGAAGTATGCAAAAGTTGTGAAAGTGATGATTGAACAATCATTACGTGAAATATGGAAGAGTTTTGAAAGTTAAGATTGAACAATCATTATGTGAACTATGCAAGAGTTGTGAAAGTGATGATTGAGCAATCATTACGTGAAATATGCAAGAGTTGTGAAAGTGATGATTGAACAATCATTAAGTGAAATATGCAAGAGTTGTGAAGGTGATGATTGAACAATCATTAAGTGAAATATGCAAGAGTTGTGAAGGTGATGATTGAACAATTATTACGTGAAATATGCAAAAGTTGTGAAAGTGATGATTGAACAATCATTACGTGAAATATGCAAGAGTTGCGAAAGTGAAGATTGAACAATCATTACGTGAAATATGCAAGAGTTGTGAAAGTGATGATTGAACAATCATTAAGTAAAATATGCAAGAGTTGTGAAAGTGATGATTGAACAATCATTAAGTGAATTATGCAAGAGTTGTGAACGTGATGATTGAACAATCATTACGTGAAATATGGAAGAGTTGTGAAAGTGATGATTAAACAATCATTATGTGAAATATTGAAGAGTTGTGAAAGTGATCATTGAAGAATCATTACATGAAATATGGAAGAGTTGTGAAAGTGAAGATTGAACAATCATTACGTTAAATATGCAAGAGTTGTGAAAGTGAAGATTGAACAATCATTACGTGAAATATGCAAGAGTTCTGAAAGTGATGATTGAACAATCATTAAGTAAAATATGCAAGAGTTGAGTTGTGAAAGTGATGATTGAACAATCATTACGTGAAATATGGAAGAGTGGTGAAAATGATGATTGAACAATCATTATGTGAAATATGCAAGAGTTGTGAAAGTGATGATTGAACAATCATTAAGTGAAATATGGAAGAGTTGTGAAAGTGATGATTGAACAATCATTACATGAAATATGGAAGAGGTGTCAAAGTGATGATTGAACAATCATTACATGAAATATGGAAGAGTTTTGAATGTTAAGATTGAACAATCATTATGTGCAATATGCAAGAGTTGTGAAAGTGATGATTGAACAATCATTATGTGAACTATGCAAGAGTTATGAAAGTGATGATTGAACAATCATTACGTGAAATATGGAAGAGTTTTGAAAGTGATGATTAAACAATCATTACATAAAATATGGAAGAGTTTTGAAAGTTAAGATTGAACAATCATTACGTGAAATATGCAAGAGTTATAAATACAACAATTGCACAGTTAACTGAAACATACGAGAATTAGTAGAATGACAATTGAACAATTATTTACGGAAGTAAATAGAGTTTGTTGGAATGATATTTGAACAATTATTCAGTTAAATATACAAGAGTTGTAAATGCAACAATTGAATAGTCATTAACTGACACACACAAGAATTAGTAGAATGACAATTGAACGATTATTAACTGAAGTAAATAGAGTTGTTGGAATGACAATTGAACAATTATTAGTCAAATATACAAGAGTTGTACATATGACAATTGAACAGTCATTAACTGAAAGTCGTACAAGAGTTATTTGAATGACAATTGAATGACAATTGCAGGTTTATTAAGTGAAGTATTCAAGAGTTGTATGAATGACAATTGAATGATTATTAAGTGAAGGATAACGTGACTGAATGGGATATTGCACCACGGTGCCAGCAGCCTGGTATATCAATGGAGCAGTTCTATAAAACCGTCATCAGTTCAGACCTCCAAAAATCAGTAGCCATCGTGATATGACCACAGATAGTTGCTCGGATGGACTATTGCCTGCCAAATGTCTGCCTGCCAAATATCGTCTGCCCGCCTAATGTCGTCTGCCTCCCAAATGTTTTCTGACCGCCAGATGTTGCCTTTCCGCCAAATGTCATCTGACCACCAAATGTTGCCTTCCTACCAAATGTATGCCAAATGTATGCCCACCAAATGTCGTCTGACCACCAAATGTTGTCTGCCCGCCAAATGCTGCCTACCTGCCTAATCTCGTCTGCTTGCCAAATGTCTGTCCACCAAAGGTTGTCTGCCTGCCAAATGTCATCTTCCCGCCAAATGTTGTCTTCTCTCCAAATTTTTGCATGCCAAATGTTGTCTGGCCGCCAAATGTCTGCCCCTTAAATATCGTCTGCATGCCTTATGTCGTCTGCCCGCCAAATGTCATCTGCCTGCCAAATGTCATTTGCCCGCCAAAAGTCGTCTGCTCTCAGTCAATAATCACCTGCTGCTGACCATTGACACCAGACGACATATGCAGTTTTTTAGTGGAAATATTTACTTGTCCGCTACTGATTTTACAATATCAGAATGTCTATGGCATCTCGTTTTCCCACGCGGTCACCCATCCAAGTCCTTGCGAGTATCAACGTTGCTTAACTTGGCTGATGAGATATGACCTGGCATTTCCTATGGGATCTCCAATACAGTGAGTGAGCGTAACGGCCGCTGGGCGAGTAGATGGCGCCACGTGCTGAGGTCAGGTAGATAATCAGCCAATGACTGGGTAGTAGATGAGACCTTCCAGCTTATTACACTCGTATAATGTCTTATACTGCATACGGCAAGAAACATTCTCTGGCGCGAATGACAGCGCTCTCCGTAGTTAGGAAAGCTGGCGGTGGTGGCGCCAGTGGTCACTTGGGAGGGGGTACTCTGTACCAAATGATGCAATGAATAGCAGTAACAAATAGAATAATAATAATAACTCCCTTCCTTGCTTTCTAGTCGGATAATGCCTATACATCATATATATATAGAGAGATGTATAGAGAGAGAGAGATGGAGAGAGGGATATAGAGATCCACAAATGAATTTCTCATAAGCATATTTTCAGAACACAAAGAAAAAGTGAACAAAAAGTTGTACACGTTTGTAAAGGTTTTTCTTCTCCCATTTTATTTCTTCTTTACTCCTTTGATCTTCCCCCCTCTTTCCCCCTCCATTCTCCCACGCCCCCTCCCCCTCCCCCCATCCCCCCGCCCCCATCTTCTATTTGTATTTTTCATTAACCACATAAATCCTTGTCTGCTCTGCTGCTAAAGGGGAACTAGCTGACTTTCTGTGTGCGTGGTGCATTCTGGTATATGGGGTGGAGGTGCGGTGGGGTGGAGGTGGGGGGTTGAGAGGTCATTTCCGGTCTACCAGGGGCCGCCACCAGAGGGAGCTATAAACAACACGCGCCAAGTAACGCGGGCGTCCATATTAAATGTGCAAATCGCATTTGCAGCGCGTCACGCCTACGCGCAGGTCACATGACTGCGCCTCAATCAATTGCCTTCCCTGAGGAACGCCGACTTGACGACCTGAAGCTGTCGTCTGCAATGTTCTTATCGGGTGTATATGGTTGGGGTGGAGGGAGGGGTGGTGATGTGGATGGTGGTGGGGTGGAAGGGTGGAGGGGTGGAGAGGTGGCGAGGTGGAGGGTGGAGGGGTGGAGGGGTGGAAGGGTGGAGGGGGGAGGGGGGGGGAGGGGTGGAGGGGTGGAGGGGTGGAGGGGTGGAGAGGTGGAGGGTGGAGGGGTGGAGGGGTGGAGGGGTGGAGGGGTGGAGGGGTGGAGGGGTGGAGGGGTGGAGGGGTGGGATATGAGTGGGGTGGAGGGGTGGAGTGTGAGTGGGGTGGAGCGGTGGAGGGGTGGAGGGGTGGAGGGGTGGGGTGTGAGTGGGGTGGATGGGTGAGGTGTGAGTGGGCTGGAGGGGTGGAGGGGTGGAGAAGTAATGGTGGGTGGGGTGGAGGAGTGGAGGGATTGAGGGGTGGTGGGATGGGTCGGATCGGGTTGTGGGGGTGGAGGTTTGGTGGGGTGGTATGGAGGGGTGGAGGGGTGGATGGTAGAAGGGCGGAGGGTGGGGTGGAGATGTGGGACGTAGGGATGGAGGGGTGGTGGGGTGGGTGGGAGGGGTTTGGGATTGGATATGAGATAGGTGAAGGTGGGGTGGGGTGGGGTGGAGGAGTGGAGGAGTGGAGGAGTGGAGGAGTGGCGGAGCGGAGGAGTGGAGGGATGGAGCAGTGGAGGAGTGGAGGAGTGAAGGAGTGGAGGAGTGGAGGAGTGGAGGTGTGGAGGAGTGGAGGAGTGGAGGAGTGGAGGAGTGGAGGAGTGGAGGAGTGGAGGAGTGGAGAAGTGGAGGACTGGAGGAGTGGAGGAGTGGAGCGGTGGAGTGTGGTAGGAGTGGAGGAGTGGAGAAGTGGAGAAGTGGAGGAGTGGAGGAGTGGAGGAGTGGAGGAGTGGAGGAGTGGAGAAGTGGAGGACTGGAGGAGTGGAGGAGTGGAGGGGTGGAGTGTGGTAGGAGTGGAGGAGTGGAAGAGTGGAGAAGTGGAGAAGCGGAGGAGTGGAGGAGGGGAGGGGTCTACGCGGGCAGGGTTGAATGGGTGGTGTGGTGGGGTGGAGGTGTGGAGAGGTGGATGGTGGGTGTCCGGGTGGGGTGGGGGTGGGTGGGGTGTGGGTGGCCAATGTAGCTTCCGGCCACCCAGAATACTGCCTACTCCTCTGGTTTCCTTTGGGACGCCTGGTGTGCAGCGTTTGTTGTAGGTGTGGTGTATGTAGGGTATGTGTTAGTGATGTCATGGTGTAAAGGTGAGGTCAGTGGTGTCATGGTGTAAAGGCGAGGTTAGTGATGTCATGGTGTAAAGGTGAGGTTAGTGATGTCATGGTGTAAAGGTGAGGTTAGTGATGTGATGGTGTAAAGCTGAGGCTGCTGATGTCAGTGGAGCAACAAAACTTTATTCCTATTTCGGTTAGGCTGCACACAGGGTCACGTGGTATTAGTAGGCTATCTGGGACAACTAGTTGACATACATATGACGTCAGGCGCATATCTGTATTATGCCGTGTTGAAACAATTGACATGTAAATAAACCAGCAGTGAATCAATAACATATAGATTATATCACAGGTGAATAATGAACGTGTGCCTCAGGCTGGAAGCTTGACCTTGTCACAGTGAAGGTCAAATTAGCTTTGTCGGGTGAATAATCATTATAGCTATGGCTGTGAAATTAATATGTGAGTGAGATGCATATATCAGTAATTAAATGTTTATGCTTTGATGAACTATTTAAACCAATTGAGTAGAGCTGTGGGTGGATGGGTGGGTGAAAAGTGAGGTATAGTGAGGTTGGCTGTCCAGAGAAGAGTGGTTGGCTGTCCAGTTCGGCGAGCCCTGAGATGTGATTGGCTGAGAGGGTGAGCCAATGTTGGAGAGGGACCCGTGCTGACATGACTTAGATGTTGCCCGGATGTAAAACTCCAACAAGCAACCAACTCTAATCGATATGAAAATTGTATAGTAGCTATTGACACAGAAGATGGAGTGATTACTGAGACCTAGGCGATAATAAACTGCTCAGATTATTCAAGTGTTGAGTTCCACGCTTGACATGTGGCAGGTCATGCGATTTGAAAGCGAGATTTGAATTCTGCCAAGTCAAACCAATAACATAAATATTTATACTTGTCGCTATTTAACCCGATACTCAACTTTAGTTGGGGCGGGCAAGAATCTGTGGAATGAGGAAGACCAATTCTCTGTGATTTACATTTCCCCCCATTTAATCAATGAATGCAACACTTTAAAAACACTGCTGTTCATCTAAATAAAGATTCACCACCTGGGTTTGGGTTAATTAATATAATAGTGCAGCTCACGACTGAGCTTCCCTGTTCTGCCACTAGGGGTCTCTGGTGGCACTTGACCTATTGACGTAAGTGAAGCTCACGACTCTGGTAACGACCATTCAGGGGGTCGTAGCCCACAAGGCAGGGTCCCTAGGGCCCTCAGCACGTCATTGGACATTGGGGCTTACAAGGGCATGGATCCAAACAAAGCAGGCAGTATGTAATTGAAACTGACGGTTTGTGCAGGTGTTTGGAACAAGGCGTGGGCGGAGTGATTTCAGATGGGTGAAAACCGAAAGCGTAATGCCCATTTGAAAACGTGGTACCCACCAACGAGGACTATTATGACGCCCACAAGTATGCGTAATCATGTCTTTCGCTCACTTCATTGACGATTCACGCAGCTGTTTTATTCATCTCGATGGGACTATATTCTAGCTACTTCATATTGCACTTGTGCCATTCGCTAAAATACAAGGCCTTCATGGAGGCAATAATACTTAAAGTTGCATAGTCCGATGGTTTAGAATTTCTGTATTTTTTCTGAGATAAATATATTAGATCGATCACTAGTATCTACTTTACATTAGTTCAAAGCTACTTTTATTTTGAATGGTAAACTTTTTAGATATTTTGAGTGCAAACATGGAAAATTAGTTTTGGCAAGCTTGCCAAAACCCTGACACCATAGACTTCTGCTGTAACAGGTTCTGTTAAATTGACTCAATATTGCCTTCTTCACAGAAACAAATGCTTAATAAGTGCATTGGTATCTAAGTTAGATATGGCAAATCAAATCTAGATAATTTGTTTGGTTTTGAAAAGTTGATATTTCATCGGACCATGCAGCTTTAATAGACCATATGGGTAGACTTCCGGTCAAATGTGTTGCTTACATATGCAATTGTTCAGAATATAGTAACAAATATTTATTTTCAAGAAAGTCATTTTTGTAGAGCTTAGAATGTTTGTGAATATGCCTGGAATGTAGTTTATTATGCTACTCAATGTTCGATCCCTACTTCCAGTCCTTGACTTCAATTAGGCCTGGTTTAGAAAGGGCATAGTGGAATATCATGTCATATAAGTCGTAGGTAAAGGACTTAAATTTAATATTCAAAGGGACCTTTATCCTGAAACTTTCCTTTAGCACCTTTTAATGGTGTTTTTTTCTAAAACATTTGTTGATAATCCTCCTGTTTAACATGTTACCTATGAGATATGAGTATATTTCTGTACTGTTTGACAGATGAATGAACACCGGCAATCTGTGTGAGTGTTCCCTGGGCTACGTCACTCGACTAGATCATTTCACTGAGGAGGGTCATCAGCGCTGACTGACCCCGATAGTCACAGTCTGATACCATTGGCCGGAAGCCTAGATTCGACCATACATAACTCAACGAAAACTATCAGTTACAAAATATATATCCTTTAAATAGGCATTCTCTGTGGCGGAGTGGTTAGAGTGTCTGACTTTCTTCTAGGTCAGACTCCTAATCTCTAGGGTCGCCGGTTCGATTCCCCGTGCCCCCAGCTCTGCCAATTTGGATTTCCACCGCTGTGTATAACTTACAGCATCATCAAAGGCCAGTTGCTCTCATACCATGTCTATATGGTGTGGTAGGTTAAAAATCCCTTTGGTCGGTAAAGGTGTAGGCTCAGGCTTTCTATCGACCAGCAGTGGAGTGGGGAAGACCAGTCGTCTATGACTGAAATTTCCCCTGCTTAAACAACTAATGGACCAACAAAAATCAAAAATAGTCGTATTTGATCATAATGCTTGGCTAGGAAGCGACAAGTACCAATTTCGTAAGTCATTGGTTTGACTCGACCGGGAATCGAACTCCCGGCCTTTCCACACGGGAAGCTCTACCAATTCGGCCACCCCGTCCGGTTACTGACAATGGAGTCGCACCAGAGGGGGAGGGGGAGGGGTGAAACAAATAAAGAAGTTGAGAAAGTGCGCCCTTTACACGTGTCAACAACATCAAGGTAATTTCTGCGACGTCATCACATCACTACGGTGATTGGCTTGGAGTCCCAACTCGCCATCCACCGGAAGTACTGGTCACGTGCCGTGGAAGCTGTTGAGTCGCTCTTCACGTAGTTAGAAGGAGGCGGTATCCCTATACAGACCTTCTGTGATTTGTGTTGTTGTTTATTTATCTTTCTTTAGTATGGCAGGTATGGCAGTTGTTTGTCGTATTGCTATCCTTACATATTTTTTTTAATATTTTTACCGGGGGCGGTACCCGAATCGGTAGAGCGCGGGTCTCGCTTGTGGGAGATCGATAGTTCGGTTCCCGGTCGAGTCAAGCTAATGACTTATATCAAATTTATACTTGTCGCTTCCTAGCCAGGTGCTCGGCATTAATGGGATAGGGCAAGGACTAGTTAGCTCAATGTCAATATAATGTGACTGAGTCGGATATATGGTCATGGTTCTGGCAGACCGGTCTCCCAGTGGGGCAGCATTATAAAGTCACCATGAGGGTGCACTGTCACCACAAGTCGGTACCCATCCTGATATGACCTTACATGTTGCCAGGACGTAAAGCTCCAACAACCAACTACTGTATCTGAATGTAATATTTCACATTTTCATCAACCCCACACGACAGATACATTAATATATATTATATGAAAAGTGTACGTGGTAATATTGAATTATAATAAAGACTTTTTGTTTTAATTAAAAGAAAGAAATTTCACAACCTTACTAAAGAGTCATAATCATCAAAAACTGCACCTCATATCCTTTTACTTATTGTATCATATGTATCTTATACTTTTGAAATGTATATTTTAATTATACTTTAAAACTCATGTATAGCTTTGTGTAAATAACTGTAGGACACATGGTCGGTAGACCAGTGCTACTTCAGAAAGAAATGACATATAAATCAAATTAATTTATCAACAACAACAAATAGTTAGTATAGTGTAGTTCTCCTGCTATGGTTTGTAAATGACTCAAACTGGAACAACTTTGCTTAGCAATGAAACCTGTCAGTGTGATGAATAATAAATTAATTGTCACGGACACATGAAAAATACAACGGGTCCAGTGCGGCGGAAGTAAATAGACTCATGAATATTCATGTTGACCTATATATATATATGATGGATCGACCTTGACCTTGCTAGATCATGGCATCTGACCCAGCTGGGTCAGAATTTCACTTGAAAAGGTTAATTTACATGTTGTAAACTAGGCGAATATTTACCAGAGTTTGTAAATAATATGTGTATTTACTTGTACATGTACATGAGGATTAATGCGATCTGGGTGACTTGGGACAGCCAAGTTGCTAGAATTTCAAATAGAGCACCGTGAATGGAGTTGACAAAAACATGTGCCGTGTGCCTCTTGGCTGGGGTTGGCTAGGAGCAATGACGCTCGTGGAATGTGTTTATAAGTCATATATAGGTCATCAGCGCTGACTGACCCCGATAGTCACAGTCTGAGTCTATTTACTTGAGGTCGTTGATAAGCAACGTGGAGGTCCTAACAAGAATGAAAATAAAGAGACAGATAATACAAATGATCAAAAACAGAAAAATTAAATACTTTGGCCACATGATACGACACCAGGAATCACAGAGAAGAATACTGGAAGGGAAGATAGAAGGGAAAAGACCAAGAGGGAGAAGGAGAACAACATGGATGGACAACATCACTGAGTGGACAGCAATGAGCTATGCGGAATGCGTGAGAGGAATGAATGACAGGAAGAGATGGAGGTCCATTGCAGCCAACCTTCTTCGAGAAGACGGCACCCATTGATTGATTGATGATAGGTCAAATGAATATTGCTGAGTCTATTTACTTCCGCCGCACTGGACGATAGCCCCAGCTATTTTTCATGCTGTTTGTACCTGGCTTGCTTCTCGGCCATACTAGGACATCGCAGCAGCTGGCTAATTCGGTGTCAGGATAATGCGACTGGGTAGGATATTATAGCGTTGTGTTGACAGTGAGGGCATCCCACTGTGACAGCACTGTGCAGTGGACTGCAAGAGTATCCACTGTCACAATTAAGTCAATACCCACCCTCATTGGACAAAGGATGAAAAACCCTGAATCTGCCAATTAGTCAATCAATCAGTTAATCAATCGATTCATCCCAGAGCAATCCGTGTGTTTATTTCTTTTGTCATTGTTGTTATCACATTTGTTGATTAAGCAGGGGAAATTATTTCAATCACGGATAATTTTAGATAAAAGATTCACCCCTATTCAGAGTAGGGGTGAATGACTTCCATACCTAAATTCGATCAAAAACGGCTCTGTGGGTACCAACTGTGCATGTCGTGGTTCCAGAGTGCAGTATTTATCTATATTGACGTAAAGTATTACTAACAACCAAAATTGCAGAAGGCTGACCTGAGCAGACACAGGTAAACACTCCTGGGCAAAGAAACAGATCAAGACAGCACCACATCTGTCCAGTGTTGAAAACAAGCACCCTCACAGGAGCTTATACGTTATGGGCAGCGTAAATACCTCATCAATAAATAAAAGAATTAATTTTTTTTAAGTTGAGAAATTGGGCGAGAATGCAAACTAAGAACCCACGGAAAGCTCTCAAATAACCTTTTAAATAATATAATGTTTATGATTACATGAAGTATTCACACCAAAAATACCAGGATATGATAAATAAGCATTTGAAATATATATTTCACAATTAAGATTGTAAATTCATGTGGTTATGTCTATAACCCGGCTTCAAGACACTTTTTCTATAGCGTTCTTTAGCAGCCCTGTCCTGGAGACGGGATAATTGCTCTTTCACATACCACTGCTCTTTTCCCGATCCTATTATTAATATTAATGTCAAAGAGCCAGGCTAGGTAGCAACAAGTATAAACTTTATTATATAAGCTTTGACTCGGCCGGGGTTCAAACCCCAAGATCTGCCGCCCGTGAATCGAACCCTCAATGTTTATAAGTCATTTATTTGACTCGACTAAGGTTCGAACCCAATGACCTGCCGCACGTGAGGCGGATGCTCAACACGCTAGTCCATCCTGCCCGTGTTGAAGTGGTAGGTGTACCGGAAATAGCGTCGCGCGCGATGCTTTATGGGAGTTTCTTGTGCCGAATGTCGGCTGCTTCTCATTCCCGCTCTTTTCAGCAGACGACAATGCCTGCGCGTTGTGGTCTGCGCCAATCAAAGGCGGCCCTACACATAGGTGCTGCCCCCGCGGCCCCTGGTGGGCACAACTGGAACTATGAGAAGGGCTGGCGGGTGTGGGCGAAAATAGGGGGAGGTTTCTAACCCCCGAAAACTTACTCCCGCGTGTGATATAATGACGCGTGATACAATCGGTGACAGTTTCTGTACCAATTTCTGAAGGGCCAGGGATAAAGTAGAGCTATGCGGTGCACGAGTCTTGTTAATATCTAGCAATATTTAATCAATTTAATAGAACCTATCACTGCTGAGGCCTATGCGGTCCAGCCCTTTGATGCACTCACTAACATTAATTGTGAATGTTTTCATTTAAAATAGCTCCAAATATTTTCAAATAAAGGTTACTTCAAATTAAAGTAACGCAGAATGTAGCTATTAATTTAACAATTGCATAGTCCGGTGATTTTGAGTTTCTATCATTTTCTGAGATAACTATATCAGTTTGATCATTATAATCCACCTTACTTTGGTTGACAGTAGCTTTTATTTGATATGGTTAACTTTGGAGAAATTTGAAGCGCAACCATGCAAAGTTAATTTTTGTAAGCACGCCAAAGCTCTGACACCATAGACGTCAGCAGTAACAGGTTCTATTTAATTGACCCAGTATGCCTTTCTATGTTGTTTAAAAAAAAAAATGTATGCTGTGTTTATACTGTCCATAGCATGTAAGCTTGAGTGTTCAGGCTTGCTTTTAATGCTGGCTAGTTGTAGTAGTGGTGTATTCTTATCACACAGTAGGAGGTGATAAGATGTTTTTGTTTCTCACACAGTAGCAGGTACATGGTGATTATTTAGTATCTGTAGATGTTTGAGCTTGTTTTGTGATGGGGTTGGCTACCCAAGGTCGATCTGAAATAGGGAAGGACTGTTAGGTAGCTGTTGGCAGTTAAGTGTGTTCTTGGCTCATAGATGTTTGAGCTTGTTTTGTGTTGGGGTTGGCTATCGAAGGCCGATCTAAAATAGGGATGGACTGCGAGGTAGCTGTTGGCAGTTAAGTGGGTTCTTGGCTCGTAGATGTTTGAGCTTGTTTTGTCTTTGGTTTGGCTGTCCAAGGTCGATCAGAAATAGGGAATGACCGTTAGATAGCTAATGGTTTTAATTCTAAGTGTAGGTGTTATTGGTTTTATTTTCTGATCGCCCTTATAGTGGGTGCGAATAGTATATTAGTTTGTTGGTTTTGGTTTTACTACCACTTATGAAATAGCCTACTCTACAATTATAGGTTTGTACGTAGCTTGTAGCTGTTCGTTATCTACTGAGGGTGGTCCAGATTAATCCCCTTGGGGCAGCCCAGTATGTGGCAACAAGTGCTTAATAAGTGTATCAGTGTCTAAGTTATCAGGTAGCGGGTATTGCAGTACCTATTTGATAAAATACCTCCGGGAGTTTGACACCCCTGCCTTGCAAAGTTATAAACCAATGCCTTGTGGTACAGGTTCTTGATAGAACCAAATGCTAAGGGAGCAAACCCTAACAGAAAACCATGTTTCCGCGGCAGCATTAAGGCGGTGATGAATGGAACTCCCAACATCTCCCGGCCAGCCACTGCAGGGACAAATAGTTTGCACCTGTCTTGACATGCTCTTGCCAGTGTGAGACCTCTAATTGCTCCCCGAGAGAGTGCTGCTAGTAACTTGCAAAAGCCAGTAGCACCTCAACACTTTGCAAGCAGCTTTCACGAAATGCACAACTGCACGATGATGATGATCTAACTTAGATATGTAGAATCAAATCTAGGTGAGTATTTAGGTTTTGAAAATGTGATGCTTCATTGGAATAGGCAACTTTAACGGCCAGGCATAGAGTAGTAGTTCTATGCGATACTCTGGGTTTTTGTTACATTCGTTGATTAAAGCTGCCTAATCCAATGAAATTATAGCATTTTCTAAAAGCTGCATAATCCGATAACAGCATACAATTTTCAAAGCGAAAACAATTATCTAGATTTTATTCTACATATCCAATTTAGATACTGGTGTACTTGTTAAACACTTGTTACCGCATAGAAGGACATAGTGAATCAATATGATAGAACCTGTTACTGATGAAGCTTACAGTGTCACAGTGTTGGTGTGCTTACCAAAACTAATGTAAGCGTTATGCCGGGTACACACCTACCGTTTACGATCGTTTTTGCGCACCCACCTACCGTATACGATCTAAAACTGCCCAAAAGTCGTGAGGTGTGCACTCCCCTAGCACACCTACCGATTGCGATTCGCGATTTTTAGGGCTAAAACGGTAGGTGTGCGCTAGCATTACGATTGCGATTCGCGATTCGAAAAATGAATCGGCCCGTTTTCAGTTTTAAAGCAGATCGGGAGTTTTAGTGCGCGAATCCTATACGGTATGTGTGTACCTGGCATAAGTAAAGTAGGATACTAGGTCATGGTGAAGGCAGCCTGGTCTCCCAGTGGGGCAGCACTATAAAGTCGCCATGAGTGCGCACTGTCACAAGTCGGTACCCATTTAACCTTACGTGATTCCATATACATGCCGAATAAACACCTTCTAATTGTGTCCACCCATCAGTCTAGAATTCTTTTTTTTCCTTTTGTAAATGAATTTTATACATGTAAATTTTTGTCAGCGACATAGCACTGGTCTTCTGGCCATAAGTGTCACAGGTATCTTAGTATTTACACAATTTTTTTTTTCTAAACATGCTTTATATAGTGTATTGAAATGTGAAGTAGATTCTGAAATTTAAGTGTACACAATGCAGTAAGTAATGAGTATGAGGTACATTAAATCATTTTATATTTTCATGAAATGATTTAGTTGTTGGTTTAGGATTTCCAATTCAGGTAGATACCAGTACCTTTACTTAGTCTTAGTTCAGTGTGATCAGATACTCTTTTATTCATTGTGTTGTTTTGTATGCAGTCAGATTTGGATGTTAGTTGGGGATGTTTGCGTTAGTATGTCAAGATGTCTTGACTATCAGTTTGTTCTGTAGCATAGAAATATATTCATGTGTCGGTGTGAGGAATGAGGAATCTCAATGTTAGTGGGAAGGGACTATTGGGAGAGGGAGGCCAGCAGGCAGGACGTAACAAGGGTCAAGAAACAGCTGTGAAATATACAACAAATTGCTTAACATGTTTATTATCCTGGTCTCTGGCTGTTTCCATTGATGACACCTAAGGGGTGTGTGCAACTGAAGGGCCAGTGGCAAAGGTCCATTTGGGAGTACTACTCGCATACTGCTAAAGGAAGTGTCCAACATTCGCACTAGCAAAGGAGGCGAGGGGACCAGACGGGAGGGAGAATTTGTCACGGACCAGGATCTATTTGGTTAAAGTTGCATAGTCCGATGGTTTTGAGGTTCTGTCATTTTCTGGAGAATAATATATTGATTGTTGTAATCTACCTTACTTCAGTTTGAAGTAACTTTTATTTTACATGGGTCGCCTTGGAGATATTCGAAGTGTAAACATGTTACGTTAGTTTTGGCAAGCACGCCAAAACTCTGGCTTGTGCAGTAACCAGCTAACAGGTTCTATTCACCCTATTCAGGCGAGACCTAATTAGGCATCAGAACGAGGCTGAGTAAGCATCGGTATTGGAAATGGCCATAAGACACTACTGTGCGCCAGTGTGTATGAACTACTACATAAATTAAGGGAGTAAAATTTGAAGATATTAACTTTTGAACCTATCATAATCATTTTTGCTTACATTTTTTCTATTTATTGGTCAATTTTCATGAAGATTGAGTGATGATCAGATGCATTTCAGTAGGCAATGTCAACAAAGTCAGTCACCTTGGCTGCCAATCTTTTCTTAAATTCAAAATTGCATAACTTTCTTAATATAGATAGATCAAACAAATATGTTTTAACACTTTTAAAGCTTTTATTAATTTGTAATTACTAAGACTAGTTGCTTAACTGTGTTGCACAGATAACTACGCTGACAGTGCTGCATTACATGATACCACCATAACTAGGCAGACTTGGAGTTGACAGTCACATTGTAGTTAAAGAATGGGAAAAATCACCATGCAAGGTCACCCAACATTCGTGAAAATTGGCCAATAGATAGAAAACAGGTATGCAAAGATGAATATGTTACTTTCAAAAATGAATACCCTCAAATTTGAGTGATTTCGAGAGGTTTTGGTCGACAAAAAAGTATTCACATGACTTTTCATACAGCGGCGCCTGGCAGACGCGTAAGTGCCCTCGGTCTGGTTTCAACATGGCCGTGGCGTCAATAGGGTGAATTACATTGACTCAGTATTCCCTTCTCGGTGGCAACAGATGCTTAATAAGTGCATCAGTATCTAACTTAGATATGCAGAATCAAATTTAGATACGTGTTCTCGATTTGAAGTTTTATTTTCAGACTTCTACACTCCTCCCCTGTTTAAAAAAATGGTTTACGTCCATACATTGATTAGTGCTTAAAATTACGTATATACAGGCAACACACTTACTACATATGCACACAGGGTAGGTTCAACAACCATACAGTGCGCAGCTTATACAGGATCCTGGTCATCGCATCAGTGTCATGGGGTGATGAAAAAGGGAAATATTGTGCCTTCAGCAGGATTCGAACGTACACTTCTTGCCATTCTGGGGATAGCGTACTAACCATTATACTACATGGGATCCCTGATGCAATCACCCTCCCCACGCCTACCTGGGTATGTGGCTCCTTGCCTTAGAGGTCAGTGCAGACTGCTATATTATTCGTTATTTCTTCTTGCTCTATTTTACCAACCCATACATTATTCTAGTCCTAACCATATTAAAAAAATGTACAAAAATACTGGCAAAATTACACGCCAGGAAGATCCATGCCCCAGTGCTAAAAATAACGAACATTTTCAGAAAAGAAATTGACCCCCAAAATACCAAAAATAAAGCCCCCCCACACACACACACAAATAAGATTATAGTGCCTAGGTGGGGAGTTGAACCCTGCTCTGCCGACACCTAATTCTATTAACATGGTGGTGGGGTACTACTTATAAATAAACATTTTCAGAATAAAAACTTTTACCCCAAACAACGCAAATAAATATAGAACCCCCACAATAACAAAAATAGTGCCCAGGTGGGGGCTGAACCGTGCTGTGTCAACACTTAGCTCTATGCACATGTTGGTGGTGGGGGGTAGTAATTATAAATAAAGCAAACCAAAAAAAAACCGCTCAAATGGTGGGGGGAACTAGTTATAAATAAAGCAAACAATTACAAAAAACGCCCATATGGTGTGGGGGGGGCTAATTATTTTGTTTAAAGAAACCAATCTTAGTTAAACAGCCATGTGGGGGGGACTAATTATTTTAAAAAGCAAACAATTTTTGTTAGACGGCCATGTGGGGGGACTAATTTTTTTTTTTTTTTTTTGCTAAACAGCCATGTGGTGAGTGGGACTAATTTACCAAGGCGGAGTCATGAGGTGAATAGTGGTTAATTTTCTTTTAATTCAGAAAGAGGTTAGAATTCAATCACTATGTACATGTCTAGATGGGTCAGGTCCAATGTTACTGTCCTGATTCACAGTTCAGAAGAGGGCGGGACCCAACCCTTCAACCAATTACAGGAGGGGGCGGGGGCCATCCAGGATTGTCGCTCTGGGTACATAGTGATGGACTGCGGCCGACGTCCATGCTCCAAGCTGCATGATCTCGGAGATTGTGCTGCCAGCCGTTGCACGGGCCAGTGCCCCACCCCTCCTAAGGCTATGTAGTGTGGAGTCAGCGGGTGCCCGGAGATGGGAGGGTTTCGTTTAGGTACAGTATGGGTGCCATTAGGTCATACTGCGTGGGGGCGAGCGGGTCGATGCCATGGCAGGCGCAAACTGGATGTACTTCTTTGCCTGTACCGCCTTGTTCTTCCATGTACCGCACACCAGGCCCGCAAGGTATACCTCCAGGGTTTTTTCGTGTGTTCTGTCGGGGTATCCTGGGAATAGAGGGAGCAATTTAATACGATATTCACAGGGTAGCCTGGAGACCGTGAGTGAATAGGCTTTCAGATATATGGCAAGGTATTCGCGGTGCTTTTCCAGTTGATGAATGCGTGGATGTGGGCATATCTCATTTGGGATGGGGCTATCGTCCATGGGGGTTACGGTTGGGCATGAGTTTATGGTTAGGATATAGACGTCATCCCCTGTGTCATTTAGTGTTTGCTCATTGTTGTTATCACCGGTGGCGCCATCATGTGTGATGGCTGTCAGTTGGTTGGCCCCAGCGGCAATTTCAGTTGGCTGCCATTTTGCATTTGGTGCACTTGTGGCGCCACCTGTTGTAACTTCTTGGAAGCTGTTTTCATTGTTGTTATCACCGATGGCACCATTGTGTGCGATGGCTATCGGTTGGTTGGCCCCAGCGGCGATTTCAGTCGGTGGCCATTTTGCATTTGGTGCGCTTCTGGCGCCACCTGTCATAACTTATGGAAGCTGTTTTCATTGTTGTTATCATCGGTGGCGCCATCGTGTGTGGTGGCTATCGGCTGGTTGGCCACAGCGCCGATTTCAGTTGGTGGCCATTTTGCATTTGGCGTGCTTGCGGCACCACCTGTCATAACTTCTTGGAAGCTGTTTTCATTGTTATCACCGGTGGCGCCATCGTGTCTGATAGCTATCGGTTGGTTGGCCCCAGCGGCGATTTCAGTTGGTGGCCAATTTGCATTTGGGGCGCTTGTGGCGCCACCTGTCATAACTTCTTGGAAGCTGTTTTCATTGTTGTTATCACCGGTGGCGCAAACAATTTTTGCTAAACAGCCATGTGGCGGGAGGGACTAATTATAAAATAAAGCAAACAATTTTTGTTAAACGGCCATGTGGAGGGACTAATTATAAATAAAGCAAACAATAAAAAAAAGGCCCATGTGGTGGGGGGGGAATTATTTTTTGTTAAACGGCCATGTGGTGGGGGGGACTAATTATAAATAAAACAAACAATACACAAAAAAGGGCCCTTGTGGGGTGGGATACTAATTATAAATAAACCAAACAATAACAAGAAACATCCATATTTAAGTGATGCGAGACCGACATAGGTTTAAAGTGGCATTTATTTTAAAGCCGATAATGGTAACAGCGAACAGAAGTGAATATATAGTCTTAATGTGGGCTAACAGATGCTCAACCCCTAGGTCTACTCTTGAGTTTGGGGTGGGTGGGAGGCTCAAAAACCCGGCACCGTGTCGATATGTGTTGTCTGGTTCAGCTGCTAGGATAGAATGATTCGAATGAAACGTTATGACTTAATTAGGTCAGCTAGGCATCCACGTTAAGCATGGCGGCTGCAGGAGCAGTTCTGAAAGTGTATCATCAATTCGCTAGTGGGTGCCATAATCAGCCGATGTGAATATACATAATAGTGTATGGTAAGTAACCCTCCAGGTGGGGTAGGGGCTCAGTACAGAGCCAAAGCTAATTAAGTCGGGCGATTAGATATTATTGAATATATAGCTGCCGGCCGCATGCACTAAATTACCCATGTTGTGGCCAACATGAACAATTAAGCGACGCAAGACTGACATAGGTTTAAAGTGGCATTTATTTTAAAGCCGATAATGGTAATAGTGAACAGAAGTGAATATATAGTCTTAATGTAGGCTAACAGACGCTCAACCAAAGGATGAAGAGAGCGTCTGTGTAGCTGATTTGACGGCCATCTTAGGGACATATGCATGCACAGCAGTGGAGGACCAGTGTCCGAGGTCTTTTATTGCCTAAAGAGGAGCACCCATTTTGGCACAGACTTGAGCGCCTACCCTGCAGAGGCTATGGAGGGTGACTGCGCCCGGGGTCGGAGGGCAAGTCTGATCGTGTCCCTGAGGGCCTTGGGCCTGAGAGGGGACCCATCGACTGTAGTGAAGGCTGGTCCTTGGAGGTGTGGTTTGGTGGCACGGCAATAATCGAGCCAGGCTCGGACAGGGCAGTACCTCGAGTTTGGGGCTGCGGGGACACATATGTCGAAGGCCGGAGAGGACCGCCACAGTAGTAGACCGGACATGGACATGGACTGTCAGATCCCGGGCACAGAGTGCATGGAAAACGTCTGCTGGTGGAGGCGCCATCAACAGGTTGCTCTGCCGCAGCAGGTTGAAGTACCCGACTAGGACTGCGGCTTTGGGCACCAGTCCATTTTGGCCAGCTGTCCGGTAGAAGTCGACGATGTTCTTGATGTCAGATGGGCAGAGTGTGGTGGGGGTGGCGGTACTTTGGAGTCAGCGATAGTGATTTCCTCCCCTGGCAGTTAATCCTCTCAATTTTTTCCATCCTCGTGTTGAATTCGTCGGCGAGTGTGGTGAGCTGCTGCTCTAAGCTTTCCATTACTGCGGTGATTGTGGAGTCGTCCCGTCTCTTTAGCAGCGAACACGATCGTAGGGCTGTCACCGCCTCTGCTGTCATGCTCCTTGTCACGCCAGTCCTCTTGTTGGCTTGAATGACTAGAGCGCGGAGCAATCGGCTCCTTGACACTGGCGGTCGTCTTCAGTATCCCACATGCTTTCTTTCATGGAATTGTCAGAGTCTTGAGCAGTGATTAATGTTGTCGCTTAGAGGCAGGTTTCCGTGTGCTCGGCATTGCTATAGGTAGCTATCTGCACGCTGGACGAACCTCAAAAACCTAGGACGGTGTCGATATGTGTTGTCTGGTTCAGCTGCTAGGGTAGAATGATTCAAATGAAAGGTTATGACTTAATTAGGTCAGCTAGGCATCCATGTTGAGCGTGGCCGCTGCAGGCGCAGTTCTGAAAGTGTATCATCAATTCGCTCCAGGTGGGGTAGGGGCTCAGTACAGAGCCAAAGCTAATTAAATCGGACGAATTGATATTATTGAATAGATAGATGCCGGCCCCGCGCGCTAAATTACCCATGTTGTGGCCAACATGAACAA
The DNA here is from genome assembly GCA_030323885.1 of Branchipolynoe longqiensis. NCBI lineage: Eukaryota > Metazoa > Annelida > Polychaeta > Phyllodocida > Polynoidae > Branchipolynoe > Branchipolynoe longqiensis. The sequence continues at coordinate 153,404,797 of CM059187.1, read as the reverse complement.
TTTGTCCGGCAGTGATTAGGGGCGCCCAAAGTGGTGTTGTGTCAGCGCTCCTACCGGCCCCGAGCTGCACCAGGCCCCGGCTCATGCATACATAGTGCTCGACCCCAGCGCCACCACGTGGCGGGACGCGGGGCGCCACCACGCGGCCGGACGCGGCATGACAAGCACGCGGTCGTTTTGAAACCAGGGGACATAGACTGCATTAAAGCTGCATAGTCTGATGAAAACATCAAATTTAGATTATGTAGATTTTATTCTACATATCTAACTTAGATACTGGCGCATTTATTAAACATTTGTCGCCACATAGAAGGGAATAAATACTGAGGCAATGTAATCGAACCCATCACTGCTGAAGCCCATAGGGTCAGACTTTTGGCTAGCTTGTCAAAATTAAGCTCGCATGTTTGCACTTCGAATAGCTCAAAAGTTAGCCATTTAAATCAGTTATTTCAAACAAAAATAAGGCACATTATAACGATCAACCTAATATATTTATCTAACAAAATGAAAGAAACTCCAAACCATTGGACTATGCACCTTTAAGCTACGATTCCATATACGCGATATGCAGTATGCGGTATGCGAAACGCGCTGTGGTGCTTCCATACGTGCGGTTGCGAATGCAAATGCAAATAGGCAAATGCAAATGCAAATGTGAATACAATTGTGAATGCGAATACGAACGCGAATGTGAATGCGAATGTGAATGCGAATGCGAATGCATAGATGGCTATGTGGATCTCTCAATTGACTGATTGGTACAAATGCGAATACGAATGTGAATGTGTAGATGGCTAAGTGGATCTCTCAATTGACTGATTGGTACAAATGCAAATGCGAATGTGAATGCGTAGAAGGCTAAATGGATCTCTCAATTGACTGATTGGTACAAATGTGAATGCGAATGTGAATGCGTAGATGGCTAAGTGGATCTCTCAATTGACTGATTGGTACAAATGTGAATGCGAATGTCAGTGCGTAGAAGGCTAAGTGGATCTCTCAATTGACTCATTGGTACAAATGTTAATGCGAATGTGAATGAGTAGATGGCTAAGTGGATCTCTCAATTGACTGATTGGTACAAGTGTGAATGCGAATGTGAATGCGTAGATGGCTAAGTGGATCTCTCAATTGACTGATTGGTACAAATGCGAATGCGAATGTGAATGACATGCCGCATACCGCGTATATGGAATCTTAGCTGAAAGTGGCGTTAGCTTATCATGGTGACAGGCGCTATACTCAGGATAGCAATGGCAAGGATAACAGTGTGGTTCAAGTCGTATGTATGAGCATGAATCATGGCGGGAATAGCTATCCGCCCGGCTATTTTTAGATTTGGGGTTTCGTCTCTCACTCATAAATAACATAATTTGATCAGAATCAGTATGGCTGCCCTCAGGGTGTGTGGTCGGCTACTGAGTGTTTGGCTACATGGGCGATATTAGGGGATACTGTCATGTGAACAGGGGAAAATAGAGAAATTCCTACTGTAGACTAGAAGGAACAGGGAACCAGTTGATTGAGAAGGTCATACTGTCAAGTTAACAGGGAAGCAGTCGACTGAGAAAATAGTACTGTTGAGTGAACAGGATTACTTTATATGTAGAGATATGCAAAACCTTTGATGGTTTTTTCAGGTTCTATAGATCTACATGAAAGCAAGGTTGTAGTGTAGGATTTCCCACATACACCTATAAGCAGTGCAAAATCTATAGCTATCCTCTCCGGGATAGCGCTAACCCTGGTATAAAAGGGGGGTATGCTAAGTCAAGTTAGGCTCACGCGGATAGCGCTAACACAGCCTCATGCATACAACTCTTTTTACCACTACCCGGTGATAGGCGCTATCCTCAGGATAATGTCGCTAACACTGCTTCATGCATAAGGCCCCAGGGGCCATATGCAGGACGCGGTGTTAGCGAGCCAAAACGCGTTTACACGGGATTTCTGGTTTAGTGCCGAAAAGTCGGTATGCAGGAGGCAGTGTTACACTAACACCGCACGTTTAAGGTCCGCGACACTAACCCCGTTTCATAGGACGTTTAAGGGCGGTGTTAGCGTAAGGTTGTGCCCAAATCTATTCAATCCTGTCATATTTAACAGAATTACATAGGCAATAAGTGAAATTTTATCAATTTAACCATAAAAGCGAACCCAGATTAACGCTACCACCGCATTGGCGGCGATATTAATAGTGTCGAATCGACGAATGTAAAGTAAACAAATCGCCGCCGTCGCGACCGCCGCGTCGACGTCGACATCCATACTGGCCGACGTCTACGCATTGGCGGCAATGTATTAGCGATTTGTTTACTTTACGCTCGTCGATTCGAAAATATAAATATTAATATCGCCGCTGTTACGGAGGCAGCATTAATATTGCTTCGAATTTAGGGTTAATTTCCTCAAATTTCACTTCTTGCGTATTTAATTCTGTTAAATATGATCGCATTTAATATATTTAAGCATAATATATCGCTACAGACGAAGAGGGATTTCCCAAATCTATAAATACATTCAAGTTTAGCTAAAATGAAAGTGTTACGCGCTCCTGCATACGACTTGACACAGTTCCCGACGTCGGTGATAGCTAAACGGTAACAGGCTCTAACACCAAACCCCACTAACACTGACTCCTGCATATGGCCCCTGGTGGCTTTAGTACAGGCAGCGGTGGCCGAATGAGTTGAGCATCCGTCTCCCGTTTTAGTACATCGTGGGATTCGAACCCACGGGTTTGAACCCTGGTCGAGTCAATCCAATGACATAATTGATACTAGTCACTTCCTAGTCAGGCGCTCAGTATTATTAGGATAGGGCAAGGACTAGTTGGCTCAGTGTCAGGATAATGTGACTGAGGGATATCAGGTCACGGTGCTGGCCGCCTGGTCTCCCAGTGGGGCAGCACTATAAAGTCACCATGAGTGTGCACTGCAACAAGTCAGTGCCTGTCCTGATATTACCTTAGATGTTGCCAGGACGTAAGACTCCAACAACCAACCTTGTACCTGAATGGGGCCCTCTGGTGGCGACTCGATGTTCAACCATCAGCAATCAGTCATCGTCAGTCATCGTTAAGAGCTAGCTTCTCCGTAGTAGGTTTGGACGCACGTAACGAGGGACGCAGGGGGGGGGGGGGCTTGTACTATTGTAGACAAGAGAAAGGGGAAGGAGGAAGGGGGAGGAGAGGAGAAGAAGGAGGAAAAGAACAAGAACAAGCAGTAGAATGAAAGGGTAGAAGAAGAAGAAGAAGGTGAAGGAGTTTTGTTTGTTTCTTTGTTGTTTTACGTCCTAGCAACATCTAAGGTCATATCAGGACGGGTACCGACTTGTGACAGCGCGCACTCATGACGACTTTATAGTGCTGCCCCACTGGGAGATCAGGCAGCTAACACCATGGCCTGATATCCCACTCAGTCACATTATCCTGATAAACTTGTCTGATTAACAGTAATCAATCAAATATTGCTTGACTATGTTGTATATGTTAAAATGAGGTTCTGGATGTATCTTTGATTTTCATGTTACACGAGTGATATTAATGTATTGCTCAATTTGTATAAGATCTAATTCAAAAAGTGAAATTCATTTTTTTCAACTCTGACATATCCACAACATACAAACCTTCATAGGACATTGGACTAGGCTATTATTTGGAAGGATTTTTGATATTATTTGGAAGGTTTTCACTTTTGGTTTCCATGTCACACATTGGTGCCCAGTTTTAGAGAATGACCCAACTCTTTGTAGATTGCAAACAGTCTAATATCCAGCTTTTACTTTACTTTGCGTTAGTCCATTAAAACATCATTAATTGCTTTTCTAGGTTACAATATTTGTTAGTAGTTTCTTAAAACTAATCTTTATACTCACCTTTTGCTTTAGGCCTTTTGGAAACGGTTAAAGTTGGTAATATTTACATAAATACAAAAAGATTCTAGTCTTGTGTGGCCCGGTGTCACAGTTTTAAAAGGTACCCGGTTTAAAACGGGGCTTCTCACAATGCGCATGCGCATGCGCATGCATTTCTGCCTGATTGAGATTGTCCCCATGTTTAATCACTTGTTAATTGCTTGTTAGCGTGTTACTGCAGAGGATAATATATACAATTAAGCATAAAATAATCGCTACAATGATTCCTGAAGGAATCCTTGCTTGAGCTCTTCTACTGACAGAAGCAAGCCAGAAATTCAAACAAGATTTCAAGCTTGCCATTCGACTTTGACGCATGTGCATTGCGAGAAATCCCGTTTCAAACCAGGTAGGCCTACCCTATAAAACTGCGACACCGGTGTTGCAGTTTCCGCGGTACACCAGTTTGCGAGGTACACATACATTCAAATGCATTGTCAATGGCCGTGAGCAAATCTTCATACAGAAAAAGTCAAATATCTCTCAAATTACACCACCTAGAAACAAACCGCTTGGCACACATACAGAAAACATATTCAACAAACAGATTATATCAAATTTATAAGGTTAGGGTTCTTGATTTCTATTTATTTTGAATAAAAATAATGTTTTGCACTGCGCGTACCGTCAAACTCAAGGCATTGTCAATGGTCGTGAGCAATCTTCATACAGAAAATACAGCAAAAGTGAAATATCTCTAAAACCACACCACCTAGAAACAAATGGCTTGGTACACATATAGAAAACATCTTTACCAAAAACATTATTTTTAATTTATAAGGTTAGTGATGATGCTGTTCGATTTTGATGCATGCGCAGAAGCGATGTGTCCCTCGCAAACTGGCATACCGCGGAATCTGTAACACCAGGCTGAATGAAACCAACGCGCACTCATGCGCGTGGGGGGGGGGGGGGGGGCGACGCGCGTGTCGTGTGGGTGGGTGAGGGGGTGGGGGTGGCGGGGTTGGGGGGGGGGGACTCGGTGGGACATGGTTCGGGATGGACGGGCAGGGTCAGAAGGGGCCGGGGGCACTCATTGCCCCCGGAGGCAGCAGGCAATCCCTGCCGCCTCACACCCAGTGCACGCCGCCACAACAATGTCGGCCGCCAGGTGACGGGGCGGGCGTCCGAAGCAGCAAATCATGGGCCGTAATTGCACACACAAAACAGCCTTCAGAGCGAGAAAGCGGAAAGATAGAGAGACATATATACTAATATAGCGAGAGATGGAAGAGAGAGGAGGGCGGGGGAAACTAACCCTCCAATAACTGATCATACTGATTTGTAGCATTGTCTCGGTTTCGTTACAATTAGGTTATAATCACATTGCAAACACCAGTTTTTTGTGTGCATTTCTTTCTCATCCGATCACTGACGCTAAGCAATGTTGAGCCTCATCATTACGTGGACCGATCGGGCGATGACCGCCTAGGAATGTGAGGTGCAGCAGACATCCTGATACAGGTTTATTACGGCCTGCGAAATAAGCAGTGGAGAGGGTTTTGGTGGAAGCGTCTGAGCAGGTCGTTCAGGTTTGATTGCGGTGGGATTGTTATGGGGCTGTCACACTACGACGCTTCTCGCCGGCGACCCGTCAACGTGTGGTGTTTTGGGGCGATATTTGGTGAAATATCGAGAAGCGCTAGTGGCGCGTTATGGGCGCGTCGGTACACGTCGGTACACTATCTTGGACGTTGACTGTCGGCGGCGAAAGTCGGCGCGCGTTATTGGTCGCTGAGTGTTTTGAACATGTCAAAAAGCACCAGCGACCGGCAACGCGCGGGAGTAAATGGGTAAGAACGCTAGGAGGACGTTAGGCGCGCGTCGCGCTGCGTTGGACGCGCCGGAATAACGTTATGGGAACGCTAGGAAGACAGCGCGCGCGGGGGAGGGTCGTTGCTCACACGTTGCTGTGTGTGTGTCTCTGTGTGTGTCTCTGGGTGTCTCTGTATGTGTCTCTGTGTGTGTCTCTGTGTGTGTCTCTGTCTGTGTCTCTGTGTCTGTCTGTGTCTCTGTGTCTCTGTGTCTGTCTCTGTCTGTGTCTCTGTATGTGTCTCTGTCTGTGTCTCTGTCTGTGTCTCTGTGTGTGTCTCTGTCTGTGTCTCTGTGTCTGTCTCTGTATGTGTCTCTGTGTCTCTGTGTATGTCTCTGTATGTGTCTCTGTATGTGTCTCTGTATGTGTCTCTGTGTCTCTGTGTATGTCTCTGTATCTGTCTCTGTGTGTGTCTCTGTGTGTGTCTCTGTCTGTGTCTCTGTGTCTGTCTCTGTATGTGTATATGTATGTGTCTCTGTCTGTGTCTCTGTCTGTGTCTCTGTATGTGTCTCTGTCTGTGTCTATGTATGTGTCTCTGTGTGTGTCTCTGGGTCTGTGTGTGTGTCTCTGTGTCTCGGTGTGTGTCTCTGTGTCTCTGTGTGTCTGAGTCTCTGTGTGTGTCTCTGTGTCTCGGTGTGTGTCTCTGTGTATCTGTGTATCTGTGTGTGTGTCTATGTCTCTGTGTCTCAGAGAGAGAGAAACAGAGACAGAGACACAGACAGAGACACAGACAGAGACACAGACAGAGACACACACAGAGACACAGACAGAGACATACAGAGACATACACAGAGACACAGAGACACATACAGAGACAGACACAGAGACACAGACAGAGACACACACAGAGACACACACAGACACACCCAGAGACACACACAAAGACACACACAGAGACACACACAGAGACACAGACAGAGACACAGACAGAGACACAGACAGAGACACAGACAGAGACACAGACAGAGACACAGACAGAGACACAGACAGAGACACAGACAGAGACACAGACAGAGACACAGACACAGAGACACAGACAGAGACACAGACACAGAGACACAGACAGAGACACAGACACAGAGACACAGACAGAGACACATACACAGAGACACAGACACAGACACAGACACAGACAGAGACACAGACAGAGAGACATACAGAGACCCAGACAGAGACACAGACACAGAGACACAGACAGAGACACATACACAGCGACACAGACAGAGACACAGACACAGACACAGATAGAGACACATGCACAGAGACACAGACAGAGACACAGACACAGAGACAGAGACAGAGACAGAGACACAGACACAGCGCGCCGATATACGTTACCACAACGTTGGCCGCGCGCTACCAACACGCTGACCGAACGCTGTCGTACCGCTGACGACACGCCGCGCGCGCCATCCAGTCGCGGCGCCAAAACGAGACATCGCATTTGTTTTTGTTTTTCCCACGCGTCGACAAGCGTTGCCCGCGCGCTACCAACACGCTACTGAAACGCTCCGCCAAAGTCCAATTTCACCATATTTCCCCTAAATCTTTAACGTTTCTCGACGCGCAAGATAGTACTTTCAACGCTGACGGGTCGCCGAGAGAAGCGTCGTAGTGTGACAGGCCCATTAGTGACGCAGGTTTCGTGGGTGGAACGGGGATATGGTAATTGAAGCAGGAGTTCATATCTCTTTGGCACATCTGCGCGCGCATCCTTTCAGAGACCAGGTCAATACTTCGGTGACAGCTCATATGTAGGTTGGTGTTTTTTTAAGGTTTTTTTTCTGGTGTTTTTTTTTGTGTGCTCCGCAACACTCCGGGCATGAATTAAAACCTGGAAGCAAATATGGGAGTGAGGGAGTGAGAGAGTGAGGGACTGAGGGAGTGGGGGTGAGGGAGTTAGGGAGTGATTGAGTGAGGGAGTGAGGGAGTGAGAGAGAGGGGGTGAGGGAGTGAGGGAGAGAGGGAGTGAGGGAGTGAGGGAGTGAGGGAGTTAGGGAGTGAGGGAGTGAGGGAGTGAGGGAATGAGGGAGTGAATGACTGAGAGAGTAGGGGAGTGAAAGAGTAACGGATGGAATGATTGAGTGAAGGAGAGAATGATTGAGGGAGGGAAGGAATGGCTGAGGGAGAAAGGGAATGCTTCAAGGCGGGATCGAGGGAATGAGTGAGAGAGGTAATGATTGATGGAGGGAATGAGGGAATATGTTAGTGAGGAAACGAGTAAGTCAGTATCAAATGAATGGGTGAGTGAGTGATGGTGAGTGAGTGATGGATGGATGGAAGAAAGGATGGAGTAAGGGAGGGAAGGAGGGAGGGAGGGGAGGGGGGAGGGAGAGAGAGGGGGCGGGAAGGAGGAGGGAGCCAGGGAAGGAGGGAGGACTGCAAGGATACAGGGAGGGACAGGGAGGGACAGGGAGGGAGAGAGAGGAAGAGGGGAGGGAGGAGGGGGGGGGAGAGAGAGGGAGCAGGAAGGGGGGGAGGCGGGGAAGGAGGGGGGACTGCAAGGAGACAGGGAGGGACAGGGAGGGACAGGGAGGGACAGGGAGGGACAGGGAGGGATGCGGAGAGAGAGAGAAGAAGAGGGGAGGGAAAGGAGGCAGGGGGAGGCAAGGTGACATGGAGATAGCCACGAAGGGAGGAGGTGGCGATTGAAGACGCTAGAGTCTAGCGCATTGCGTTTCTAGCAGCATCTAAGGCCGTGCACATGAAGGCAGGTATGGATTTGTTATAGTTTACGGTCCATGCAGTTTGATTGTGCTTCAGCATTTATAAGTAGTTATTGTGTGAATAACTGCTTATAAATGTGTGAAGAATATCAAATGCGCAAACTGAATCTAAATAAAGGAATGGTAAACAAAATAAAACTGGTTAAAGTTGCATAGTCCGATGAAAACATAACATTTTCAAAACCAAAACAATTATCTAGATTTGATTCTACATATCTAACTTAGATGCTGGTGCAGTTATTAAACATTTGTCATCACATATAAAGGGATACTGAGTCAATTAATAGAACCTGTTACTGCAGAAGCCTATGGTGATAGAGTTTCAAATATCTCAAAAGTTAGCGATTTAAATTAAAAGTTACTTTAAACTAAAGTAGGTCATCATCATCATCATGCTGTCGGTCGCGATGCGACGAAGACTGCTTTCATTACTTGACTGTTCCTCTCCTTGTGCGGTTGTACATTTCATGAAAGCTGCCTGCAAAAGTGATGAAGTGCTGCTGGCTTTTGCAAGTTACCAGCGGCACTCTCTCTGAGAGCAAATAGAGGTCTCACACCAGCAAGAACATATCTAGACAGGCGCAAAACTATTTGTCCCTGCAGTGGCTGGTCGGGAGATGTTGGGAGTTCCATACATGAACCGCCCTTAATGCTGCCACAGTGACATGGTTTTCTGTTTAGGGTTTGCTCCCTTAGCCTTCGGTTCTGTCAAGAACCTGTACCACAAGGCAGTGGTTTACAACTCTGCAGGGCAGGTGCGTCAAACTCCCTGAGGTATTGCCATACCTGCATACCCATCATACTAAAGTAGGTAGATTATAATGAACAACCTAATATGTTTATCTCAGAAAATGAGAGAAACTCAAAATCATCGGACTATGCAAGTTTAACTAAAATTGCTTAAAAGAAGCTCACTAAACAATTCACCTGACAAATAGAAAGCTACACTTGGTCCGTTAAGTTGCATAGTTCGATGGTTTTCAGTTTCTATCTTTTTTTAAAGATAAATATATGCAGTTGATTATCATCATCTGTCTTAGTTTAGTTTGAATTACTTTATTTTATCTTAAATTGCTGAGTTTTCAGATATTTGGAATGCATAACATGTATATAAAATTAGTTTTGGTAAGCATGCCAAAGATCTGACACCAGAGGCTTTAGCAGTAAAAGGTTCTATTAGTATTACATATTACATCCCCTTCTATGTAGCAACAAGTGCAAAGTTCATATCAAAGTTAGATATATAGAATTAATTCCAGATAACTGTCTTGATTTAAAAATGTGATGCTTTCATCAGACTATGCAGCTTTAAGATTATGAGGTTTCAACTCCCGATGTCGAGTAGTGTATGTCTGCCATTGAGGTCTGAGACATGGTTAAAGTTGCATAGTCCGATGGCGTTGGAATCTTGACCTCATTTTTTATTTAAATATAACAAATTGATCATTATAACCTACTCATCATTAGTCCGGAGTGATTTTGACAAAAACTTGCGAATTTCAGAGCAATTTGTACTGAAAGAACCCAAAATAATTTCGACAAGCTTTCCAAAACTCCTCTCACAATTGACATCTCGCGAAGATCACGTGATGTGGAATGACCTAATTCAAATATAGCCTGGTTGGAATGAAAGCAAGGGTAATGAGGCCATGAGATTGACCTACTTGGTTCATGGTGACCCTCTTTAATGGATGTCTCAAAGTAGGTGTCCAAAGGGTCATAAATTCACTGATTATTCTGTCCATGCTGTCCCAAAACCTTATACCCCTGTCACACTACGACGTAATGAGCCAACGTGAGCCTAACGTGGTGATATTTTGTCATTACGTTGATGTACGTTGGATTACGTTATGATGACGTCATAATGACGTTAGAGTGACGTCGAGCTACGTCACATTACGTCGTGTTACGTCAAGTTACGTCGAGGTTTTGGACATGTTCAAAAGTTTCGACGTAGGTCGAACGTAAGGGTTTACGTTCGCCGTACGTTCTGTTCACGTTCAGCGAACGTCAATGACGTTAAACGGACGTTATTCCAATGCTCCTCACTACGTTCAACTACGTTCCACTACGTTGACCCCCATTAAACCAAGTGCAAATGCCCACGGGGCGTAATGGGAACCTCAGGACAACATCAGGAGAACGTCAGGAGAACGTCAGGAGAACGTGCATTCAACGTACGTTCAACGTCTCATGACTTAGCTAACGTCATGTAACGTTCTTCTGACGATGGAATAACGTTCATAACGTTCCGTCAGCGTCATTACGTTGACCTCTCTCGTCGAACGACGGTATCACTACGCTTTACCGACGTTACTCTCTCGTCCACTACGCTGCATCCACGTTCAACTTGTGCCCAAATTTGCATACTACGCTGAGAAGTTCAATGTTCTTCACGTTCTCCCTACGTTGACGTCGTTACGTCGTAGTGTGACAGCCCCTTTAGCTAATGCACCAGTATTTAAGTTGGATATATATAATGAAATGTAGAAAAAAATAATTTCATCGGACCATGCAACTTTAAAGTTCCAACCGTAGAAGCATTTGAGAGAAGGCTGGATAGACATTGAAGAGGACACCCACATTTATATGACTTAAGGGTTCCGTCCACTTCCATCTGTGTGCACACAAAAATGTGGGTCATTTTTACCATAACGAGCTGGCCTAGGTCAGCCAGAATAGCATCTGTAGAGGACCAGACGGGATGGCCGAATGAGTTGAGCGTCCGTCTCCCGTTTCGGTAGGTCGTGGGATTCGAACTTATGGGTTCTAACCCTGGTCGAGTCAAACCAATTGTAAAAATATACGGATTTTCGGTTCCAGTTTATATATTGGCAAAGAACATTATTCTCGCGCGACAGAGTTGGGTGCTGCTGTTATGAAGCACTCTTGGAGGGAACTCCACTTTCTACACTCGACGTAGCAACATCTATTCCAAAGACACTGAGCTGTGTGCAACAACGATTGGACTCTAGTTCAATGGGCTGTAGGCAATATTATCATACCACTGATTCTTATATACACCAGCAAGGGTCATGAGGATCTGTGTGGTCAGTAGGTAAGGAGTGAGGGTGATAGGTCGCCAGTAGGTGAACAGGAGTTGATGCCAATAAAGCGCAACCTCTTCACTGTCAATCTTCTGCGACTTGTCTTCCTTTCTTCCTTATTATTGTTGAGAGTAATCACAGCTGGGGACTGACAGACAGTTGTCAGAACATGACGGTGGAGCATAGTAATGTTTGGGGTTCAGATAGCCGAGTCCCGACTTATTACACAATGACTTGCTGCTTCCTAGCCAGGCACTCTGCATTACTAGGATAGGGCATGGAGCAGTGGAATGAGAAAGACCAATCATCCGCGATTGAAATTTCCCCTGCTTAATCAACTAATGTACCCACACAAAAAAAGTTAATCTGTAAGTTCATGCGCAGTTGACCCTGCAGAGGTCAGTCCCTAAGACTGGATTCGGGTTGAGTCGTAGCAGACGCAGTGTCGGTGACGGCTACAGCCGTGAGGTGTCGGGTTGCACGGGGCTCCAGGGTCACACACCGGGGGTTACTGCCGGCTGTGGTGGGTTATAGCCCGCCCACAACCCCCACCCCACCCGCTCCATCGCACCTACTCACCGGGAGCAGTGGCCAAATCGGTCGAGCCCGGGCCTTGTATGCGGGGGATCGGGAGTTTGATTCTGGGTCAAACCAATGACTTATAAAATTGATATGTGTCATTACTTAGCCTGGTGCTCAGCATTAATAGGATAGGGCAAGGACTGGTTAGCTCAGTGTCAGGATAATGTACCTGAGTGGGACATTTGATCATGGTGCTGGCGGCCTAATTTCCAAGTGGGGCAGCACTATAACGGTGGCATGAGTGTGCTCTGTCACAAATCGGTACCTGTCCTGATATGACCTTAGATACTGCAAGGATGTAAAACTCCAACAACCAACCAATCACACCTACTCACCTTCCACCACAGGTGTGGTGGGCAACAACCCGGCCACAAAACCATTCAACCCACCCCAACCCCCACCCACCCCCTCCATCACACCTACTCACCCTCCACCACTCACACAACCACACACACATTATTCATACAACTGCACAGTCATCACTCACACATCCATAGACCAACCACTCACACATGCACACACAATTTCTTGAAGATTTATACTGCCTCTCATTATCATCATCATGCTGTCGGTCGCGATACGACAAAGACTGCTTTCATTACTTGACTGCCGCTCTCCATTTTGCTCTCTGCTGTGAGAGTTGCATCCATTTTGTGGTTGTACATTTCATGAAAGCTGCCTGCAAAAGTGTTGAAGTGCTGATGGCTTTTGCAAGTTACCAGCGGCACTCTCTCAGGGAGCAAATAGAGGTTTTACACTGGCAAGAAGATGTCAAGACAGGCGCAAAACTATTTGTCCTTGCAGTGGCTGGTCGGGAGATGTTGGGAGTTCCATACATCAACCACCCTTAATGCTGCCACAGTGACATGGTTTTCTGCTTAGGGTTTGCTCCCTTAGCCTTTGGTTCTGTCAAGAACATGTACCACAAGGCAATGGTTTACAACTCTGCAGGGCAGGGGCGTCAAACTCCCTGAGGTATTGCTATACCTGCAATACCTGCATACCCAAGCCATGCCTCTCATGGATAAGTCTGAAAAGACTTGTTTTCACCATTAGACAGTTAGTCGATAGAAAGCCCGAGCCTACACTTTTACCGACCCAAGGGATTTTTAAGCTCCGACACCACATAGACATGGCATGAGAGCAACTGGCCTTTGATGACGCTGTAAGTTATACACAGCGGTGGAAATCCAAATTGGCAGAGATGGGGGCATGGGAATCAAACCACCAACCTTCAGATTAGGAGTTCGACCTAGAAAAAAGTCAGGCACTCTAACCACTCCACCACAGAGTATAATCATTCACATAGACACACACACAGCCACATACCCACACCCACCCACACCCCCACCCACACACACCCACCACCTACACACACATTATTTATACATCCCCACCCCCACACCGCCACACCCAAACACTCACACTATTCATACAACCACACAACCACCACTCAGACAACCACCAATCACACAACCACCCACACACCCACACACACATCCATCACCAGGCATACTGTATGAAGTTAGAACAAAGGCTGGACACCCTAAACATGGGGTCAAGTCAAGGACAAGACACAAGACACAGGATGAGATGTTTTCTCTGCTGGCACGACCACACGGCACAGGGACAGTTCCAGCCAGGGTCACCCGACACAGTCACAGCCTCTTTCAAGTGGCATTAGATGTTGCTAGGACGTAAAACACCAACAAACATACACACAAAGATGACCTCTATATATTATAATATATATTATAATATATATTATGTATTATATATAACAAAAAATGCTTCCGACCGAGTGGTGAAACCTGCTCCGAGAAGAGGCGAAGGTGGTGGTGGTGGAGGGGGGGTTCATGCTGGTCCCATCCCCCCACACATGAGGGGGGGAGGAGGAGGAGGAGGAACCACTACAGAGCTTATTACATGCAATAAAGGGTTTATCGCTATCCATATGTACATAGAAAATAGAAAGGGTTTGTTTCAACGGCTGATGTGTTCTACTTTATTATGATTGGAACAGACATGATGGCGACATGAGTTGAGCGTCTGTTACTTAAGGAAGATACACACATAGCAATCAAATTCATCTCTGAAATAGTCCTGAAACAGGATGAAGTTCCTAAATTAGTACTTATCATCATCATCATCATCATGCTGTCCGTCCCGATGTGACAAAGACTGCTTTCATTACTTGACTGCCGCTCTCCATTTAGCTCTCTGCTGTGAGAGTTGCATCCATGAGTCGGTCTTAATGTCTCTCAGCTTCAGGTTTCTCTTGATGGTATCCTTGGACCGGACACGAGGGTGCCCTCTCTTTCTGTAACCAGAAGACAGTTGAGAATAGAGGATCTGCTTTGTTAGCCTGTCTGATGACATCCTCATGAGGTGTCCAGTCCACAGGAGATTCTTTTTGATCAGAAGATCTTCCATAGAGGGCAGCCCCGTCCGTTCGAGTATTTCCTTATTTGTCACTTTGTCCTTCCGGGTTAGCCTCATGATTGAATGCACTGTCCAGGCCTCGGCTCCATATAGTAGGGTGGATAGTATGATTGCATGGTAGATCTTGCCTTTGACCCGGATGGACACATGGTGGTTGTTCCAGAGTCTCTGGCGTAGTCGGCCGAAAGATGCGCTAGCCCTGTCCATCCTCCTCTGTATTTCAGCATCTATGCATCCATCCCTTGATATAGTTCTTCCGAGGTAGGTGAATTCCGGAACAGAGTTCAGCTTGTTTCCGTCAACCATGATCTCCTCCTCTCGGGTTCTTGTAGAGTTGGGTTGGTACAGCAGTAGAGGAGGATTATAAGCAACTACTGCATTGCAGTAGACAAGTATTACAAAGTCCCTGGAGAAAATATCACGAAGCCTATGCTAATTCGAAACCCTTTTCATATTTCTCATAACCTATCTAATTCCACTGATCCCTTCCCTGCCTGATGTTGCAGAATGGCAGTAGTTGAGCGCCAACCATCCCAGTAGGTCACGGCCAGTCCTGTTGGGAGCAATAGAATGACTATCCCATGGATATTGTTTGTGGTGCTATGCTCAATATACCCACGCCTACCAGGACGTCAATATTCCATTAATATATGATGAACATTTGTGTAGGGAATGTATGTTTAATTGAAGCTCAGTTGTTTTTTTCTTGAAGATTTATTTATACTGCCTATCATCGATAAGTCTGAGTAGACTTGTTTTCACCATTTGACAGTTGGTCGATAGAAAGCCTGAGCCTACACTTTTACCGACCCAAGGGATTTTTAACCTCCCACACCAAATAGATATGGTATGAGAGCAACTGGCCTTTGATGACGGCGTAAGTTATACACAGTGGTGGAAATCCAAATTGGCAGAGGTGGGGGCACAGAGAATCGAACCACTGACCTTCAGATTAGGAGTCCGACATAGAAAAAAGTCAGACACTCTAACCACTCCGCCACAGAGAACACCAGTTAAATGGGAGAGAAGAATGGCAGGCATGGCCGCTCTTCCTGACTTGACTTGATGGGTGGTTTGTAACCTCTAGGTTAGAGGCTGCAGGACTGCAGCATTAGAAAACGGCACCGATAAATCGGTCCGTCTTTTGGTTGAAGAGTAAACTTCAGAGGGGGCGGTTGTAGATGCGGGGAATTCTTTACAACAATAATGACAAGTTGTTGAAGCAGCACCGGCTCTTCCTGGCCACTTTTGAGCTATATATAGGTGTCAGGTAGATTGCCTCCAGTACTTGACTGTGTGCTTATCTCCTGTGTTGCAGCCTTCGACTGCAGTTCCTCCAAGAGACTCAGAATGAACAGCTGGGGCCCCCTCACCCTAGGCCTGGTCCTGCTGGCCGTCCTCCTCACACTCGGTAAGTGTCCTCACAGTGCCGGCCTCCTCTGGCCAGGCTCCGCGGTAAGTGTCCTCAAAGTGGCGTCCTCCTCTTGCCACATTCCTCAGTAAGTGTCCTCACAGTGCCGGTCTCCTCTTGCTACATTCCTCAGTAAGTGTCCTCACAGTGCCGTCCTCCTCTGGCCACATTCCTCAGTAAGCGTCCTCACAGTGCCGTCCTCCTATGGCCACATTCCTCAATAAGTGTCCTCACAGTGCCGTCCTCCTCTTGCTCCATTCCTCAATAAGTACCCTCAGAGTGCCGTCCTCCTCTGGCCACATTCCTCAGTAACTGTCCTCACAGTGCCGTCCTCCTCTGGCCACCTCCTCAGTAACTGTCCTCACAGTGCCGTCCTCCTCTGGCCACCTTCCTCAGTAACTGTCCTCACAGTGCCGTCCTCCTCTGGCCACATTCCTCAGTAACTGTCCTCACAGTGCCATCCTCCTCTGGCCACATTCCTCAGTAACTGTCCTCACAGTGCCGTCCTCCTCTGGCCACCTTCCTCAGTAACAGTCCTCATAGTGCCATCCTCCTCTGGCCACATTCCTCTGTAACTGTCCTCACAGTGCCGTCCTCCTCTGGCCACCTTCCTCAGTAACTGTCCTCACAGTACCGTCCGGCTCTGGCCACACTCGGTAAGTGTCCTCATAGTGCTGTCCTCCTCTGGCCACATCCCTCAGTAAGTGTTATCACAGTGCCATCCTCCTCTGGCCACCTTCCTCAGTAACTGTCCTCACAGTGCGATCCTCCTCTGGCCACATTCCTCGGTAACTGCCCTCACAGTGCCAGCCTCCTGTTACACTCCACGGTAAGTGTCATCACATTACGCTCCTCCTCTGGTAATAGTCCTTATACTGATGAGTCCTACTCACAACACCATGTTAATTTAATGTGGATACACACATCGAAATGCGGGACATTCGCTTTAATGACCTGTTTTTGAGTGTAGCGCATAACAATAGAACACTCAACTGCAACGAATATTTAATATCGTTAAGTTGGAAATGTAGGATCAAGTCTAGATAAGTCTCTTTGTTTGTTTTTATAAGTTGATGCTTTCATCGGATTAAGAACAGCTTTGCATAATCTTGCTGCCTGTTGTCTAACATACTTAAAGCTGCATAGCCCGATGAAAGCATCACATTTTCAAAACAAAAAAACACTGACCTAGATTTAATTATACAAATCTAACTTAGATACTGATGCACTTATTAAGCAGTTGTTGCCACATAGAAGGGAATAACAAGTAAATTTAACCGAACCTGTTAGGCCAGAATCCTATGGTGTCAGAGTTTTGGTATGCTTCCCAAAATTAATTTGGCATGTTTCCACTACAATTATACCAAAAGTTGGCCATTCAAAATAAAAGTTACTTCAAATAAAAGTAAGATAGATTCTGATGATCAACCTAATATATATTTATCTCAGAAAATGACAAAAACTCAAAACCATCGGACTATGCAATTTTAACACTGAGCCTATCAGGCTGGTGCATTGTCGATGTTACTCACAACATGGGTAATCGAACAAGGCGGAGTCGGATACCTATTCAACGGCCGTTGGCGCCATCTGTACTTGAACCTTAACATTAAATATATAGATTGACTTTTACCCCGCCTCGCGGGTCTTTTGTAAATACGCCGAGTAACCAAGGCGAGAGCTGGCGGATTTGCATATGTAGATTAGATACAACGTCAGCAGCTGAAATCTATTACGCAGTTACGAAAACTTGACGTAGTCATGACATTTATAGGCCTGATCAGCCGCTATATAAGGCACGCAAAACTGGAACTCTGCCACTACGATTTGGTGGCGGACGGTGACGGACCTTTTACTCTGCCATCACGCCCACCCCCCAATAAGAGACTAGAACTATAGGGTTAAAGCATCTCGGCGCCTTCTCTCATTATACTCAAGCATGTACAATTGTCATTGTGTTCAATAAAACAGTCCATATATATATCATTTATCGTTGTTCGCATTGTTCAATTATGGGAAAATTATGTAGCACAGATTGCCTCTGGGGTAGTTTGGAACTTTATTACATTCCCGAATGAAGTCCCAGCATCTGATGAATTTCATGCAATAACAATATGTTATTATACTGAGCTGCTCATTGATATATCCGTGATTTGATTTGGCTACCCTGTGTTTATTCTAGTCGATCGGTGTCCTATATTCAGGTCACTGCCCAGTTGAAGCCTCCCATCTAGATAATTTTAATCTTTTTTTTCTTTTTGTTAGGTATTGTCATTATATCTATGTCCTGCAAATTGTGTATTTAACAGCTATTGTTGTACCACTCCAGTATTTATACTGACATATGCTCTCCATGTATTATTTATGTGTAAATAATCCAGATTTATAGGTGCATAGTCCGATGGTTTAGAGTTTCTGTCATTTTCTGAGATAAATTCATTAGAATGATCGCTATAGACTACGTTTCTTTTATTTTAGAGGGTTAACTTTGGAAATATTTGAAGTACAACAATGCAAAATTAACTTTGGCAAGCACACCAAAACTCTGACACCATATGTGTCTGCAGTAACAGATTCTCTTAAATTCCATCTGTATTCCCTTCTGTGTTATCACAAATGTTTAATAAGTTCACCAGTATCTTAGTTAGATATGTAGAATCAAATCTAGATAATTGTTTTGGTTTTGAAAATTTGATATTTTCATCGGACTATGCAGGTTTAAACAATGGCGGGAAAATCAATGCTTCAGCTCTAACAAAAGAACCTATTCAGCAGAATAAACAAACAACAGCAAACACCCCAATTCATATATATATATATTATATATATTATATATATTATATATATGTATATATATATATATGTATATATATGTTTGTGAGTGGTATAACGCATTATGCGAGTATAACAAATATGGAAGGGAATTGTTCTAATTACTGATATTACTTGTTATTACTAATATTATTGATACTACCGATTATTATACTCTGTCAAACTCCACACTTGACTGGTGGCGCCACCTGCGGCCCACCTCTCCTCCAATGGGTGTGAACATCAATGAACAGGACAGGTTTTTCCAATGGTAGAGTGCGAGGTTTCTCCCTGGTTGAGAGGTCTTGGGTTCGATCTCCGGCTTTAAGTCAGACATAAGGTGTGACAATTATTATCAGGATAGGACAAGGATAGCTTGATGAAGTGTCGGGGTAATGTGGGTGAATGGGATATTGCATGATGGTGTTAGTGTCACGGTATCCCAGTGGAGCAGCACTATAGAGGCAGCTTCAATGGTACAACGCACACGTGAAATATACAAGGGTTTCACTTTGGAAAGGAATTCTCTTTGCACATCGATATATCTAAGAGGTATCATGTGGATGTAATACTAAATAACAGTGAGATTATGCTCCCATCTGAATATGGCTTAAGGCTTAAGGGAAGCAGCTCATTTGTTTTTAAAGGTGCATAATGCGAGGCTTTTGAGTTTCTTCCATATTCTTTAGATAAATATATTCGGTTGATCATGGTAATCTATTTGACTTTAGTTTGAAGTAAGTTAGTATTTTAAGCGGTTATTTTGGAGATATTTCATGTGAAAACATGCTAATTTTACTTTTCTGTGCACTCCAAAATGCTGGATAGGGTATGGTTACTCATTTTCTGGCATATCGGCATAGCGGTATAGTGGTATAGTGGCATAGCAGCATAGCATCATAGTTGCCTGGCAGTATAGTGGTATAGCGGTATAGTGGTATAGCGATATAGTGGTATAGCGGAATAATGGCATAGTGACATAGCGGTATAGTAGCATAGTGGCACAGTAGCATAGCGGCACATCAGCATAGCGAAATAGTGGTATTGTAGTATAGTAGCATAGTGGTACAGTAGCATAGTGGCACAGCAGCATAGCGAAATAGTGGTATAGTAGTATAATAGCATAGTGGTACAGTAGCATAACAGCACAGCAGCATAGCGAAATAGTGGTACAGTAGCATATCAGCACAGTAGCATATTGCTATAGCGGCATAGCTGCATAGCGGCATAGTTGCATAGCGGTATAGTGGTATAGCGGTATAGTAGTATAGCGGAATAATGGCATAGCGACATAGCGGTATAGTAGCATAGCAGCACAGTAGCATAGCGAAATAGTGGTATAGTAGCATAGCAGCACAGTAGCATAGCGGCATATTGGTATAGCAGTATAATGGCATTGTGACATAGCGGCACAGCAGCATAGCGGCATAGCAGCATATCAGCATAGCGGTACAGTAGCATAGTGGCATAGCAGCATAGCGGCATGGCAGCATAATGGTATAGCGGTTGTTTTTTTTGTGGGTTTTTTTTGTGACAAGGTATTTACCCTGCCCATAATGTATAAGCCCCCGCAAGGGCGCTTGTTTTCAACACTGGAGAGCTTTGAAGTTGTTTTTGTTCTGATCCTTTGCCCAGGGGTTACCTGTTTCAGCTCATGTCTCTCAGGGTTTTTGCTGTTAGTAATAATCTATGTTAGTTTTTTTGTATTTTTTCCAGAATTTTTGTCTAGTTTGAGTATCATACCTTAGCCGACTATGTACATCTACTTGGGTGTCATGTAGGCTTGTGGGAGAGGATCCCGTCCCATATTGGTTTGTTGCAACCCCCTTTCACCCAAGTTCTGTCCTTAGATAGTGCACCGGTGCACCAGAACACACCCGGACTCTTCAGGACTGCGACTAGGCGGTATGGCTGTGTTGTTTGCTAGCCATTTTGGATCAGATGCATGACCGTGGCCTGTCCATTTCTGTGTTGGTTTGTGTCATTGCACATACCCAGGTGGAGTGTGCCATGTGGTGATGGTTTCTCTGATGTCCTTGTGCCTAGGGGGCCTAGTGTCCATATTTTGTGTCCGTACCTACCATATTTCTGGCCTGTCGTTTGCTTTTTTGCACTATTGCACAGCAAGCAGTGGCTGTGCTATGGGGCAGGTGTGATTTTTATTCTGTTGGGAAGTAGTTTCTTTCTTTAGTAGTTTTTTGTAATGATCAAGGTTACGGATTGCCCGTTGTTTTGTGTTTTGCTTATTCCGGGCATGTGCTGCCATGGCGAGTACACTCCTCTCATAGATTTTGGTGTTACTCATTTCTGTTAGTAGTATTAGGGCCGCCATATGTCTGGTGTCCCTGCAGGGGTTACTGTGTAGCCTGGTTTTGTGGTGTAGTGTTGTGCTAGTATTTTAATGTGTGTTCCCCTTCTATTCATCAATGGTGTTGCATTGCATTTCTTGTGTACTTCCATCGAAGGGTATCTTTTGTGCACCTGGAGGCATATTTTGAGCGCTTTGTTTTGTAGCACCTGCAGTTTGTTTAGAAGGGTGGTATTTCCTCCCATGTAGACTACATCACCATAGTCGACGTAGGGGAGGATCATACCCTTATATATTTTAATTGCCATCTTTTCAGTCATGTAGGGTCTTAATTTTGCCTGGAGCCATATTTTGTGGTTTGCTTTTTATATAGTGTTTGTTATGCAGAGGTCATAACTTAGGTGTCTGTCTAGGTCCACAGGTATTTGTAGGTGTCTACCTGCTCTAGCTCGCTGTTTCCCAGGAGACACTTTATAGTATTATTACTGGTTAGACTTGTACCAAATAGTAGTGTTTTTGATTTACTGCTATTTATAGTTATTTTGTTTCGGTTGCACTACTCAGTCAGTTTTGTTAGTGTTTGGTTCAGTTTTGTTTCTTTTTCTTCAGTTGATTTGCCTGCGGTGCATACCACAGTATCATCTGCATATAAATGGATGTTATCAATGTACAGCCAGTTGTTTAGATCATTTATGTATATGAGGAAAATAAGTGAACCTAGGACTGACCCATGAGGTACCCCACAGTTTATTTTTTCCTCATTTGATATGGCCCCATTAACTGTGGTGCATTGTTTCCGACTTTCTAGGTAGCTTGTTAGCCATTTCCCTATTACTCTTGCTATTCCCATTTGGGATAGCTTGCTAATTAGGATAGTGTGGTCCACCATGTCAAAGGCTTTGCTGAAGTCAATGAATGCTGCACCCACTAGTTTCTTTTTGTTGATATTATTAGAGATATCGTTTATTAAGTTAGCAATTGTTTTTATTGTCAAGTGTTTTTCTGAATCCGCCCTGTTTGCTGCTTAGTACTTTGTGTTTGTTTAGGTGGTCCATAACATGATTGATTGATTGATTGATGGTTGCTTTACGCCGTGTCGGCAGCATAGGCCATATTCACGGCGAGAAATGTTTGTTTTTTGTTCAAACCATCGCTTTTACATGTAAAAGCAGACAATCAATTATGTGCCAATAGACACTAATTAAATTAGAAAGCTCACAATCATATATCTGTGGTCAAGGGAAACAAATTCCCATAGAAAAAGAAAAGTTTCATTAATAATTAATAGAATCCATTTAGTAAACTATATAAGGTGGTACAGTCCAGCTGCCCTCAAAAAGGCTAAAATGTTTTCCTGTTTTACCTTAGTAAAAAGGTCATGCATACTGCCTGCAGTGTAGAACCGTTGGCGCAGGGCCAAAAAATCAACGCAACTTAGTTAAAATGTGTTTGAGTGTCAGTGGGGACTGACACCCAATACATTCAGGGGGAGGTTCCCCCTTGAGCAGAAAAGCTTGTATGTCTATGCATTACTTTTTCCATTAGTTTACCAGGTAGTGGTAGTATAGAGATCGGTCTATAGTTACCCAGTGTTTGTTTGTCCTCCCCCCCTTTGTGGAGTGGGTTTACTTTGGCTATTGACATATGTGCCTTCTCTGAATGACTTATTGAAAAGGTTACATAAGACATCTGAGATGCATCCAAGTGCATCCTTCGGTACTATACTTGATATGCTTTCAATGCCTGATGGTTTCTTGTAGTCAATTCTTTTTATGAGATCTTTTATTTCTTCTATTGTCGTTTGGCAGTCCCCAATGGCTACGTTTAGTGTTTGTGCTTTCATGGCCCAGTCAGAGTTAAATTTCTTGGATAGCTTATTTCCTATTGTGGAAAAATGTTTGTTTATTTTGTTTGCTGCATCACTGTTGTTGATTTCAATTCCCTCATTGTTGTATAGGGTAATCAAGTCTTTTTCTGGGGGGGAGGGATTAGTATCCTTACATTTTTCCAAAATGTATGTGAGTTTTTTCCACATGGTTGATCCTGTTTGACAATGTACTTTCCCCTGGCTTTCCCCACTGATTCCTGGCTCCGCTTTCATGCTTTATGCTAGTCTTCTATGGGTTGTAGACACCCGCTTGTTTTAGCTATTTTACCTGTTTTGTATTTGTCTATAACTGTGATGATTAATCCTGGGGTTACCCATGGCTCTTGATTATTTTGGATTTTGAGTTTTTTATTGGGCAGGTAGTTTCAAGATGATTTCTCACTTCCCCAATGATAGTGTCCCATTGGCCATTTACATCTATCTAGTTATATATATCAGTTCATCATCACTGATGTCCAAGGTTCTAGTTCCTGAGGTGTGTGTATGGTTTGAGTCTGGTATTATTAGGTCTATTATTGAGCTGTTTTCTCCAAGTCTAGTTAGTTCACTAATTTTTGGCTTTAGTCCCTTTCCTTTGATTAGGTTCTCCAGTGAGTGTTTGTTTTTATTGTTTGTTTTGTAGTTTATATTGAAGTACCCCAGTAGGAATATCTCAGCTTTTGCAAGCTTTGACACACTATCAAGGGACGTTTCTAGCTGTGTGGTAAATTCTTTGATGTTCCCATTTGGCGGTCTATATACTCCCTACAGCTATGTTCGCTTGTTTCTCATTCTTTATTAGTGTCCATACTAACTCAATATTTGCATCTGACCTATTTTCTTCTTATCATGCTTTATGTTCTGAGTCTAGGTGTTTTTTTTATGTATATTCCAACCCCTCAACCCTTGTATTGTGTTTGTGCATTTGTCAGTGTTTTTCTGTCCTCTCTCACAAGCCTGTACCCACCAATTTCTAGCAGTTGGTCACTATGCAGCTCATGAAACCATGTTTCTGACAATCTCAACACATCAAATTTACATATATCTAAGTGTAGCTTAATGCTGTCAAGTTTACTGTAGCCACTTTGGCAGTTTAGATGGGCAAAATGTAAGCCTCTGCCTAGTATACAGTCAATCTCTTCCACCATATTTGTGCGGTGATTTAGGTATAGGTATCCGCTTGGTGCCGGTAAAGGGTTTTCTTTTCTAGTGTGGATTAGAGAATCAAATTTTTGTTAGTGCTTAAACGAATAAGTTATTTTGATTTTCAACTTGTCTAATGGTCATCCCTCTCGTTCCGGTGTGAACATTTGTGCCGCCAGTGCATGCGGACACGTTGTTGTTCTTATGCAGCATTTGTAGGGTGGCCACCAAGATTTTTTATCTTGGGGGAGGGGGGGGTTGTTTCAAGAGTTTATTTACCAAAATCTAGTTCCAGAGATATTGCAATATTGCATTTTGGGGGTGCGAGCATATATTTCCCGAAATATCCTTCATAGTATATTTTTCTTAAGCTCTATATTATCTCTGTATCTTGTTACTCTTGGTGGATGATATATATGATCATGTAATATAGTTAGTGATTTAGGGTGACACGCATCTGGAATTGAGACATGTAAAACATTCAAGTGTGTTGACAGCTTATATATGTCAAGCTATGGGTGTCTTAATTTTCGTGTTAGTTTTTAGTTGTGTCAGTTGTTATTTTGATTTATCCATCCTTTGCACTTGCTGCTAGTGGTTGAGGGGAAAAGAGAGAGTAGTAAAGAGAAAGAGAAGGGTGGGAGGAGAACAATAGAGGGGTGAGGGAGAAAAGTGAAAAGTGAATGGTGTACTTATCCGTTTTCATTTCCATCTGCCTCACTTCCGGTTCGCAATGATGCAGTCAGTTAATTTGTCACTTTGTTGGCAAAGGTTTTTTCGTAGTGGACACCATCGTACAAGCCGTTACGCATAGTGAATCATCCGTTTTCCTTTACGCAATTTGTGGACGTACATCGCATATCTTGGGGTTCTTGGATTGACATTCAGTAGCCCTTCAGCATAGTAACATAGCAGCATGGCAGCATAGTGGCATAGCGGCATAGAACCATAGCAGCATAGAACCATAGTGGCATAGAACCATAGAGGCAGAGAACCATAGTGGCATAGAACCATAGCAGCATAGAACCATAGAGGCATAGAATCATAGTGGCATAGAACCATAGCGGCATAGAACCATGGCAGCATAGAACCATAGCGACATAGAACCATAGCGGCATAGAACCATAGAGGCAGAGAACCATAGCGGCATAGAACCATAGCAGCATAGACCCATAGCGGCATAGAACCATAGCAGCATAGAACCATAGTGGCATAGAACCATAGAGGCATAGAATCATAGCGGCATATAACCATAGTGGCATAGAACCATGGTAGCATAGAACCATAGCAGCATAGAACCATAGTGGCATAAAACCATAGCGACATAGAATCATAGTGGCATAGAACCATAGCAGCATAGAACCATAGCTGCATAGAACCATAGTGGCATTGAACCATAGAGGCAGAGAACCATAGCGGCATAGAACCACGACAGCATAGAACCATAGAGGCATAGAACCATAGCAGCATAGAACCATAGAGGCATAGAACCATAGCAGCATAGAACCATAGCGGCATAGAACCATAGCGGCATAGAACCATAGCACCATAGCAGCATAGAACCATAGCGGCATAGAACCATAGCGGCATAGCAATCGGTGCTTAATGAACGTTGGACGTATTGGATCAAATCTAGGTGGGGTTTTAGTAGGATAATGCAGTATTAAATATAGGTCAGCAGTAAATTCGACCCAAGCACAATACAAGAAAACTCTGGGAATAGATACCATACAAAAAAACACAATACGCAAAAGAAGAAATTAATGCTGATCTGTTTTTACTTCCTAACCCTTTCCTAACGTGCTTTATTGAATAAATAAAGAACAGCTCCGTCCAGATCTATAAAGGTGTACATGTATTAAGTTTCGTTTACTTAATTCATTGATTTGCCAAATCAAATTCAATCACAAAATGTTGGTCTTCTTCATTCCACTTCTTTCCCTATCCTAGTGTATTGGTCTGCACTGACCTCTCAGGCAAGTAACCACATAGACAGGTAGGCGTGGGGAGTGTATTGATATCAGGGAGCCTAGGTGGTGTAATGGTTAGCACACTGGCCCGGAATGCAAAGAGATGTGGGTTCGAGTCCCGCTCTAGGCGCGGTATTTCCCATTTTCATCACCCCCACGACACTGGTTGCCGTGATCAGGATCCTGTACAAGCTTTGCGCTGTATGGTTGTTGAACCTACCCTGTGTATGTATGTGTTAGTGCATTGCCTGTATGTATGTAATTGTAAGCATTACAAGACTTACAATTCCAGGGGGACGAGTGTAGTGGTCTGCACTGACCTCTCAGGCAAGTAACCACATAGACAGGTAGGCGTGGGGAGTGTATTGATATCAGGGAGCCTAGGTGGTGTAATGGTTAGCACACTGGCCCGGAATGCAAAGAGATGTGGGTTCGAGTCCCGCTCTAGGCGCGGTATTTCCCATTTTCATCACCCCCACGACACTAGTAATGCCGAATGCCAGGCTAGGTGGTGAAAAGTCTAAATTGATTGCATAGTCTGATGAAAGTGTCAAATTTTCATAACCAAACCAATTACCTAGATTTGATCCTACATATCTAACTTAGATACTGATGCACATATTAAATATTTGGTGCCATATAGAAGGAAATGTTGAGTCAATTTAATAGAATATGTTACTGCTGAAACCTATGGTCTCAAGGTTTTAGCATGCTTGCCAAAATTATTTTTGAATGTTTGCACTTCAAATATCTCCAAAGTTAGCCATTTAAAATGAAAGTTACTTCAAACTAACGCAAACTACATGATAACAATCAACTTAATATATTTAGAAAAGTGACAGAAGCTCAAAAGCATCGGACTATGCAACGTTAAGCCTTGGTTTGACTCGGCCAGGGTTTGTATCCACGGATGGAATCCTACACCCTGCCCCATTGGAAGTGGGTGCTCAACTCATTCGGCAATGCCGTCTGACAAGTTAGCGTACAGCCAATATCCAGCCCCTTTAATGCACGTTTTCAACCAGTGGACCACAACTGGTTCATCAAAGGATGTGGTATGCACTGTCCTGTCTGTGGGAAAGTGCATATAATAGACCCCTTGCTGCTTGTCGAAAAGAGTAGCCTATGTCAGTATGTGGTGGCAGCAGGTTTCCTCCAAAGAAATAAGTCAGAATGACTACGTCCAATAGCCGATGAGAAAAATCAATGTGCTCTAGAGACGTCGGTAAATCAAACAAACTTTTTTTTATATCGGTCAGTCCCTAAATGTGTGTCTGCAGCTTGGACGTGGCGTGTTTACATAACCGGAAGTTGGGCGGTTTCTCTCACAATAAGAACTCCACTTTCAACTCACGTTTACCTCGAAAACACACGCTTCCTGATGTCCACACTAAGTAGGGGTCCTGTCCTAAATGTGCTTATAACGTGGATTGCAGTTAAAGATGTGCTACTAAATATTCTACATTAAAGGTACATAGTGCGATCAAAACTTCAAATTTTCATAATTAAAACAGTTATCTAGATTCGATTCGCTATATCTAACATACACACTGGTGCACTTATTGAACATTTGTCGCATAGAAGGGAATGCTGAGACAATTTAATAGAAGATGTTACTGCAGAAGCTTATGGTGTCAGAGTGTTGGCGTGCTTGCCGAAATTAATTTCACATGGTTGCACTTCAAATGTCTCAAATGTTAGCCATTTAAAACAAAAGTTATTTCAAACTAGGACCAGATGGGATGGCCGAATGAGTTGAGCCTCCGTCTCCTGTTTTGGGAGATCGGGGGATCCGAACCCATGGGATCGTGGGTGCGAAACCTGGTTGAGTCAAACAAATTACTTTAGAATGTATACTTGTCGCTTCCTGGCCAGGCGCTCGGCATTATTAGAATAGGGCAAGGACTGGTTGGCTCAGTGTCAGGATAATGTGACTGAGTGGGATATAGGGTTATGGTGCTGGTGGCCTGGTATCCCAGTGGGGCAGCACTGAGTGTGCACTGTCACAAGTCGGTACCCATACTGATATCACCATAGATGTTGCTAGGGCGTAAATCAACAACAAACAATCTTCAAACTAATGTCAGGTAGCTTCTAAGTCATAGCGATTAACCTAATAGAGTTATCTTTAAAAGAATAACAGACACTCAAAACCATCGGACTATGCAACTTTAAATAAGACACTACTTCCAGTAAATAGCTTCACCTGTTTCTCCATCCCTGCAAAGACCCTATACTACTAAGACGGCTCACTCAGCCTGTACTGTGTAATCAAAATGATCAAACCCACCACTTGGTGCGCTGGCTGTTCTCTTGGTTAAACAGGTGCTATATTATATGTATAAATGTATACATGAATGTGAAGGATATGTGATGATGGTGATGATGATGCTGATGATGATGTGTATTTGTTCATAGCAATTTCATATTGATGTGGATTCATACTTACCTATCTCATGTATAATATAATTGTATGTGTTTACATGTGAAACACCAACCAGCAGCCGGGCTGATCAAACCCACCACAAGGTGACACTGCAAAATTTACATTACCATGGGAGAGATAGGGAGTGAGCCGTCTTAGTATTATAGGGTCTTTGATCTCTGTCCTGACCTTCTGACAGTTGCTGACACATCAGCAGCGAATCTTTTTTCGGGGGTAAACATTTTATTCATCAGCGAATATATGTTGTAAGTGCCAAGGCACCAGTCTTCCAGCCATGTACATTACATTGTAGATAGGTAGCTCTATAGGCACCTCGGTAGGGTAGATTAAGATGGAGCTTTGGTGTGTTAGTGTGTTAGCTATCGGGAGTAAGTTCAGTACTATGGGCTACGGTGATGGATTGCTGTATAAACTGTGCATTTATTATGGGTCAGATGTATGCGATGGGTAGGCGTCGGTGGAGCTATCTCTTATAAGTCCCTTTACTCAATCTGTTCTGGGTCGGGCCCTAATATAATATATATAGAGGACGGTTAGTTGCCTGTGTAGCAGAGATGGACAGTTGAGTGGTCGGGAGAGGAGGGCGGGCGGGGACCACTGGGAGGGAGGTGGATGTCAAGGCGGGGCACAGAATCCACGGTATGGTGCTTCGTGAAGTGTCTGGCCAGTTCTGATTAGTCAATCAATTAATAGTTCCGTCCTCTAGTCGAGGGTTGGATGCAATGGTTCTCCACTTGTTCCGATGGTGTGCTGTTCTGATAGACTGTGAATAATTCAAGCCTGTCCACTGTGAAATATTTGTAAACCATGATGTTCTTGGTCTCCCTCTCCCTCTGCTGCCATTCATCTTCCCTTCCAACAATGTACGGTATATTGAACTCTGATGAATGATGTGGCCAAAATAAATAAGTTTCTTTGTCTGTATAGTGGCAAAGAAGCGTTTCTTATTTTTAATTTTTCTGAGAACTTCTTTGTTGGTGATCTTCTTTGTCCATGATATTTTCATCATCCTTCGATAAGTCCACATCTCAAATGCTGCTAAACGTTTGTACATTTTCTTAGAGATTGTCCATGTCTCAGCCCCATACATTAGAGTAGATTAGTAACTGATTAGTAACTTATACTATAATGGTGCATTTCTCATCTTAGGTGGTCATTCGTTCCACATCTTGCTCCCTTTAAACATTGGTGTATTTAAAGTGGTTACTGCCCACACCACACCCTGACCTTATTAGTAACCATAGCAACACCCACCACCACTTAGCCGCCCACCCTTGTGTGCTGGCAGTAACAGGACCTGCTGTTCTCACGCCGAGGGAGTGTGCATGCGCAGATCACTCTGTGTGTGCTACCACTGTGCACGCCCCCTTGTGTCCGGTATGCACACCACATCACTTTTCTGCACCACGACACCCGATGATAACCAAGTTGGTTGGTTGTTGGAGTTTTACATCCTGGCAACAGCTAAGGTCATATCAGAATGGGCGCCGACTTGTGCCAGTGCACACAGATGGTGACTTTATAGGGCTGCCCCACTGGGAAATGATGCCACCAGCATCATGACACGATATCCCATGCAGTCACATTATCCAGACACTGAGCTAACCAGTCATTGCCCTATCCTATTAATGCCGAGTGCAAGGCTAGGAAGTGACAAGTATCAATTTTATAAGTCATTGGTTTGACTTGACTGGGAACCCAACCCCGGATCTCCCGCACTCGAGGCCTGTGCTCTACTGATTCGGACACGGTGTAGTCCGGTCTGATAACCAGGAGCCTGATTAGATTAATGGCCTGCTGGGTCCCACATCTTCAGTGTCTCGGAAGTAGCCTATTACCTGTTCATAATCAAAGCTGCCTATTTGAATAAGTGATTAATGTCAGAGACACTAGCAATGCTTGTCATAAATACAACAAATCAATCCGCTCACCGCAGGCCTGAAATAATCATTGCGCGCAATCGCCACTTACGGACTATTTTCTCAGGTTATTTGACACACAGTCAATCCGCGCTGCCTCAGCATTAGCAGGTAAAGAGGCGCGAGTACTGCGTTTAACAAGAGCTACATTTGGCTAAGTGTAGCCGATAAATGGAGCACTCTTACCCTGCTTTACACTTTGCACTAAAAGCTTTCACAGATGGAATAACAGTGTGAGAGTGGTGAAGGAAAGTGTGGGAAAATGGAAGAAGAGAGAGGAATGGACAGAAAGGAGTGTGAGGGTGTGATGAGGTTGGTCTCCTTATTTACTCGAATGTCGAACTGAAGTGAACGACATGAACACTGGAGTGTCGGTTCAGATCTTTATTCCCTCGAGAGGTCAGACGAAGTCACTGTCTGACCCCCGAGGCATGTGTTGCGGGCTCTTTCATACCCGGCTCTAAGAATGGAGGGTTGGGCGCCTGACAACAAGTGTTCGAGCTGTGGTCCTTTATAAATAGCCGAATAATCGCTGATGTTAATGCTCCCCTGTGGTGACTGGGACACCGGAAATGCTCTTCAAATTGTGTATTAAAAAGGAGGATTGTTGAGGAATTAAAGACTTACAAAGACCGCAATAGCTGCTCGTTAAAGAAAATCCAAAACAAACATAGCTTGCAAGAATTTATATATCACACAAATTTCTGACTAACATATCAAAGTGATGAATAACTGCATTTAAAAGAAAATTGTATTATCACATTCATCCATTAACGCTTGCTTGTTGAATGTTGGCCTGGCCCCTTTAATACTAGCCATCCAATCACAGACCAGCTCCTACCCCGTCAACACTAGCCATCCAATCACCTACCTGATCCTACCCTATCAACACTAGCCATCCAATCACATACCAGATCCTACCCTATCAACACTAGCCATCCAATCACAGACCAGCTCCTATCCCGTCAATACTAGCCGTCCAATCATCTACCTGATCCTACCCTGTCAACACTAGCCATCCAATCACAGACCAGCTCCTACCCTTTCAACACTAGCCATCCAATCACAGACCAGATCCTACCCTGCCAACACTAGACCATACACTCACAGACCACTACTACCCCATCAACACTAGCCATCCAATCACAGACCAGATCCTACCCAATCAACACTAGCCATCCAATCACAGACCAGCTCCTACCCTGTCAACACTAGCCACCTAATCACAGACCAGCTCCTATCCCGTCAACACTAGCCGTCCAATCAAAGACCAGCTCCTACCCCATCAACAGTAGCCATCCAATCACAGACCAGCTCCTGCCCCATCAACACTAGCCATGCAATCGCAGACCAAATCCTACCCCATCAACACTAGCCATCCAATCACAGACCAGATCCTACCCGATCAACACTAGCCATCCAATCACAGACCAGATCCTACTCCATCAACACTAGCAATCCAATCACAGACCAGCTCCTACCCCATCAACACTAGCCATCCAATCACAGACCAGCTCCTACCCCGTCAACACTAGCCATCCAATCACAGACAGGCTCCTACCCCATCAACACTAGCCATCCAATCAGAGACAGGCTTCTACCCCGTCAACACGAGCCATCCAATCACCGACCAGATCCTACCCCAGCAACACTAGCCATCCAATCACAGACAGGCTCCTACCCCATCAATACTCGCAATCTAATCACAGACCAGCTCCCTAGCCATCCAATCACCGACCAGCTCCCTCAACACTAGCCATCCAATCACAGACCAGTACCTCTTATTTTGGAATTTATCGTCGGTGAAATCTGAACATTAAATATGACAAATCAGGTTTGGTGTATGTCCCAAAATGCTTGATATGTAATGTTTGCCTATTATTACTCCTGGCAGCATAACACAGTATCACCGAACTGAAAATAAAGAAAAACAGTTTATTGAATGCACCAGCCCCATAAATTGATATGTAGGCTCAAATCTAGGCACTTGTTTTGGTTTCACGAATTTCATTCTTTCATCGGATTATGCAACTTTTCGATTGGTTGGTTGGTTGTTGGAGTTTTACAGCCTAGCAACACATAATGTCATATTAGGACGGGTACCAACTTGTAACAGTGCACACTTATAGCAACTTTTATAGTGCTGCCCCACTGGGAAATCAGGCCATCACCATGACCCGATATCCCACAGAGGGATATTATCCTGACACTGAGCTACTCAGTCCTTGTCCTATCCTATTATTGCCGAGCACCAAACTAGGAAGCAACAAGTATCAATTTTGTAAGTCATTGATTTGACTCGACTGGGAATTGAACTCCCGATCTCCCGCATGGGATTGGGAGGCCTGCGCTCTCCCGACTCCGCCACCGCGTCTGGCTACATCTTTACAAAATATCAGTTAAAGAAGCTACAATTTACTTTGCTAGCTAGTAGTTCCTGATGACTCAGCTTTCTTTACTAAACTTGACCTAACTCCATTAAAAATAAAGCCGATACAAGCTGTGGTGCGGGGTGAATATGTCAATTGATGGCACCATGTGTAGGGTGAGTTGTTAGTGCAGTGTGCCTGCGGGGTGAGGTAATTTGTTGATGCAGTGTGCATGTAGTGTGCGGGGTGAGTTGTTGGTGCAGTGCGCCTGTGCGGTGTGGGGTGAGTTGTTGGTGCAGTGTGTCTGTGTGGTGTGGGGTGAGTTGTTGGTGCAGTGCGCCTGTGCGGTGTGGGGTGAGTTGTTGCTGCAGTGTGCCTGTATGGTGTGGGGTGAGTTGTTGGTGCAGTGTCTCTGTGTGGTGTGGGGTGAGTTGTTGCTGCAGTGCGCCTGTATGGTGCGGGGTGAGTTGTTGGTGCAGTGTGCCTGTGTGGTGTGGGGTGAGTTGTTGGTGCAGTGTGCCTGTGGGGTGTTGGGTGAGTTGATGGTGCAGTGTGCCTATGCATTGTGGGTGAGTTGTTGGTGCAGTGTGTCTGTGGGGTGTGGGGTGAGATGTTGGTGCAGTGTGTCTGTGGGGTGTGTGGTGAGTTGTTGGTGCAGTGCGCCTGTGCGTTGTGGGTGAGTTGTTGGTGCAGCACGCCTCTGTGGTGTGGGTGTGGGGTGAGTTGTTGGTGCAGTGCACCTGTGGTGTGGGTGAATTGTTGGTGCAGTGTGTCTGTGGGGTGTGTGGTGAGTTGATGGTGCAGTGTGCCTGTGTGGTGTGGGTGAGTTGTTGGTGCAGCACGCCTGTGTGGTGTGGGTGTGGGGTGAGTTGTTGGTTCAGTGTGCCTGAGGGGTGTAGGGTGAGTTGTTGGTGCAGTGCACCTGTGCGGTGTGGGTGAATTGTTGGTGCAGTGTGTCTGTGGGGTATGTGGTGAGTTGTTGGTGCAGTGGACCTGTGGGGTGTGTGGTGAGTTGTTGGTGCAGTGCGCCTGTGAGGTGTGGGTGAGTTGTTGGTGTAGCATGCCTGCACCGTGTGGGTGTGGGGTGAGTTGTTGGTGCAATGTGTCTGTGGGGTGTGGGGTGAGTTGTTGGTGCAGTGTGTCTGTGGGGTGTGGGGTGAGTTGTTGGTGCAGTGTGCCTGTGCGGTGTGGGTGAGTTGTTGGTGCAGCACGCCTGTGTGGTGTTGGTGTGGGGTGAGTTGTTGGTGCAGTGTACCTGTGTGGTGTGGGTGAGTTGTTGGTGCAGCACACCTGTGTGGTGTGGGTGTGGGGTGAGTTGTTGGTGCAGTGCACCTGTGTGGTGTGGGTGAATTGTTGGTGCAGTGTGTCTGTGGGGTGTGTGGTGAGTTGTTGGTGCAGTGCACCTGTGTGGTGTGGGTGAATTGTTGGTGCAGTGTGTCTGTGGGGTGTGTGGTGAGTTGTTGGTGCAGTGTGCCTGTGTGGTGTGGGTGAGTTGTTGGTGCAGCACGCCTGTGTGGTGTGGGTGTGGGGTGAGTTGTTGGTGCAGTGTGCCTGCGGGGTGTGGGAAGAGTCGTTGGTGCAGTGTTCCTGTGTCATGTGGGTGAGTTGTTTGTGCAGTGCGCCTGCGCGGTGCGGGTGTGTCGGGGGTTGCGCGCCGGTAATCACTTAGCGGTAACCACGTTAATGTGCGCCACTCGGCGCGCCCAAAAAGCGGCGCCGTGAGACAATCAAGCGCTGCACCCCTCGCCGGAAATGTCATTTTGTGTGACCACGTGGTCACGCTCCCGCCAGCCTAAGACCACACGTCCGAGCTGCTCTGAGCAGTTTTGAGTAGTGTTCGAGCAGCTCCGAGCAGCTAGGAGCCAGTTCGGAGAAGCTTTGAGCAGTTCCGAGCAGTTCCGAGCAGTTCCGAATAGCGCCGAGTAGCTCCGAGCAGATATGAGCAGTTCCGAGTAGCTCCGAGCAGTCCTGAACATCTCCGAACAGCCCAAAGCAAGCCAGACCAGTTTCTTAGCAGCCTCGAATAGTTCTAAATAGTCCTGAACAGTCCCGAACAGCACTGAAAAGACCGAACAAAGCCCGAATAGTTTCCCGAACAGCCCCAAACAGTTCCGATTTCCTCAGAGCAGATTACTGGGAAGGTTCAAGCAACTCCAAGCATACCTGAGCAGTTATTCGAAGCTCCTGGCAGTTCCGAGCAATCCCGAGTCGTCCCTCCCCTCCCCATCCGAGTTATCCCGAGCTGCTCCGAGTAATCTGAGCAGCTGTGAGAAGCTCCCAACAACTCCGAACTGATCCGAACAGCTCCGAGCTGTTCCGAGATACTTCGGGCCGCCTACTCAGAGCGTCCCTGAGCATTCCCGAACAGTACTGAGAAGCCCTAAACAGCCCTGAATAACCCCGAGCAAACCCGACCAATCCCGACCAATCCCGACCAATCCGAAAAGGCCCGATCAGCTCTCAGCCAATAATCACGCCCTTATTGGTGAAACCTGCTGGTCTTGAGCCTGGAAGTTCTGAGGATACTCGCGCCGGGTCCGCAGTCCCAGCTGCTCTCTGAACCTTTATTAGGACTTTGAAGACACTGACCAATCTGCACAGTACACCATGTACTCTTTTAATACATTTCATGCTTGGGTTTTTGTTTATTTGTTTGAGTTTTACGTCCTGGCAACATCTAAGATCATATTAGGACGGGCATTGACTTGTGACAGTGCACACTCATAGTGACTTTATAGTGCTGCCTCACTCGGAGACCATGTCGCCAGCACCATGACCTGATATCCCACTCAGTCACATTATCCGGACACTGAGCTTACCACTCACTCGGAATGAATGAAGTCACAGGTGGGATTCCCTCATGTCACAATCTAATATGGTTCCCCACATAACCAAACATGGTTCCCAACACAGTGGAAAACACCGGGGAACCCCTTGCCCTTCCACACTAGCCATTTTGCGAGCGGGACGTGGCTCAGGTGGTAGCATGTCCACCTGTGAAGCTGTCGATCATCCGATCGATGCTTCTCAGAGGACCCATTTACAGTTTGGGCTATTTTCCGTTCCTTTCAAACCAGTGGTGCACAACTAGTTCATCAAAGGCTGTGGTATGTGTTGTCCTGTCTGTGGGAAGGTGCATATAAAATAACCCTTGCCGCTTACCGGAAAGAGTAGCCTATGTGGCAGCAACGGATGTAGAATAGCCGATAATACAAAAATCAATGTCCTCTGGTGGTGCGGTTAAATAAAACAAGCTTTACTAGCCCATGTGGCACTCTCCCTCGGCATATTCAGTTACACAAACTGGAAAGGTGTGCTTGGAGAGCATTTGTCAGGGTACAGCTCCAGTCTCAATAGCCTATACTGTGTCCATTTACAGCCCAGCCTTTCGAGTGCCTATTCAGATATGAGGATTGTGTCTATTTTGCGCACTTCAACTCCTTCATGCGTGAAACTTTTAAAGCTGCGTTGCGCCTTTAAATGACTCCACTCAACCTACGCCTTGAAAAATCAGCTCCTGAATGTCACTAATTAAGGCAATCACTTCTCATGTTTTATCACAGAGAACTTCTTTAGAGCCAATTACTCCACCCGCCCACTCACCAATCCTAGCACCCACTCACCCACCCACCCGTTGGAGAGTACTCAGGTGGGAGCGACAGCCACTATTGCCTGACTCAAGCATTTTTACTCAAAGGAGAACTCCCCCCCCACTTCCCACCTGAGTTATTCAAGTATCAGTGCCCACTAGCACTCAAACACATTCTGCCCGGGCGTGTATATTTCATGGCCTTTTATAGCGATATAGCGAATGGTAGACAGGAAGTGTGAACACTTATTTGTCTCTATTTTCTTTTTTTTTGGTACATTAGTTGTCCCAAGCAGGGGAAATCACAGTCACAGACAACTGGTCTTCCCCACTCCACCGCTGGTCGATAGAAAGCCTGAGCCTAGGGATTTTTAACCTCCAACACCACATAGACATTGTATGAGAGCAACCGGCCTGTGATGACACTGTAAGTTATACACAGCGGTGGAAATCCAAATTGGCAGAGCTGGGGGCATGGGGAATCGAACCGCCGACCCTCAGATTAGGAGTCTGACCTAGAAAAAAGTCAGATACTGTAACCACTCCGCCACAGAGAATGCCACTTTGTCAAAGCTCTTTTAATGAAAATATCATGCAAAACATCTTTTTCAATGCAAAGCGCATGCCAAATTCAGAGTTCCGGTGAACAACTCTACTGTATCATCTCCAGTGATTTTAATTGTTCCATGAGTTAAATTTTGCTGTCAATTGACAGAAATCTAACCACTTCAAATTTGCATCAGGGATAATTTTGTTGCTGTCGCTTGACACTGATCTGACCATTTTCATGTAAATTTCAATGTAGGCGCGTGAAAGTGATTGGTCACAAAGTTAGAATTGTATCCAGCTGACTCCTATGTGTCATTATGAGAACTAATATAGTGAGGGATTGGAGTGGGCAGGGGGCAGCCCACTTCCGGGTGTGTAAACACGCCAGGTCACAGCTTCATGCCTTCCCCGGATACGCGCTGATAGCAACTCGGAAGACATATTGTCAGGATATTATTGTTGTTGGTTGTTTTATGTCCAAGCAACATCTAAGGTCATATCCGGACAAGTATTGACTTGTGACAGTGCACACTCATGGTGACATTATAGTGTTGCCCCACTGGGAAATCAGGCCGCCAGCACCATGACCCGATATCCCACTCAGTCACATTATCCTGACACTGACCTTACCAATTTGTCGGAAGGGAACGCGGAACTTGGAGCAAATATTTCCATCCGCGAATTCACGGCGGCCATTTACGGTAGTCCTAAAGGTGGCCGCTAGGTGGCGCGTCGAAATGTCACCCCGGTGGTGGTGATTAATTAGATTAGTGGCTCGGCGCGATTATATTTCGGAAACAGGACGCAGACTCTGGTAAGAATGGAATTAGGAATGTATACACAGTGTGCACTTATATTTAGCGGTGGCGGTGGCTCGATTTAAAATTGAAAAATAAAATGAAGATAAATGAAAAAATAATTAAAGTACCACGCCTTAATCCTGGGAGTGTTGTGGTGTAGAAAGTCCAAACGACTAAAGATAGTTTCACAAACTATCTTCAACTGGTAATAACAATTATGTTTTTAATTAAAGGGGGAAGTGGCGATGCTGCCCATGTGGTGGCGGCTTCCAGCGTATTTCTGAGGACTGAGGTTGTTTTCTTTTTGTCTGTCAATATTTATTCATCTGAAGATATAATTTGTCAGAACCAGCGAATTGAAAGTTTGTTTTATTTACCGATGCCTTTAGAGCACATTGCTTTTTATCATTGGCTATTGGACGTCAAACATATGGTCATTCTGACATATTTCTTTGGAAGAAATGTGCTGCCGCCACATAGGCTATTCTTTCTGATAAGCAGCAAGGGGTCTTTTATATGCACTTTCCCATAGACATACCACAGCCTTTGATGAACCAGTTGTGGACCATTGGTTGGAACCGAAAATAGCCCAAACTGCAAATGTGTCCACTGAGCAGGATCGATCGCATGACCCACACCGTCACAGGTGGACATCACCAAGGAATTGGTGCTCCAGCTATTAACGTTGCTAAATCTGATGACTTCTGAGATAAATATATGACTTATTAGGTTGATCATTATAATGTACTGTACTTTAGTTTGAAGCAACGTTGATCTAGTTTGAAGCAACGTTGATACTCCCACTGCCTGGTAAACTAATGGAAAAAATAATGCATAGACATATTATGGACCACCTAAATGAACACAAAATATTAAACAGTAAACAGGGCGGTTTCAGAAAATACCACTCGACAATAAAAACAATTGCTAACTTAATAACTGATATTGCAAACAGTATCAATAAAAAGAACCTAGTGGGTGCAGCGTTCATAGACTTCAGCAAAGCGTTTGACACGGTGGACCACCCTATCCTAAGGAGCAAACTAACCCAAATGGGAATAACGGGAGTAACAGGAAAATGGCTAGCGAGCTATCTAGAAAACAGAAAGCAATGCACCACAGTAAATGGATCCATATCCAATGAGGAAAAGATAACTTGCGGAGTACCCCAAGGGTCAGTCCTGGGGCCACTTCTCTTCCTCATATATATTAACGATCTAAACAACTGGCTAGAAATTGAAAACATCCAACTATATGCAGATGACACCGTGGTATATGCTGCAGGCAAAACAACCGAAGAAATAGAAATGAAACTGAATCTAACACTAACAAAACTAATCGAGTGGTGCCAACTAAATAGGATAACCATAAACAACAGCAAGTCAAAAACAGTACTATTTGGTACCAGGCTAACAAGTAATGAGAAAATAAAGTGTCTTCTGGGAAACACCGAACTAGAACAAGTAGACAACTACCGATATCTGGGAGTGGATCTAGACAGACACCTAAATTATGACCTCTGCATAACAAATACTATCAAAAAAGTAAACCATAAAATATGGCTACTGGCTAAACTGAGATACTACATGACTGAAAGCATGGCAATTAAAATATATAAAGGCATGATCCTCCCCTACTTTGACTATGGCGATGTAGTATACATGGGAGGAAATACTAAACTATTAAACAAACTACAGGTGCTACAAAATAGAGCCCTCAAAGTATGCCTTCAGGTGAACAAAAGATATCCCACAATCGAATTACACAAAAAATGCAATGCAACACTACTAACAAGTAGAAGGGAAACGCACCTCAAAATACTGGCACACCATTACACCACAAAACCAGGCTACACAGCAACCCCCCGTAGGGACACCAGGCAAATGGCAGCCCCAGTGCTACTGACAGCAATAAGTAACACCAAAATTTATGAGAGAATTGTGTTTGCCATGGCGGCACATGCCTGGAATAATCAACCCACACAACAACGGGCAATCAAAAGCATGGACCACTATAAAAGGTCCTTAAAGAAAACATAATACACAACCACCTACTGAAGAAACAATATCTCACCTGATCTTGGGCGCAGTCACTGCTTGCTGTGTTCTGGCACAAAAAGCAAAAGACCGGCCAGAAAAGATGGTAGATATTACAAATACGGAAACTAGCCCTACTAAGTACTAAGGAATTCGAAATGACTATCACCATAGGGC
The DNA here is from genome assembly GCA_030323885.1 of Branchipolynoe longqiensis. Classification (NCBI taxonomy): domain Eukaryota; kingdom Metazoa; phylum Annelida; class Polychaeta; order Phyllodocida; family Polynoidae; genus Branchipolynoe; species Branchipolynoe longqiensis. The sequence goes on along the minus strand of CM059187.1, from coordinate 153,364,874 downwards.
GCAGTCCGTCTGGGTATGTGTACTGGCACAAACCAAAGCAGAACCAGGCAGGCCACAGTCATGCATCCGAATCACCCTGAAATACGAAATGGCTAACCATACAACACAGCCATCCCACCTAGTCCCAGTCCTGAAGGGTCCAGGGAGTTCTGGCACACTGGTGTACTATCTAAGGACAGGGCATGGGTGAAAGGATGCTGTAATAAACCACAATGGGATGGGATCCTCTCCCACAGGCCTGTATGTCATCTGCGTAGATGTACATAGTAGGCTAAGTTATCATATACAGGTTAGGAAAAAACTTGAAAATTAAAAAAAAACTAATATAGAAACTACTAACACCCAAAACCGCAAAGGTTGGCCCGAGAAAAATCAGGTAAAGACTCCTGAGTGCGGGACCAGACCAATCCAGTACCACAGCTGTCCAGCGTTGAAAACAAGCACCCTCACGGGAGCTTATACGTTATGGGCAGAATAAAAAACTTGTCACAAAAAAAAAAAAAAAAAAAAAAGAGGCTTTTATTACATTGATTTAGTACGCTCTTCTAGGTAGGAACAGATGCTGAATGGGGGCACCCGTTTCTAAGTACAGTATAACCCTGTTAAACCAAGCTTGGTTATACCAAATGATTTGTTAATCCAAACATTTTTCAGTGACCCGGCAAAATACTACCAGTTATCATATAAAAAAGTTGGTTAAACCAAAGTCGGTTAATCCAACCAAAATTGTCAGACCCCAGGCCACTTCCGGTATGGTTAAACCAAACTTTCATGTGGTTATGAGGTCATCTGAGACCCCCAACTCCTCTTACACCACGCTTGTTTCTATAAATGTTAGCAGTAGTGTGGGGAAGGGGGATAGGGGGAGGGAGGGGGAGTAGGGTGGCAAGCCGAATGGGGGAAGTGAGTGTGTGTGTGGGAAGTAGTGTGTGTGTGGGGGGGAGGCAAAGTCAAAGTCGAAGCCAAAGCTAGGTTAAACCATCATCATCATGCTGTCAGTCGTGATGCGACAAAGACTGCTTTCATTACTTGACCGCTCTCCATTTAGGTCTCTGCTGTGAGAGTTGTGTCCATGAGTCGGTCTTAATGTACATTTCATGAAAGCTGCCTGCAAAAGTGTTGAAGTGCTGCTGGCTTTTGCAAGTTACCAGCGACACTCTCTTGGGGAGCAAATAGAGGTTTCACACCGGCAAGAACATGTCAAGACAGGCGCAAAACTATTTGTCCCTGCAGTGGCTGGTCAGGAGATGTTGGGAGTTCCATACCTCAACCGCCCTTAATGCTGCCACAGTGACATGGTTTTCTGTTTAGGGTTTGCTCCCTTAGCCTTCGGTTCTGTCAAGAACCTGTACCACAAGGCAGTGGTTTACAACTCTGCAGGGCAGGGGCGTCAAACTCCCTGAGGTATTGCTATACCTGCAATACCTGCATACCAGGTTAAACCAATGATCTGTTAATCCAAACAAATTTCTATGTTCCCTTCAAGTTTGGTTTAACGGGTTATACTCTAGCAGGTTCTATTAAATTGACATAGTGTGCCCTTCAGAAGGAAAAGGAGAAGGAAAGGGAGAAGGAGGAGGAGAAGGAAAAGGAGAAGCAGGAGAAGAAGGCAAAGGAGAAGGAGGCAGAGAAGGAAAAGGAGAAGGAGAAGGAAAAGGAGGAGAAGGAGAAGGTGAAGGAAAAGGAGATGGAGAAGGAAAAGGAGAAGGAGGAGAAGGCAAAGGCGAAGGAGATGGAGAAGGAAAGGGAGAAGGAGGAGAAGGCGAAGGAGACGGAGAAAGAAAAGGAGAACGAGGAGGAGAAGGAAAAGGAGAACGAGGAGAAGGGGAAGGAGAAGGGGAAGGAGAAGGCGAAGGAGAATGCAAAGGAGTAGGAGGAGAAGGAAAGGGAGAAGGAGGGGGAGAAGGAAAAGGAAAAGGAAAAGAAGGAAGAGGAGAAGGCGGAGCAGAAGGAGGAGAAGGCGAAGGAGAAGAAGGGGAAGGAGAATGAGAAGGAGGAGAAAGAATAAGAACAAGAAAGAGAAGAACAACAACAAGGAGAAAAAGAAGAAGAAGAAGAAGAAGAAGAAGAAGAAGAAGAAAAGAATGTAGGTCCTTTTCACATGAGTGTGTTGTAAACAACTTTTAGTAAGGAGGAGGCACCAGACCGAACCCGGCCTCGGTGGCCAATTGGCGGCCATGTTCCCTCCAGGTGGCGCCACCACCATGAGTTAGGTTACTGACCGCTGGTGGGCCGGGAAGCCTGGCGGACAAAGCAAGGGCGAAGTTTTGCTGATTTGGACAGTTGGACATTTGGACAAAGGAAACAGGCCAAGGTAGGTAAGTGTATTTGGGGTACGCAAGAACCAAGACCTTGGCCGAGGAGGACTTGGGGTGTGTGTGGTGGGTGGGTGGGGGTATGGGGGTTTGTGGATGTATGGGTGTGGGGTGTGGGGTTGTGAGTGTGTGGGGGTGTATGTCGGGGTGTGGGTGTATGGGTGGATGAGCGTGTGGATTTATGGGAGAGTGGGTGGATGAGGATGTGTAGGGGATGCGGGGTAGGTGTGTGTGCATGTGTAGGTGTGTGAGTGTGTGGGTGTGTGAATGTGTGGGTACATCGGGATGGTGAAGGTGTGTGTAGGGGATGCACAGCATGGGCTTTTGATGATGTATGTTGGAGTTTTACATCCGGGCAACATCTAAAATCATATCAGGATGAATACCGGATTGTGACAGTGCGCACTCATGGCATCATAATAGTGCTGCCCCACTGGGAAACCAAGCCATCAGCACCAGGACCCGATATCCCACTCAGCCACATTATCCTGATACGGAGATAACCAGTCCTTGTCCTATCCTATTAATGCCAAGTGCCAGGCTAGGTAGTGACACGTATCAATTTTGTAAGTCATTGGTTTTACTAGACCAGGAATCGAACTCCCGACTATTCACATGGGAAGCCTGCGCTCTACTGAGTATGGCCACTGCCTTCCAGTGGGGCATGGGGTGTGGGGAGCCCAGTATGGGGGTGGGATGTGGAGGTGTGGGGGTGTGGGGTTCTGAGGGAATACACGATGTCCTGCCGGAGGTGGGTGCAGAGTGACTGGGTGGAAGAGGAAGCCTTGGAGCTGTACTAACGAACCCAGAATAAACTGCGCCGTAACCTAAGCTCTGACGACGTGGAAGGAGCACGGTCCAAGCCGGGCACGGCTGAAGCCGGCCCGAGGGTCACCCACCCGATGGAGGGGGGGACGGGGGGGGGGGGATGGGGAGGGGGTAGGCGTGAGGGGGGGACGGGGAAGGGAGGAGGGAGGGTGGCGGGTGGGGTCGATGGTAAAGGGAGGGTGAAGGAAGGGTGGCGTGGGAGGGTGGTGGAAGGACGATAATGGCGGGTGGAGGAATGACGGTAAGGGAGGGTGGAGGAATGGGGCAGAGGATGGCGGAGGGAGGGCGACAAGGGGAGGGTGGGGAGAGGGGGCTAGGGGAGGGTGGAAATGGGGGCTAGGGGAGGGTGGAGAGAGTGTGTGGAAAGGGGAGTAGGGGAGGGGGAGAGAGGGGGCCGGGCTGTGGGTGTTGAGAAGGGGGTTAGGGAGGTTGGGGAGAGGGAGGGTGGGGAGAGGGGGCCGGGTTGTGGATGTGGGAGGGGGGGACTGGGGGAGGGTGTGGAGAGGGGGGCTGGGCTGAGGGCTGTGGTTGGTTGGGCTTTGTTCTGTAATTCTGTTCTAACTAACTTTCATTTCACTTGAACTCAAGACAACAGCGTCAGCACGCAATAGAACTGATTTGCACATGCGCACAAACAAAGTCTGCGCAACCTTCGGTCTGTGTTTGCTCACAACACAAGTACACTATGTCCTGCATATATATATATATATATATATATATATATATATATATATATATATACATATATATATATATATGCCAGAGAATATATTATCTCAACCACTACTTTTGTCTTGTCTTCCTCATTTGTACTGTAGTAAGCATTTATATATATATATATATATATATATGTATATATATATATGTATATATATGTATATATATATATATATATATATATATATTCTCAGCTGGAAATAAAAATACACATCATTCTATATAATAACTTCTGTGTATTAATGCATATATATTTACAGATTTTATTATATATTTTTAGCAACATAATTGCAACATTTTAAGCAAATACTACCCTTGGTTAGATTGACAATAAGAAGTCAACTTTCATGGATTGTATGCATCACTGTAGGTCATTCAAATGATTGCACCTTATAGTGCTGCTCCACTGGGACACCAGGCCACCGGCACCATGCCTAAATATCCCACTCAATCACCTTATCCTGATACTGAACACCAGTCCTTGCCCTATCCTATTATTTTCGAGCAACAAGTATCAATTTTGTAGGTCATTCATTTGACTCGGCCATGTTTTCAAACTCCTGACCTTCCGCACGGGAAGCCTACACTCTACCGATTCGGCCACGGCGTCCGGTGCACCAGATAAGACTCCACGTGCGATAAGACTACCCAGGAGTTTCTCCTCCAGAAGTCCCCTCCCGCTAGCAGACCCTTGGCTCCGCCCTGGAGGAGGTGACGTGATGTAATCTCCAGCTATCAGCAGATCAGTGGGTGTGGGGGGGGGGAGGGGACATCAAATGGCAAACTTCTCAAGTCGATGCCTTTTTTTTTTTTTTTTTTTTTTGGTCCATTAGTTGTTTAAGCAGGGGAAATTTCAGTTATAGACGACTCGTCTTCCTCATTCCACTGCTGGTCGATAGAAAGCCTGAGCCTACACTTTTACCGACCCAAGGGATTTTTAACCTCCCACACCACATAGACATGGTATGAGAGCAACCGGCCTTTCATGATGCTGTAAGTTATACACAGCGGTGGAAATCCAAATTGGCAGAGCTGGGGGCACGGGGAATCGAACCGCTGACCCTCAGATTAGGAGTCTGACCTAGAAAAAAGTCAGACACTCTAACCACTCTGCCACAGAGAATTTCACCTTAAGTTCTTAAAGCTGCATAATCCGATAAGAGCATAACATTTTCGAAACCAAAACACTCACCTAGATTTGATCCTACCCTGACAAAGTGACCGAATTGATGTAAAAATGTCATATAGATCTACAAAAGGCTATCATGCAGTTACACAACTGTTTCTCAACTGGTATTTTTCACTGAGATATATTTAAAATAATATTGTTCTATCTGCTTTTGCTATCATGCAGTTACACAGCTTCAGTCCTCATTATCTCGAAAGCACCATTTTGTCAGATAGAACCTTTTTATAGTAAGGTTGCAACATGTCAAAGTTAGATATTGGCCCACCCATGAAACATTATCGCTGGCACGGCCACAAAATAAAAGAGAAAGCATACTATAAAGAACATGTCAGATTATTCCCCTGACAGATAAGACCATTGTGGGTCCGGGTAGCGAAATTGCACAGTGGGCCACAATTGCCTCGCTTTCAGTTTAAAAATCACAAATAAGGCATCCACAAATTAAAGGGTCGTCACTTAAGGGGCTGTCACATTATGACACATCGCGCCAACATATGTGATTTTTGCCAGCTACATCAGGATTTGTCGTTATGTGTTACACGTGCATTAGGCGCTCATTGGTATATATCAATGTACGCTAACATTCATCGAGATACGGCGTCGCGGGGCAGGGGGTCGGCAAAGTTTTGCGCATGCCCAAAACTTTCGACGTACGACAACGTTCGACAACGTGTGGATTGGCCCATAATTTAGAATTGTGGTTGATCCAGCATGGGAAGCCCGAGACGCTCACATCACCAAGCGGTGCATGCGCGCTCTCCTCCTCCTGCCCCCACCCCCGTCTGACCCGCATTCAGGTTTCAACCTCAAACTGCTTTATTCTATCCAACACGCCCACTTCCCCCCACGCACTCTCACATCACAAAGCTGCAAAAGCACATTTAAAAATGTCACCCACATCACAAAGGAAGACACAGAGAACCTGCCGTGCCACAATTCCTAGAGGCCGACTGGCAAAGCACACCACCCGGAGAGTTACTACCACGCCACAAGCTGACCCAAGTGAATCCATCAGCTCGCAAGATGGCGGCTCCTCCCCACAACCGCCCATGCCACCGGCCAGGCAGTCGGCACGCGCAAAAAAACCATTGGCGAAGGTGAAACAGGCCGACGGCATGCTTCGGTTGCAGGTGTCTATCGACGCCATCGAGAAGCGATGGGGGGGGGGCTCTCGAGAAGCACGCCGCCCAACAGCGGGAAGAAATGGCGGCCCAGAGCAAGGTGCTCACGGAAGCCACCGCCATGCTGGCAGCCGCCACCGCCAATGCATGCCACCGAGGAGCGACCCAGTCTCCATCCGCACCCCGCACCCCTCTGGCCTGTCGCCGGTTCGGATCAGCGTGCTGACGCCACCCCAGCCAGGCCAGGACGTTGTCGCCGATGTTTCCGAGCCCCGCCCCAGCGAGAGGACGCACCAGGCTGCACGCAAGTCATGACATGCGACACATAAGCATGCCAAGTGTCTGGTCGCCCCCCTCCCATTGCCATGACTGTGCAGCCAATGCCACCACGAGACGCACTGGGCCCACGCACCACCGATAGCCGACAACACGACGACGACGCATACGGCAGGGGCGCCCGCTCTATGGCCGAGGAGGCGGTACGCCTGATCGTGGCGGCTGCGGACGGCAAGTCCAACACCATAAAGAAAGGTATTCCTGCAAAGTATTTGTTCCCTTACGATCTAGTAGAGCGGTAGATAAAAGATTCACCCGGTACTTGTAGTACACGGGTGAAGGACAACGTAGTCTAAATACGGGCGAAAATAGCTTTAGTATGGACCAGGGAGTAGAATGTCTGCCTCCAGTATCAAATGGATATTTATATAGGCACAGAGTTGGTGAAATGGGAGAGAATGCAAAAAGACAAGATGGCGGATGTAGAACGCCATCGATTTCACTTTTAAATCTTATTAAACCAGATATTATATTACATTTTTCAACTCAAAGGTAGCGGGCTAATAATAAGACAGATGTAAAGAATAATTGTTGCTTCTTAGATTGTGAAATTAGGCGCTCAATTCTTTGACCCGCATTTTCGACAGCTTTTACATAGGGTTGGTTTGCACCGTACTGCAGCAGTACGGGGTGAATCTTGTATCTAGTAGAGCGGGGGGATGAGGGAAAATCGATAAAGAAGGGGGAGGCGACCCGAGAGGTGTATACCATGGGACTGAAGACCCTGCAGTATCAGCGCGCATTCACTGCTAGTGCCCTAGAGGCCCTCTCACGCCACCAGGAGAGATGGTGGCCCAGGATAACTGCTCCTTGTCCTGGCCAGTCATGAGGAGGTACTCCGAAGAGATCTTTACGAGGATCGCTGACGGGCGGCTGCCCAACGGCTGGAGGGACATGGCAGCCATAAACGCTGTCAGGATCGAAATTATCACGATGGTGGGTCATGTGTGTACCGCTACCGCGAGCTCGATCGACCACCAACACGGTGAACACCAGCAGCAAAAGGCAGGCACGGACCCCGCAGTCACTACGACAAGGCTGTGATGGGAGCGCCCTGTCCCGCCTGGAATAAAGACCCCGGGACATGTGACAAGGCGGCAAAAGGTGAATCGCACGGCACAGGCACACAGAAACTGGTGCATGTGTGCGGCTACTGCACGAACGTGAGGAGGATTGTTACCAACCACACCGAGGCCTGCTACTCTCAGAAGTCCAGGGACAAACCCGGTAAGAGATCCCAGCGAATAGAAGCTCCTTGCAGAAACAAATCATCAATTTATGAAACGCTAAAAATGTACTTTCTGGACGACCCTTCTCCCCCATGCCGGGGGACCATGAAAATGTTGACAATTTTGGCCGGCCCCTAAGTCAAAAGCATCGGACAATGCAACTTTAACTCGCCAGCCCTTCCGCTCGGGGAAGGGGGGTTGGGGGGGAGGTCCATTCCGTGCTTTATGGGCGCCCCCTGTCGGCGGGCGGGGAACTGGGAGCTGGGAGCTGGGAGCTGGGAGCCGGGAGCCGGGAGCCGGGACACCGGGCACCGGGCACCGGGCACCGGGCACCGGGCACCGGGCACCGGGCACCGGGCACCGGGCACGGGGCACCGGGCACCGGGCACCGGGCACCGGGCACCGGGCACCGGGCATGGGGCATGGGCCACCCGCCACCCGCCACCCGCCACCCGCCACCCGCCACCCGCCACCCGCCACCCGCCACCGGGCCAGGCTTTGTGGCATTAATGCCTCTTTAATTGAGGCCAGACACAATTAACGCTGGGTGACGACCACTGCAGTCAACACGGAAGTAACACCCACGCATGCCAAACTCCCGCGCAGCGCGAGATGTGAAGGTGATGACGTCACAGAACTCGTAGCCATTAAGTCTGAAACACAAACAGGGACAAGAAAGTCTGACACGACATTAGCATGTTCTAGACGCACTGGCATTCCATTTAGCGGCCACCGCAACGAGTCTCCGCGTAATAATTTGCCACTTAGCCACTTTGTTGGGTTTTGTTGTTGCTGTTGTTGCACCGCGAATACATGCAGTAAAAGGCGGTCTATGAATATCAATGTTCTTCACAATAAAAACAATGTTCGCACTACTGATAGTGATACTTTGATTTGTTTTGACACTGACAAGTTTTTGAATATTTCATGGGTGACGTTTGATGATTTTTGTGCGTGTTTTTTTTTGTGTTTTTTATTTTTTTATTTTTTTATTGAGGCTGTATTTATACTGTCCATAGCATGTAAGCCCAGGTACCTAGGCTTGTTTTCAATGCTGGCCAGCTGTAGTTTTGGTGTTGTCTTACCAAGCAGTAGCTGCTGATAAGTTATTTGATTGTCTGCATTTCAGTAGCAGATAGATAGTCTGTTGGTATGTTCAGTAGTCTATGTTAGTTTTTTTGGGGGGCCCTCTTGGCATTGTATTTTTGTTCTATTCTTATTACTATGTTAGTTGTTTTCTTAAGGTTCTATATTAGTGTTTTGGGGTTTTCTTCGGAAGAGTTTCCGCTTTTTCCTACTTAATTCTATACTAGCCTATTTTATTTACATGTCCATAGGCCTGTACGTAATAGGTGGTTGAGTTATGTTTGTTTGAATTTGATTTGACTTATATTGTTGTTAGATATGTTATCTGGCTTTTATATTTCTGGTTGTCCCGCCCTGGGCTGTCCAGTTGGGGGGCCGTGACATATCACCTGCCCCCTTGTGGTGCAGTTCAGTTGGGGCTTCCAGTTTTTATTTTGCACAGATATTTTTTGTATGTTTTAAGGTCAGGGATTTGTCTTTCTTTCACCGTTTGGGCATTCCATGCCTTGGCGGCCATTTCCAGTGTGCTCCTTTCATGGGCTTTGATCTGGCTTCTGGTCTGCCTTAGTAGTGGTGCCTTGCTTGCTCTGGTGTCCCTTAGTGGTTGGGTTAGATGCTTAATGTCTTGGCTATATCCATATGCTAATGATGTTGTTTGTTCTGTTGTGGAGCAGATTTCATTTAGTGGAATCAGTGTAGAGAGACGGCTGCCTTAGAGACATTCCAAGAATGTCAATGGTTTTCACAATTCATACAATGTTTGGCCATATTATTTGTGAACATATAGTGGTATTTATTCTGTCAGTCTTGACAATCACATTCAAATGCCGACATTGAAAATTACACAAACTTCTGAAATGGTCAGGCCCATGTCAAACGAGAGCAAAAATCCATCTCTGATGCAATCTTGAAGCAGTCAGACTTACGTCAATTGACAGTGAAATCCAAATCACAAAACATACGATGATGGCGTCTGGTGGCGGGCAAAGATAATCCTAACAATGTTTGAATTGTGAAAACCATTCATGGAATGTCCCAGAGGCAGTCGTCTCACTACACTGATTCCACTAAATGTTGTCTGCTCCGCAACAGAACAAACAAAATGCACAAAAATCATCAAATGCCACTCGCGAAATATTCAACAACTTTTCAATGTCAAAATAATTCGAAATATTAGTAGTCTGATTCAGAGCAGACAACATTTACTACATCTAATGAGTTCAAGCCAGCGTTCTGATATGAACATTGCTAAGTTTCCCACTTCCGGTTCTCTCTGTCACTTTCACTCACAGTCACAACACACACCTTGGAGGGTATAATTGCTTGCTTCCAGCTAGCTTCTCATTTGAAAGCCAGACACACTGATTTTGCTTTAATTTAAGCTGCCTAATCCGATGAAAGTATAACATCTTTTCAAATCGGAAACATTTATCTAGATCTGAGCCTAGGTACCAAACTTAGATATCAACAGGCTTTTATGTCCTCTGTGTTCCGCGGGAAATAGTGATTATATTTGTAATTTATATCTGTATAATACATTACACAGTATATAATTGAGGCTGTCTCAGAAGGTGCTAAGTAATTTGGGACAAAACTTTGTCCATTGTAACGATCAACATACTATCTGCTTATGCATTTGCTCAGGATAAACTGATTTATGGTGTTTCATAATCCCAATAGAATACATATTGCTTTGAAGCAAATGTCCTTGCGTTTTCAGTGTAACTGTTTCTGTGCTATTTTGTGTCAATCGTTATGTGGACGGGGAAAAAAAGAGTTATCACCTTTTGAGACAGGCTCATATACATAATATATGCATAGCAAACTTACAAAACTAACCACAATAAGTAACACTAGAACATTATCAAAGACCCTATAATACTAAGACGGCTCACTCCCTATCTCTCCAATGGTAATGTAAATTTCGCAGTGCCACCTTGTGGTGGGTTTGATCAGCCCGGCTGCTGGTTGGTGTTTCACATGTAAACACATACAATTATATTATACATGAGATAGGTAAGTATGAATACACATCAATATGAAATTGCTATTAACAAATACCCATCATCATCAGCATCATCATCAGCATCGCCATCATCACACATCTTTCACATTCATATATACATTTATACATATAATATAGCACCTGTTTAACAAAGAGAACAGCCAGCTCACCAAGTGGTGGGTTTGATCATTTTGATTACACAGTACAGGCTGAGTGAGCCGTCTTAGTATTATAGGGTCTTTGACATTACTGGCAAACTGACATTTATATACCGTTGGCCTAACTCCAACTGAACAGACCCTACATTAAAACTTACTACAACTTTACCAAATGAATACAGAAGACAACTTCTGCTTGTGTTCTAAATACCATGTAAATATTCTCATCGATCTGACTAATATTGACGTAGTCATATGACACTACTGGGGCTATATGCATGACGCAGTGTTAGCGAGCCAAAACGCGTTTAGATGGGATTTCTGGTTTAGCGCCGAAAAGTCGGGATGCACGAGTCAGTGATAGGCCTAACACCATGCATTTAAGGTCCGCGACACTAGCCCCATTTCATATGATGTTTAAGGGAGGTGTTAGTGTTAGGTTAGGCCCAAATCTATTCAATGCTGTCATTTTTAACAGAATTACATACGCAATAAGTGAAATTTTATCAATTTAACCCTAAAAGCGAACCCATATTAACACCATCGAGACATTGGCGGCGTTATTCATATTGTCGAATCGACGAAAGCAAACAAAGCAAATCGCCGCCGCCGCCACCGCCGTGTTGACATCCATACTGCCCACCGCCGCCGCCGAATCGGCGGGAATGTATTAGGCCCAAATCTATTCAATGCTGCCATATTTAACAGAATTACATACGCAATAAGTGAAATTTGATCAATTTAACCCTAAAAGTGAACCGATATTAACACCACCGACGCATTGGCGGCGATATTAATACTGTCGAATCGACGAATTTAAACAAAACAAATCGCCGCCGCAAGGGATTCCCCAAATCTATAAATAGATTCACGTTTAGCTAACACCAATCGTTTAGGCGCTCCTGCATACCGCTTGACACACTTCCCGAGAGCGGTGATAGCTAAACGGTGTTACAGGCTAACACCAAACGCCCGTAACACCGTTTCCTGCATATGGCCCCTGGGTGTCATATTGCTGTGGAACTTGTGGGTTACAGAATTTCATTGTGTTACATGCTGCAAATTGTGCATTCAACATTTATTGTATACCTTACTCTATGTACCATTTTTGTTTAAATAATCCTGAATTGCAAAATGGCCCGAAGTCTAGTGCTCCGGAACTTCATCATCATCATGCTGTCCGTCGCGATGTGACAAAGACTGCTTTCATTACTTGACTGTCGCTCTCCATTTAGCTCTCCTCTGTGAGAGTGATGTCCATGAGTCGGTCTTAATGTCTCTCAGCTTCAGAACTTATTCAGCAGAATAAAGATATTTACACACAAAAACCAATGTATATTTATATTAGTAGTGGAATGAATCCTGCGCCTTTTAGTAAGTTATTAATGCAGTTGCTGTGCTTACGCCACTATCGGTGTTGTATACGCGAGCTGATATTGCGCATGCGGCTGTGTGCATGCCAAATCTGGCAATATATTCATATTTGTGTCATGAACTCGGGGACCTTTTGGGTGCACCCATCAGGATGGACGTCGCGAGTGTGTGTGTGGGTGGGTGGGTGGGTGTGAGTGTGTGTGTGGGTGTGTGAGTGGGTGAGTATGTATGAGTGTGTGAGTATGTGAGTAATGTGAATGTGTGTGATTGTGTGAGTGTATGAGTGTGTAAGTGAGTGTGTGAGTGAGAGTGCGAGGGGGAAATGTGTGAGTGTGTGAGTGTGAATGTGTGAGTGTGAATGTGAGTTTATGAGTATGTGAGTGTGCATGTGAGTGTGTGAATATGTGAGTGTGAGAGTGTGTGAGTATCTGAGTGTGAGAGTGTGTGAATTCATCAGTGTGTGAATGTGGGAGTGTGAATAAATCAATGTGTGAATATGAGTGTGTGAATGTGTGTGAAAATCTAGTGGTATCTATTCTGTGTAAAAGTGTGAATGTGTGACTGTGTGGCAATATGTAAAAGTGTGAAGGGCTGAGTGTATTTTTTTGTATGCTTGTTGTTGCTTTACGTCCTAGCAACATCTAAATTCTAAGGTCATATCAGGACGGGTACCGACTTGAGACAGTGCGCACTCGTGGCGACTTTATAGTGCTGCCCCACTGGGAAATCATGCTGCCAGCACCATGGCCTGATATCCCACTCAGTCACATTATCCTAATGCTGAGCTAACCAGTCCTTGCCCTATGCTATTAATCTCGGGCGCCAGGCTAGAAAGAGACAAGTATCAATTTTAAAGTCATTGGTCTGACTCGATCGGGAACTGAACTCCCGGCATTCCGTATGCGAGGCCCGTGCTCTACCTATTAGGCCACAACGCCCGGTGGCTGAGTGCATGTGAACATGGGAATGTGCTATTGTGTGAATGTGTGAGTGTGTGACTATATAATGAATGTGTGAATCTGTGAGTGTGAATGTGAAATGTGTGATTCTGTGATTTAGTGATTAGGTGAGTGTGTGAGTGTATGGCTGTGTGAATGTGTGCTTCGACCACAACAAGTAAAGCAATCCAAACACAACATTCCTGTTCGCTTCTTGCGCACCCGCCCTATAGGCCTACTCGCAGCGGGGAATACCCGCACACAAATGTCATACCGCGCCACCTGAGTAAATCTAACTCGACATTCAACTGTTACTGAATAATTACATTAATGACAAAGTCAGCATTTAGTATTCACAGAATACAATTATTAGTAAATACGACGGTGATTTCTACTGAGTTTAGTGGCGATAATCGGGAAGGGAAATGCAACTTCCGCTAAAGCAGACGAGAATCGAGCTTTTCTTGCGCGCGGTAACTATGGCGACGTGTGTATTTCCCGCCATCAGTGTTGGATGTATGTTTACGGGAGGCCCAGTGTGAATACATAACAATATGTCTGTCAACAAGCAGCAGTGCCAACTGTCAACCATGACACAGAGCTGTGGGAGAAAATTGATTGACCGTGGTTGAGAATTGATTGATGTTGAATGATGTGTCATGGCAGAAATATGTGTCATATGATACAAGAAATATGTGTCACATGAAACACTAAATGTGTGACATTTAATGCAGTGTGTGGTTGTAAATGAGGACAGACTACCGGTATATATTTGTTGGTGTATATAGTGCGCACGAAACTACTGTAACTTTTATGAGACTGCATTTTGTAAGTTGCCAACTCAGCTTGTGTCACTGGCGCCACCTATGTGCTAGTAAAAACAGTCCTTCCGTTCAGAGTAAACGCATAGTTTGTTTGTTTGTTGTTGTTTTACGTCCTAGCAACATCTAAGGTCATATAAGGATGGGTACCGACTTGTGACAGTGCGCACTCATAACTTTATAGTGTTGTCCCACTGGGAAACCAGGCCACAGGCACCATGACCTGGTATCCCACTCAGTCACATTATCCTGACACTGAGCACACCAGTCCTTGCCCTGTCCTAATAATGCCGAGTGCCTGGCAAGGAAGCGACAAGTATAAATTTTTATGTCATTGGAAGACACCGACAATCAGATGGTTTCTACAGTAATAACTGTCAGGGACATAGCTAGATAACAGATTCACCCTGTACTTAACATACAGGGGTGAACACCAACCCATTAGAAAAACTGGTGAAGAATTTCGACATGCTGGGGAAATGAACTGAGCTGGTAAATTCTTAATTCAAGAAGCAAAATATATTCTTCACATAGATCTTCATATTTACCCTCTACTTCTGATTTGAAAAATATAATAAAACATGTGGTTTAAGGAATTTAACAAATAAATCCGATGGGATTTTATCCCCGCCATCTTGTCTTGTTGCATTCTCTCTCATTTCACCAACTCTGTGCTGATATAAGTAGTCATTTGAGACTGGAACCAGGGATTCCACTTCCAGTTCCATACTAAAGCAGTTTTCGCCAGCTTTCTAATGGGTTGGTGTTCACCCCCGTACTATAAGTACGGGGTGAATCTTTTATTTAGGGCATAGCCATAAATTAAAAGATTGTAAGCATAACAATTGTTCACATGTGCTTACAGGAAATTAACAAACTGTAAGCACAAAATATTATAAAATAATGTGTGAAAAAATGTGATGCTGAGATTGTGAGAGAAATTGTGTGTATGTGCTTATTGTGGGACATTGCCTTCATCACAACCCCGCCCATCACCACCCCTGCACCCCCACCCCCACACCGCCGTCACCACCAGCACCACCACACCACATCACCACACCACCACGCCACCAACACCTCCACCACCACCCCTGCACCCCCACCCCCACACCGCCGTCACCACCACCACCACCACATCACACCACCACACCACCACCACCTCCACCACCACCACCACCCCTACACCGCCGTCACCACCACCACCACCACCTCCACCACTACCACCACCCCAACACCCCCACCCCCACACCTCCGTAACCACTAACACCACCACATCACGCCACCACACCACCACCACCTCCACCACTACCACCACCCCACCACCCCCACACCCACACCTCCGTAACCACTACCACCACCACATCACACCACCACATCACACCATCACATCACCACACCACCTCCACCACCACCTCCACCACCACCACCACCACACCTGCACGGAGGGAAGAGATTAATGCGGACATACACCCACACACTTACATATACCCCGTCTGGATATGACATTAGATGTTGCTAGGACACAAAACCGCAACAAACCCAAACTTACATAACCATCCACGCACGCATACACCGACACATACACACACAAATATACACCAACTAGACGCGGTGGCCGAATCGGTGGAGCGCAGTCTTCCCGTGCGGAAGGTCTGGAGTTTGGTTCCCATTTGAGTCAAACCAATGACTTATCAAATTGATATCTGTCGCTTCCTAGCCTGGTGCTCAGCATTAATAGGATAGGACAAGGACTGGTTAGCACAACATCAGGATAATGTGACGGTGTGGGATATCCGCTCATGATGATGGCAGTCTGGTCTCCCAGTGGGGCAGCACTATAAAGTTGCCATAGGTTTGGGCTGTCACAAATTGGTCCCCGCCCTGATATGACCTTAGGTGCTGCTATGACGTAAAACAACAACAAACAAGCACATACACACTGACACGCAAAAATCCATACACAAATACACCCTGTAAAGTTGTCGGCTGGCAGCTGTAGTTGTGTAGGCAGGCTAAAATAGGAAATCACTACAGGCAAGAAGAAGAAAGGCAGAGTATAGAGTGAAAGTTAGAGAGAGCTTGCACCCTCAGGTTTATTATTATATAGTGGTTTTAGAATCCAAGACGGCCTGTCACATGACCAGATCCTCCAATCAACAGTAAGCATTCACATATCTACCAATGAACAGCAAGCATGCTTGTAACCATGCCTTGGTTGTTTTGGCCTCACTGCCCTGTTATGTCTGGGTGTGCAGTGATCCATAGCTAACAGTTGGTGGGGAGGGGGTTGTGAGCAGAGCTGCTAAGGCCCTATCACACTAACAGTAGTGCCCCTCTCACACTATCTATAGAAGACACACTGTCTATTTAATCTAAGTAAAGGATCACCAGCACTACACAATACCACATGCATCTGATCACATTACATCATTTACCCTTTATATAACATTTGTAATCCCTTATAGACCAGTTCACATCACCCACCAATGTGTAATTATCGGAATATTTTACAACCCGCACCCACCCACATACATACCCACATACCCACATACCCATATGCACACACCCACACAACCACATGCACCCACCATATAGTTCCTGGCCAACCACTGCACAGATGACTACAGAGATAATTGTAAGCAAACCCCAAAGTGAGATGCACCGGATGCTGGCAGAGGAGGCTGGGCCTGATACGATGAACCTGACCTATATATGTGATGCATAATAAATTAAACCAGACGGGATGGCCGAATGAGTTGACCATCCGTCTCCCGTGTTGGTAGATTGTGGGATTCGAACCCCAGCGTCGAACCTTTGCCAAGTCAAACCAATGACTTAGAAAGTTATACTTATCGCTACCTAGCCAGACACTCGGCATTACTAGAATAGGCAAGGAGCAGTGGAATGAGGTGGACCAATTGTCCGTGATTGAAATTTCCCATGCTTTAATCAACTAATGTACCAACAAAACATAAATACATAATGTATATTCAACAACCTTCAAATTTACTTTAAGCGATAGTATGGTTTGCGCTATTTTGTCCATTCTGTAATATACCATGACACTAAGGAAGTCACTATTGCTGCCTGAGAATAATACCCCTAGCTAGGCCATGATTTGGTCCTAAATTGCTCATACAAAATAGGAATCAATGATTGCTAGTTTGATGCGGTGTGACTTGTACCGACTTGTACCGGCGTACCGATGGGCGTGTACTATTTTGGGAATACCAGAAATGACGTATTGGAAAGACCGGATGTAGTTACTAGTTCCGCTGAGCTCCGGATGTAGCAAGGTTCTTCTTGGGGTGGTATCCATCTAAATCCGGTTTTACACATATTTATGTTTAATATAATTCATTATATACATATAAATAGGCGGGGTTTACCTACCTTATTTATTATTTATTTATTATTTATTTATTATTTATTTATTATTTATTTATTATTTATTTATTATTTATTATTCCTATCTCAGTATATATTTCCCCCGTGGCTGCTCTTGCCCCTCTGCGACTGTGCCACCGCTGCTCGCAAGTCACTTGCGCTGCCGCTTTCCTTTCTATTGCACACATTTTTAGCTTTTATATAGGTAGGACTATTTATTTTGCCCGGCCATGGGCCTTTCTTGCAAAATAAAACTGGAACGTTCCCACCCACACCTCGTTTGTTCTCCCTTTCCTTTTCCTCCACCATAGCCAGTTTTATATTCAGATATATATATATATATATCTGTATACATATATATATATATATATATATATATATATATATATATATATATGCTCTATAATCTATTATGGGAATATAAACAAGGACATTACTTATCTTCAGTTGCCTATATACTAGGGTATGTTTTCTGAAGTTTTTTCCGTGTTTTACGGGCTTTATAGTACCTGTTTATTGTCCTCTGTGGCTAACACTGATGAAGACTAACTAACCTATGGGCCAGACAACGGCAGATGACAAAAGGTTAACATAACAGACACAAGCACAAATACGCCTACTCATATATCTATGGCTGTATTTCAACAAATTGACGCCACCTCCTAAATAATAATAATAATAGTGTAGTACTAGTATTGTGCACGGACCTCTCAGGCAAGAAGGCGCGGCACATAGACAGGTAGGCGTGGGTAGGGTGATGGCATCAATCAATCAAGCAATCAATCAATCAATAGGATACAGCTATAATAGGCCTTGGACATGTTAGCCGCTCTTAATTAATAGAAATGGGGACAGTTCTTCAGATGTGGTCGATCATAGCAACTGTCACTGGCTCCAAGATATATATATGTGTCATGGGGGTGATGAAAATGGGAAATACTGCGCCTAGAGCGGGACTCGAACCCACATCTCTTTGCATTCCGGGCCAGTGTGCTAACCATTACACCACCTAGGCTCCCTGATATCAACACACGACCCATGCCTACCTGTCTATGTGGTTACTTGCCTGAGAGGTCAGTGCACACTACTACACTCGTCCCCCTGGAATTGTAAGTCTTTTAATGCTTACAATTACATATATACAGGCAATGCACTTACACATACATACACAGGGTAGGTTCAACAACCATACAGCGCATAGCTTGTATAGGATCTTGGTCACGGCAACCAGTGTCATGGGGGTGATGAAAATGGGAAATACTGCGCCTAGAGCGGGACTCGAACCCACATCTCTTTGCATTCCGGGCCAGTGTGCTAACCATTACACCACCTAGGCTCCCTGATATCAACACACGACCCACGCCTACCTGTCTATGTGGTTACTTGCCTGAGAGGTCAGTGCACACTACTACATATGTAATGCTTGACCAGTATGCAGTCGGGACCTGAAACATCACAGTGCCTAGGTGGTGTAATGGTTAGCACCATGACCTGTAATGCAAGACATGTGGGTTCAATTCCCGCTCTAGGTGCAATATTTCCTATTTTCATCACCCCGCATGACACTGGTTGCCATGACCATGATCCTGCACAAGCTAAGCATTGTATGGTTGTTGAACCTACCCTGTGTATGTAAGTGTATTTCCTGTATGTACGTAATTGTACGCCATAGATGACCAAGAATAACAATTGCAGGGGGACGAGTGTAATAGTCTGCACTGACCTCTCAGGTAAGGAGCCACATAGACAGGTAGGCAAAGGTATGGTGGGGACATCAGGGAACCTAGGTGATGTAATGGTTAGCACACTGGCCTGGAATGCAAGAGATCTGGGTTTTTTTCCTGCTCTAGGCGCAATATTTCGAATTTTCATCCACCCCCACGACAATAATATATATATAATAGAATGATAATGTCATGGGGGTGATGAAAATGGGAAATATTGCGCCTAGAGCAGGACTCGAACCCACGTCTCTTTGCATTCCGGGCCAGTGTGCTAACCATTACACCACCTAGGCTCCCTGATATCAATACACTCCCCACGCCTACCTGTCTATGTGGTTACTTGCCTGAGAGGTCAGTGCAGACCACTACACTCGTCCCCCTGGAATTGTAAGTCTTGTAATGCTTACAATTACATACATACAGGCAATGCACTAACACATACATACACAGGGTAGGTTCAACACCCATACAGCGCAAAGCTTGTACAGGATCCTGATCACGGCAACCAGTGTCATGGGGGTGTTGAAAATGGGAAATATTGTGCCTAGAGCGGGACTCGAACCCACATCTCTTTGCATTCCGGGCCAGTGTGCTAACCATTACACCACCTAGGCTCCCTGATATCAATACACTCCCCACGCCTACCTGTCTATGAGGTTACTTGCCTGAGAGGTCAGTGCAGACCACTACAATAATATAGTAATAAAAATGTAATAATAATAATATAAATGCAATAGAGCACCTCTCTTGCTGGAGATATTCTAAGGTCCTGTAAAATCAAAACATGGTATGACATATTTACAACTTGGTTACAAAAGTTGCTTCGTTGTTGGCGTTTTACATCCTGGCAACATCTACGGTCATATCAGGATGGGTACCGACTTTTGACAGGGCGCATTCATGGTGACTTTATAGTGCTGCCCGACTAGGAAATCAGCCC
The DNA here is from genome assembly GCA_030323885.1 of Branchipolynoe longqiensis. Classification (NCBI taxonomy): domain Eukaryota; kingdom Metazoa; phylum Annelida; class Polychaeta; order Phyllodocida; family Polynoidae; genus Branchipolynoe; species Branchipolynoe longqiensis. The sequence continues at coordinate 153,344,706 of CM059187.1, read as the reverse complement.
GCCGGCACCATGACCCAATATCCCACTCAGTCACACTATCCTAGAATTGAGCTAATTAGTCCTTGACCTATCCTATTAATGCGAGTGCCTTGCTAGGAAGCGACAAGTATAAATTTAATAAGTCATCCACACTACAAAAGTTGAAGGCTAGAGAAATGTAATTTATGATAAAAAATAATAATTTAATCAGGTCTTGAGGACAGATTAATGTTTTTCACTAAAGCTGATATTTCTTACATCCTCTGGCATTCCATAAAGGGCGGCCTGCCACACAGAAGGCGGAATGGGCATGTGATGTGAGTCTTGACACAAGGGCATGTAATTATATTGGACTGGATGGTGTGAGAGGTTAGCATCACTGTAGTAGGTACATAGGATTACGCAGATATATTGATCCTTTACCTTTGATAGGGTAGTTGTCTGCTCTGGCATATCAGGCAAGGAGCCACCTAGATAAAAGATTCACGAGGTACTTGTAGTACATGGGTGAAGGACAACAAGCTGGTAGGCGCGTCTGGTGGTGGCCTCTTTAGGCTTTACGGCCTAATGTTATATATATATATATAACATTAACTAGTGTAGTATAATCTTTTATAACAGGAGTCCCATGCCAGTTAGCATTTTGTACACGGGGCCCTTCTACAATGTGACGTCATTATGGGGCACAAGCTTTGTTTTTGAAGGGGGACATATCTGTGACCCATCATGGGAAAGGGTATATATCCATGCGGCAATCCTGCTTTAGTGAAGAACATGGTTCAAATGTCCCACAACCCACTTCCCACTGTAGGCGGCCACTATTTTGCTGACGTCATAAAAGAACAACCAACGGCGATATTTCGGAGGTGAAAAAATAGTGCCTCAAAGTGGAAGGATCCATACCATAATAATCAATCGACAAATATTGTTAGTAAATTATGATGCTACCAGCTATGGAAAATGGCCGGTTGCGTCATCATTTTCCATTTTCCGCCATTTTCCATGGACGGTCACATTTATCTCCGCTTTCTAGGACTGCCTTGATATAGAGGAAGCCACATAATTATCTCCTCAAACACAGCGTAGTGCATGTGCCGACTGTTGAGTAGGCTGAGTGAGTGTGAAGAATATAAAGCCACGGCTGGCGTAGCAAGGAGAATATATTAATTAGCGGCATCAATATATATTCATACAGAAGTAACACAGGGAGTTAATAAATAACAGACTCCTAGATCAGAGCGAAGACCAAGACTACTCGGATACTGGTGAGAGAGCTGCTATTCGCAGATGACAGTGCACTGGTTGCCCACTCTGCTGAAGAGATCTAGAAAATGGTGGATGCTTTCTCCGATGCATCAAAGAAGTTTGGCCTGAAGATTAACATCAAGAAGATGGAGATGCTGTACCAACCCAACTTTACAAGAACCCGAGAGGAGGATATCATGGTTGACGGAAACAAGCTGAACTCTGTTCTGGAATTCACCTACCTCGGAAGCACTATATCAAGTGATGGATGCATTGATGCTGAAATACAGAGGAGGATGGCCAAGGCTAGCGCATCTTTCCGCCAACTATGCCAGAGATTCTGGAACAACCACCATGTGTCCATGCGGGTCAAAGGCAAGATGTACCGTGCAATCGCACTATCCACCCTACTATATGGAGCCGAGTCCTGGACAGTGTACAGACGACAGGTGAAAAAGCTGCATGCCTTCATGATGCGACATCTGCATTCGATCATGATGTAAAAATATACGGATTTTCAGTTGGAAATTATATATTGGCAGAGAGCATTATTATTCTTGGGTGACGGAGTGTGGACAATGTTATGTAAACTAAAAGTAATAATATCCCACTCCCATTATAACATGGTATAAGCTGTGTGAAATATATGTTCATATATTATGACTGAGATTAATGAAGGAATTTTCCTATATAAGATTCAGTACATGATTGTTGAAATGTTTCTCTATGCATCCATAAAGAGTGGAATTGGAGAAAAGACCACCCACCCAGACTGTGGAGGTGCCTGATTGGCTGGCTGTTGACTGCCCAGTCACCTGCACCCCATTAGCCCTCTGACCACACTAGCCTCACTTTGAGATAATTATTTTAGACTCTGCTTCAGACACACTGAAGAGAGATCACTCTACTCCTGGCTCTGGAGTGAGGCACACCTACTCTAGAGCAGGAACCCCAGAGACTCTGTCTGATGCTATCAAAATTCATCTATTCCAATTGAGTGTGTACACAGCCATAGGACTCCTGTCCCATCGGCTGTAGGCACTGCTTTCTATACAGGCTAAAGAGGTAATGAGATTTTGTGTGGATAGAAGGTAAGGGGTGTGGATGCTAGGTCACTGGTAGGTGGACAGGAGTTGTTTTTTTAAAGCACAACTTCCCCACTGTTTATCTGTGTGACTTGTCTTCATTCTTCCTTAGTATTGGTTAATGAGTTGCTAGACAGGTCAGATGAAGGGGAGAGTTTTATGGTATTATCTAGGGGCTCATGCGGCCGAGTAACCCCAGAAATACTATAATGAGGCTAACCTGGAAGGACAAAGTGACAAATAAGGAAATACTCAAACGGACAGGGCTGCCCTCTATGGAAGATCTTCTGATCAAAAAGAATCTCCGGTGGACTGGACACCCCATGAGGATGTCATCAGACATGCTACCAAAGCAGATCCTCTATTCTTAACTGTCTTCTGGTTACAGAAAGAGAGGGTGCCCTCATCTCCAGTTCAAGGATACCATCAAGAGAAACCTGAAGCTGAGAGACATTAAGACCGACTCATGGACATCACTCTCACAGCAGAGAGCTAAATGGAGAGCGGCAGTCAAGTAATGAAAGGAGTCTTTGTCACATCGTGACCAACAGCATGATGATGATGAGATCATGTGTGGTGTGTGGATTGTATTGAGTTCATTGGCGTCTCTGCAGCCAGTTAACACATCTCTAGATATTTAATCAACTTATTGGATTGTTCTAAATGATTCATTTGCCGATTCGTTGTAGCAATGTACTTTGCATAAGTATGAATTTTAATTCATTCCATGCCGTCACCTTTGCCAATTTGAATTTCCACCACTGTGTATAACTTACAGCTTCATCAAAGGCCAGTTGCTCTCATACCATGTCTATGTGGTGTGGGAAGTTTAAAATCCCTAGGGTCAGTAAAAGTGTAGGATCGACCGATTGTCTAATGGTGAAAACAAGTCTATTCAGACTTATCCATGATAGGCAGCATAAATCTTCAGCTCGGCTGGAAGATCACCCCTTGGGGAAGCCATACAGTGGACTTGCTATGTGTTTGTGGTTAAATTCAACTTAAATCAACTCAACTCAATTGATTCAGTATTAGGAGGTAGCTCTTTACTTCCATGCTGACTCAGCAGATGCTGCTACTAAGGTGCAGTCACCAATAGGGGGTGCCACCTCAGTGTGAAATCTTTAAAACAAATTATACCTGATGCTTTTATCGAACTCTGCAACTTTAAATATAAACGTACCAACGTTATGAAGTACCATTTTAGTTGAACGCTTAGCTTTGTGCTGAAGGGGTGGGGGTGTCCAAACAAACAAATTAGTTAAAATTGTATAGTCTGATGGTTTTGAGTTTCTGTCATTTTCTGAGATAAATATATTAATTAGGATAATGGTTATTTTAGTTTGAAGCAACTTTTATATAAAATGGCTAACTTGGGAAATATTTTAAGTGCAAACATGCCAAATTAATGTTGGCAAGTACGCCATAGGCTTCAGCAGTAACAGATTCTATTAAATTGGCCTAGTGGCCCCTTCGGTGTGGTGACAAATGTTTAATAAGTGCACTAGTATCTAAGTTAGATATGTAGAATCAAATCCATATAATGTGACGCTTTTATCAGACTATGCGGCTTTAATCCAAAGTCAGAGAATAACTGCGACAAACTTTCCACCCTGAACTATAGCCTCATTCACACAAGAGCCTTAAGTCGCATCAACTAGTTCACCTCATCTAATCCACCTTCCGAAGCAGTCTACATGAGGCAAACTAGTCTAGTCGAATCAGCCCTAATTCGCCTCAGTAGAGCATTCACACGCGCGTTTTGAGTCGATTAAGATGAGGCAAACTAGTTGAGGTGACTTAAGGCCCATGTGTGAACGGGGCTTATGACCTTTGCTGCTTACGTGGCGCTAAGCCATCACTGACCAATCAGCGCCCTTGTCTCACAGCTGCTCGGCCTTGTTCTTGCAGCCTCCACAGCAGAGGGTGTGTCTCTCCGGCACCCGGGTGTCGAAGACACGAGCCGGCTTCATGTCATCAGGAAACGGAATGGTAAGTGCCCTCACTCCCGCCTCACTCCCGCCTCCCTCCTCACACTCCACTCCCTCCTCCCACAACGGAATGGTAAGTGCACCTCATTCTCGCCTCACTCCTCGCCCTCCAACTCTTCCCCTCCTCCCACTCATTCTCACCTGTCACCCTCATCTAATCTATCTCTTCCTCCCACTCGAATGAATGGTTGGCTGGTTGTTGGAGTTTTACGTCCTGGCAACATCTAACATCATATCACGATGAGTACCGACTTGTGACAGTGCGCACTCATGGTGACTTTATAGTGTAGCCCCACTGAGAAATCAGGCTGCCAGCACCATGACCCAATATCCCACTCAGTCACATTATCCCAACAACCTTGCCCTATCCTATTAATGCCGAGCACCAGGCTAGGAAGTAACAAGTATCAATTTTATAAGTCATTGGTTTGACTCGACCGGGAACCGAACTCCCGACCGTCCACACACGAGGCCTGTGCTCTACCGATTCAGCCACCGTGCCAAGTCGACAGCCAAGCGATCATTCAATAGCTAAACCAGATGATATTTCCTGGCTAAACCAGATGATATTTCCTGGCTAAGCCAAATAATATTTCGTGGCTAAACCAGATGATATTTCCTGGCTAAACCAGATGATATTTCCTGGCTAAACCAGGTGATATTTCCTGGCTAAACCAGATAATATTTCCTAGCTAAACCAGATGATATTTCCTGGCTAAACCAGATGATATTTCCTGGCTAAACCAGATGATATTTCCTGGCTTAACCAGATGATATTTCCTGGCTAAACCAGGTGATATTTACTGACTAAACCAGGTAATATTTCCTGGCTAAACCAGGTGATATTTCCTGGCTAAACCAGATGATATTTCCTGGCTAAACCAGATGATATTTCCTGGCTAAACCAGGTGATATTTCCTGGCAAAACCAGATGATATTTCCTGGCTAAACCAGGTGATATTTCATGGCTAAACCAGGTGATATTTCCTGGCAAAGCCAACGAATATTCATGCAAAAAATACATGTTTGAAATCAAGTGAATATTTCTGTACAGTAATCTACCACAAATATCCACACGGAGAAAATGTGAGTTAAGATATCACATGACTGGTTCTCCGGCCTCTCTCCATCCTGATATGACCTTAGATGTTGCCAGGACGTAAAACTCCACCACCTAACCAACCATCTGGCATTCTGCCCGAGTGGATGTAGGTTGAGAGAGTCTACGAGTATTGCTCACCGCGCCCCCTAGCAGGTGGTGGTGGAGTTAGGTGGGTTCTGGCCTGAAGCGATGAGTTCATTTCCTGTGAGCTGCCCCCACCCAGCAGCTTCCCAAATAGCTTCCCATTCAGCCTAAGGACTTCCCAACTCTCCCGATTCTCCCAATTCACTCAATTCATCCAATTCTCCCAATTAGGGTAAGAACCTCCCAATCCTCAACACCTCGGTTCTACGTGTAACTCACTCACAACGCAGACGCGGTAGTCGAATTGGTAGAGCGCAGGCTTCCAGTGCAGAAGGTTGGGAGTTCGATTTCCAGTCGAGTCAAACCAATGATTTACTAAATTGATACTTGTCGCTTCCTAGCCTGACGCTCGGCATTATTAGGATAGGGCAAGGACTGGTTAGCGCAGTGTCACGATAATGTGATGGAATAACTCTAGTATACTTCACTTTAAGAATTGCTTTATTTTCATTCTGATAACTCTTGTATATTTCACTTAATAATTGATCAATTTTCATTCCAACAACTCTAGTATAATAATTGCTCAATTCCGAATTCTAAACTTTCTGGTATATTTCACTTAATAATTTTAAATTGTCATTCCAATGCACCTTATTAAGTGTAAAAAGACGTATAAATAACTGGTTATGTATAGCTGAGGGACAAGTCCTTTCATGCTACATGATTATTCTGAACAATAAAATTAATGTTTACCCCCCCCCCCAATAAAAGAAAATTTAACCAACAAAATTGGCGCTATATAAACACGAGGTCGCAGATTCAGTGTTTCCCCGGGGACCAGTGGACAATAACTAAGAAACATATCGCATAATTACATGTGTTTAGCTCATAGCTTGTTATTTTATTGCAAAATGGCATACTTATATTCTATATAAGTAGGTAAATTATGGTTGAATGGCGGAAATACGGTAATTGTACCATTTCCTCCGGCGCCACTGTATCCTTGACCTATTTACTCTACACAAACAATTGCTGCTTAATTGTCGTCTGCTCTGCGGCCATGGAAACTCCCGCCAACAGTGTCGTCTGCTACTCATAAATAAAAGAACATTTCACTGAAAGAGCACTAAGTGGCCACATGAATGTGTTATCTAATATGCTTAATATATCATTCAAATACTTACCTATCATGGAGTGAAGACTTTATTAAATAATGGTAGATAAATAATCGATTTAACGTTGAATCAAGGGAATCCAGTGGCTGACATCTTGATTTATGCATTCTCGCCCAGTTCCTCTACTCTACGCCAATATAGATAACCATTGCATACTGGAACAAGGACATGCACATCTTGTTTATAGTTTATTCATGCCGAGACAATTTTTGCTTGGATTTCGGCATTCACCCCTACTAACGGTGGGGGGGGGGGGTGTATTTTTGTTTGTATAATGATTTTATTTACCCTGCTCATAACGGATAAGTGTGTCAACGCATGTTTTCACAGCTGGGCAGCACTAGTCCAAATCTATTTAAATCTCTTAAATTTTGTTTTAGTAATAATTTTGATTGGTGTGCTTCTTGTTTATGACTTGTAGCTGTTTGTAGATTGCAAACAGTCCAAAACCCATCTTTTACCATGCTTTGTGTTAATCCATTTAAACATCATCTCTTTTTCTAGATTACATTAATTATTAGTGCTTTCTTACACACTGATATGAAGAGTTCATGCGCAAAAACCACGTAAACGCCAATCCAAAAATCTAGTTTAAATAAAAGATTATTACATGAATATAATTGTAATTCTCACTAATTTCACTTTTCATCTGATCATATGGTTATGGAACAATGAACAAAACAAATAGGAATATAAAAAGGTAATCGTTTTGTAGGTTTGATTCCAATGTTTATCTTCATTCTTGGATTTGCTTTTATGTGGTTTTTGCGCCTCAACTCTTCCTATGTTTGCTTTTTTTGTGTTGCATCTGGCAGTTAATTTCACAAATATTGGCAAATATTGGCTAATATTGGCAAATAGTGGCAAATATTGGCAAATATTCGGTAATATTGGCAAATATTGGCAAATATTGGCAAATATTGGCTAATATTGGCAAATATTGGCTAATATTGCTAAATATTGCAAAGTATTGGCTAATATTGCCAAATATTGCCAAATATTGCTAAATATTGAATAGTTCGTATATGTATTGTCTAGCAGTGCACCAGCGTGTTGACAGCGTAAATAACCTATGTACTACCTCCTCCATTTGCAGCTTGGTGGAGCAAGAGAGACAAGTCACTAGATGAGTCACAAAGGGTCCCCTCCGGTAAGTATAGATGACCTAGTTGTTATTATTCCATTCTGATTCTAACCGCATTGATGTTATGTTCGCCTATTAAAACTCACATATATGACATCCACAACATGCATACACAGGCGCTAGCTACCACTGAAGGGTAATCATCATCATCAATGTCATCAATCCCTTAACCACGAGGGTCGTTGAGGCACCACAGATGACATTGCAACCAGTTTTCTCCACTTTACCCTGTTCTCCGATGCCCTCTGGAACTTGCCGAACTCCAGGCTTGTCCATTCCCGGATGTTGTCTTCCCATCTCTTCTTTTGTCCACCTTGTCTTTTCCCCCTTTCGCTGTGCTTCGCAAGATGGCTTTGGCCAGACCTGACAAGCAGGCAATATGACCACAAAAAAGCAATATTTATAGTTGTTCTCTACATTGGTGGGAGTGATTTATAACAACTCACAACCTGACTATCTTCTATGAGTGTCCCTAATCTGGTTCTGATCACTTAATTTTTAATATGTATTTTTGTTTACACTAATATTTGCTATATTTCAACAGAATATTAAAATTCTAGAAATATAAACTTAGGTATTGCACTTAGACATACTAGAAATAGTTCTAACAGCTAAGAAGTGTCATTAGTACTGAATGACGCTAATAGTCACAGCTTGACTGCAGAGGCCCTCAAGCTTGATTGGACCTTAAAGATGCATAGTCCGATGAAATATCAAATTTTAGATATCTAACTTAGATACTGATGCACTTATTGAGCATTTGTTTCTGCGTAGAAGGCAATACTGAGTCAATTTAACAGAACCTGTTACTGCAGAAGTCTATGGTGTCAGAGTTTTGGCAAGCTTGCCAAAACTAATTTTCCATGTTTGCACTCAAAATATCTCAAAAGTTTACCATTTAAAATAAAAGTAACTTTGAACTAATGTAAAGTAGGTACGAGTGATCGACCTAAGATATTTATCTCAGAAAAAAATACAGAAATTCAAAACCATCAGACTATGCAACTTTAAATAACTTGCAGAAATTTCAATCACAGACAATTATTCTTCCATATTCATCTGCTCCTTGCCCTATCCTAGTAATGCCGAACGCTAGGCTAAGGAGCGACAAGTATCAATTTTGAAGTCATCGGTTTGCCTTGACCTACGGATTTGAATCCCATGACGTATCAAAATAGGAGGCGGGCGCTCAACTCATTATGCCTGGCTGATGAAAATATTATTATTTTAGCAGATTAAGTAGCTTCTAAACACCAACACGCGTACAAGCAGCGACATGGGAGGGTATATTCTGCGTTGAATTAATTAGTTATTCCAAGCACAGTAAACCCTCCCTAACCGACCACCTCCACAGAGCGACCACTCCCCTATATTGATCGCTTTATTTGGGTCCCAACAATACCGTTGTAATCATATTCTAATTCCCGAAACCGACCACCACCCTAAATGGACCACTTAAAGTCGGCCCCAAGGTCGACTGTAGTGTTGCTTTATAAAAGAATGAATTCGAATCATGTGACTGGCAATACCTTCTGTCCTATGTAGCAGCAATTATCTAGTAAAATAGAGTGCCGAAATGACTTCTGGATAATATCTTTGAATTATGTTTTGTTACTGTTGATTTTTGCAGACCAAAACAGCGCCATGTTGGACGAGACTCATGTGGACCCGGCCGCCATAGGTGAGTGCTACGTTAAGCCGGCATTCCATTGACACACATTAAAACCATGCACAATGTGTGAGATGCAATACACAGATCGCTATCTAGTTACTCCCGCAGCACTGTCTATGTGACAGCACTATCTCTGTGACAGCACTGTTTCTCTGTGACAGCACTCTTTCTGTCTGTGACAACACTGTCTCTGTGACCGCACAGTATCTGTGACAACACTGTATCTGCGGCAACACTGTCTCATTGACAGCCCTGTCCCTGTGACAATATTGTCACAGGGACAGCACTGTTTCTGTGACAACACTGTCTCTGTGACAGCACTGTCTCTGTGATATCACTGTATCTGTGAAAGCACTGTCTCTGTGACAGCACTGTCTGTGTGATAGCACTGTATCTGTGGCAGCACTGTCTCTTTGACAGCAGTGTCTCTGTCAGTGACAGCTGTGTCTGTCAGTGACAGCACTGTCTATGTGACAGCAATTTCCTTGTGATAGCACGGTCTATATGAGAACACTGTCTCTCTCTATGAGAACACTGTCTATGTGGCAGCACTCTCTCTGCGACAGGACTGTCTCTCTCTGACAGCACTCTCTCTGTGACATCACTGTCTCTGTGACAGCAATGTCTCTGTGACAGCACTGTCTCTGTGACAGAACTGTCTCTAGGACAGCACTGTCCCTGTGACAGCACTGTCTCTGTGACAGCACTGTCGCTGTGATAGCACTGTCTCTCTCTCTCTCTGTGACAGCATTGTGATACAGATGAAGTGCTGCCACCCAACGGCAAACAGGGAAATTGGACAGGTTCCCTAGCCCAGCCTCACTGTTGTACCATTGAAACAAGGGGACAGGTTCCCTAGCCCACTCTGATTGATGTACCATCAAAGACAATGTATGACAATTATATTTACAGTCAATTATATCAATTACATCCATTACGGTAAATTATTATTCAAATATGTATTATTATATCATTATTATTCAATTATAGCCACAATTATAGCAGGAGATACACACTGTGTAAATATAACATTTTAATTGCCATTTAATGCGCAACTTGTTTGCCGTGAGATGGCGCCACTGCATGATTATTTCAGAAACACCTATATGAAAACGCTGAGAGGTGCGTCTTGTCGTATATTGTCTTTAGTAATAGTAACCAAGGTAACAATTTGTCTGTCTTGTCTCTCCCCCCCCCCCTCCACCCCCCCCCCCCCAGGCTGCTACACCGACGACTGCGTTCCCGGCTTCGTCCTGTGCACCACCCGCAGTCAGAGTCACAACCGGCCCAGCGAGTACCTGCAGTGCAAGCTGCTACTGCGACAGTGCGCCAAGGCCTGCTTCAACGCCCCAGACCGGATCTAGAACCCTCCACCTCCTCAACCCTGCCACTTCCGGTACCACGCACAGCCGAAGAACATCAACACCAAAAAGGAGCAACATGGCACCGATGACTGCACATTACTACACGCGCGCATTGATTATGTGCTTTTTAGATTATGTGTAAAAGCGATGGCCTGATAATAATAATGACAATACGACAGAATAAGATTTGAACACTTCTCGCCGTCATTATGAGCTTTGCTGCCGACGCGGCGTTAATAAGCAATCACCACTAACTAACTTAACTAACATATGCACGCCAATTATTCATTTATTTATCTGCCTATCCACTACATAACTCAATAGACACACCAGTTGCAGTCGCATCTGCCATCCTTACTTACTTACTTACCGCTGGACGGAATTAGCGCTATTTATAGGCAATGATCTTGAGCTGGTGACCTTGGGCATGATGTCTACCACTTCCGGTTCCGGGAAAGCGCCCCGGCAACCATTGCTAGGCTTACTTCTCATTGGGCAGCAGACACATTGATACCGGACCAATAATTTCACTGGCGCAAATCGCAATCAGGTCAAACACTAATGAGTAATTTGCCTGCTAGATTTATTATCGTTATCATTAATAATAGTTTACGTTATTCAACTTAGTGATTGATTGATTGGTTGATTACGCTGCAAATGTGACTAATAGTACTAATGAACTCACACCGAACATCGGGCCATCTCTATCTAAGTTGTTATTGGTTGTTGGAGTTTTACGTCCTGGCAACCTCTATATAAGTAAGTAAGCCACCGAAGTGGATAATTTGTGTTAGTTAACTGACCTACATTTGGGCGGCGCGGTTTAATGTGGAGACAGATTACGCGGCAAACTCCCAGAATGCAATGCGGGCTGCATTATTGTTGAACTAAGCATCAGGATTGCGCTTGGACTTGTGGGACAAATAACAAAAAACTCGGCTGATTTGTAACTATCGAGCCTTTTTGTATGTTCGTCATTGCGTCTCTTGAAATTAACCCATATTTTCGGCCGTTGATTCAGTACTGTTTGCACAATGTCGTCTGCTCTGGCTTGAATGTCGTCTGCCGTCACGGATTAAACTGCAAAAAAACGTGGTGAATTTTTTTTTCACTGGGAATCATCAATATTTACTAAATCGAGTAGTCCACGTGTGGTAAATGTCGTCTGGTGCTGTCATTTGTAATAGTCGTCACAGCCGACAACATTTAGCGGCAGAATCTAGCAACGCAAGGTCTGAACGTTGGGAGGGGTTTGTTTGTTTGTTTGTTGTTGTTTTACGTCCTAGCAACATCTAAAGTCATATCAGGACGGACAGGAGGGGAGAGGGGCAATGGGAAGTCTTGTTAGTAGAACAGATAACATCTTTCTATATAGTCTCCACCGGGGACAGATTAATTTAATACCTGGGATATATATGGCTCGGTTTATTATACATATATAAAAGAAGGACAATTGAAAAGTAGACTAATTTCAGACTATTTATCCTTTAAAATCAAAATTTCTTCAGGGAACAGAATATGTGGGTTTAGTATCACATTCTTCAGCCATTCTTTCTAGATAAAGGTCAAATAAACCTAGCGTGTTATGATAATTTATTTGAAAGAAAGGGAACATTGCGAGGAGGTCTAATTACATTTTATGTTCACCTTTGCCCCACTATATATAATACAATTGCGTATATAAACTATATATATCACATGCTGCATATATTGCACACTGCGTCATATCTAATTATTTCCACAGAATTGCCATCATCATTAGCTGTGTTCACACACACAAGTTTAGGCCGAACTAGATAAGGCGAACTAGATGAGGCGAACTAGTGTCGTGTCCACACATGCAGTATTCTCGGGGCGGTTTAAGGCGGAAATCGATATCTGTGCATGAGCAAGTCCATACTAACCAGCGCCAGTTGCAGTTAGTCGACATCGGCATGAGAGAGTGTGGGTTCGACCTACATCTGTTTCGACTGAATCGTATTGTTTTGGAATGGTCAAAACTTCTGCTGGGCAGTGAAACCCTAAAAATAAATGATGAAAAAAATATTTGTGCACAGCTAGCAGTTTCATAGAGCACATTTACCGGAAAGTCAACAAACTCAGGTCTCGACTGTGACGTGCTTAAGCCGCTTCAAGTAAACCGATACCGTTCACATTAGGAAGTTGGGCCGACTTAAGCTAGTTTGGTTCATATAAGCTACCTCGAGACGCGGTTTACATGAGGCAAACTAGTTGAGGTGAATCAGCCCTAATCCGCCTTAGGGTCGCGTCCACACGGCGAATGTGAGCCGAACTAGACAAGGCAAATTAGTTGAGGCGACTTAACTCCCGTGTGTGAACACGGCTATAGTCTCTCACACACAAGTAACACAAAGGTTATATTACCAAAACAAATATTACAAAATTGGGAAGTCTCGATTTTACACCACAAACAAGTTTACAGAAATGATTCAGAATGGAAATCAATCCATATGGATTATGACTATTATTGCACAGAGCCGAAAACAAGTGCATGCACTTAACTGTTATGACTGACTTCTGGGGGGCTCGTAACCTTACGACGGTTACTGGCTGCAGAACTGCAGTAATATAGAGAGGCACCAATAAATCGGTCCAATTTTGGTTGAAGATTAATCTTCTGGTGGGACGGTCTTTACAACAATTAAATGACAAATCATTGGGGCGGCCCCGAATCACTCTGGTCCGGCGGTAGCACAGCACTCGTATCCAGTTGACAGCAGCAAGGGCTTAGGAGGAAGGGACGGGTAAAGGTGGATCCAGCGGTTCCAGAAACAAGAACAAAGCGAGAGAAACGATAAGGTAAAGGACCCCACCCAAGCAAACAACTCCCTTGATCAGCGGGAGAAGTAAGCCTGGGAGAAGAAAAAAAAGGGTAGAGGAGAGTTGAGTCAAAGGACTCTGTCTATTTGCTCTATGGTGACCAGCCGGCGAGCCAAAGACACGGACAGAGTGAGAGCAGAAAGTGAAATGCTGGCGGGCTCCCCCTCCTGGAACTCTTTTCAGACAATATCAAGGAGGAGCATGGCCAGCAGAGAGGAGATAGAGAGAGGTGTGGATGAGGTGCGGTCTGGATAGCAAGTGAACTGTGATGAGCAGAATAAACAACCGATCACTAAACTAAAAAAAACTAAATTACACTCGGCCTCATCTGGCCAGTTTTCTATTCATTCAAACTAATGCGGCTATGTAACAACCCTGCGCAGCACTATCAACACCAGGATAACATAGAGAGACCAGTGTAATTACAGTTGCATAATCCAGTGGTTTCAATTTGTCCTTTTAAAATGTTGCTGAGTTAAAGGTGCATAGTCCGACGGTTTTGAGTGTGTGCTATATTTATAAATAAATACATGGATTTTATACACCTTACTTCAATTTGGAGTAAGTTTTATTCTAAATTGCTAACTTTGGAAATAGTTGAATTGAAAACTTGCCAGGATAATGTTGGTATACATGATAGGCTTCAGCAGTAACAGGTTTATTAGATTGACTTAATAGTCCCTTTTCTGCAACAACAAATGCTTAGCAAGCGCACCGGTATCTAAGCTGGATATGTAGAATCAAATCTAGATAGGTGTTTTGATTTTAAAAAGTGTATGTTTTCATCGGACTATGCAGCTTTAAATGCATCAGAGTGACAACAATGAATTGTGCTACTTTAGTTCTGAATAACTTTAATGGTGATTGACCAACTTTGGAGATTGTTGGCGTGCAAGCATCCAAAATAATGTGTGCATGCATGCCAGTTAAAGCCAAGCGCAACACACCATTTTTATGTTAACTAGGTCATGTCAACGCCAGCAAATTTCAACATTCTCAAATAGGAAACCTGCAATAAAATTTTGACTGAGTACACTTGTATCTGGGCTCGATATGTAGGTTCAAATCTAAGTAGCTGCTTTGTTTTTTGAAAATATTATAATTTTATTCAACTATGCGGCTTTAATCCCACTGGCGAGCAAATGAGGAGCAACATGGAAGATTCCAGTCTGCACCAGCAACCAGAAACAGGATGTCTGCACACTGCTACTTAACCGGATGAATTGGCATCCATACATATATATATATATATATATATATATATATGTATATATATATATATATAATATATGTATATATGTGTATATATATATATATAAACCGTTGGCCCCAGTTAAACAGAATAACAAGAAGACTGACATGGTTGAGAAGGAGTAGATATTCTCTGGCAGGAATATATTGATTGCCCACCTAAAGTTAACAGTTGGTCATCCAAGCAGGTCTGGAAGCGATAATGACAAGGCACAGCTGGTATCCAAGTAGTCAGAGCCCCTCCCAGGTGGCGCCAACGTGGCCAAATCTGTTACTACATACTGGATTAGTAGATAGCATATACCCAATAGAAGCATGCTACCCAATAGACCCCCCCCCCCTATTTCAAGATTGAAAGCACGCACAGATTTACGATCATATTCAGACTGAATCCACATAAAATAAAATAATCACACTTTATTTCGGAGCCATGACAAAAACAAATCAAAATTGACAATCATATTCAGACTGAAAGTATATAAAATAAGACAATCCCACTTTATTTCAGAGGCACAACAAAAACAAATCCATGAAATTTTTTAACTTTGAATAGACGCGCATCCATGTGTCTGCACTCGCGCAGTGCGCGTCTATTGGAACATATACGGTAGTAGTGCCATGGTGAATGTATATAGCAGAGGGAACTGAAATATGATAGTGTTTATATTCATATAATAGACAATAGAACACATATATTTACAGTAAAACCTCTCTAAATCGACCGACTTTGGGACTGACTTTAAGTGGTCCATTTATGGAGGTGGTCGGCTTAGGGAGTTAAAATAGGGATACAATGGTATTGTTAGGACCGAAATAAAGGGATCGACATAGGGGAGTGGTCGATCTGTGGAGGTGGTCGGCTATGGAGGTTTTACTCTATGTATATATATATATATATATATATATTATATATATGTATTTTTTCTGAGATAAATATGTTAGATCGATCACTAATATCTACTTTACATTAGTTCAAAGTTACTTTTATTTTAAATGGTAAACTTTTGAGATATTTTGAATGCAAACATGGAAAATTAGTTTTGGCAAGCTTGCCATAACTCTGACACCATAGACTTCTGCAGTAACAGGTTCTGTTAAATTGACTCTGTACTGCCTTCTACGCAGAAACAAATGCTTAATAAGTGCATCAGTATCTAAGTTAAATATGCAAATTCAAATCTAGATAATTGGTTTGGTTTTGAAAATTTGATATTTAATCGGACTATGCAGCTTTAACTTCGGTCGTTTACACTATTTAATTAATGTGAAAGGCATCTCTAATGGGAATAACCTGTGGGGGTGGGGAGGGTGGAGAAGGAGGGATAGGAGTGGGTGTGAAGCGTGGGGGGGGGGGGGTATGGGGAGGGGGGAGAAGTGGGCAGGGAGAAAGGGAAGGCGGAAGTCCGGAAAGTGTGCGCATTGCCAGCAAGCCGGGAACTGACTGGATTGGTCGACTGTGGTCGGCGGTGGGAAAGGTCTGAAATCCCACTGACCAATCAGGCGGACGGAGAGATAAACTCACCAAGTCACATGTCGATACGTCCAAGGCGCAGTGCACAAGGGATGAGGGTGCACCCTCGTTCCCGCCGAATCACCCACAATGTAAGTGTTGTGAACAATGCGCGTTCCATATTATATCAAACAAATGATACATTTGTATTTTACATACACATGAGGCACCTTGTATATTACTTGGTGAGTTTATATTTATTTATATTCTTTTACATCACTATGGATAGCTATCTTCAATCACACTGGCAGTGGGATGCAGCTCAGGCAGTAGAGTGTCCACCTGTGAAGGTGTCAGTCATCCTATCGATCCTGCTCAGTGGGCCCGTTTGCAGTTTGGGCTATTTTCTGTTCCAACCATTGGTCCACAACTGGTTCATCAAAGGCTGTGGTATGTGCTGTCCTGTCTGTGCGAAAGTGCACATACAAGACCCCTTGCAGCTTATCGGAAAGAGTAGCCTATGTGGCGGCAGCAGGCTTCCTCCAAAGAAGTATGTCAGAATAACCATATGTTTGATGTCCAATAGCCGATTATAAAAATCATTGTTCTCTAGAGGTGTTGTTAAATAAAACAGGCTTTCTTTTACTTTTCTTCAATCACACTCAGAACCAGAACACATCTTGCCTGATCAGCTCACTTAATGTAGGTCACTCACACTTCCTGCGATCACGGTTCTTTTTATAAATAGCTCTTCATATATGTGTTCCTCTCAGAATAACCTGGGGTTTCATGGAGGGTGAGGGAGGGGGCGGGATTAAACCAGATTTCCCGCTTTTGTGTATACAGCCACAAATAGAACGATGCGTTAACAAATAAATATATTCGCCTGGAACAGTGGAAGTCGTCTGCTCTCAATAAGTCACACTTTTCCTCTCATATTTTCTAGGAAATAGGCAGTTTGAGAATGAATAAGGTTCTGATGTAATCAACAAAGCAAAATTACAGCTTGTTTTATTTAATGCCTCTAGAGCACATCTATTTTTATCATCAGCTATTACATATCAAACACATGGTCATTCTGACATATTTCTTTGGAGGAAACCTGCTGCTGCCACATAGGCTACTCTTTCTGATAAGCATCAAGCGGTCTTTTATATGCACTTCCCACAGACAGGACAGCACATAACACAGCCATTGATGAACCAGTTGGGGACCATTGGTTGGAATGGAAAATAGCCCAAACTGCAAATGTGTCCACTGAGCAGGAACGATGGGATGACGAACACCTTCACAGGTGGACACTCTACCGCCTGAGCTATGACCCGCTCCTTGACGTAATCAACATATCCTTGCCTATGTGCGACATTTCAGTTGAGAAGATCAGGGCATCTCATAACACCACGAACACAACGTTGTTGGCAGCGATGGAAATCTCAGCGGAAGAGCAGACGAACATCATTGAAATCTCGGAAATTGACAGGAAAGATAGGGTGGACGGGAAATCCTGATGTCATCCTGCAGTACCACGACTGAGTCACTGGCGTCGGCTGAACAAGTTTCCCAGAGGAAGCACCGAAATATAACTAATAGCCATCAGTCTAAGGGTGATGGACAGATGAGTCTCTACCCTCAGGGTTTGATCCCAATTAGTACATTACATATGAAATATACGTGATCTTTCTGGAATATTGATATGTTGCCAAGCTACCCATAAATATTCACGTAAGAAATGCATAAACAAATCACGTGACCTGATTTTTAAGGCTTATGAGACTTAGTTTTGGAAATTATGTATATATAGATAGGTATATATAGATACACACGTCACATACTGTATCCATGGAAACCGATGTCGCAAAAGCATCAGATATATATATATATATATATATATATATATACAGTAAAACCTCTCTAAATCGACCGACCTTGGGACCGACTGTAATTGGTCCATTTATGGAGGTGGTCGGTTTGGGGAGTTAGAATATGGTTACAATGGTATTATTGGGACCCAAATAAAGCGATCGATATTGGGGAGTGGTCGATCTGTGGAGGTGGTCGGTTAGGGAGGTTTTACTGTATTTGGTAAATATGTTTATTCTGCTGAATAAGTCTTTTGTCAGTGCTGAAGTACTGGTCTTCTAGATATTTTTCAATTCAGGGTTATTTACACAAAACGGTATATAGAGTAATGGCCGGTACACACCTACCGTTTACGATTTGCGCACTAAAACTCGCGACGACCTTACGACTGAGAACGACCCGATTCATTTTTCGAATCGCGAATCGTATTCGCAAGCAAGCAGTTTTAGCCCTCAGAAGTCGCGAATCGCAATCGGTAGGTGTGCGCGGGGGGCGCACACATAACGATTTTTGTGCGCGAAACGGGCAGTTTTCGATCGTAAACGGGAGGTGTGCGCGCACAAACGGTAGGTGTGTACCGGCCATAAGGTATACAATAACTGTTGAATACACAATTTGCAGTGTGTAACACAATGACATTCCGTAAGCCAAAGGTTCCATAGCAATATGGCAGCAGTAGTGCCAATATGAGTAGATCAATATTAATCAGATCAATGTGAGTATTTACATGGTATTTAGAATGTAAAGAGAAGTTATATTTTGCATTTATTTGGTAAAGTTGTAGTAAGTTGTATTGCTTACAATTTGTTTATAATAAGTTAGATATGTGGAATCAAATCTAGATAATTGTCTCGGTTTTGATAATTTGATGTTTTCATCGGATGATGCCATTATAAAAAAAATAAATTAAGCATCGATATATGAACTACAATGCAAATATAATTTAATATAAATAGCCAAGGGGTACTTGGAGTACATGTAATGGATCCCTAAACATATCAGTCCTTACTGATTGGTTTGGACCGGACCGGGTGGCCGAATCGGGTTGAACGCAGACTTTAGTCTGGCGCTCAGCATTACTAGGATAGGGCAATGACTGGTTAGCTCAGTGCCAGGATAATGCAACTGAGTGGGAAATGGGTTCATGGTGCTGGTGGCCTGGTCTCCCAGTCGGGCAGCACTGTAAAGTTGTCGTGAGTGCACACTGTCACAAGTTGGTGCCCGTCCTGATATGCCCTTAGATGTTATCAGGACGTAACACTCCAACAAACAATCAAACACACCTAGGGTGGGAGCTCAAATAGCCCATTCTGTGACGTCATGCAGGGAAGGCTTATGGCCTGTCACACTACGACGTAACATGCCAGCGTAGGGACAACGTGAAAACAAATTTAACACGTCGAACATTTCGACGTAATATGCAAATACGTGGCCAAGTTGGACGTCAATTCCGCATAGTCGACATGAGCGTAATGTCGGTAGAGCGTCGTGCCAGCAAGAGAGGTCTAAGGAATTATTTATTATGTAAACGTGAAGCTTGCGAAACCCCAGCGTTCGACGTCAGCCTAGCGTGACAGTAGCGGCCACTTAGCATCGCTTAAGCTTAACATTGTCACATCCGATACAACCGTTTTCCCCGACATGAGTCGACGTCGACCAACCGAGAGGCTGGCGTCAGTCCAATGTCGCCGGCGTGAGCCGCAAAGTCCTTCTCCCTGTGCGTCACTATGACGTAACGCACCATTGGTCTAACGTAGCCGACGCATCCCTCCCGCATGTCTAATGTTGGCATAACGTGAGTGTGATGTCATCCAAACGTCACTGCATCACTTCGAGCTACGTCAAAAGTCTTTGACATGTCCAAAACTGGGACATGTGCTGACGTAACTCAATGTAACCTGATGTAACTTGACGTAAATCAACGTCAGTCTAATGTAAGCATGACGTTACTCAACGTACCTCAACATAATGACCAAAATTCACGTACGTCGGCTTACGTTACCTCCTTACATCGGAGTGTGACA
This sequence comes from Branchipolynoe longqiensis, assembly GCA_030323885.1. Lineage (NCBI taxonomy): Eukaryota > Metazoa > Annelida > Polychaeta > Phyllodocida > Polynoidae > Branchipolynoe > Branchipolynoe longqiensis. The sequence continues at coordinate 153,324,439 of CM059187.1, read as the reverse complement.
GGCCTATTAGATGGAGATAGCCAGGATATAAGAGCTATAAATTAACTATTGTTCGAAGTAGTTGTTTGTGATACTTTATTTAAAGCAGTTTGTTGTGATAATTTCCTTTAGCAATTATATTACAGCAAATTGCTTTTGTAAAGCCCTTCTCTATAATTAATTACCCGGAAGTCGAACCACGTTTCAGTTTTATTGTTATAGGGAAAGCCTATGCAACTGTGTAAGCCGATGCAACTGTGTAAGCATTCCCTGGCCTACGTCACTGTGACAGCTGAGAAGGCCTGTTAGGTCTGAATGACCCCTATTAATCACAGCGTGACCCCAGAGGCCCTCAGCCGTGAATGCCTATTAAATAATAACGCCCAGAGAATAGCTGCTTTCGAGATACAGTATAGCCCCGTTAAACCAAACTTGAAGGGACCCTAGAAATTTGTTTGGATTAACCGATCAGTGGTTTAACCGAGCTTTGGCTTCGACTTTGACTTGGCGGGGAAGGAGTTGGGGGTTGGGAGATTGGGGGTTGGGAGATTGGGGGTTGGGAGATTGGGGGTGGGAGATTTGGTGGTGGGGGTGCGTAGGAGATAGGGTGCATGGCAGATGGGGGTGGGGTTGGATGGGGGTGGGGATGGGGGTGGGTGGGAGATGGGTGGGTGGGAGATGGGGGTGGGGTTGGAAGGGGGTGGGGACGGGGGTGGGTGGGAGATGGGGGTGGGTGGGAGGGGACTCAGATGACATTAAAACCACATGGAAGTTTGGTTTAACCGTACCGGAAGTGGCATGGGGTGCGACAATTCTGTTTGGATTAACTGATCGTTTGGTTTAACCGACTTTGGTTTAACCAACTTTTTTATATGATAAATGATAGTATCTTGACAGGCCGCCGAAAACAGTTTGGATTAACCGATCGTTTGGTTTAACCGAGCTTGGTTTAACGGGGTTATACTGTTTACAAACCATGAATAGTCATGCTGGATCACAATGGTTGTGGTTGGTGTGTTGTTGGAGTTTTACACCCTGGCAACATCTAAGGTCATATCAGGATGGGTACCGACTGTGACAGTGTGCACTCATGGCGACTTCATAGTCCTGCCCCACTGGGAGACGAGCCCACCAGCACCATGATGTGATATCCCACTCAGTCACATTATCCAGACACTGAGCTAACCAGTCCTTGTCCTATCCTAATAATGCCGAGCTCCTGGCTAGAAAATGACAAGTATCAATTTGTAAGTCACTGCGTTGACTCGACAGTCTACGAATCCCACAGTCTACGTACGACTCATTCGGCCATCCCGTTTGGTCCAGATGGTTGTGAATAAAGAAAGTTGTGTTGGTCACGTGACTGCACCTTAAAGTGACTAGGCAGCTTTGTATTCGGCCATTTCCGGTAGTCATGTGATCAATTACAAAATTACACCAAGAGGCGGCCTTCTGAATTAATTCCTTCCACTGGCGGATCAGACAGGGTGGCCGAAACGAGAAGGGCGCTGCTTGGCTTCGCATGCGGAAGGTCATTGGTTCGAATCCAAATCCCAGCTGACTCAAACCAATGACTTGCATAACTGATACGTGTGGCTACCGAGCCTGGCGCCTGGCATTCATGGGATAGGGCAATCCTCATGGCATCCTGCAGTACCACGACTGAGTCACAGATGTCGACTGAACGAGATTCCCAGAGGAAGCGCCGAACTAATAACCATCGGTCTAATGGGCTTGAGCTCAAATAGTCCATTTTAAGTGAAATACACCTGATCTTTCTGGAATATCAATATTTTGCTAAGCTACATACTCAAGGAATGGGTTGCTTACTATCAGGATAAGGTGACTGAGTGGGATATTACATCATGGTGCCAGTGGGCTAGTATCCCAGTGGGGCAGCTCTATAAAGACATCATGAGTGAATCCTGTCACAAATCAGTGCATATCCTAATATCAGCATAGCTGTTTCTAGGACGTAAACCCCAACAAACTATTTAATATCCTGGTCACGTCTACACCAGATGGGATGGCCAAATGAGTTGAGCGCCCGCTTCTCATGTGGCAGGTTGTGAGGTTCTAAACCGTGAGGTTCAAACCCTGGCCACGTCAAACCATTGACTTAAAAATTGGTATTTGTCACTACCTGGGCTGCTGTTTGGCATGACTAGGAGCAGTGGAATAAGGCAGACCAATTATTGTATGTGACTGAAATTTTGTCGCTAAATCAACCAATGAAAAAAAAGTTAAATGGGGAAAACAACATTTGTATAAATACCGAGTTCTCTCCCGACCTCCACATTGCGCAAAGGCTGGCTAAATATCGTCTGCTATATTTGATGTCACCTCTCCACCCCACCCCCCTCCAAGCCCCTCCTTCCCTCCTGTACCCTTCGACCTACACATCCACGCACTTCAGTGTTGTCTGTTTGCACTCTGTTGACACCGCTAGCTTCTGCCTGCTGAGGCAGACGACATTTCTCTGCTGATGGACATACGCTGTAGTAGTGAGTGATCGTGGTTTTACTCCCTAGCAACTTATGAGGTTATACTGGGACGGGCACTGAATCGCAACAGCGATCATACTGACGATGGATACGTTATAGTGTTTCCCAACATAGATTGGTCGGTTGATTGTTGGAGTTTTATGTCTTGGCAACATTTAAGGTTATATCAGGACGGGTACCGATTTGTGACAGTGTGCACTCATGGCAACGTTATAGTGCTACCCCACTGGGAGATCAGGCTGCCAGCACCATGACATGATGTCCCACTCAGTCACATTATCCTGACACTGAGCCAACCAGTCCCCAACTTAGATACCATCTGATATGCCACCCAGTGTTATGTATTGTACCCGGTCAGGGCGCCGGGCTCCAGCGAGCGCTGCGAGGGACCAGTGTAGCAGGGTTTGGCACCCAGTCGCCATATCTTGACACAGCACCAACCAGTCCTTGGCATCCTTGTAAACAAATAGATTATAAACTTCAGTATATATGATGGAAGCTTGACCTACCTGTGTATGTGGCATTTCACCTGTGGAGAGGCGAGTGGACATACAGTAAAACCTCTCTAAATCGACCGACCTTTGAACCGACTTTAAGTGGTCCATTTAGTTGTTTTGGGGGAGTTTTCAGTCGCATTGGTGCGCTGAAGGCTGCAAATCTGCAGCACTAAATGGGCACCGCTGAAAGCAGTCCCATGTGGTCGGGAGTTGGCTTCCGATGGATAGTGATCAGAGAAATTGGGGGGTAGGGGGGAGGGGGGGAGGAAGGAAAAAGGCAGCCTAAGGAGCCCAACCACAGTCCTCTGGGGGAGGCTGGGTGGTTGGTGTAGTTTTTACACCCCAGTAAGACCCTAGGCCATACCAGGATGTGCACCGACTTTAGGGAGATGGTCGGTTTAGGGAGTTAGAATATGGTTACAAATGGTATTGTTGGGACCCAAATAAAGCGATCAATATAGGGCTGTGGTCGATCTGCGGAGGTGCTCGGTTAGAGAGGTTTTACTGTGGTTACCTTAAAGTTGCATAGTCCGATGGTTTTGACTTTCTGTCATTTTTCTGAGGTTAATATACTAAATTGATTGTCATAATCTACCTTTCTTTAATTTGAAGTCACTTTTATTTTGAATGGCTAAACATTGAGATATTTGAAGTTCAAACATGTCAAATTAATTTTGGCAAGCACGCCAAAACTCTGATGGCATAGGCTTCAGCAGTAACCAGTTCTATTAAATTGACTCAGTATCACCTTCTATGTGGCCTATCGATCTAAGGTCATATCGTCCTGATATGACCTTAGATGTTGCTAGGACGTAAAACAACAACAAACAAACAAACAAACTCTATGTGGCAACAAATGCTTAATAAGTGCATGAGTATCTAAGTTAGATATGTAGAATCAAATCTAGATAATTGGTTTGGTTTTGAAAATATGATGCTTCATCGGACTATGCAACGCAACTTTAATGTGAAACCTCTATTTGCTCCCCGAGAGAGTGCCGCTAGTAACTTGCAAAAGCCAGCAGCACTTCAACACTTTGCAAGCAGCTTTCATGAAATGGAACACTAGAGAATATCCAACAGCGCATAACCAACACATGCCTCGATGAGACTCCAACCATGGGTGAGATGGCTAGAGCAATAGCGGGCCTGAAAGATGGCAAAGCACCTGGGAGTGATGGAATTCCTGCTGAAGTATGGAAGCACAGAGGAGACAATCTGTTCAACAGACTGTAGGGTTACGCGTTCGAGTCTGTGGCTATCTAGGTAGGCTAATGTGAAAAACAATACAGACGGAGAGAAAGCGAGAAAGTAAAGCAAAGTAAGAGTGTAAGAAGAGAGAGTCCAAGCCAATCTGGTTTATTATATATAGTACATGGGTTCATTGTAGAGTATCACCCCACCCTTTTCCCCCAATGGGAAACAAGCATTCTTGGCCCTACCAATAGGGATCCAGCATTCCTGGTCCCCATGGCTACCAGTGGTCTGCCCACAACCACCAAGCTGTGTGCCCCCCCCCCCTGGCCACCACCAACCTTGACCCTGAGTGTGGTGATCCTACCCAGCAGAGGGGGAAGGGGTAGGCCCTGAGTGCCCCTTCCACACAGCCCTGCCAGCACCACTATGTCTATTTACATTCCACTTAGGCACCACCAGCACTTACATATATATACATACATGCGCTTGGTCACGTATACCTGTTTAGTAATAGAACATTTGCATTCCCCCGAACGCTGTAAATCAGAATATTTTCCAAGACTACACCAACTAATCACCAAAGCCTGGGAGGAGGGTTCTGTACCACAGGTGTGGAAGGATGCCAGCATTGTAAGCATCTACAAGAAAGGAGATCGAACAGACTGCGAGAACTATAGAGGAATCTCTCTTCTTTCCATAGCAGGCAAGATCTTCACTAGGATCCTCCTCAATAGACTATCTATTCACATAACACCACAAGTAGTTCCGGAGACAGTTTGTGGCTTCAGATCCCACTGGAGCACAGTGGACATATGATATTTTGTCTCCGACAACTACAAGAAAAGTGCATTGAGCAGGACAGACCACTGTACATGGTATTTGTCGACTTCACGAAGGCATTCGATACAGTTGGTAGGACCGGGCTATGGCAACTACTGAGAAACTATGGATGCCCGGAGAAGTTCAGAACTATGATCGAGGCTCTACATATGGGAATGATGGCAAATGTTAGTGCTGGAGGGGAAGTCTCAGAAACGTTTGGTGTTACAAATGGTGTCAAGCAAGGCTGTGTGCTGGCCCCCACGCTCTTCTCCATCTTCCTATCGGCAATGTTCAATGAGGCCTTCCGATTGATCCCACGCCCTCAGGTGAGCGGTGTACCCGATAGTCCATCCTGTCAGAATGGGGGGGGGGGGGGGGGGGGGAATGAAGCCATCTCAGCAGGCGACAGAGAGATCTACTTGTGGCGGTAAGGTGTCGGACGGACGGCGGGGGGTGGGTGGTGGGTGTTAGGTGGGTGGGGCGGACGCAGGTGGGAGGGGGCAAGGCTGGTGGCGGGTGCTGGGTGGAAGGTTTGTGGCAGGGAGAAGGAAGGGTGGGGTTGCGGGCGGTGGCGGGGAGGGGAGATGGGGGCCGGTAGCGGAGGAGGGTGTGGGTGGTTTGGGTGGTTTGGGTGGGGGGGCGGAGGTGGGAGGGGAGCAGAGGAGGGCGGAGGTCAGTAATGGCGGGGGTGGTGGGGGGAGGTGGGGTGAGGACGGGTGGGTGGGTTGCAGCGTGGGAGGTTTGACGGCGGTGGGGGGAAACGGGCGGGAGGGGCGGGAGGTAGAGGTGGGAGGATGGGGGAGGGGGGGATTGTGGTTGGGTAGGGGAGGGGGGAAAGTGGGTTTGGGTGGCAGAAGAGGCTGATGGAGGGGGGGTGGGGGATGGGGGGGGGGAGGGGGGCGGAGGATGACGGCGGCGTGTGGGAGGGAAGAGACGGGTTTGGGTGTCGGGGGAGGCGGGGGGGGGAGGTTGGGAGGCAGCGGATGGAGGGAGGCTGAGGAGCATGAGGGACGTTGAGGGAGGCCAGGAGTAGCGGAAGCGGGGCGAGGCTGGAGGGGTGGTTGGGTGTTGGCAGGCTGGCACATAATTGTCGTCTGCAGACCCGACTTTATGCGCGCGAAATATAGTGGAGAAGGGTGCCAGTAACGGCCGGCTGGTCTTCTTCCTTTTTTTAAAAGATTTACATTTAAACAAAATTGTTTATTCCTGTTCCCTTTTCGCCGCTGGAGTCCCTTCAGGTCCCGTCACGTTATCATCCTGCCCGTCACGTGAGCGTGTCCATTCGGCCAGTCACGTGACGTCACGCGGAGTGACGTGACGTGACGTCACGACCCGCCCTCCTTCCCCGCCTGCCCGCCATTCCGCCAGTTAGAGTCCAGCTCCGTGGTGTCCCAGAGGGCCGATAGGGGGCGTCCCGGCCTGCCGCCAGATTACCCACACTGCCCCTCGCTCATGCATACTGCAGTGCGCACTCTATCCTACAGGGGGCGCCCGTCGCTTTGCAACGCTTTCCTCACATCTACTCTAAAATATATATATATATATATATATATAAATTTAGTGAATCTCTATATGAATTGATTTTATTTTGGGGTTTGCTTGAATAAATACGTATTTCCTGAATAAATATATACACGCTGTACAATTCATTATGTGAATATAAAATAATGAATAAGCTTCCTCATCTCAATTAGTTGAGCGTCCGTTTCCCGTCTTGGTAGATGGTGGGATTCGAACCCACGGGTTCGAACCTTGGTCGCGTTAAAGCAATGACTTAAAAATGGATACTTGTCACTTCCTGGCCAGGCCTTCGACATTATTAGAATAGGGCGAGGACTGGTTGGCTCAGTGTCAGGATAATGTGACTGAATCGAAGCCTGCTCTCCCAGTGGGGCAGCGCTATGAAGTTGCCATGAGTGTGCCCTGTCACAAGTCGATATATCCATCCTGATATGACCTTAGATGTTGCCAGGACGTAAAACTCCAACAACCAACTAACCTCAACTACTCTACAGTCATCTCCAAGACCGGTGACTGCCCTGCTTGGTGCCAGCGCAGTCTTCTTTATTACACCGCCCCATTACTGGACAACGCTCTCATTGGCTGCTGGGAATTTAGCTAAGAAATGAATACTTTGCTAATCAAATGCAAGACCTGAAGGTAAGTATGGGTACGGCCATATGGGGTTCACTTTGTGAGGCTCTTGTGCTGAAAGAAAAAAAAAGTTTGTTTTGTTTAACGACCCCTCTAGAACACATTGATTTTTATCATCGCTATAGACCCTTTTCAATGTTTATAAACATTGTGTATGCGCGCGCCTTGGCTGAAGAACGAAGGCACACTGCCATTGAGTTTGCTGATATGCGCAGTGCAACACGTCGATTTTATTCAAAATTAATCGAAATGCAGAACCCTAACCGTATAAATTTAATATAATCTTTTTGTTGAAAATGTGTTTTGTATGTGTGCCAAGCGGTTTGTTTCTAGGTGGTGTAGTTTTAGAGATATTTCACTTTTTCTGTATGAAGATTGCTCATGGCCATTGACAATGCATTGAGTTTGCCGATACGCGCAGTGCAACACGTCAATTTTATTCAAAATTAATAGAAATCCAGAACCCTAACCATATAAATTAAAATAATCTTTTCGTTGAAAATGTTGTTTGTATGTGTGCCAAGCGGTTTGTTTCTAGGTGGTGTAATTTTTAGAGATATTTCACTTTTTCCGTAGGAAGATTGCTCATAGCCATTGAGTTTGCAGTGTGACATTGTGTCGTCCTGCAGCCAAGCTGCATGTACACTGACCTAAATACCTATGCTGACGTCATATGAAATAGCCCTATTAGACGTCAAACATATGGTCATTCGGACATATTTCTTTGGAGGAAACCCGCTGCCACCTCATAGTCTACTCTTTCTGATAAGAAGCAAGGAGTCTTTTATATGCACTTTCCCACAGACAGGACAACACATACCACAGCCTTTGATGAACCAGTTGTGGACCACTGGTTGGAAATTATTGTTAGTAATATGTGGGGCTGGTCTTTCACCTCATAAAGTGGACGTTGGTCAGATTAGAGCGGTGTGTGTATGGGGGGGGGGGGGGGGGTGCGGGGGTGAGAGGGGGGAGGGTGGTGGCGGCAGGACAAACAATACTTTATTGGGCAGCCTTCTCAACCAGCCACCATCGGCTGTCAATCAGTTCGGGACAGATGTGTGTGTATGAGGGAAGGGGGGAGGGGGAGGTGATGGCGTGTGTATTAGTATTACAGGAGGAGGGTGGAGGGGGGGGGGAGGGGGCGGAGGGCGGGAACGAGCGAAGGGTTGGTTATTTGTTGTAGTTTTACGTTCTGGGCAGGCCTGTCCGTTCTGTTCGAACGGACAGGGCTGCCCTCTATGCAAGATCTTCTGATCAAAAAGAATCTCCGGTGGACTGGACACCTCATGAGGATGTCATCAGACAGGCTACCAAAGCAGATCGTCTACTCTCAATCGTATTCTGATTACAGAAAGAGAGGGCGCCCTCGTCTCTGGTTCAAGGATAGCATCAAGAGAAACCTGAAGCTGAGAGACATTAAGACCGACTCATGGACATCACTCTCACAGCAGAGATTTAATGGAGAGCGACAGTCAAGTAATGAAAGCAGTCTTTGTCGCATCGCGACCGACAGCATGATGATGATGATGACGTTCTGGCAACATATAAGGTCATATCAGGACGGGTACCGACTTGTGACAGTGCACACTCATGGTGACTTTATAGTGCTGCCCCACTGGAAGACCACCCCACCAGCACCATGCACTGATATCCCACTCAGCCTCATTATCCTGACACTGAGCCAACCAGTCCTTGCCCTGTCCTAATAAAGCCGAATGCCTGGCTAGGAAGCGACAAGTATTAATGTTTAAGTCATTGGTTTGACTCAACCGGGATCCAAATCACAGGATCTACCAAAACGGGAGACGGACACTCCACTCACTCGGCCATCCCGCCTGGTCTCTTGGGATGGCCGAACTAGCGAAGGGCCACAAAGATCTGAGGTGACATCACATAAGGCCACGATCGCACTACATGCATGACTGCCCTACACCTTATTCATGCATGATCGAAACTGAGGCTTGCGCAGCCATCACTCCTTTGCTTCCAACACAACAACGCAATGTAAAATGTATAAACGGGGTTATAAATACATGTGGTCAGTGATGCGGTGGCGGATGGTGGATAATCACTGCGTACTTGAGCCAAGCAAAGCGTGGGAAACGACTACCGAAATAGACGCTAATTTGAATTAATTGCCTTAAATAACATGATATTGTTGCCACGTTGACCACACCCGAGTTTGTGATTCCTGAGGCTATTTTGGCACCACCGAATGGGAAAACAATATTATTCTCATATTTCTTTTGTTATTCTTCACAATAACACATTCGTTGATAATGAGGCGCTGGTCTGTTGCTGGCAATTATTTACACAAATCATTTTAATGATGAATAGATTAGCGAATGAAAATGTGGTGATTGATGGAGAATCATGTGTGCTGATATGTATTGAGGATTGGCGTGTGACGTAGGCATCACACTACTCCTGCATTGTGGTTGGTTAGAAGCAGTTCCTAATCTCTCAAGTGTATGTAAATATAAGAAAAAGCTCAACTCTATTCACTGCTACGATCGAATTCTGTTATGTAGAATCATGAATATTCACTCAGGGGTTGAAATCATGTTTATTTAACAGAATATCATACTCAATATGTAAAATTCAGTCAAATTAAACCCCAAATCCAAGTGATATTAACGCCGCCACCACATCTGCAGTGTTACGCTGTACTTTCTATCCAACCATGATGGCCGACGAAGCACTGGTCATGTGGTGCTAATCGTTTGACGCAAATCCTCAATTGACACATTTTGATTGACCACAGTGCTGTAGAAGGAGTGATTCACACAATGGGTTGCCTAGTAGATGTACACATTGGTGGTTAGTTTCATTGGTTGGATTCAGATGTTTTGGCATGTGGTGTGTATGTGGAAATATGCGTGTAAGTTGGGTAGCTATTATTGATTATCAGGAGTGAATTTGTAACCAGACGGGATGGCTGAATGAGTTGAGCGTCCGCCTCTCGTTTTGGTAGATCGTGAGATTCGAACCTGTAGGATTCGAACCCTCGTCACGTCAAAGCAATGACATCAAAATTGATACAAGTGTTGTTTCCTAGCCTGGTGCTAGGCATTATTAGGATAGGGCAAGAACTGGTTGGCTCAGTGTCAGAATAATGTGATTGAGTGGGATATCATGGTGCTGGTAGCCTGGTCTCCAAGTGGGGCAGCACTATAAAGTCAGCATGGGTGTGCACCTAATAGTGCTGAGCGCCTTGCTAGGAAGCAACAAGTATAAATTGTTAAGTCATTGGTTTGACTCGACCTGGGTTCGAACCTGTGGATTCGAATCCCACAATCTACCAAAATGGGAGATTGACGTTCAAAATCCTGAAGACTTTGAATATAGATCTACATATCATTATCATGTTGTATGATCAAGGTTTCAAATGATATATAATGACGATGCAAGCAGCATATAAATATACTAATTAAATATGTGTCAAAAGTCACCTTCATGAGTTTAAAAGCTCACAATTATTTAAATTGTGGTCAAGGAAAAAATAAAATTCTAAATAAATGTCAACGGTTTCATTCTTCTTAAATCGATTAAATTTGCTTAATTTGCTTAGAGGAACATAATCCGAGGAAATCATTATAGCACAGGACAACACATACCACAGCCTTTGATGAACCAGTTGTGGACCACTGGTTGGAACGGAAATAGCTCAAACTGCAAATGTGTCCAGAGCAGGATCTATCGGATGAGTAACACCATCACAGGTGGGCATTCTACCATCTGAACTACGTGCCGCTCCCAATTATATAAATTATATATATATATATATATATATTTATATATATATATATTCGGTCATCCCGTCACGCACCAGTGCGCTGAGTAGAAACCGGAAGTGGCGGGCGCGTTGGGTACTGGCATGGTGTGTGGGTGGGTGTGTGAGGTGTGGGTGAGTGTGTGGGTTGGTGTGTGAGTGAGTGTGTGTGTGGGTGTGTGAGTGTGTGGGTGTGGGTGGGTGTATGAGGTATGTGGGTGAGTGTGTGGGTGGGTGATGTGAGTGTGTGGATGTGTGGGTGAGTGGGCGAGTGGGTGTGGGTGAGTGTGTGGGTGTGTGTGGGTGATGTGTGTGGGTGGATGTGTGGGTGAGTGGGTGGGTGTGGGTGAGTGGGTGGGTGAGTGGGTGAGTGTGTTGATGTGTGTGGGTGGGTGAGTGTATGGGTGAGTAGGTTGGTGTGTGGCTGTGTGTGTGTTGTTGAGTGGGTGAGTGTGTGGCTGATGTGAGTGAGTGATGTGAGTGTATGTGTGTGTGGGTGAGTGTGTCTGTGTTAGTGGGTGGGTGATGTAAGCGGGTGGGTGTGTGTGTGAGTGTGTGTGTCTGTGTGGGAGTAGGTGATGTGAGTTTGTGGATGGTTGTGATGGGGAGTGTGTGTGAGTGAATGTGTGTGGGTGTAAAGTGTGTGGGTGTGTGATGTAAGCGGGTGGATGCGTGTGGGTGAGAGTGTGTGTCGGTGGGTGAGTAGGTGGTGTGAGTTGGTGAGTGGGTGTGATGGGGAGTGTGTGTGTGAGTGAATGTGTGTGTGTGGGTGTAAAGTGTGTGGGTGGGTGATGTAAGCGGGTGGGTGTGCGAGTGTGTGTGTCGGCGTGGGAGTAAGTGATGTGAGTTTATAAGTGGTTGTGATGGGGAGTGTGTGTGTGAGTGAATGTGTGTGTGAGTGTAAAGTGTGTGGGTGGGTGATGTAAGCGGGTGTGTGTGCGAGTGTGTGTGTCGGTGTGGGAGTAAGTGATGTGAGTTTATAAGTGGGTGTGATGGGGAGTGTGTGTGTGTGAGTGAATGTGTGGGTGTGTGGGTGTAAAGTGTGTGGGTGAGTGATGTAAGCGGGTGGGTGCGTGTGTGTGAGTGTGTGTGTCGGTGTGGGAGTAGGTGATGTGAGTTTGTGAGTGGTTGTGATGGGGAGTGTGTGTGTGAGTGAATGTGTGTGTGTGGGTGTAAAGTGTGTGGGTGGGTGATGTAAGCGGGTGGGTGGGTGTGTGAGTGTGTGTCGGTGTGGGAGTAGGTGATGTCTGTTTGTGAGTGGTTGTTATGGGGAGTGTGTGTGTGAGTGAATGTGTGTGTGGGTGAGTGATGTAAGCGGGTCGGTGGGTGTGTGAGTGGGTGTCAGTATGGGAGTAGGTCATGTGAGTTTGTGAGTGGTTGTGATGGGGAGTGTGTCTGTGAGTGAATGTGTGGGTGTGTGATGTGACCGGGTCTGTCTGTGACTAATTCCCAAGTGGCCCCCCCTCAAGCCACATCAATAATTCACGCTGCTCACTGTAATGAAGTCGCAGGTGTAAGGACCCCCTCACCCACCCACCCTCACCACTGCCGCCAGTCTCCCCTCCCACCACCAGATGGCAGCAGAGGTCATGCACTACAGCTCCCGGCGCAGTCTGCACTGACCTCTAAGGCAACGAGCGACACAGACAGGTAGGTATGAGTAGGGTGATTGCATCAGGGTGCCTAGGTGGTGTAATGGTTAAGACACCCGTCCTGGGATTACAAGAGGTGTGGGTTTGAATCTTGCTCGAGGCGCAATCATCACCGCCCATGATACTGGTTGCCATGACCTGGATCCTGTACAAGCTTTACGCTGCATTGTTGTTAAACTCAGTGTGTGTATTTATATGACAATCCATTACCTGTATGTATGTAATTATAAGCATTAAGCGACTTACGCACATAAACCATCTTATAGGCATACAGTTCCAGGGGTTTAGTGCAGTGGTCTGCACAGACCTCTCAGGCAAGGAATCACATAGATGGATAGGCATGCCTAAGGTGATTGAATCAGGGAGCCTAGATAGTGTAATGATTACGATGCTTGCCCTAGAATGAAAAGACGTGTGAGTTCAAATCCTTCTTTTGGCACATTTTTCACCAGTCAGGGGTTTCCGCCAGAAAATAATTTGAGGTTCGGGAGAATGGGGGAGGGTTCTGGGGGCACTCCCCCTGGAAGTTTCAGTTCAGTATTATTTGTCCACATCACTTGGTCAATTATGAACACCGCTATGATTACTGTTATACTAACAGTGTAATTGATTATTAATGCTGGCTGTGTTGTCTCTGACTCCTTGAAGAACCTTTAACAAAAGAGTATCGCAACAATTTGAGGGTAAAGGCCCAGTCAGACCTTATTGGACTGAATACCGGACACCACCGGACAAAGAATTGTCTAGTCCGGTGGTGTTCAGTGTCGAACTGTTGCAATGGCTGCCGGATGAAATGGACGCTAAACAGACAAGAAACGTACATAACGAATAGCCAACGGATGAGAACCAGACGGATGAGAACCGAATGTCAAACGGACGAACCGGACACCAAACGGACACCAAACGGACACCTATGGGACCCCTACCGGACACCTACCAGACTGTTCACGGATGCGCCAAAAACCGACGGACCAAATTCCCACAGCACCGTCAATGGACTCTTCAGGATACAAACCGGACACCTAACAGATGATTAACGGACATGAAACGGACAAAATGGACTTAAACCGGACACCAACCATACACCTCAGTCCAGCGATGTCTGGTACAAGTTTTGTGCATGTTTAAAACTTGTACCAGACACCGCCGGACACCACTGGACAGATAACGGACACACGGGATGCCAACCATATATACTCATACTCAGACTCAACCGCTTCTGATTTTGTTAGGCTTATAAGCCTGTATCAGCTCGATGCATGTCAAAATTTGATTTACTAGGATTAAATGCATCGAGTACCGGATGTGTGCAATATTGCAGCCCCCTCCAATGCTTATCCAGTCTGCCTTTGAAGGCGTTGACGGAAGGCGCTTCTATGACATGTTCAGGCAGTGCGTTCCAGGCATTTACTATCCTGTTACTGAAGAATAGCTGTCTGACAGGTTTTATTGCTCTTTCCTTCTTCAGCTTGTATCGATGACCTCTAGTTTTACAGTTGGCCAGCTTCAGGTATCTAGCATCAACCGCATATAAACCGTACATTGCCGTATTTCACCAGACAGTGTCGGGTTTCTGTCCGTTTCTCCAATCCGGTATGGTGTGACTGGGCCTTTAAGAATCGTACCCTCAGAAAATATAAGGGTACAAAATTGTACCCATTTTACCCTCTGGCAAAAACCTAGATAAAAGATTCACCCGGTACTCGCAGTACACGGGTGAATACCAACCCTATATAAATACGGTCGAAAATAGCGTTAGTATGGAACAACAAGTAGACTGCCTGGCACCAGTGTCAAATGGTTATTTATATCAACACAGAGTTGGTGAATGAGAGAGAATGTAAAAAGACAAGATGGCGGCCAGAGAACGCCATCGATTTCACTTTTAAATCTTATTAAACTAGATATTATATTATATTTTTCAACTCAAAGGTAGCGGGCTAATAATAATACAGATGTAAAGAATAATTGTTGCTTCTTACATTGTGAAATTAGGCTCTCAATTCATTGACCCGTTTTTTTCGACAGCTTTTACATAGGGTTGGTTTGCACCCCTACTGCAGCAGTACGGGGTGAATCTTGTATCTAGCAAAAACCCTGCCAGTTGAAGCACGTCCATGACATTACATTAGACAAGACAGCAGGAATCCCCAGAGGAAAGAACTAAAGTTGTGGGACGTTGCTGGGTTTGTCTGCTTGGTCACAACTTGGCTTTGAAATGTAACCTAGTTAGTGGGGTCAGAGAAGGGCAGAGGGGTGGGGCCCCAGTACAGCCACAGGGCTGAGTGACAGTAGGTTTTATGGGGATTTGACGTCCGGGCGCGACCCAGAAATAGATCAGGACATGCAACAGCACCGAGGTTCGAATCAAAGATGGCCGCCGCTGCAGCTTGGATGTATTTGAACAATTTTAATTTAATTTTACCATAAAATATGGTACGGTGTCTTTAGTTGGTGGGGAGCGCGATGTAGCTCAGGCGGTAGAGTGTACACCTGTGGTAGCGGTCATCCGATCGAACCTGCTCAGTGGACCTATTTTCAGTTTGGGCTATTTTCCATTCCAACCAGTGGTCCACAACTGGTTCAGCAAAGGTTGTGGTATGCGTTGTCCTGTATGTGGGAAAGTGCATATAAAAGACCCCTTGGTGCTTATCGGAAAGAGAATCCTATGAGGCGGCAGAGGGTTTCCTCCAAAGAAATACATCAGAATGACGATATGTTTGACGTCCAATAGCCGATGATAAAAATCAATGTGCTCTGGAGGTGTCGTTAAATAAAACAAACTTTCCTATTTTTTTTGGTTGGAATCCCCAAGGAGTAATCGTCCTGCTTGTACACCCAAGTGCATCTCCAAACTAACGAGGCCCGGCATGCATCAGAAGCAATGGGCCTGATAGCACCATTACTTCCACATCTGACACCATGTAAAGTAGTGAGGAGTGCACACCAGGAGTTCTAGTTTGCAACCGACTTTTTATTACCTTCTTTTTTATTAATGACGTGGCCTACCGTCACGCCGTGGGCGTTCAGATAACAGCATACATTATAGTATCTACAGTAAAACCCCATATATTTAGAAATAAAGCCATTCATTCTTGCAGAAATGTTTGGTTGATTGCACCGGGAAGCCAAGATAGGTTAAAGCAACACAGTCCGATGAAAAATTCTTCTTTTCAAAACCAAAACAATTATCTAAATTTGGTTCTACATATCTAACTTAGATACTGGTGCACTTATTAAACATTTGCCTGTACACATAAAGGAATACTGAGGAAATTGAATAGAACATGTTACTGCAGAAGGCTGTAGATGCCTTTCAATGTCTATAAACATCGTGAATGCGCGCGCAGCTTGGCATTGAGTTTGCCGATATACACAGTGCAAAACGTCAGTTTTATTCAAAATTAATAGAAATACAGAATCCTAACCATATAAATTTAATATAATCTGTTTGTTTAATATATTTGTTCAAAGCGGTTTGTTTCTAAGTGCTGTGGTTTTAGAGATTTTCTGTATGACATTTTCTGTATGAAGATTGCTCACGGCCATTGACAATGCATTGAGTTTGCCGATACACGCAGTGCAAAACGTCAGTTTTATTCAAAATTAATAGAAATACAGAACCCTAACCGTCTAAATTTAATATAATCTTTTTGTTGAATATGTGTTCTATATGTGTGCCAAGCGGTTTGTTTCTAAGTCGTGTGGTTTTAGAGATATTTCAAATTTTCTCTATGAAGATTGCTCATAGCCATTGAGTTTACAGTGTGACAGTGTCGTCCTGCAGCCAAGCTGCGCGCTCACCGACCTAAATACCTATGCTGACGTGATATGAAATTCACACCTGCCAGTACAATCCAAATATAAAAATAGGAGGTGAGTGGGGCTGGGCTATACTCACGAGGCGCCTTATACAGACGGGTACAGTGCTTCACACAGCACGGCAGACCCGGAGCGACGGGTGCTCAGGCTCGCAGCACACAGACGCGTTATTGTTGTTTTGTTGTTTTACGTCCTAGCAACATCTAAGGTCATATCAGGATGGGCAATGACTTGCGACAATGCGCACTTATGGTCACTTTATAGTGCTGCCGCACTGGGAAATCAGGCCGACAGCACCATGACCCGGTATCCCACTCGGTCACATTATCCTGACACTGAGCTAACCAGTCCTTGCCATATCCTATTAATGGCGAGCGCCAGGCTAGGAAGTGACATGTATCAATTTTAAAGTCATTGGTTTGACTGGACTGGGAACCTAACTCCTGACTTTCCGCACGCGAGGCCTGCGCTCTACTGATTAGGCTACCGCGCCCAGTTGCACACAGGCGGGATCAGCACAATAATAATTCCACGTCATACTCAAAATAGTCATAAGCGTTATATCAAATTCCGCCCACCTGTATGCGCATAATGTCCCAGCAATTATACTCCTTATAAGTTATATCATATATGGTAACTTTGTTCCATCCCTATGGAATAGTAATGGGGTGGTGTTGGAAACAAAGGGAACATTGTGCCTAGGGTGGGGTTCGAACCCACCTTCTGCCATTCTCGGGCGATCATATTAAAGTTGCATAGTCCGATGGTTTTGAGTTTCTGTCATTTTCTGAGATAAATATATATTAGATTGATCGTTATAATGTACTTTGTTTTAGTTTTAAGTAAATTATATTTTAAATCGCTAACTTTTGAGATATTTGAAGTGCAAACATGCTAAATTAATTTGGGCAAGCTTGCCAAAACTCTGACACCATAGTCTTTTGCAGTAACAGATTCTATTAAATTGCCCAGTATTTCTTTCTATATGGCGATAAATGTTTAATAAGTGCGCCAGTATCTAAGTTAGATATGTAGAATCAAATCCAGATGATTGCTTTGTTTTTGAAAATTTGATGCTTCATCGGGCTATGCAGCTTTAATCAATAGCCTATCAAAGCTCCCAGATGCCACCGACTTACCCATATCTATCTGTGTATTTTTGCAATATTGTCTAATACAATGTCGTGATGGGTGATTCAAATGGGAAATATTGCGCCAAGAGCAGGCTTCAAACCTACACTTCTTGCAATTCCAGAGCTTGCGCGCTAACAATTATGCTATCTAGGTTCCCTGATGCAATCACCCTATCCATGGCTATTTGTTTATGTGGCTCCTTGCTGGATAGGTCAGTGCAGAATACTACTACTGAGTACTACACTCGTCCACCTGGAACTGTTGTGTACATACATGTATATAGGTAATGCATGTACCATACATACACAGGTTAGGTTCCTCAACCATACCGTGTGTCGCATGTACAGGATCCTGGTCATGGCAACCAGTGTCATAGGCTAAAATGGAAATGAGGAATATCGCGCCTAGAGCAGCATTCAATCCCATGCTTTTCCCATTCTACAGATAGCATGCTAATCATTACACTAACACGTAACAGCTAAGATGACAATTCAACTACCAAATTGAGACTATTGCTGTTCACCGATGAAAACAAGCCGCGATGCAACTTACTCATTATGGACAGGGTAAATAAACCATCAACATTTAACAAACAAACAAAATTACACTATATAGGCTTCCTGACGCAATCATCCTATCCATGCCTACCTGTCTATGTGGATCCTTGTCTGAGAGGTTAGTGCTAGTGCAGACTACTACCACAATAATACAGGTTTGCGATCCCCACTTGTAAGTTGCAGGTGGCGCCACCGCGTCTTGTATTAGAACTAGACCAGACAGTTGGAAGTTGAACACATGACATAGCAGTGACACGGCATCGAATAGCAGCCTTCTTTATATCCACATAATGTATTATATATGATATGAATGTGGGGCGATACGCTGTAGTGCATGACTGACTGGTAGGTGTCACCACTGGTGCATATGCATATATGATATCTTCAACATAGCGCCATAATGATGCAGTAGTGCATGTCGGATATAGGTTGGATGTTTATATTCATATAATGTATTATACATGATATATATCTGCATATAGCTTTAGGGAAGGCTATTAAATGCTACAAAGCTCCTTGTTAGTGAGACGTTGGATATTGACTGATTGCTTATATTTATATAATATACTATCATCATCATCATGCTGTCAGTCGCAATGCGACAAAGACTGCTTTCATTAGTTAACTGCCGCTCTCCAATTAGCTCTCTGCTGTGAGAGTGATGTTATTTCATGCGGTTGGACATTTCATAAAAGCTGCTCGCAAAGTGTTGAAGTGGTGCTGGCTTTTGCAAGTTACTAGTGGCACTGTCTCGGGGAGCAAATAGAGGTCTCACACCGGCAAGAACATGTCAAGACAGGCACAAACTATTTATCCCTGCAGTGGCTCGTCGGGAGATGTTGGGAGTTCCATTCATCACCACCCTTAATCATTAATGCTGCCATGGTAACATGGTTTTCTGTTAGGGTTTACTCCCTTAGCCTTTGGTTCTATCAAGAACCTGTACCACAAGGCAGTGGTTTACAACTTTGCAAGGCAGGGGCGTCAACCTCCCTGAGGTATTTAACACCTAAGGTATCAGAGGTACTGCAATACCCGCATATACTATAGATCACATATATGTGGACATTTTATATATATATATATATATATATATATATATATATAGATACATATGACCAGACGGTATGGTCGTATGAGTGAGAGCATCCGTCTCCCGTGAGGTCATGGGTTCGAACCCTGGTCAAGTCAAAGCAATGACTTAAAAATTTATACTTGTCGCTTCCTAGCCAGGCGCTCGGCATTATTAGGGCAGGGCAAGGACTGGTCTGCTCAGTGTCAGGATAATGTAACTGAGTGGGATACCAGGTCATGGTGCCGGCGGCCTGGTTTCCCAGTGGGACAGCACTATAAAGTTGCTATGAGTGTGCACTGTCACAAGTCGGTACCCGTCCTGATGACCTTAGATGTTGCTAGGACGTAAAACAACAAACAAACAAAACATATAGATAAATAGTATATATATATATATATAAATAGTATATATATATATATATAAATATATATATATCAAAGTTATTTCCTTGTGGTACATACTGGATATAGCTAACATATTTATATTCACAGGGACTCATTGGTCATCGACGAGTTCATTACAAATGATGAGTTGCTGTCAACATCGCTACCTATGAAAAACCAAGAAGATATTCACCTAATTCACTATACATATTTTGCATGTAACAGCGGGGAAGTGGTAAATCCTCCGACGCGAGTGAGGTTTCCCCACGCTAGCAGGTGCGGGGGGAGTGTCGAAGGTGACGCCACCAGTCATGAGCATGGGCAGGAGTCAGTACAGAGTATTTGCTGTAATAAAATATATAACAAAATAATTCCCTTCTGCACCTTTATACTTGCATAATGTGTTGTGCATCACACACATATATATTCCTGGATGTGGGTGAACAGTGTAGCATCCCAGTTAGGATCGTGCCGGTGGCGTTGCCACCTGTCACGTGGTTGGACGGGGGGAGGGGGGGGGGGAACATCAAATAAGGCACCCCATCAATAATAAAGTAGTAAATAAACATATAATTCCCTTCCGTGCCTTTATAGTCGCATAATGCTTATACATCACACATATATATATATGTAGGTTAGAAAGCCTATTCCTTGTGATAAGCCTATCAGCCCGTGACCTCTGGGCATGTTGCTATCACACATTACATAATCCATGGCTGATAAGACACAAAGAGAGTTCATGACTCCCTCTGGTGAGTAGGTGTCAGGTTTGCTATCGCCTTTCCACTCTGTCTCATCTCCTCACGTCTACAGCCATCGCTAAATATACTTCTTAAAATTCATCAGCTATTTTTTTCTTTATTATATATATTTTTCCTTATCATATTGTTATTTCGGTATTATATATTTTGCCTTTATATTTTTTCTATTTCTTTATATGTTTTCTTTATTATACTTTTATTTCCTTATATATTTTTCTTCATCATACTTTTGCGGGGGCGGGACGTAGCTCAGGGCGGTAGAGTGTCCACGTGTGAAGGTGTTGGTCATCCGATCTATCCTGCTCAGTGGACATATTTGCAGTTTGGGCTATTTTCTGTTCCAACCAGTGGTCCACAACTGGTTCAGCAAAGGCTGTGGTATGTGCTGTCATGTCTGTGGGAAAGTGCATATAAAAGACCCCTTGCTGTTTATCGGAAAGAGTAGCCTATGTGGCAGCATTAGGTTTCCTCCAAAGAAATATGTCAGAATGACCATATGCTTGACATCCAATAGCCGATGATAACAATCAATGCGCTCTAGAGGCGTCGTT
The DNA here is from genome assembly GCA_030323885.1 of Branchipolynoe longqiensis. Classification (NCBI taxonomy): domain Eukaryota; kingdom Metazoa; phylum Annelida; class Polychaeta; order Phyllodocida; family Polynoidae; genus Branchipolynoe; species Branchipolynoe longqiensis. The sequence continues at coordinate 153,303,576 of CM059187.1, read as the reverse complement.
AAATAAAACAAACATTTTATCATACTTTTATTTCCTTATATATTTTTCTTTATCATATTTTATTTCTTTATATACTTTTTCTTTATCATATCTTATATTTCCTTTTCATATATTTTTTCTCTATCAGATTTTTCATTTCTTTATCATATACTTTTTCTTTATCATATATTTGTCTTCATCAGATTTCCTTTACTGATTCAGATTTGTTTCTGTCAGATTTTTCAGTAATCAGATTTTTCCACCGGATTTGTTCTTTATCGCCCTTGTTTTTTATTTATTCATCAGATTTTATTTTAATTATCGGATTTTTTCTTTAATTTATCAATTTGTTTTCTTTAAATTACTATATTTATAATATTCTGTCATGGCCTGATCAGAGTATACAGTTTATACGTATACAAATAAGGCTGGGGTTTTTACTAAGTGTTCTAAAGAGCGATATTACGTATGATGGCTGAATAAATGGATAATAGTGGCCGACACATTTTACTTATTCACAATTATCATGATTAAATGACTAGTCATAGTTTGTGTGTTTGGAAGCAACCTATGCTCTGAGAGTTATTTAGGGCCAATATAGACAGAGGGCCTCTGTGGTCAAGCTGGGACTATTGTAGATAAAGCATTCACCCGGTACTCGCAGTACACGGGTGAATACCAACCCTATATAAAAACGGTCGAAAATGCGGGTCAATGAAGTGAGAGCCTAATTTCACAATCTAAGAAGCAACAATTATTCTTCACATATGTCTTATTGATAGCCCGCTACCTTTGAGTTGAAAAATATAATATAATATCTAGTTTAATAAGATTTAAAAGTGAAATCGGCGGCATTCTGCAGCCGCCATCTTGTCTTTTTGCATTCTCTCCCATTTCATCAACTCTGTGCCTATATAAGTATCCATTTGATACTGGAGGCAGGCATTCTACTCCCTGTTCCATACTAAAGCTATTTTCGCCCGTATTTAGACTACCTTGTCGTTCACCTGTGTACTACAAGTACCGGGTAAATCTTTTATCTAGGACTATTGGGGCCGCTCAGCCCTAAATGATCGCCCTCAGAAGTTTCGAGTGACACAGCCTAGGGAATACTTACACAGCAGGATAGGCTTCCGCTAGTAAATAAAACTGAGAAATGTATCAACTCATGAGTCACTAATTATAAAGTTTGTTGGGGTTTTACATCCTAGTAACATCTAATGTCATATCAGGTTTTGCACCATTTGTTTATAGTTGTTTTACATCCTAGCAACAACCAAGGTCATATCAGGATGAGTACCGACTTGCAACAGTGTGTAAAGTATTCCGATTTAATGCATTGGTGGGGGAATGCAAATGTTCTATTACTGATCGGGTATACGTGACCAGGTGCATGTATGTGTATATGTAGGTGCTGGTGGTGCCTGAGTGAGACGTAAATAGACATAGTGGTGCTGGCAGGGCTGTGTTTAAGGGGCACTCAAAGCCTACCCCCCCCCCCCCCCTCTGCTGGGTAGGATCACCACACTCAGGCTCAAGGCAGGTGGTGGCCAGGGGAGCCACACAGCTTGGTGGTGGTGGGCAGATCACTGGTAACCATGGGGACCAGGAATGCTGGATGCCTATTGGTAGAGCTAAGAATGCTTGTTTCCCATTGGGGGAAAAGGGGGGGGGGGCAGTGATACTCTACACTGAATCCATGTGCCATATAAATAATAAACCAGAGGACTTGACTCGCTCTTCTTTCACACTTTATACTCTGCCTTTCTCTTTGCCTGTATTGATTTAACTATAGCCTGCCTACGCAACCACAGATTCGAGCTGTACACTTTACAAGTGCACACTCATGCCAACTTAATAGTGCTTCCCCACTGGGACACCAGGCTCATGGCACCATGACCCGATTTCCCGCTCAGTCACATTATCTTGATACTGAGCTAACCAGTCCTTGCCCTATCCTAATAATGTCAAGCGGCGGGCTAGGTAGTGACACGTATCAATTTTGTAAGTCATTGGTTTGACTCGGCCGACTAATTACAGAGAATGGAAATAAACAGCTTTCCACAATAGAAGGCCCGGAGGAAATTAGTGTAGACGCTACCATCACTAATAGTAATACTAATAGTAAATGTGAAGACCTTTGACTATGCCTTATGATATATGTAATTTGGACCATTCCATTCCATGTGTGATGTCACGAAGCTACTAATAATATCCATGGCGGTGATCAGTCGTGTGGTTAGAGCTCAAATACTGCAGCATGGCTTAGGTTTCTTGAATATTAATATCTTGTAAAGATATATAGAATATTCATGTAAAGAATGTGTGAATACATGGTAAAACCGGGAAACGTGAACTTTAATAGAGGGTTCTCATTAGCAGGATCTATTTTAAAGCAATGTGCAAAAAATACCACCACATTGCATGTTCATAATCTGGTTAAAAACCTTAATGGACACACAGATTTTATTGATCAGAAAACGCGAATTTAAATCAGTCACTTTTATGGACAGTTTTTAAAAGATTCAATAAGATTACATCCTGTTTTACAAACTGGCGACATCAATTGTCATATCAGGACACATACTAATTAGTGACAATGTTTATTCATGACAAATTTATAGTGCTGCCCCACTGGACCAAAGACCCTATAACACTAAGATGGCTCACTCCCTATCTCTCCCATGGTAATGTAAATTTCGCAGTGCCACCTTGGGGTGGGTTTGATCAGCCCGGCTGCTGGTTGGTGGTTCACATGTAAACACATACAATTATATTATACATGATATAGGTAAGTATGAATACACATTAATATGAAATTGCTCTGAACAAATACGCATCATCATCAGCATCAGCATCATCATCGCCATCATCACACATCTTTCACATTCATATATACATTTATACATATAATATAGCAACTGTTTAACCAAGAGAACAGCCAGCGCACCAGGTGGTGGGTTTGATCAGTTTGATTACACAGTACAGGCTGAGTGAGCCATCTTAGTGTTATAGGGTCTTTGACTGGACCGACAGGCCACCGGCACCATGACCCGATATCCCACCCAGTCACAGCCCTGATAATAATCAAACCAGTCATTGCCCTAATATATTAATACCGAATGCCAGGCTCGACAAGCATACATTTATTAAGTCAATGCTTTGACTCAGCCAGGGTTAAAACCCATAAATCTCCTGTACGGGCAGTCAGCCGGCACTCTAACCCATTCGACAGTCTCATCTGACCATTTTTACTTTTGAAAATACCATAGTTTCATTGGACTAGGCAACTTTAAGCCAGATGTGTAGAAAAAGCTAGCAGGCGGATGCAATAGAGTTTGTTAGTTGGAGTTTTGCATCCTTGCAACATCTAAGGTCATACCAGGACAGTACCGACCTGTGACAGTGCGCACTCATAGTGACTCTATAGTGCTGCCCCACTGGGAGATCAGGCCGCCGGCACCATGGCCCAATATCCCACTCAGTCACATAATCCTGATACTGTGCTAACCAGTGCTCGGTCTATGTTAATAATAATGCCAAGCGCCAGGCTAGGTAGTGAGTGACAAGTGCCAATTTTGTAAGTCAGTGGTTTAATTCATCCAGGAATCGAACTGCCGACCTTCAGCACGGGGAGCCTGTGCTCTACCGATTCGGCCAAGACGTCCGGTAGGGCGCGACAGAAGAAAGCTGGGCACCGCACAAGGTGATGTTGGTGTGTGATGATGCATGGCACTCCCGATGAATTATTTTATTCTTATTGCATGATGTTCGGCTCAGCACAACATCAGTTGAAACAATAGATCAGAAATCAGCAGCCTTCGGGGCTGCGGTGTCCCAACTCACCGGAGAGCGGGATAATGAGGGCCGAACTGCAGGATTGAAGGAAGAGATCATGAAAAAAAACAACATATAATGGCTTAGTTCTTATAATGGTGTATTCTCTCCACACATCCTATGTAGTCTCCCAGCACATTCCCTCATGTTGACGTCTCCTTTCCACACAGCGTGTCGCATACTGTCTCACAGCACATTCCCTCATGTTGACGTCTCCTCTCCACACAGCGTGTCGCGTACTGTCTCCCAGCACATTCTCTCATGTTGATGTCTCCTCTCCATACAGCCTGCTCCGTACTGTCTCACAGCACATTCCCTCATGTTGAAGTCTCCTCTCCACACAGCGTGTCGCGTACTGTATCACAGCACATTCCCTCATGTTGATGTCTCCTCTCCACACAGTCTGCTCCGTACTGTATCACAGCACATTCCCTCATGTTGATGTCTCCTCTCCACACAGTCTGCTCCGTACTGTCTCACAGCACATTCCCTCATGTTGATGTCTCCTTTCCACACAGTCTGCTCCGTACTGTCTCCCAGCACATTCTCTCATGTTGATGTCTCCTCTCCACACAGTCTGCTCCGTACTGTCTCACAGCACATTCCCTCATGTTGATGTCTCCTTTCCACACAGTCTGCTCCGTACTGTCTCCCAGCACATTCTCTCATGTTGATGTCTCCTCTCCACACAGTCTGCTCCGTACTGTCTCACAGCACATTCCCTCATGTTGATGTCTCCTCTCCACACAGTCCGCTCCGTACTGTCTCACAGCACATTCCCTCATGTTGATGTCTCCTCTCCATACAGCCTGATCCGTACAGCCTCACAGCACATTCCCTCATGTTGACATCTCCTCTCCACACCGTGTGTCACGTACAGCCTCACAGCACATTCCCTCATGTTGACATCTCCTCTCCACACCGTGTGTCACGTACAGCCTCACAGCACATTCCCTCATGTTGACATCTCCTCTCCACACCACGTGTCACGTACAGCCTCACAGCACATTCCCTCATGTTGACATCTCCTCTCCACACCGTGTGTCACATACTGCCTCACAGCACATTCCCTCATGTTGACATCTCCTCTCCACACCGCGTGTCACGTACTGCCTCACAGCACATTCCCTCATGTTGACATCTCTCCACACCGCGTGTCACGTACAGCCTCACAGCACATTCCCTCATGTTGACATCTCCTCTCCACACCGTGTGTCACATACTGCCTCACAGCACATTCCCTCATGTTGACATCTCCTCTCCACACCGTGTGTCATGTACTGCCTCACAGCACATTCCCTCATGTTGACATCTCTCCACACCGCGTGTCACGTACAGCCTCACAGCACATTCCCTCATGTTGACATCTCCTCTCCACACCGTATGTCACATACTGCCTCACAGCACATTCCCTCATGTTGACATCTCCTCTCCACACCGCGTGTCACATACAGCCTCACAGCACATTCCCTCATGTTGACATCTCCTCTCCACACAGCCTGCTCCGTACTGTCTCCCAGCACATTCCCTCATGTTTCAGTCTCCTCTCCACACAGCCTGCTCCGTACTGTCTCACAGCACATTCCCTCATGTTGATGTCTCCTCTCCATACAGCCTGCTCCGTACTGTCTCCCAGCACATTCCCTCATGTTTCAGTCTCCTCTCCACACAGCACGTTCCGTACTGTCTCACAGCACATTTCCTCATGTTGACGTCTCCTCTCCACACAGCGTGTCGCGTACTGTCTCACAGCACATTCCCTCATGTTGACGTCTCCTCTCCACACAGCACGTTCCGTACTGTCTCACATCACATTTCCTCATGTTGACGTGTCCTCTCCACACAGCGTGTCGCGTACTGTCTCACAGCACATTCCCTCATGTTGATGTCTCCTCTCCATACAGCCTGCTCCGTACTGTCTCCCAGGACATTCCCTCATGTTTCAGTCTCCTCTCCACACAGCACGTTCCATACTGTCTCACAGCACATTTCCTCATGTTGACGTCTCCTCTCCACACAGCGTGTCGCGTACTGTCTCACAGCACATTCCCTCATGTTGACGTCTCCTCTCCATACAGCATGCTTCTCACCGTCTCTCTTGTCCCTGCCTCCATTTGTTGTTCGACTCGCTTGAAGCAGCTTTCGGCCAGTGCTCGACGGGCCTTGCAGTTTGCCAACACCAGCTCCCCGTACAGGTAGACACCCATTGCCTGCAAGAACAAGAAAAAGAGTGACAATGATTTAAGCATCCACCTCTATTTGCCATCTTGTGTCTGCTACTACTAAATGTCGTCTGATCTGTTGTGCTATTCACACAATGCTTGGAGATGCTAATTGACTAAAAAAAAAAGGTGGCAATGATTTATGAATCCACCCCTATTTGCCATCTTATTGTCTGATATTACTAAATGTTGTCTGCTCTGTTGTTGTGATATACACATGATGCAGGCAAAAGCCCATTGCCTGCAAGAAAAACAACAGCTGCAATGATTTATGCAAATACCCACATTTGTCATCTTGTTGTCTGCTATTACTAAATGTCATCTGCTCTGAAGAAAAACAGTAGCAATGATTTATAAATCCATCCATATTTGCCATCTTTGTGTCTGCTATTAGTAAATGGTGTGTTCTTTGTTGCTGTGCTATACATCCAATGCAGGCAAACGCCCATTGCCTGCAAGAAAAACAACAGCTATTTTCAGCTATTTCAGGGATGTTACATATTTGGTTGTTTTTTTGTGAGGGGGAAGCAACTTTTTATCCCTTCCCCCCTCCCTAGCTACGGGCTTGCACTCAGAGAGAACACTCAAACATATTTATTTAGTTCTAGAATGAAACAATAGTGTCAGATTCACTAATTCTAGAAGACTTGTTGTTGGTTGTTGCTTTACGTCCTAGCAACATCTAAGGTCATATCAGGACGGGTACCAACTTATGACAGTGCATACTCATTGCGACTTTTATAGTGCTTCCCCTCTGGGAAATTAGGCTGCTGGCACCATGAACTGATATCCCACTCAGTCACATTATCCTGACACTACGCTAACCAGTCACCGCCCTATCCTATTAATGCCGAGCACCAGCCCAGAAAGCAGCAAGCATTAATTGTATAAGTCATTGGTTTGACTTGACCGGGAACCAAACTCCCCATCACCCGCATGCGAGGCCCACGCTCTACTGATTCGGGCACCGCGCCCAGTGAATTCTTGAAGATGTTTATAAAGAAATGTTGCAGCCTTATTGAAATGTATTGTCGTGGGGGTGATTTAAATAAAGGGAACATTGTGCAAGATTTGAACCCACACTTCTTGCCATACCAAGGTTAGTGTCATAACCATTAGACTACCTAGGCTACCTGATGCAATCACCCTATCCACGCCTATATGTCTATGTGGCTCCTTACCTCAGAGGTCAGTGCAGACTATTACACTCGCCCCTCTGGAATCATAAGGCTTGTAAATTGTTTACGTCCATAAGTCGTCAAATGCTTACAAATACATACATACAGGCAATGCACCTACTTAAATATAGTTTATACACACAGAGGGCAGGTTCAACAACAATACAGTGCAAATCATGTACAGGATCCTAGTCATGGCAACCAGTGTCATGGAGCAAATGTTTTTGCAAATGGGAAATATTGTGCCTAGAGCAGAATTTGAACCCATATTTGTTTTACCTTCTGGGGCTAGTGTGCTAACCATTCCACCATCTAGTCTCCCTGATGCAATCACCCTATCCACGGCTACCTGTCTACGTGGTTCCTTGCCTGAGGTCAGTGCAGACTACTACATTATCATGAAACCCCCGAGGGATGTATCACAAAACCCAATTAGAATAATTGCATTTGATGCCCTTTTATGACCTACTGACCTATATAATTCTACCCATCTCTTCTCTGTGTGCTGGTGCAGAATTGGATTAGTGTAGCTCCACCATGACAGGAAGAGATAAATCCTTCTCTAAGTAACCCATATCTATTCTAGGCTTTCGTGTAAATTTCAATAGACCCCTTTCAATGTTTATAAACATTGTGTATGCGCACACAGCTTGGCTGCAGAATGAAGGCACACTGCCATTGAGTTTGCCGGTATGCGCAGTGCAAAACGTCTATTTTATTCAAAATTAATAGAAATGCAGTACCATAACCATATAAATTTAATATAATCTGTTCGTTGAATATGTCTTCTATATGTATTCCAAGCAGTTTGTTTCTAGGTGGTGTGGTTTTAGAGATATTTCACTTTTTCTGTATGAAGATTGCTCACGGCCATTGACAATGCAATGACTTTGTCGGTATGCGCAGTGCAAAACGTCTATTTTATTCAAAATTAATAGAAATGCAGAACCCTAAGCGTTTAAATTTAATATAATCTATTCGTTGAATATGTTTTCTCTATGTGTTCCAAGCGGTTTGTGTCTACGTGGTGTGGTTTTAGAGATATTTCACTTTTTCGGTATGAAGATTGCTCATAGCCATTGAGTTTGCAGTGTGACAGTGTGTCACACTGCCAAAAGGCGCGCGCACTAGATACATGTGCTGTCGTCATATGAAATAGGTATACAGATACCATGAGGTTGTTGCCATGACTATGTCCCTGGCTGTCGACACAGCGTTAAGCCATCGGCAATCAATCAGAAATCAATCAAAGTTGAATATAGATGAGACAGCAAAGGTGTGAATATCCTGTTTATATAGGGCCAATAATCGAGTGCTTTAATAGTTGTACATAATTCCAATTGGAATAACCCAAATTGTTGGAGCTAGTGACTGACAGTGCAGTCACCATAGCGAATGTCCCGTCCGCGTTTATAAATAACCACCATATGGTCAGAAACGAGAAGATGCCACTCGGTAAGTGTCCTGATTGGTGGGCACAGGGAAGGGCCATGAACATCAACGCTGAAGGTAGCAAGCACCATGTGACCTCTAGAAGTAGAACGCCTCCCCGAAATACGGGTTGGCGAGAGCCAGCGTCTTAATTGGCAACTGACCGGTTCTGTCGTGCCACTGAGAGTCTGGCCTTTAACATAGTGAAAGGATTAACTCAGTAGCACAACAGGGAATACTTACCGGGTACCCTGCAAGCTGTTAGAACAGACAGCGCCATGGTGGCAATAGCGGTAGTGAGTGGAACTAGACTGCATATTGATACCCATTACCATGGATACCAGGGAGGTCTGCACACACACACACACACAACCACACACTATTTAAAAGTATACATTTTTGTGAGCCAATGAAGGGGGGCTTCCAGAAGTAATTTTTAATGCCTACGATTGCACACATACTGGCAATGCATTCAAGTAACTCTTGTACATTTCACTTAATAATTGTTCAATTATCAGTCAAGTAACTCTTGCACATTTCACTTAATAATTGTTCAATCATCATTCAAGTAACCTTCGCACATTTTACTTAATAATTGTTCAATTGTCATTTACATAAGTCTTGTACATTTCCTTTAATAATTGTTCAATTGTCTATTAAAAGTAGTTTATTACAAAAAAAAGTAAAGCTTCTCTTATTTAACAACGCATCTAGAGCACATTGATTTTCATATCATCGGCTATTGGATGTCAAATATATGGTCATTCTGACATATTTCTTTGGAGGAAACCCGCTGCTGCCACATAGGCTACTCTTTCCGATAAGCAGCAAGGGGTATTTTATATGCACTTTCTCACAGACAGGACAGCACAGACCACACCCTTTGATGAACAAGTTGTGGACCACTGGTTGGAATGGAAAATAGCTCATAGTGAAAATTGGTCCACTGAGCAGGATTGATAGAATGACCGACAACTTCACAGATGGACACTCTACCGCCTGAGCTACGTCCCACTCCGTACTGTATTACATGCAAATTATGTATTTAAAACAAAAATACGAAAAATAAATATGTGATTATACATAAAAACAGTGCCTTGGCACTGACACAAGAGCTCTGGCGTTCTGAGCACCAACAAATGAACTTAGGTTCGCAAACAAATAATTGAACTGACACAAGAGTATTCAGAATAAAAGATATTTACAACAGAAACCTACAAAACGAGAAACAAAAGAAAACAAACCCATTGCACTTCAAATGAATCTCTGCTAATTAAGCAAGAATTTGCAGCAAAAGTATAAAACAAAACAAAAACTTGTACACTAAGCAATGCTTGTTTGTTGTATTTTTTTGGGGGGTTTTACATCCTAGCAAAATCTATGGTCATATCAGGACGGGACATGCCCAGAGCCGACTTTCCACACCATATCCGTGGTTGGTTATTGGGGATGTACATCCTGGCAACATCTAGTGTCATATCATGATGGGTACCAACTTGTGACAGTGCGCACTCAAGCCAACTTAATATTGCTTCCCCACTGGGAGACCAGGCCACCAGCACCATGACCTAATATCCCACTAAGTCACATTATCCTGACACTAAGCCAACCAGTCCTAGCCCTATCTTAATAATGCAGAGTGCCTGGCTAGGAAGCGACAAGTATAAATTTTTAAGTCGTCGGTTTGACTCGATCAGGTTTTGAATCCCACGATCTAGGAAAACTGGAGACGGAGGCTCATCTCATGCGGCCATCCCGTCTGGTAACATCCAGGGTCATAACCCCCGCTTAATCTGTGAGTCGAAACAGGAGGTGGGTGACCACCATAAGTATCCCACCCACCCCCAACGTGCCACAAGGCACAAAGGGGTACCAGCAGGGCACAGGTGCGCGCAGCCACGTGACCAGGCACACTGGTCACGTGATCACGGATGTGTTACTAGAGTATTCCAGCAAACAGGAAGTACCGTATATATATCGAGTAAAAGTCGACCTCCTATTTTGTTTTAAAGAATTGTCTATGAACCCTGTGTAAATGTGTTTGTTTGTTTGTTTGAGTTTTACACCCTCGCAACATTTATATCAGGATGGGTACCTACTTGTGACAGTGCGCACTCATGGCGATTATATAGTGCTGTCCCACTGGGAAATCAGGTTTGTTTGTTTGTTTGTTGTTGTTTTACCTCCTAGCAACATCTAAGGTCATATCAGGACGGGTACCGACTTGTGACAGTGTGCACTCATGGCGACTTTATAGTGCTGTCTCACTGGGAAACCAGGCCGCCGGCACCATGACACCATGACCTGTTATCCCACTCAGTCACATTATCCTGACATTGAGCTAACCAGTCATTGCCCTATCCTGTGATTAATGCGGAACGCCAATCTAGGAAGCAACAAGTATCAATTTAGTAAGTCATTGGTTTGATTCGACCGGGAATCGAACTCCCGATCTCCCGCACTGGAGGCTTATGCCATACCGCTCCGGCCGCCGCACCCGGTGTGTGTAAAAGTGAACCCTAATCCTAAAAACCTGCTGGTATGGCCGATAACGTGTGTACATGATTTGTAAGGGTCCCCCAGCTCTGCCAATTTGGATTTCCGCCGCTGTGTATAACTTACAGCGTCATCAAAGGCCAGTTGCTCTCATACCATGTCTATGTGGTGTGGGAGGTTAAAAATCCCTTCGGTCGGTAAAAGTGTAGGCTCAGGCTTTCTATCGACAAACTGTCTAATGGTGAAAACAAGCCTATTCAGGCTTATCCATGATAGGCAGTATACATCTTCAAGAGAGAGAGCAAGGACCCTAACGTGAAGAACTGAATGGATTTGAGATTGTTTTTTGGGGGTTTTACATCCTAGCAACACCTAAGGTTATATCAGGCGAGCATAACACTCATGTCAACTCCATGATGCTGCCTCACAAAGAGATCCCGCTGCCAGCACCATGATCTGATATCCCACTCAGTAACATTATCCTAATACTGAGCAAACCAGTCCTCACTCTAGCTCATCAATACGGAGCGCCAGGCTAGATAGTGACAAGACTTTGACTCGGACGGGGTTCAACCCCTACGACTTGCGCGTGGGGAGATAGCCAGCGCTCTAATGTCTTATCAATTCGGCCATCCCGTCTGGTCCGGCCGTGAGGGTGTTATTTAAAGCTGAATAGTTCGATGAAAATATCAAATTTTCAAAACCAAAACAGTTATCTAGATTTGATTCTACATATCTAACTTAGATACTGGTGCACTTATGAAACATTTGTCACCACACAGAAAGGAATACCGAGGCAATTGAATAGAACCTGGGGTCAGAGTTTTGACAAGCTTGCCAAAATTAATTTTGCATGTTTCCACTTCAAATATCTCAAAAGTGAGCCACTGAAAATAAAAGTTACTTCAAGCTAAAGTAAGGTACATAATAACGATCAACCTAATGTATTTATCTCAGAAAATTTCAGAAACTCAAAACCATCGGACTATGCAACTTGAACCAGACGGGATGACTGAATGAATTGAGCGCCTCCCTCTCATTTTGGTAGGGGTCATGGGCTCTGAACGTTGGTCGAGTCAAACCAATGACGTAAAAATGTATACTTGTTGTTACCTAGCCTGGTGTTTAGCATTAATATGATTGAGCACAGAGCTGTGGAATGAGGAGGACCAATTGCCCTGGATTGAAATTGTCAGGCTTAATCAACGAATAATCAGAATGGTTTGGGTTTTTTTTTAAAGAAAAAGTGAATCCTCATCAGGTTGGTGTTGTGGAGTTTGGGGAGAAATTTGGTTGGTTGTTGGAGTTTTATATCCTGGCAACATCTAAGGTCATAACAGGATGGGTACCGACTTGTGACAGTGTGCACTAATGGCAACTTTATAGTGCGGCCCCATGGGGAGACCAGGCTGCCAAGTGCCAGCAACATGACCTGATATCCCACTCAGTCACATTATCCTGACACTCAGCCAACCAGTCCTTGCCCTATTCTATTAATGCAGAGCGCCTGGCTAGGAAGCGACAAGTATAACTTGTTAAATCATTGGTTTTGACTAGACCTATGGTTCAAACCCGTGGGTTCGAATCCCACGATCTACCAAAACGGGAGACATACGCTCAACTCATTCGGCCATCCGGTCTGTCTGGTCAAGGGGGGTGGAGGGAGGGAGGGAGGGAGGGAGGGAGGGAGGGAGGGAGGGAGGGAGGAGGGAGGGAGGGAGGGAGGGAGTTTGGGTGGGAGGGGGGCTTAGGGAGGTAGGTTGGGCAGAAAGGGTGGCCGAGAAGCGAGATGGTTAAGTTGCTACAGCGGCAGAGCCAGAGATGTCCGAATCCAGGTCACCCATCTAAAAGTTTGTGGGTTCTTTTGGCGAGACTTGTGCGCGAACTGTTAGTGCGACAGACCCGTGGGATGGGTCACGTGCTTGTCCATTTCGGGTGAATGAAGACGAGAGGCGGCAAGCGGGAGACGCTGGGGCGGCACTCCGATGCAGCGTCTCATGTCAGGGCCCTTTAGCTGCGCAGCTTATGTGTGGGTGGGGGGCGGGGAGGGGCGGGGAGGGGCGGGGCGGGGCGGCGAGGGGAGGGCAGGGGAGGGGAGGGGGGGGGGGGCAGGGGGAGCGGGGAGGGGGAGCGGGGAGGGTGGAAGGGGCGAGGGATGGGGGAAGAGGGGCAAGGGAGGGGGGAAGAGGGGCAAGGGAGGTGGGAGGGGGAAGGGGAGAGGGGGAAGGGGGATAGGGAGGGGGAGAGGGGGCTGTATGTGGGCATGTGTATGTGTGTGTGTGGGGGGGGGGGGGGGGGTGCGAGTGAATGTGGACTGAGGGACCTGTTGCATACGTTGGATAGAGGGCCCTACAAAAATTGAACCAATAAATAAACATAAATATTTAAACAAATCTATTTTTACTTGCATAGTAAAGTAATTGTGGTTTTTTTTTTCTTCATTTCCTTTACAGCCAGATAACACAACAAATAAGTCTGACATTTCAGTAACAGTATTACTTACATGTAGGTATTATTTGTCACCATGCATGCATTTACCGCGGAGCCCTTGAAAATGTGAAAACTGAGGGGAGCGGGACGTAGCTCAGGCGGTAGAGTGTCCACCTGTGAAGGTTTGGGTCATCCTCTAGATTCTGCTCAGTGGACACATTTGCAGTTTGGGCTATTTTCCGTTCCAACCAGTGGTCCACAACTGGTTCATCAAAGGATGTGGTATGTGCTATCCTGTCTGTGGGAAAGTGTATATAAAAGACCCCTTGCTGCTTATCGGAAAGAGTAACCTATGTGTCAGCAGCGGGTTTCCTCCAAAGAAATATCTCAGAATGACCATATGTTTGACGTCTAATAGCCGATGATAAATATCAATGTGCTCTCAAGGCGTCGCTAAATTAAATCAAATAAAACTTTTGAAAATGCAGAATCTGTAGCATATGCTACCTTTGCTACTAGGTTAATCCAGCACTGGCTGTGTGTGTAGAGGGGTGAAGGAGAGTGTATGTATGTGGGCATGTGTGTGGGCGTGTCTGTGAGTGGGCGTATGTGTGGGGGAGTAGGGGTGTGGGCGTGTGTGGGTGAATGTGGTGAGAGTGTGCGTGTGTGGGCGGATGTGGTGATAGTGCGTGGGTGGATGTGTGTGAGTGTGTGGGTGGATGTGGTGAGAGTGTGTGGGTGGGTGGATGTGTGAGAGTGTGTGGGTGGATTTGGTGAGAGTGTGTGAGTGTGTGGGTGGATGTGGTGAGAGTGTGTGGGTGGATGGATGTGTGAGAGTGTGTGGGTGGATGTGGTGAGAGTGTGTGAGTGTGTGGGTGGATGTGTGTGAGTGTGTTAGTGGATGTGTGTGAGTGGATGTGTGAGTGTGTGGGTGGATGTGGTGAGAGTGTGTGCATGTGTGGCTGGATGTGGTGAGAGTGTGTGGGTGGGTGGATGTGTGTGAGTGTGTGGGTGGATGTGGTGAGAGTGTGTGAGTGTGTGGGTGGATGTGGTGAGAGTGTGTGAGTGGATCTGTGTGAGTGGATGTGTGAGTGTGTGGGTGGATGTGGTGAGAGTGTGTGCATGTGTGGCTGGATGTGGTGAGAGTGTGTGGGTGGGTGGATGTGTGTGAGTGTGTGGGTGGATGTGGTGGGTGAGAGTGTGTGGGTGGATGTGGTGAGAGTGTGTGGGTGGATGTGTGTGAGTGTGTGGGTGGATGTGGTGAGAGTGCGTGGGTGGATGTGTGTGAGTGTGTGGGTGGATGTGGTGAGAGTGTGTGAGTGGATGTGTGTGAGTGGATGTGTGAGTGTGTGGGTGGATGTGGTGAGAGTGTGTGCATGTGTGGCTGGATGTGGTGAGAGTGTGTGGGTGGGTGGATGTGTGTGAGTGTGTGGGTGGATGTGGTGGGTGAGAGTGTGTGGGTGGATGTGGTGAGAGTGTGTGAGTGGATGTGTGTGAGTGTGTGGGTGGGTGAGAGCGTGTGGGTGGGTGGATGGATGTGGTGGGTGAGAGTGTGTGGGTGGGTGGATGTGTGTGCATGTGTGGCTGGATCTGGTGAGTGCGTGGGTGGATGTGTGTGAGTGTGTGGGTGAATGTGGTGAGAGTGTGTGAGTGAGTGGATGTGTCTGAGTGTGTGGGTGGATGTGGTGAGAGAGTGTGCGTGGATGGATGTGTGGGTGAGAGACAATGGTGTAAGGCATCGGTTTGACCCGGCCGGGGATTGATCTCGTGACCTCACGCATGGCAAGCAGGCGCTCTAACCAGCAAGGCACCGCTGCCAAATGGTTTAGTAGCAGCACCACCTAGAAGAAGGATGCACGATGAACTGTCCATAGTGTTTGTTGGAGTTTTACGTTCTAGCCACGCGTAATGTCATATCAGGACGGGTGCCGACTTGTAACAGTGCGCACTGATGGCGACTTTATAGTGTTGCCCCACTGGGAAACTGAGCCACTGCCACCATGACCCGATATCCCAATCGGCCATATTATCCTGAGTATACCAGTCCCTATTGCCATTAATGTGGAGCACCAGGCTAGGTAGTACCAAGCATGAATTTCAGTCAGCCGGCTTTCCAAACCTTCGAACCTTCTGAGGGGTAAGCCAGAGCGCTCTTAACCGATTCTACAAGCGCGTTCGCCCCCACTACAGAGACTGTCGCGGGTTCTTCGAGTATGTCTGTTGGACTGGGCATTGAATTGCGAAGATAAGCGAGCACCTGAAACTTTGGTGGCAGCCGAAGGACTGGCCTTTCGCAATGCTTTCAGCTTCCATGGTGTGGCAGCAAGAGCGGCTGTCAAAGAAGCTCCAAACTGGGCAAAGAAACTTCTTCGGGGCAACTTTCGATTGCTACCACCATTGCCTACCATCTACGCACCCCGAAGGGGATTTGCAGAAGAGCGAAGCAATACAGCTTTGCTTCCACAGTGGAAGTTTGCAACTTAACCATGCTCATTAGCCGTCTTTTCATTTACTTTTGTTTAACACTGCTTCTATCTGTCGCTCCAAAGGGGTGCATTCGTAAACTGTGTTACAGGGTGGGATGGAATATACTTTCTTTTTTTTTTTTGTTTAACGACCCCCCCCCCCCCCCCCCCAAACAAAAAGTAGACATCGGCTATTGGAGGTCATATGGATGGAATATACTAATCTAGTCTGGTTCTCCCAGTCTTCCGGATGGGAAGCCTGCGCTCTACCGATTCGGCAACCGTGTCCGGTTTACTTACACCCCAGTATCACGACAGCTTGCGACCACTTTGCGACCACTTTAGACCAAAGGACCCCCAGTCACCAGTGACACCCCGACGTCGGCAACCATTGTTTTGGTCGCAAGGACGTCACTGGTCAGAGTGGGTTCTTTGGTCTAAGGTGGTCGCAAGCTGTAGTGTGACTGGGCCTTTAGAACTTCTCCACGCACACTATGTTTGCTTAACAACCCCCCCCCCCACCAGCACAGATATGATGACACAGAAAACGCCCCAAAGATAACATTATTATGCACATAGTAATCTTTACCGAATACAAATTTACATAACCAATTTGAAAAATGAGTGAGATGGAAATCTTCTAAATAAATGTCAATGCGCATAATTCCTATAATCAAAAACCATCGTATGTAATAAACTTGATGAAAAATAGGAACTAGGTATTTTGATTTTTGAAATATGGAAGATAAATTTACATGACCAATTTGGAAAATGACTATAATCAAAAACCGTAATATATAATATAGCTAGATGAAAAATAGAATTAGGTATTTTGACTTTTGAAATATGGAAGATAAATTTACATAACCAATTTGGAAAATGACTAAGACATAGAAATCTACTAAATAAGTTATGGCGCATAATTCCTATAATCAAAAACCATAATATATAATATAGCTAGAAGAAAAATAGGAATTAGGTATTTTGATTTTTGAAATATGGAAGGCAAATTTACATAACCAATTTGGAAAATGACTGAGACATAGACATTCACTAAATAAATTATATGTATAATTTCACGTTCAAAAAACACCCTATGTAGTATTCAAAAAGAGAACTCAGAATTTAGAATTTTGTATATTACAAAAAAATGACAAAAAAATAACACCAACACGAATAATAATAACAATATTAATAACAATAATGATAACAATAACAAGACGAACAAGAAGTAGAACAAAAATAATAAGAAAAACAGGAAGATGAAGAACAAGAACAAGAACAAGAACAAGAACAAGAACAAAAAGAAGATTAAATAAATTCGGAGAAAAAACCAACCTCTCGGAATGATTGAGATTACGAATCAGAGCCTGAAAATCGCGCCGAACCCGGAAGTGATGTAATCGGTCACGTGGGTGGTGCCACCATTCAGGGCTGCGTCTCGTGACGGTGGCGCCTCCCGGTGGTGTTGGTGAGAACGAGGTCCCCATGGAGGTTTCGGAGTGCTGGCTCTTAATCTGATCCTCAGAACCAGCTAGCTAATGGCTACTGGGTCAGATGACTGCCGCCATTTTGGAAGAAGCTACACCCATCACTTCGCTAAACTAAAGGGAGCGAGACGTAGCTCAGGCGGTAGAGTGTCCACCTGTGAATGTGTGGGTCATCCGATCGATTCTGCTCATTGGATCCATTTGCACTTTGGGCTATTTTCACTTCCAAATAGTGGTCCGCAACTGGTTCATCAAAGGCTGTGGCATGTGCTGTCCTGTCTGTGGGAAAGTGCATATAAAAGACTCCTTGCTGCTTATCGGAAAGAGTAGCCTATGTGGCGGCAGCGGGTTTCCTCCAAAGAAATATGTCAGAATGACCATATGTTTGACATCTGATAGCGGATTATAAAAATCAATGTGCTCTAGAGGTGTCGTTAAATAAAATAAGCTTTTTCCCCTCGCTAAACTAGGACTTCGGGCAGCTAAAGATTGTTATCTCTCTTTTCTTTTTTTGTGACAGTGTATGCTGCCCATTATGGTTAAAGTTGCTTAGTCCAATGGTCTTACGTTTCTTTCATTTTCTGAGACAAATATATCAGGTTGATCGTTATAATCTACATTCCTTTAGCTTCAAGTAACTTTGCTTTAAAATGTAAACATGCCAAATTAATATTGGCATGCTTGCCAAAACTCTGACTCGATACGATTCAGCAGTCACAGGTCCTATTAAACTGATAGAGTATGCCGTTCAATGTCAGACAAGACAGACAAAATGTCTTGTCAACTATAAACTTAGATTGTTTTATAAGAGAAAAATGTAACCCACAACGATTGTTTGAGTTGCCCCGAGTATACACTTTCTACTCGGTGCTGCTCCCCACTTTTGCATGAACTACAGTGACTGGTGCTGTACATTCTACAGCAGGAGCCACTCCCTTAATTCTACAGGATCGGTGCTGTGACTAATACATCACTGACCAAACTTAGATTATTTAGACTGTCAATTCCAATAGTAAGATGGCTGGAAGACCAGTGCTCCAGTGCTGACAAATGTCATATTCAGATGAATAAATACATTACCAAAAACAAATTTTAAAAGAAAAAAAATGTGGCAACAAAACACTTAATAAGTGCACCAGTATCTATATTGGACATGTAGGTTTGAATCTAGATAAATGTTTTCCTTTCGAAAATGTGTTTTTATTGGACTTTGGAACTTTAAGTCTAAAGCTTATACCCCTGTCACACTACAACGTAATGAGCCAACGTGAGCCTAACGTGGTGATATTTCGTCATTACGTTGATGTACGTTGGATTACGTTATGATGACGTCATAATGACGTTAGAGTGACGTCGAGCTACATCACATTACGTCGTGTTACGTCGAGATACGTCAAGGTTTTGGACATGTTCAAAAGTTTTGACGTAGGTCGAACGTAAGGGTTTACGTTCGCCGTACGTTCTGTTCACGTTCAGCGAACGTCAATGACATTAAACGGACGTTATTCCAACGCTCCTCACTACGTTCAACTACGTTCCACTACGTTGACCCCCATTAAACCAAGTGCAAATGCCCACGGGGCGTAATGGGAACGTCAGGACAACGTCAGGAGAACGTCAGGAGAACGTGCATTCAACGTACGTTCAACGTCTCATGACGTAGCTAACGTCACGTAACGTTCTTCTGACGATGGAATAACGTTCATAACGTTCCGTCAGCGTCATTACGTTCACCTCTCTCGTCGAACGACGGTATCACTACGCTTTACCGACGTTACTCTCTCGTCCACTACGCTGCATCCACGTTCAACTTCTGCCCAAATTTGCATACTACGCCGAGAAGTTCAACGTTCTTCACGTTCTCCCTACATTGACGTCGTTACGTCGTAGTGTGACAGCCCCTTAAGATTCCTTACACGCGGTACGCATTATGCGAATGCGAATGCGGCAAAAAATCGGTAAGCATCTAAGTCAATGGGGGCGATTCCTTAAGTCCGAATGGTAATGGGAATGGGAATGTGACAACTCGATCGGTCCCTATAGCGATCGGTGTGGCATGCGGCATGCGGCATGCGGTATGCGAATAGAAATGGCAGTCGCACTTGCCCATTAGTTTTAGACAAGGAGAGGCGACTGAGCATTACGGAACGGTCACACACAAGGGTGCTGAGTGGAAACATGGTAGTGGTGGGGGTGGAGAGACGCTTGCCGCTTACCGCGTAGAAGGAATCCTCCCATTCGCATACCGCATACCGCATACCGCGTATAGGGAATCTTAGCTTTATGCCTTGTCTTCACCACAAGACAGTAATAGTGTCGTGATTCCCCTTGTTTTATCACTTTCAGTTGTGTACATGTAGTTATCTACTGCATGCATTCTTTCTGTGTTTGTCGACGTTCTCCCACCTCTCCCTACACTCTCTGAGTTTGTTTCTTCTACAATTGGTTAGGACCAGACGGAATGGCCAAATGAGTTGAGCGTCCATCTCCCGTAGTTGGTAGTTCATGGAATTCGAACCCAGGGTTTTGAACCCTGGTCGAGTCAAACCAATGACTTAAATCTTGATACTTGTCGTTTCCCAGCCTGGTGCTCAGCATCATTAGGATCGGGCAAGGACTGGTTTGGCTCAGTGTCAGGATAATGTGACTGAGTGGGATATTGGGTCATGGTGCTGATTGCCTTATTTCCCAGTGGGGAAGCACTATAAAGTCACCATGAGTATGCAGTGTCACAAGTCGGTACCCATCCGTATATGACCGTAGATGTTGCCAGGATGAAAAACTCCAACAACCAACTAGGACCTAGGACAGTTGGATCTTTTTTTTTTGTGACGGTGTATGCTGCCCATAATGGTTAAGTGTAATGACTTGTTTTCACCCGCTAGACAGTAATAGTCTCATGGTTCCCCTTGCTTTGTTAGTTTTCGTTGTGGAGCTATCTACTGAATGCATTCGTTCTCTGTTTATAGGCATTCTCGCGCATCTCCCTAAACTCTGTGAGTTTCTTTGTTCTACAATTGGTTAGTTCTTTGGCTACCTATAGTTATTTTCCCTGACTGCCTTCAGCTTGTTGTGTTAGTGGTCATTAGTTTTGGTTTAAACTTTAAACTTTACCTCCTGGGTGTATCATGTCTGGCATTTAATAGTTATACCCTCTAAGAGTTTGCTTGAATCATCAGTGTATTTTTTATTTTATTTTATTTATTGCATAGGCCTACCATTTCATTTTGGCAATTATCCTGAGGACAGACGATATCCTCGGGATAAAGTCCTTATCACTAGGTACTCCAAAGTGATTTTTTATTTTAATGTTTCAGTGTTTAAAATTATATAGGTGCATAGATCTTTTAAATCCGATTCTAATGATTTAAAATGAATAGATCTCTTGAAAAGTTCCGAAATTATGAGGTTTTAAAGATTCTTATTTTTTTGCCCTTTTTTGTGCACATTTCCGAATTAGGGAAATCTAGGTGTTTAAAGCCCCAAGACAAAAGCTATGTTGCACTTCTTGCATACGGCCACACACAGGTGTGAAATGTGTGTGTGTGGGGGGGGGGGAGGCAGGAAGTGACATTGACAGAACCTTCCTTGGGGGGAGACGACACATGGTAAGTCAGACATGCCAACTGTCACAAACACCCAGACAAGTTTCTAAAGGCCCTGTCACATTACGGCGTATGGCGGGAGCGTATTGAAAACCTATGTAGGTCCTGCGCGTGCCGGCCTATGATGACATTTGGTGACCTTTCGGGTGGTTTTGAGCGTATGTGGAACCTACGAGGAGCGTACGAGGAGCGTATGGGAGCGTATGGGAGTGTGCTGTGACATGTTTTGACAGTATGGGCCATACGCCCTCATAGGTCGGGTTTTTTTGAGCATGCACAAAAAAATGTGGACGGACGGATTTATGAAAGCGTATGGCGGCGTATGCCTCATACGCTTCACATACGCCGGCATCTGGCGGCGTATGAGTAGCGTATGCATAGCGTATGAGTAGCGTATACGGCGTATGCCGACGTATATGACGTAACGCGCTTACGCCGCCATACGCTCCCGCAAAAAACCCTAATGTGACAGCCCCTTAAATGTCGTAAACACCTCACCGCAGTCATTCCCTTCCTGGACCAATCGATGCTGCATAATTGGATTAAAGCATCAAATTCACTCAACTCAAAGCACTCACTCAGATTATATCCTACACATCCAACGTAGATACTATGGGGTGCATATTCATTACAGCAAACTATAGGCAAGTTTATTGGATGATTTGTCTATAATGTATACTAAATTCATTATTACGTGAGTATAATTATAGGTATCCCAAGTCACTGTTGTAATTCAATAGAAAGTACCATATTTTGATATAGTTCCATAGCTCTTACCAGGGGAAGTAAAGTGACACAAAGTTCATTAAAATCGGATGATTACTTAAAAAGTTGTACACAATATTATGCAAAAATCAGCTATTTTGGCATTTTGCATGAAACCCACATTGCAGACATCAATAATTCAAAATATAATTACTATAAACGTGTGGAAGGAAATGACTTGCTTATATGGGTCACTCTCCTGAAAACTGGCCAGAAGTGTCACATGGAGAGTCAAAATTTAATATTTGAATTTTTTACATTTTGTGGTTGCAAATGAAAGCTGGAAATCTCCCCTTTACATCTATATAAAATATAAATTGATGAGATAACAAATAAAGGTGTAGTCCATGAATAAGATATCTCTTATGGCAGTATAACATGTGTGTCACACGTGTAACACATGTTTAGGACACCACACAGTCTGCTTAATAAATATCTAATCAGAATTAAATAATATCATACTTAGAAGCATATTAATCATGGCATAATATACAGAAATATCTAGTGCTTATATTGATTAAAAAAAAGTAATTCCCAGCCATGCTTTATTCACTGAATAATTAGTGTACAATATTTGTGTGGCATCCAGACACCACGGTTACACGTGTGACGGAAATTTGTAATGATATTTCTGAAGACATTAAATTTTTTTTTTTTTAAATTTAAGCATGCATTCATGTTAATAAATACTTCCTCTTTGATTTGGGAACTGTTTTGTTTGATATATCAATGCAATACAATATGTTAATCAGGATTCAAAAACGTCCCATATGTCATGTTACAAATGGCTCACTGTAAAATGGGGTTTTTTGGTACAAAAACAGTTAATAACTAAAAATACCAAAGTTTCACACAGTTTTATTTTATTCCCCTTATTTCTTTCATCAAATCTGAACATGAATATGAAAAGTATAAGGAAACAAATAAGTAGGAAGGTTTTTATTGATGTTTTAAAATCCCATCTCATGCTGACCAGTTTTCAGGAGAGTGACCCATATATATATATATTGTACTGATTATTCTATGTTCTGCCTCCTCTCTCTACCACTTGTGACCAGTGGCGCCACCACCGGTTCTCTCCGTCCCTAACGGACGCGGCAAGCCTCACTTGGATTGGACGATTTTAGGCAAGGGCTGATGATATCCCTAGCCAGAGAATGTACTAATTCCACTTGATTCTTGCCTTGTGTTATTTTGTACTGTGGCTTTATATGTGCTCTATAATCTATTATGGGAATACAAACAAGGACATTATCTATTTTCAGTTCCCTATATTATAGTATACTCACTGTATCCTATCTAATTGGCCCTGTGTGGTACAGTATTGGCCACACTGGCGCCACCTGTGAGGGGCTCTAAGCACTGTATGCCAGCTGCGTCTGGCCGTTGTGATGTATGTAACAACCCGAAACCGAAACCCAAGCCGGGCCGCCGGCAGCAGCTGTGTGGAACCCGAATAAAGGCATTATGAAACTAGACGTCGTTGAGTAGAGTCGGTTCTTAATCACACATCACATGGTGTCAGATCTAGAGGACCCTTGATCAAAATGGCGCTTTCAGGGCTGAAGCCGCCCGGTCACCTAAACCTAGATGGAAATTTAGCGGCCAGTTGGAGGACATGGTATCATGCTTACAGCATTTACGCAACAGCAGCTGGCGTCCTAACGAGGAGTGAGAAAGTGCAATGCTGCGTTTTCCTCCACGTAGCGGGAGCGGAGGCTCAGAAAATCCACCAATCTATGACGTTCACTGCTACCGAAACAGACAAGATCGAGCCTCTGAGGGAAGCGTTCAAGAAGTACTGCGAAGGCAAGACCAATCTCACGGTGACGAGATACAACTTCAACTCGTACAACCAGGGCCAGGAGACGATGGACGCCTACATAAGGGAAGTGCGCCATAAAGTAGGACAGTGTCAGTACGGCGAGCTGGAGGATTCGCTAATGACAGACAGGTTGGTCAGCGGTGTAAAATGTAACACGCTACGGGACCGGTTGCTGCAAACGCCAAAGCTGACCTTAGAGCTCTGCGAGGACATGTGTAGGATGAGTGAACACAAGGCGAAACAGTTAACGAAAGTCAGTGATACCGAGTACGGAGTGGATTATGTAAGACAATACGACACAAAAACACAGACATCAAGACAGTATGCGAATCCACAGCGCCAGAGGCAACCCGCTCCCAGAGGGGAGCGCGAACGGGTTAGCACAAGCACCGGTGTGCGGAGCGAATGCGCATGGTGCGGATATTCACACAGAAGCGACAGAGACGCATGCCCAGCTAAAGGAAAGGCGTGCGCGGTATGTAAGAAGATCGGACACTTTGCACGCGTCTGTCGTAGTAAAATGACGAGCATAAATGAAATCGTGTTAGACGAACACGATAGCGACGACGTAGCCGATTTTGTGCAGCAAGACGACGAGTTGTTCATCGGAGTAGTTTCCAAGGAAGGCGACAAATCAGCAGACATGTGGTTCGCTGACCTACCGATAGGACCGCTGCAGGTGAATTTCAAATTAGACACAGGCTCGGAAGCCAATATAATTCCCATGAACATATTCTCCAGAATCGAAGGAGCCAAACTAACGGGCCCAAAATGTCGACTAATCACATACTCCGGACAGAAGATCGTACCTGCAGGAGAGACGTCGCTTCAAATCCGGGGACAATGGATGCGTTTTCAAGTGGTCGAAAAAGGGTGTGCGATACTGGGAAAGGATGCATGCGTCCGACTACGCATCATCTCACGCATCGACTCGATCGGAACACACGACGAGCAGAATGACTGTCAAGCAAAACAAATGGTAAAGACATTTAAAGATGTATTCACAGGGCTAGGGACTATAAAAGTTGAAGCCAAGATATATGTAGACGACAATGTCCAACCGGTAGTGGATCCCCCGCGACGTATACCGCATGCCATCGAAAATAAAGTCCGGGGGGAATTAGACAGAATGCTTGCATTGGGAGTTATAGTAGAGCAGACGGAGCCAACACCGTGGGTTAATTCCATTACGATTGTCAAAAAGGGTGAAAAAATCCGAGTATGTTTAGATCCAACAAAACTGAACAAAGCCATAAAACGGGGACCCTACCCAACAAGAACTGTGGAAGAGGTAAT
This sequence comes from Branchipolynoe longqiensis, assembly GCA_030323885.1. NCBI lineage: Eukaryota > Metazoa > Annelida > Polychaeta > Phyllodocida > Polynoidae > Branchipolynoe > Branchipolynoe longqiensis. Next base: position 153,278,557 of record CM059187.1, on the reverse strand, counting down.
ATCAAAGCTAGAAGGGGCCAAATACTTTTCCGTAATCGACGCAAAGAGTGGGTACTGGCAAATACAGTTAGACAGCAACAGTTCAAAGTTATGTACATTCAACACCCCATGGGGAAGGTATAGATACACCAGGTTACCGTTTGGCATCAAAACGGCGGGCGACATTTTCATATATGAAATGAATCGCATATTACATGGGCTAAAAGGTGTAAATGTCATAACAGATGACATATTGGTGTATGGTAAGACGATAAATGAGCACAATGAAAATCTCCGTGCTGTTCTTGAGCGTGCCAGGCAGGTCAACCTCAGGTTGAACCCCGAAAAATCTAGCATTTGCCAGACTAGCGTAGATTATGTAGGTCATGTAATTTCTGGCCTAGGTATAAAACCAAACGAAGAAAGAGTACAAGCCATTAACGACATGCCCACACCGACAAATAAGCAAGCTGTACAGCGATTCCTGGGTATGGTAGCATACGTAGGTAAATTCCTACCAAACCTAGCGGAAATGACAAAACCACTTAGAATTCTGACCAACAAAGAAACTGCATGGCACTGGCAAGACGAGCAGGAGAAGGCATTTGCAAAACTAAAGTATATGATAACGCATGCACCTGTACTCAGATTTTATGATGTATCAAAGACCATAACCCTTCAGGTAGACGCGTCAAAATCAGGTTTAGGAGCTGCACTGCTCCAAGAGGGACGCCCAGTAGCAATGGCTTCAAAAGCCTTGGATGACACGCAGAGTAGCTATGCGGTCATAGAAAAAGAGTTGCTGGCAATTTGCTTCGGATGTACCAAGTTCCACGAGTACATTTTTGGCAAAAAGGTACGCGTGGAAACTGACCACAAACCGCTAGTTTCGATAGTAAATAAACCATTGCACCAACTGTCCGCAAGAATGCAACGCATGCGAATGCGACTCCAAAACTATGACTTAGAACTGGTACACATAAAAGGGACTGATATGTTTGTTGCAGATGCGCTTTCAAGAGAACACAGCTGTAGAACGTGTCCCGAGCAACTGTTTGACAAAGAAATAAGCATCGCGGCAATAGAGGTAATGCAGGACTCGATGAAAGACATTATTAGGCAAACAGAAACCGACACGGTGCTCAAAGAGGTAATGAACTTGGTAGTAAACGGATGGCATGAGGACAAAAACTGCATACCAAAATGCGCGACTCCCTACCACGCATTTAGACATGAAATAACACAATCTGGTGGTCTGTTATTAAAAGGAAATAGAGTAATAATACCCAAACAGTTACAAAAACAAATACTAGACACATTGCACGAAACTCACCAAGGCATCATAAAAAGCAAAAGGCTAGCTAGGGAGTATGTATTCTGGCCGGGGATGCAGATGCAGCTAGAAGACAGAGTAGAGAGATGTACGCTGTGCCAACGCTACCGAAATAAACTACACAAAGAACCAATGCAATCACACCAGATACCATGCATGCCATTCCACAAAGTAGGAGTAGACTTATTCCAAGTAGACGAAACGGACTACATGTTGGTGGTAGATTATTTCTCGAAGTTCCCAGAGGTAGTAGAGCTACAAAATACAACAAGCGCGGCAGTAATATTAGAATTAAAACGGATATTTGGTAGATACGGAATCCCGTCAGAAATAGTCTCCGACAATGGGCCACAGTTCTCAAGTAGGGAATACATGAACTTTGCCAAAGAATATGGGTTTACACCAACATTCTCGAGTCCAATGCATCCTCAAAGCAACGGGCAAGTAGAAAGACATGTACAAACCATAAAAAACATGATAAAAAAGGCAAGGGACGAAAACAAAGATTACAATCTGTTTTTATTAAATTACAGAAATACACCGTTGCCCGAATTGGAGGCATCACCAGCACAACTATTAATGAGCCGTAGATTGAGATCGAAACTACCAACAGAAAAAACAATGTTAAAACCCCAGGTAACAAACATAACGGCAAAACAAATCGAAAAAATTCAAAACAATCAAAAGAAATGTTTTGACCGACATGCAGGCAGAAAGCACAGACAACTAGAGAGAGGGGAGCACGTCAGATATTGGACACATAAAGGAAAATGGGAGAGGGGCGTAGTGACAAAAGCAAACAAGCAAAACGGTAGGGAATATGAAATAGCCAACACAAACAACAACACGTTGAACCGAAACCGAAAACACATATTCCCGACAAAGCGAAACCCAAGAAACGCGCAAAACCAAATACAGGAACCCGCACATGACCCACAATCTCAGCCGCGGCCAGAGCACACAGACCGAACAAACTATATAACCCGACATGGCCGTGAAAGTAAACCCGTAGCTAGATTCGGTTATCAGTAAGGAAACATAAACAAAGCAGAACATAAGCAACCACGACAAGAACGATAACAAAACGACCACAGAAAGGGGTCACATACAAGTAAGGAACTTATCATACTCAAGATAACGGTACCCGGCCCAGAGCCGTCATACAAACCCACAACGTAAGTTTGACCGAGTGGCAAAGTTAAAATGTGTAGTAGCGTTTAAATAAGTAAAAGTAGAACAATGTGGCATGAAAACTGTTATGTAGACACTGTATTAGACAGATACACGGCGCGGGATTCAACAGGGGAATTCAATCATCTATGCGTGTGTTCATTTAAAGTTAAAATACTATAGCATTTGTAAGGGAAGATAGGGTGCGACATGAAAGGCAGATTAAGCCACAGACGTGCAGAAAACAAATCATACCCATAGCAAATATCACGTAACATATCCAAGGTTGTCTCGTTAAAATATGGTGCGGTTAAAGTGAAACGACGAACGGCAGAAATAATGTGCCGCCGCAGAAACGGCAAATGTGAACAGACTGAAATAACAGTGCATAAATACAATGTCAATTCAATGTGAAAAAGGGAGATGTGATGTATGTAACAACCCGAAACCGAAACCCAAGCCGGGCCGCCGGCAGCAGCTGTGTGGAACCCGAATAAAGGCATTATGAAACTAGACGTCGTTGAGTAGAGTCGGTTCTTAATCACACATCACAGCCGTTATCACCTATAGACCCGTTTGGACGGTCAAACATATATATATATATATATATATATATATATATATATATATATATATATATATATATATATATATAAGTATATATATATATATATATATCAGGGGATGAAAGTGGTCTCTGGGAAAAAAAGCGGAAATACTGATTTCTCCCATAGGTTTAGCATTGTCAGGGAATAGCGGAAAATTCCTGGAAGTCAGGTTTCATACATATACGTTTGAAGCATGTATTAATAGTATACGCTGATAGTGCTGCACCGTTTGAAGCACCTATACACATTTATTAGTAGTATATGCTGATAGTGCTGCGGCTTTTGAACAACGTATTAGTATACACTTATAGATTCAGGAAAAATCCCGGAAATCCGCGAAATCGCGGACATCTTTCATCCTTGATATATGTGATGGATAACGCATTATACGAGTATAAATGCAAGGGGAACATATACTGTTATCTATTCCTCCTTGGCGCATTGGTGGTGCCCCCCCCCCCGCAAGCTGTCGGGTAATTGGTGGGCAGGTGGGAGTTAAGGGAATGACACAAACATATGAATGGGTTGAGATAGGTTATATTATATATATATATATACCAGCTTTCGTTTGGGATAAAACTGCATGTACCTTATGTCGTGGGGGTGATGAAAATGGGAAATATTGTGCCTAGAGTGGGACTCGAACCCACATCTCTTTGCATTCCAGGCCAGTGTGCTAACCATTACACCACCTAGGCTCCCTGATATCAACACACTACCCACGCCTACCTGTCTATGCAGCTCCTTGCCTGAGAGGTCAGTGCAGACTACCACACTCGTCCCCCTGGAATTGTAAGTCTTTTAATACTTACAATTACATACATACAGGCAATACACTTACATATAGATACACAGGGTAGGTTCAACAACTATACAGCATGAAGCTTGTACAGGATCATGGTCACGGCAACCAGTGTCGTGAGGGTGATGAAAATGGGAAATATTGTGCCTAGAGTGGGACTCGAACCCACATCTCTTTGCATTCCAGGCCAGTGTGCTAACCATTACACCACCTAGGCTCCCTGATATCAACACACTACCCATGCCTACCTGTCTATGCAGCTCCTTGCCTGAGAGGTCAGTGCAGACTACTACACTTACAAAAGAAAAGTATTTTGAACTGAGAAGCGTTCACCTGTGTTTTCCGGCTATATGTAGTGCCAAGTTCGATCACCTGACCAGGCCCGCAGCACCTGATACTCAGTGAATCCGTTCTGATTAGCCATTGGTCAGTATATATACATCACAATAAGCTAAATGCAGTACATAACAATATTAATAAATACAATACAATAATGCTGCTGATCTATATTTGCATAATAAATAGGCCCCTTTCCATGTTTATAAACATTGTGTATGCACGTGCAGCATGGCTGCAGAATGAAGGCACACTGCCTTTGAGTTTGCCGGTACGCGCCACGAAAAATATCAATTTTATTCAAAATTAATAGAAATGTAGAACCCTTACTGTATAAATTTAATATAATCTGTTTGTTAAACAAGTTTTCTGTATGTGTTCCAAGCGGTTTGTTTATAGGTGGTGTGGTTTTAGAGATATTTCACATTTTCTGTTTGAAGATTGCTGACGGACAATGCATTGAGCTTGCCGACACGCGCAGTTCAAAATGTCAATTTTATTCAGAATTAATAGAAATGCAGAACCCTAACTGTATAAATTTAATATAATCTGTTCTTTGAATATGTTTTCTATATGTGTCCCAAGCGGTTTGTTTCTAGGTTGTGTAGTTTTAGAGATATTTCACTTTCTTTTAATGAAGATTGCTCATGGCCATTGACAATGCATTGACTCATTGAGTTTGCCGATACGCACAGTTCAAAATGTCAATTTGATTCACAATTAATAGAAATGCAGAACCACCACTGAATAAATTTAACATAATCTGTTCGTTGAATATGTTTTCTATGTGTTCCAAGCAGTTTGTTTCTAGGTCATGTAGTTTTAGAGATATTTCACTTTTTTGTAGGAAGATTGCTCATGGCTACTGACAATGCATTGAGTTTGCCGATATGCACAGTGCAAAACGTCAATTTTATTCCAAATTAATAGAAATGCAGAAACCAAATCTTATAAATTTAATATAATCTGTTGAATATGTTTTCTATATGTGTTCCAAGTGGTTTGTTTATAGGTGGTGTAGTCACATTTTCTGTATGAAGATTGCTCATAGCCATTGAGTTTGCAGTATGACCATTATGTCGTCCTGCAGCCAAGCTGTGTGCACACTGCCCTAATTCCCTTTGCTGACGTCAGATGAAATAGGCCACATATAGTACATGAAATACATCACATATATATATAGCCTGACCAGTCGCTTGAGTAGATGAGTGGCATTAGTTTTGTTGTGTCATTTGGTGTGGGACACAGTTCATGGGTAATCGGTTTACGGATAATTATACTCATATAATTGCTTATAGAGCATATAGCTATATATATATATAATCATCATTTATCACCCTGAAGCCGTATACAACTCCTAACAATAAAAATATAGCATCACTGTCATTATCCCCTCTAAAGAACAGTTCTATTACAAATCTACAAGGCTTCAGCTGAGAGCGGTTGCCTGCAATGAAGTGGAAACAATTGCAACTGCTCTTAAAACATGATTCATATACCTCAAATAGGAATTTTTCACCACCTATCACCTCAGATATCAATACCATTATATGATCACCTACGTCCCAAATATGCAATCGACCATCGACGTCTTTTATATTAACAGTACCCCATATTCAACCTGTCTCCTCTACTCCCTCCTGTATATTGGAAGAAACAATCAGATTATCAGCATTGGTATTGTCATGGGGGGTGATGAAAATGGGAAATACTGCGCCTAGAGCGGGACTCGAACCCGCATCTCTTTGCATTCCGGGCCAGTGTGCTAACCATTACACCACCTAGGCTCCCTGATATCAATACACTCCCCACGCCTACCTGTCTATGTGGTTACTTGCCTGAGAGGTCAGTGCAGACCACTACACTCGTCCCCCTGGAATTGTAAGTCTTGTAATGCTTACAATTACATACATACAGGCAATGCACTAACACATACATACACAGGGTAGGTTCAACACCCATACAGCGCAAAGCTTGTACAGGATCCTGATCACGGCAACCAGTGTCATGGGGGGTGATGAAAATGGGAAATACTGCGCCTAGAGCGGGACTCGAACCCGCATCTCTTTGCATTCCGGGCCAGTGTGCTAACCATTACACCACCTAGGCTCCCTGATATCAATACACTCCCCACGCCTACCTGTCTATGTGGTTACTTGCCTGAGAGGTCAGTGCAGACCACTACAGTATCAATGTGCACAGATTTTTGCCGTGCCTCTCTACTCGAAAATCACACACCCCATTGTCCCAATTGTCAGTAATGTCACCAATGTCCTCATCAAAGTCAATATGTGTGCCTCCGTCATTAACTGTATTGCTGCTCTCAGCCACAGTGTCGGTTGGTGTAACTCTGTCATGAAATGTATTGCTGCTCCTACTCACACTGTCTAGGTGCCTCTCTTGTAGAACAAGGGCACAGTCATCACCATTGTTGCTAGCCCCTACCTGACTAGCTAACAGTTCAGCAACACCTCTGTTGACAGTTTCCATGTCAACCAGGCCCCTGTCCACCCCACCTGCCTTGGGCCAATGAGTCAGCTGGGCCTTAGTTTGCCCACTGACCCACATACCTGTCTGTTGTGCATTTGAGGATTCCTGCTCTGCTACCACAGAACTTGCTTCCACCTGGCCGGTCAACTGTTCATGTCACCGTCACTCTTTGCTCTGAGAATCTTGTGCCCCTTTCCACCACACTTGGAGCGCTTTCCCAGTCCTGATGGCGATTTCTTCCTCAATCCTGTGTATGATCCATAGCCGGTCTTCTTTTGCCTGCGATTCTGATCACTGTAGTGGGACATGCTCTCGCTTTGATATTTTGACGAGAAAGCAGTGAATCCTACTGTCTCCGCTATCTTCCGAATCTCCAGATCATACTCCAAATGCGCAATGTCTCTGTAGTGGCCATCTCTAGCACGGTTAGTGATGAACTTCACATGTTGAAGGAAGGCTTTATAGTCCTGCATGGACAGGTCCGCTATGTCAAGGCACCATGAAGCACTTGCATTAATGAGCTCATAACAGTTTAGCTTTCTTAGATCCTTCCCCCACAACATGTGTTTCTTCAATGCCCACTTACTCCATCTATGTCTCGATGCACTGCTGTCACTTCTTGATCTCGTTGTCCGTCGTCGTTGTCCGATGTCCCGCGATCTTTTCCGTGAACGGCCATATGAAGAATGACCGTCTTCTTCCGTGTCTTTCTTCCATTCTGGGCGTGCTTCCTCTGGAATGGCCTGAATGTCCGTTGTGAACCGGGAATCTCCGGGAGTGTCGTCCTCTCGGGGCAACGGACGACCGGACTTCCTCCTCTCCTTCTCTGCTTCCAAATGATCCTGCAGATCCTGCATATGTAATTCCGCCTCCAGAGCTGCGATCGTAGCTCGAGTAGCATGTTCTCTATCCTCCATGGACAATTCCGCCATGGCAGTCATCACTTGGCTCGATTCGTCCTTTGACTTAGTGGCCGCCATTTTTGTTGTACTTCTCATATGAACCTTATTCCGTTCCTCCTGCTGTGACATTTCACACGCTTCTCTGTCATCCTTCTTATGATTAAATCCATAATCGCTACAATAATGCACAGGCATTACTTCTCGATCGTCCGCTGGCCCTAACATCTCCTGTTGGCCTAGGTGTAACATAGACAGTCGGTGGAAATCCGCCCTAAATCGACCGACCTTGCGACCGACTTTAAGTGGTTCATTTATGGAGGTGGTCGGTTTAGGGAGTTAGAATATGGTTATAATGGTATTGTTGGGACCCAAATAAAGCGATCGATATCGGGGAGTAGTCGATCTATGGAGGTGGTCGGTTTTAGAGATTTTACTGTATATACATGTAAATATATATACATGCTTTTATTGAATGCCAATCAGGCAATATCTGGCTACGGCGCATGCGCCAGTCTTAATTAACAAAAGTGCTGACGCGTAGCCGCCATTAGTGACATGGCGTCCCGCTGGGGGCGCCACTGTGTCCGCAGCTCAGCCTAATTACCATTCAGCAGTTATAGTAACCCCCCCCCCAACCCCCACCTCCACACACCCACCGGGGAAAGTGTGGGGGGGGGGGGCAAAATGGCAGCGAACAAGTTTAAATAAAACGTGGCGGCTTACGTGGCGCCACCTCGCGGGGATTTGTTACATGAGTAGGGCTGATGAGAGGCTTAGACAGGGACGCTGGTGCCAGCCAGCAACCCGCCCCCGGAGAACAAAGTGTCAATTGTCGAGCAATTGACAGCAGGAGCTGCACAGCAGGAATCAGGGCGTCGGAGGTAGAGGGGAGACGCATAGTCAGATAGACCTTTTTTTCCTTTTTTTTCTTATTTCAAAACCAAATACTTATCAACATGTTATCATATATCTCCAACTTAGATAGTGGTGCATAGACAAATGATCAAAGACAGGATAGAAGCTTGTTTGTTTGTTGTTGCTTTACGTCATAGCAACAGGCTGCCGGCACCATGACCCAATATCCCACTCAGTCACATTATCCTGACAGTGACACTGCGCAAACCAGTCCTTGTCCTCTCCTATTAATACCGAGTGCCAGGCTAGGTAGTGACAAGTATCAATTTGATAAGTCATTGGTTTGACTCGGCTGCGATTCAAACTCCCAATCTTCCGCACTGGAAGTCTGCGCTCTACCGATTCGGCCACCGCGTCCGGTACCTACATTTGATCAGATATCTCCAACTTAGATACTGGCGCATTAGCTAATGATTGGGGACAACATCTAAAGAATAATCTGTCAATACACCGCACCAGTTAAGCTAGTGACATCTATCGGCAGAATCTGGAACGACTCTATTCTGGTAACTTCCAGCTTAACCAGCGGGGTTTAGTTTTGAGTGTTTGTAATGTGTTCGATTTATTAGGTTCACCATTATAAGCTACTCTCTTCAACCTTGGAACGCCCAATGGAAGGTAACCATGCCAAAAGTAGCCAGATAGCACACCACACAGCTACGTACAAGCCTATGATATCTAAATAGGAGTAGGCTAGTCTAGTAGTAAGAGTAGAAAATAATCAAACACATATATGCCAAGAAAATCCAACAAAATTAGCATAGGCTACTAACCATACCAGCCAACTATCTATCTGCTACTGAAATGCAGGCAATCAAATACCTTATCAGCGGCTACTGTGTGATAAGATAACACGAACACTACAGCTGACCAGCATTGAAAACAAGCCTGAATACCCAGGCTTGTATGCTATGGACAGTATAAATACAGCCTCAATAAAAAAAATTATTTAAAAAACCTTGGATTAACTCTTATGACAGTTTGGAGATTTCTTTTAATGTTTTATATGAAAGCATGCTTATTAATTTCAGTGTGCGCATCGACGCTTCTGTCGTTGAAGGTGTAAGTTAAGCTAGTGACATCTATCGGCAGAATCTGGAACCATTCTATTCGGTTACTTTCCCCTTAACTGGTGGGTGTGTATTTATGATGATTCAGACAAGTACTTTGGGTAAGCCAGTAAAGAAGAGAGGCTTCTGCCAGTCACCGCAGTCGGCGGGATTGACCACTCACAGGTGGCGCCAAGTGGGAGAAATAGGAACTAATCTGGGCTTAATCAGTTAAAGCTGCGTAGTCTGATGAAAGCATCGCATTTCTTAAACTGACAAAAAAATGATCTAGATTTGATTCTACATATCTAACTTATATATGTACATATATACTAACATATATATATACACACACATATATATGTTATAAATCTTACGTATCCAGAGATAGAGAGACAACTATGCAGTATGAGTTGCCGGTGCAAGACACAAAAAACCAAAACAGCAATAATAGGATTATCACTACCCATATATATATATATATATATATATATATATATATATATATATACATATATATATACAGCGGTACAGTGAGTGGCGGTTACAGTGTGAATGGGGAGGGGGGCGCCCCCACAGAGCTGAGGTAGGGAGGCTGGAGTAATAGATGACTATGAGAGGCTCCAAGAGTCCCTGGGGCCGAGTAACTGATGAGGGACAGGAGGGATATTCCGGGTTATTATACTCGTATAATTCTTATACAGCATATATATACATATTTCTCAATGTCAGCTGCAGTATGCAGTTGAAGGTCTGCTTGGTTTGATTATCACCCAAATGGTTGTTGCACATGGATCTGTAAAAGTATACTAAAATGGGGGACATCTCTAAAGCGCTGGTTCCTTTTTCGCTGTGTGAATGTTACCGGGGCTCGCGCCATCTTTCATAATAACATGATCTGATAATGGGCAAGGCTCAATTATTCCTGAGCCCTGATCGAATTAAAGATTGTGCGGGAAACACTTCTTGGGCAGCATTCACTGATTCACCCATTCTTCGACAACTTTAACGCTTTCGCCTGCTCCATTGCAAAATGTCTGCAGGCAATCAACAATTCGCAAGGACCGGCACCTATATTTGCTTGGTTGGTTGGTTGTTGGAGCTTCATGTCCTGGCAACATCTAAGGTCATATCAGGACAGGTACCAACTTGTGAAAGTGTGCACTCATGGGGATTTCATAGTATTGCCCCACTGGGAGACCAGGCCACTGGCACCATGATGCAATTTCCCAATCAATCATATTATCCTAATACTGAGCTAACCAGTCCTTATCCTATCCTAGTAACACTGAGCGCCAGTCTAGCTAGCGACAAGTACCAAGTTTGTAAGTCATTGGTTTGACTCGCTTGGGAATTGAACTCCCTACCTTCCGCATGGGAGGCCTGACCTCTATCGATTCGGCCACCACGTCCTCTCAGGTGACCTTAACCTTCACTCCTTATGCAAATAGCTGCTATATAGCGATATAGTGAATGGTAGACAGGAAGTGTGAACACTTATTTGTCTCTCATTTTTGTTGTTGTTGGTACATTAGTTGTCCCAAGCAGGGGAAATCCCAGTCACAGACGACTGGTCTTCCCCACTCCACTGCTGGTCGATAGAAAGCCTGAGCCTACACTTTTACCGACCCAAGGGATTTTTAACCTCCCACACCACATAGACATGGTATGAGAGCAACCGGCCTTTGATGACGCTGTAAGTTATACACAGCGGTGGAAATCCAAATTGGCAATCGAACCGCCGACCCTGAGATTAGGAGTCTGACCTAGAAAAAAGTCAGACACTCTAACCACTCCGCCACAGAGAACGCCACGCCATATCAATCTGCTTTGAGTGATTTTCGCCCATATTTAGACTACGTTGTCATTGATCCCTAATGCAAGTATGGGGTGAATCCTTTATCTACAGTGAATGACAATGTAGTCTAAATACGAGCAAAAACTGTTTTAGTATGGAACCGGAAGTAGAATTCCTGATACCAGTATCTAATTGCTACCTATATTGGCACAGAGTTGGTGAAATGGGAGAGAATGCAAAAAGACAATATGGCGACCACAGATTGCTGTCGATTTGACTTTAAAAGTCTATTAAACTAGATGTTTTATTAAATTGTTCAAATGAAAAGTAGCAGATGAATATGAAGAGATATGTAAAGAATATATTTTGCTTCTTAAATTAAGAATGTGTGTGCTCATTTCATTTACTCAGCCTTTTGTCACTTTGTCTAATGGGATTTTCTTCACCCCATCTGTACAGAACAGCATGAGGTGAATCTTTTTATCTAGACTGACCCCACTGGGCGAATCGATAGTGCACGGGCCTTCCATGCCGGAGATGGGGAGTTCGGTTCCTGGTCGAGTCAAACCAATCACTTATCAAATTTATACTTATCGCTTCCTAGCTTGGCGCTCTGCATTAATAGGATAGGGCAAGCGCTGGTTAGTTCAGTGTCAGGATAGTGTGACTGAGTGGGATATCGGGTCATGGTGCTGACGGCCCGATTTCCCAGTGGGGCAGCACTTAAAAGTCACCATGATTGTGCACTCTCATAAGTCAGTACCCGTCCTTATATGATCTTAGATGTTGCCAGGATGTAAAACTCCAACAACCAACCAACCCTAGATAAAAGATTCACCCCTATAAAGAGTAGGGATGAATGACAACGTAGTGTTAATAGGGCGAAAACTGCTTTAGTATGGAACAGGAAGTAGAATTCCTGGTACCAGTATTCAATGGCTACTTAAAGTTGCATAGTCCGATGGTTTTGAGTTTCTGACATTTTTCTGAGATAAGTATATTAAATTGATCATTATAATCTACTTTACTTTAGTTTGAAGTCACTTTTAATTGAAATGGCTACCTTTTGAGATATTTGAAATTCAAATATGTGAAAATAATTTTGGCAAGCACGCCAAAACTCTGTACCATAGGCTTCTGCAGTAACAGGTTCTATTAAATTGACTCAGTGTTCCCTTCTATGTGGCAATAAATACTTAATAAGTGCATCAGTATCTAAGTTAGATATGTAGAATCAAATCTAGATAATTGTTTTTATTTTGAAAACTTGATGCTTCATCGGACTATGCAGCTTTAAATTGGTACAGAGTTGGTGAAATGGGAGAGTATGCAAAAAGACAATATGGCGACCACAGAACACTGTCAATTTGGCTTTTAAAGTCTATTAAATAAACTACATGTTTTATTATATTTTTCTAATGAAAAGTAGCAGGTAAAAATGTGTGTGAAGAATATATTTTAACTTCTTAAATTAAGAATGTGTGTGCTCATTTCAATCACACAGCCCTTCGTCAGTTTTTCTAACTGGTCAGAAGAAAAGATTCAAGGACTGCCTAAATACAACATGAAGAAATGTAATGTAACAAATGATGAGTTGCTGTCATCATAGATAAATAAATAAATAGAAAATACACTGATAATTCAAGCAAAGTGTTACATACAAAGAGTAAACTTAAAACTTAAAATCAAAACCTAATGACCACTAACACAGCAAGGTGAAGACATTCAGAGAAATGAACTATTGGTAACCAAAGAATTATCCGATTGTAGAACGAACAAACTCACTGAGGTTTGGGGGATGTGGGAGAATGCTTACAAACAGAGAAAGAATGCAGGCAGTAGTTAGCTACACAACAACTGAAAGTGATAAAAAGAAGGGGAGTCACAAGACTATTACTGTCTAGCGGCGAAAACAAGTCATTAGACTTAACCGTTATGGGCAGCATAAATGACCCCATCACAAAAAAGATTTGTTGAACCATCACCACCGATGGACAACCAAGAAGACAAAATATAGTATGGGTTGAATCTGTTATCTAGACTGACCCCAACCAACCAACCAACCAACCAACCAAACAGCCAACCAAACAACCAACTAAACAACCAACCAAACAACCAACCAAACAACCAATCAAACAACCAACCAATCAACCAATCAAACAACCAAACAAACAACCAAACAAACAACCAAACAAACAACCAAACAAACAACCAAACAAACAAACAGCCAACCAACCAAACACCCGAACAATCAAACAACCAACCAAACAACCAACCAAACAGCCAACCAACCAAACAACCAACCAACCAAACAGCCAACCAACCAAACAACCAACTAACCAACCAAACAACCACCCAAACAACCAACCAAACAGCCAACCAAACAACTAAACAAACAAACAACCAAACAAACAACCAAACAACCAACCAACCAACCAACCAACCAACCAAACAAACAACCAAACAACCAACCAAACAAACAACCAAACACCCAACCAAACAACTAAACAGCCAACCAAACAACCAAACAACCAACCAGCAAAATACAAACGCAGAAACTCCCTAGCCAGAATTAGGCGGAAAATAACTCCCAGAGAATAGTTAATTCAAACTATAATTAGTGACAGCCGATCTTGATTCAATTGTGAAGAGCGGAAACTCTCGTAGTCATCATATTAGCGCACCAGTTAAAGAGAGACGCTGAGAGGGTCACGTGACTGTCAGCTAAGTGGTGGAACGCTGGCTATTTTCAATCCCCACAACTTGAATACGAGATGGTGGGGGGCAGAGGGGGTGGGCTAATTAACTCAATAATTTGGACCGTTTTTTTTCCTAATTTTTATTATTTAGGCAGGGTTGGTCTTAAAGTCATTCATTGGCCTGCTGGTTCTGGAAGTGTTGGTTCGTTGGTTCGTTGGTGGAGCTTTACGTCTTGGCAACAACTAAGGTCATATCAGGACGGACTGGAAATGTAGTTAAACTTTGTAACTGTGTGCTGGTCGAACTGGTAGTGGTGGTGGTTGTTGTTTATCGTCCTAGCAACATCTAAGGCCATATCAGGAGGGGTACCATGGCTGAGGGTATGGGTTGCCAGGCTGTAGTATACCAGCGTCTGTTATTCAGCTTGACTGCCCTTCTTAACCTTCAGCGTCACTTCCGCTAGAGAATACTTAAACAGTGGGATAGCCAGCCCCTTGCACTGTGAAATGGTTGTTGGAGTTTTACTTCCTGGCAACATCTAAAGGGGCTGTCACATTATGACGCATCTGCTGACGTATGTGAATTTTGGCTGCTACGTCGGGATACGTCGTTATGCATTACACATGCGCTAGGCGCTCGTTGGTATATGTCAATGTACGTCAACGTTCAGTGAGATACGGCATCGCGCGACAGGGGGTCGGTAAGGTTTTGTGCATGCACAAAACTTTCGACGTACGACAATGTTTGACAACGTGTCGATTTTACGTCGGGTGTACATTATGTATATGTTACTGTTAGGCATACATCAATGTACGTTAGACGTATGTTAGACAAACATTGTTCACTATGTTGCACTATGTTGACCTACGTTAAAGGCAGTGGGAATGTACAGTCCACGTACTGACAATGTATGGATAACGTACGTCTAATGTATGTTTAGCGTTTCTTCAGTGTGTCTTGACATATGTAACATATGAGGCATAGTTCTGGCGATCGAATAACGTATATAACGTTCACCAGTGTTCTGTGAACGTACCATGAGCGTAATTCAGGCGTTTTTCACCCAGAAGCACGTTAGCCATGTGTTGGTCATATGTTGACCATACGCTATGTATACAATATGTATACGTCCAACTTTGCCCCCCGCGCCGAAAAGTTTGACGCTTCTCGACGTAAAAAAGTGATTTTACACATTGGCCGCACACTTGCGAGATGCGTCGTAATGTGACAGTGCCTTAAGGTCATATCAGGACGTGTACCGACTTGTGACATTGCATACTGACGGCGACTTTATAGTGCTGCCCCACTGGAAAACCAGGCTGGCAGCACCATGACCCCCATATCCCACACAGTCACATTATCTTGATACTGTGCAAACCAGTCCTTGTCTATCCTATTAATGACGAGCGCCAGGCTAGGTAATAACACGTATCAATTTGATAAGTCATTGGTTTGACTCGACCTGCAATCGAACTCCCGACCTTCCGCACGGGAAGCCTGCGCTCTACCGATTCTGCCACCGCGCCCGGTGCTCCCTGGGGGAGATCGGGAGTTTGATTCCCAGTCGAGTCAAACCAAGGACTTACAAAATTGATACTTGTCGCTTCCTAATATGACTGAGAGGGATATCGGGTCATGGTGGTGGCAACCTGATTTCCCAGTGAAGCAGCACTATAAAGTTGCCATGAGTGTGCGCTGTCACAAGTTGGTACCCGTCCTGACATGACCTAGATGCTGCTAGGACATCAAACCCCAACAAATAAACGTTTACTATCTAGGTTAACAATACCCGGCTGACAGTGCTATTACTTACCCTTACTGGGGCCACACCCAGATCTATCTCACTTGGCTAGGTGGGGGCGGTGCTTCGGGGTGGGGGGGGGGGGGGGGGGGGGGTTGAGGGGGGGGGGGGGGGCAGGGGAGGGGAGGCACCGACCATCGACTGGATTGCTGCACTGAGTATTGATTTTTAACTTTTAAAATTTGTTAATCAAGATGCCGAGTCAGGAGAAAGCAGAACCAACACTCAATGAAAATGTCTCAATGACAAAAAATGATCTTCCCTCAAATTATTACCTATTTATCAATCCAGCCAATAATGCATGCACCACCAATTTCCTAATGTTTTCTTTGTTGGTTTTTTCTTGTGTTTTTTTGGGTCGGGGCGTGTGGGGCCTTGAAACGCGGGTGTTGGGGAGGCGGAGGTGACTGTGGGGGTTGGGAGGCAGGAGAGGGGGAGATTGCTTGCATATGATTGGTTGTGTGGCGCAGGAAGTGTCCCTTCCGGAATTGCGCAGAGCGATGCGCGTTCCCTCAATACCTTTACTGCCAAAGAATAGTTTCTTCTGAGGAAAACTCAAAGTTGCATAGCCCGTTGGTGTTTGAATTTTTGCCTTATTTTTTAGATAAATATATCAAACTGGTAATTATAACCTACTAATCATTAGTCCGGAATAACTTTGATGAAAACTTGCTAATTCCGGAGCAATTTGAGCTGAAAGAACCCAAAATCATTTCGGCAAGCTTTCCAAAAAGTCCTGTAGCTAGGCCACAGATTACTATCTCACGACGGTCATGTGATGTGAGTTGACCTAGTAATGAACCTGACTAATGCCATATATGGTATTGGGAATGAGGGCAAGACAAATCAGGTCATGAGATTGACCTAATTCGTTTGTGGCCTCCTTGCCTAATGGCTTCTGTTATGTATGTACTAAGATACGACTCGCCGGGAGCTAGCGTGCCGGGACCAGCGAACGGGAAACCAGGGCAGACTGGGAGGCACCGTAATAAAGTCATTAAGCAACTGGACGTCAACGTGGGTAGTCGGTTCTTAATCGCATCATTACATGGTGTCAGAAGCAGAACTTCTGATCAGCTGTGGCTCTCTCTGGGTTAAAACCACCCGGACCACTGACTCTAGATGAAAATCTAGCGGCCAACTGGAAGGCCTGGATACATGCTTACAGCATTTACGTCACTGCAAGTCCTTAGCCGAAGCAAGAAAGTACAATCTCCGATGCAGAGGCACAGAAACTCCACCAGTCCATGCCTTTGCTGCGGGAGAGGTGGACAAAGTTGCTCTGCTGAGGGAAGCGTTTCGTGTCTACTGTGAAGGGAGAACAAACATTACGGTGACAAGATACTGATTCAATACGCACAATCAGCAACAGGAGAATATGGATGCATCCATCCAGGAGTTATGAAACAAAATCGGGCATTGCCAATATGGTGATTTAGAGGAATCACTCATGTGCGACAGGTTGGTAGCGGTATTTAATGCAATACCCTCAGGGACCATCTGCTTCAAACTCCCAAGATGTCACTTCAGCTGTGCGAGATGTGCAGGATGAGCGAACATCGGGTGAAACAACTAGCTGGCCCTAGTAGCTCTGAATACGCAGTGGACGCCGTACAACGCTACGAGACAACACAACAGACGGTGGGACAACAACAGTAGGCACAGGCACTGATTGTGGTTGGTGTGGATACTCCCACTGACTGGCATGACCATGAGGCGGGTCCTGCCAAAGGCAAGGCATTTCCGGATGTAAGAAGAACGGCCACTTTGCAAGAGTGTCCCGTAGCAAGACAACGGCCGTAAATGAAATTACGGTCGATGACGACGATGACACGGAGGAGTGGCAGTCTGAGCAGCCGAAGAGGGACCTCATAGGAGCAATATCAATGGACAACAACAAATCGGCTAACCTGTGGTTTGCTGATATTCCGATCGGGAAAATGGATGTCAACTTTAAGCAAGACACTGGTTCTGAAGCAAACATTATTCCTATGGATGTGTTCAAGAAACTCGACAAGGCTGAGTTGACCAAACCCAGATGTTGTTTGGTCACGTACTCAGGACAGAGAATCAACCCGAGAGAAGAAACTACACTTCAGGTACAGGATCAGTGGCTGCACTTCCAGGTTATTGACAGTGGATGTCCCATCCTCAGCAAGGATGCGTGCATTCGGTTGCGCATCATGTCACGCATCGACAGCATTAGATCGGAGGACGGCGAAGACAGCAATGAAGCATATCAAATGGTAAAGACATTTAACGATGTATTCACAGGTTTAGGAAGTACCAAAGTAGAAGCTAAAATCCATGTAGACAACAATGTTCAACCCATAATAGATCCTCCTAGAAGAATTCCTCACGCTATCGAAACTAAAGTATGTGAGGAATTGGACAGAATGATCAATTTAGGAGTGATAGTAGAGGAAACTGAACATATCCCATGGGTCAATTCTATTACCATAGTTAAGAAACAAGACAAAATTTAGGTATGTTTGGATCCTACCAAACTAAATAAGGCTATAAAGCGGGGACCATATCCCACGAGAACTATAGACGAGGGTGTGTCAAAACTAGAAGGGTCTGAATATTTTCTGTCATTGACCCAAAAAGTGGCTATTGGCAGATCCAACTCGACACCGAGAGCTCAAAATGTGCACCTTCAATACCCCATGGGGGAGGTTCAGGTATATGAGGTTACCATTCGGCATTAAGATGGCCGGTGACATATTCATCTATGAAATGAATCGTATTCTGCATGATTTAAAGGGTGTAAATGTTATAACCGATAACATATTGGTCTATGGTAAAACGGTACAGGAACACAATGACAATCTCCGAGCTGTCCTTAAGCAGGCCAGGCAAGTACTTGAGATAAAATCGTGATAAATCCAGCATAGGTCAGACCGGTGTAGAGTATGCCGGTCATGTTATTTCAGGAAAAGGGATCAAACCCAATAATGAGAGAGTCCAAGCAATCACTGACAGACAAAACTATGATAAAGAAAGCTATGCACGAGTCTAAAGACTACAATTTATTTTTGCTAAATTTTAGGAATACTCCTTTGTCAGAACTAAATGCATCACCCGCTCAGCTATTGATGAGTCATAAATTGCGGCCAAAATTACCGACATTAACAGTACAGTACAGTAAAAATATATATTTCATCGAACCACGCAACTTTAAGAAGAACCGGAAGCAGTATGTAGCTGATAACTGGTGTGCATTCACACCGGAAGTAGGAGGGAGTGGTCTAGTCATGTGACTTCCCCAGGCAAGGAGCCACATATAGTCGTGGAGAGGGTGATTGCATCAGGCAGCCTAGGTAGTGTAATGGTTAGCACACTAGCCCCGGAATGGCGAGAAGTGTGGGTTCAAATTCTGCTCGAGGTGTGAAATATTTCCCGTTACATTGCTAACCTCAAACCAGAGCCCCTGTGTTAGCTTCTATTGCTTTCTCATGTACCCAACTATCCTGAATTCATTCATTATCCTTCTAACTAAATAAACACTGAACCAAAGAAAAGAAAGATGGAGGATAAGGGACTCACCTGGTCATGCTGGAGAAAGTCCCTGACGTCCTGGTACCCAGCGCGGTACCCATGTTTCACCACCAGCTCACACCACCGGTGGCGCACCTAGCGGCGAAAATGGGTACTACGGTCAAAGCTAGGTTTGTTGTTTGTTTGTTGTTGTTTTACGTCATAGCAACATCAACGGTCATGTGAGGATAGATACGGACTTGTGACAGTGCGGCGCACTCATGGTGACTTTATAGTGCTGCCCCACTTGGAGACCAGGCTGCTGGGAACATGGCCTGATATCCCACACAGTCACATTATCCTGATACTGCGTGAACCAGTCCTTATCCTATCCTATTAATGTCGGGCGGCAGGTTAGGTTGGGATAAGTATCTTTTTCTTTATAAGTCATTCGTTTTACTGGCCTGGGACTCGAACTCCCGATCTTCGGCGCACCTTCCCTGGTCGTTACTTAGATTGGCACTCCGCATTACTACGATAGGGCAAGGACTGGTTAGCTTGAAATCAGGATTGTGTGACTGAGTCGGAACTTGGGTGATGGTGCTGGTGGCCTGGTCTCCCAATGGGGGAGCACTATAAAGCCGCCATGAGTGCACACTGTCACAAGTCAGTGCCTGTCCTGATATGACCGTCGACGTTGCCAGGATGTAAAACTCCAATGAAACAAACAAGCTAAACGAAAAGTCAGTAAATACAAATCGTTATGTCATTGGCAATAATATGTTGCCTAATAACTATAAATCATGATTGTTGACTATTTCAATCCAAAGAGCCAATCACCATTAAAGCTAGTGATTGGTCAGTCACTATAGCAAATAGACCGAGCGCGGTGGCCGAATCGGTAGAGCTCAGACCTACCTTGCGGGAGATCGGGCGTTCGATTCCCGGTCGAGTCATACCAATGACTTACAAAATTGCCATTTGTCGCTTCCTAGCGCTCGCCATTATTATGATAGCGCAAGGACTGGTGGGCTCAGTGTCAGGTAATGTGACTGAGTGGAATATCAGGTCAGAGTGCGGGTGGCCTGGTCTCCCAGTGGGGCAGCACTATAAAGTCACTATCAGTGCGCACTATCACAAGTCGGTATCCGTCCTGATATGACCTTAGATGTTGCCAAGACGTAAAGCTCCAACAACCAGCCATAGCAATTATCCACACAGTACGTCAAAAGACATCAATCACATGGTCAGATATCACATGGTGCCACTCAGTAATACTAAATGTCCTGATTGATGGGCACAAGGAAGGTCTATAAATAGCAATGTTGGAAGCAGTTATCATGTGACCTCCTGAAGTAGGACAACTGCCCCAAATAAGGGTGAGAGCGGGCCGTGGTCTTAATTGGCAACTAACCGGTTTGTCCTGCAGCTGAGACTCTGGCCTTTAAGGAGGAGAACGGCACTTTGATTTCCCACAGGAGTAAGACCAAGATAGAGTTCTGAACAAAGTCTGCCATCCCTAGTGAACACCAGTAAGTGTGTGCCGATGGCATCTTAAAAAAAACAAGGGGTTATGCCAAGAGTGTGGAATACGGTTAGTAAATTTTAATATTTGTTGGCCTGCACTCCTACCGATTTGACCTACATTAAGTAGATCATATGACGACCTGTCAATGCTACTGATTTCTTAGGGGAAATTTAAATCACAGACAATTGGGGTCTACCTCATTCCATTGCTCATTGCTCTATATTAATAATGCCGAGCACCAGGCGAGGTTGTAACAAGTATCAATCGCTAAGCTGGTTGTTTGTTGAAGTTTTATATTCCAGCCACATCTAAGGTCATATCAGGATGGGTGCCGACTTGTGACAGTGCACACTCATGGCGACTTTATAGTGATGCCCCACTAGGCACCCAGGCCACCAGCACCATGACCTGATATCCCACTCAGTCATATTATCCTGACACTGAGCTAACCAGTCCTTGCCCAATCCTTTTAATGCCGAGTGCCAAGCTAGGAAGCGACAAGTATCAATTTTATAAGTCATTGGTTTCACTCGACCAGGAACCGAACTCCCGACCTTCCGCACGCGAGGCCTGCGCTCTACCGATTCAGTGTTGGTGGGTATTGGTTACCTACCACTGCGCCCTCTGTTTTCGCTCATGGGCGACATGTGTTATGGCCCTGTCACATTACGACGCTTCTCGCCAATGCGCGTCGATGTGTGTGATTTTTTGGCGCAACGTCGGGATACGTCAGGAAGCGTTAGGCACGCGTTAGGCGCGCGTTAGGTGCGCGTTGGCGCGCATTAGGCGCGCGTTGGTATTCATTGATGGACGGCGATGGTCGACGGCGTGCGTCATCACACGTCGAAACATTTTACGTGCGCCGACGCGCGGGTGCCAACATTATGGCGATGTTAGGGGCACGTCGAGATACGTTGGACGAGCTGGAATAACGTTATGCGAACGCTAGGCATACGCTGCGCGCATGAGGGTCGTTCCCACATGTTGCGCCAAACTGTTGCTTTGTTTGTTTGTTGTTGTTTTACATCCTAGCAACATCTAAGGTCATATCAGGATGGCGCGCCAAACTTTTTTTTTTTTTTTTCTCACAACGTCGGCTGCACGCTACCAATACGTTGCGCTGACGCCGAAATGTTTGATGTGTCTCGACGATTAAAAGTGATTTTGCGCGTTGGCAGCGCGCCGGCGAGAAGCGTCGTAATGTGACAGCACCATTATGTACTACTCACGTCTGCATTCTGTGCCTGGAGATTGTAGACCAGGCTGAGCCGGCGCAGGGTGGGTGCCCGGAGAGTGTAGGCGGGGTGGGTGAGGAGCTCCTCCAGTAACAGGACGAGCTGGTCCGCCTGCAGCTGAGGGCGGGAAAGTAAAAAGTGGTTGTGAGGAGTGGTCTTAGCTGGTCGTCACTGGATAGTAAATGTCGTCTGGTGTTTGGTTAAAATTGGTTTGTTGTGAATTTTCAATGGAAATTTGACGGTAATTGTAAAGGAGTGATTCACTAATACTAGTAACAGTCGATATTTGGTAACAGCCGACGACATTCAGTGATTTCAGACGATATGCAGTGACAGTAGATGACAATTAATTATATCAGACGATACTCAGTGACAACAGATAACATTCAGTTATAGCAGACGACACTTCAGATGATATGCAGTGACAGTAGACGACAATCATTGATAGCAGACGACATGCAGTGACAACAGATAACATTCAGTTATAGCAGACCACACTCAGTGACTTCAGACGATATGCAGTGGTAGAAGACGACAATCAATGAACGATATTTAGTGACAACAGATAACATTCACTTCAAACAAAATGCAGTAGCGGTAGATGACAATCAATGTCAGCAGACGGCACTCAGTGACAACAGATATTTACATGTGTGAGCATTCAGTTATAGCAGATGACACTTCAGACAATATGCAGTGACAGTAGATGACAATTAATGATAACAGACGACATGCAGTGACAACATTACCTTTGACCCGAATGGACACATGGTGGTTGTTCCAGAGTCTCTGGCGTAGTCGGCCGAAAGATGCGCTAGCCTTGGCCATCCTCCTCTGTATCTCAGCATCAATGCGTCCATCACTTGATATTGTGCATCCAAGATAGGTGAATTCCGGAACAGAGTTCAGCTTGTTTCCGTCAACCATGATCTCCTCCTCTCGGGTTCTTGTAGAGTTGGGTTGGTACAGCACCTCCGTCTTCTTGATGTTAATTTTCAGGCCAAACTTCTTTGATGCATCGGAGAAAGCGTCCACTATTTTCTGGGTCTCTTCAGCAGAGTGGGCAACCAGTGCACTGTCATCTGCGAATAGTAGCTCTCTCACCAGTATCTGAGTAGTCTTGGTCTTCGCTCTGAAGTGTGCGACATTGAATAGGTCAGCGCTCTGTCTGGACTGTATATAGATGCCATCCCCCATGTCTCGGAAAGCCTCGTCTAGCATTGCTGATAGGAAGATGGAGAAGAGCGTGGGGGCCAGTACACAACCTTGCTTGACCCCATTGGTAACCCCAAACGATTCCGAGACTTCCCCTCCAGCACTAACATTCGCCATCATTCCTGTATGTAGAGCCTCGATCATAGTTGTGAACTTCTCTGGGCATCCGTACTTCCTCAGTAGCTGCCATAGCCCGGTCCTCCCGACTGTATCAAATGCCTTAGTGAAATCGACAAATACCATGTACAGTGGTCGGTCCTGCTCAATGCACTTTTCTTGTAGCTGTCGGAGACAAAATATCATATCCACAGTGCTCCGGTTACCTCTGAAGCCACACTGTGACTCTGGAACTACACCAGGTGTTATGTGAATAGATAGTCTGTTGAGTAGGATCCTGGCGAAGATCTTCCCTGCTATGGAAAGAAGAGAGATTCCTCTATAGTTCCCACAGTCTGTTCGATCACCTTTCTTGTAGATGGTTACAATGCTGGCATCCTTCCATGCTTGGGGTACAGAACCCTCCTCCCAGGCATTGGTGATTAGTTGGTGCAGTCTTTTGAGCAGATTGTCTCCTCCATGCTTCCATACCTCGGCAGGAATTCCATCACCCCCAGGTGCTTTGCCATCTTTCAGGCTGGCAATTGCTCTAGCCATCTCATCCATGGTTGGAATCTCATCGAGGCATGTTTTGGTAATGCGCTGCTGGATGTTGTTCAGAGCTTCGTGATCTATGTCACCAGGGACGTTGAGTAGCTTCTGGAAGTGTTCGCTCCATCTTGCCACAACTCTCTTGCTGTCGGAAAAGGTCTCCGTTCCATCTGTTGATTTCAGGTGAACAGCTCCCTTCTTCATGGGTCCCCACACTTCCTTCAGTCCGCTGTAGAAGCCCTTCATGTTGTTTCTGTCTGCAGCTCTCTGCAGCTCCTCTGCCTTCATTTCCCACCAGTCTGACTTCAATGCACGGGTGCATTTTTGTAGCAATCTGCAGGCATCTTTGTATGCTGCAGTGGTGGAGATAACATTCACTTATAGCAGACGACATGCAGTGACAACAGATAACATTCAGTTATATCAAACGACACTTCAGATTGTAAAAATATACGGTCTTTGGTCATGATAGCCGAGCTTGGAATCACATCAATATCTCAGGTGACGGAGTTGAGGACCATTGTTATGTAATAGTGATGCAAAGTGTGCCCACTCGCTGTGTGACATGGAAATAACTATGTGTAAATGTTATGACGCACGGTGACCGGGATTGTGGTATGATGTCCGGATATTAAGATACGGTTACTAATTACAGGAAAGTTCCCTCCATGCACCAGGAAGAGTGCAAAAGGGAGAGGGACATGTATTATTATTTAATGTAACTGTATGGTGACTACTTGTTATCACAGGACCGCTGGGTAAGCACACCCAGCCTTCTGCATACATTAGGGACAACGCCTGCCCTGGGGTTGAGTGACAGGTGCTTGGGCGCCACCCCTCCCAGGCTGCAGAGGTGTCTGATTGGCTGGCTGTATGAGCCCAGTCACCCTTGTACTCCTTGCACTTGCTGGACAGATCACACACTCACTCTAGAGATGCCAAAGGAAGCAGTTCACCACTGAGCTGTGTGTAACACCCATAGGACTTAGGTTCAATGGGGTGTATGCACTGATTTTGACAAAAACAAGCAGAAGCTATGTGGGTCTGTGTAACAGGTTGTAAGTGAGTCAGGGCGGCAGGTCACTAGTAGGTGAACAAGACTTGTAGCAATAAAGCTCAACCTTATCACTGTCAATCTTGCGTGACTTGTCTCCCTTTCTTTCTTATGAGTTGTGTTTTGGTATTTAATGGGGACAGACTGGCAGACAGTTGCCAGGATCCTCCTGATCGTAATGAGTATAAGAGGAGTAACTGGAGACGTCCAAACAACCCGTAATTCTTCAAGATGATATGCAGTGACAGTAGATGACAATTAATTATAACAGACGACATGCAGTGACAACAGATAACATTAAGTTATAGCAGACGACATGCAGTGACAACAGATAATATGCAGTTATAGCAAACAACACTTCAGATGATATGCAGTGACAGTTAACGGGGGTGGCGCCCCCGTTAACTATCCTAGTCATTGATCATCACGGTCACCGTGATGATCAATGACTAGGATAGGGCATGGAACAGTATAATGATGAATATGTCCGCGATTGAAATCAATGAATTGTAAAATTATGCGATATGTGGGGGAGTGGAGTGAGGGCAGGTCCTGGGGTGGGAGCCCGGGTGGTAGGGAATACAGTACAATCTCTCTAAATCGACCGACCATGGGACCAACTCTAAATGGTCCATTTAGGGAGGTGGTCAGTTTAGGGAGGTTTTTTTTATCGTTATAATGGCATTGTACGGGCGATCGTTTGGGACCCAAATAAAGCGATCGATATAGGGGAGTGGTTGATCTGTGGAGGTGGTCAAGTAGAGAGGTTTTAGTGTAGTTGCGCATGATTGGCCACTAAACCAGATGGGAAGGTGGGCCCAGGAGGTGGGACAGAAGGCGTGAGGGCAGTCACAGGTCAGAGGTCACTCAGCCGTCATTGAAAAATATATATACAGTAAAACCTCTCTAATCGACCGACCTTGGTACCGACTTTAAGAGGTCCATTTAGGGAGGTGGTCGGCTTAGGGAGTTAGAATATGGTCTGTGGGGGTGGTCGGTTAGAGAGGTTTTATTGTATTTAAAAAGATACATTTCTCTCTGTTAAAAGTATCTAAAAACAAGTTAACAAAATTTAAATGAATAAAAAATGTAATATGGCAGAAATTCGACACCATCAGATTATGATAAGTTAATTGACACATATCTCTAGCTACTGATTTCAGTTGTCATACTTGTTGATGGAATAAGCGACTAAGTGAGGAGATCATTTCCATGCACCCGAATCAAACTAAGCGGACA
This sequence comes from Branchipolynoe longqiensis, assembly GCA_030323885.1. Lineage (NCBI taxonomy): Eukaryota > Metazoa > Annelida > Polychaeta > Phyllodocida > Polynoidae > Branchipolynoe > Branchipolynoe longqiensis. The sequence goes on along the minus strand of CM059187.1, from coordinate 153,252,275 downwards.
CTAAGTCTTTATTAGCCATTTGTTCCAAGAAAGTGGGGCGTGGCGGTCAACAGGCCGACCCAGATAGGCTGACATTTCAGTATCATGTCAAGACACCCAACTACACATGTTGTATTGCTTTGAGAAAACTGTGAAGACTTATATATATATACAGTCTACTCTGTCTATAATGGACACCCATGGGACTGGAGCAAGATCCCGTTATAGAGAGAGATCCGTTATAGGCAGAGACTGAATGACGGAATGGGTTGAAACCAATGTTTTTCTTTTATACTTGACTGACTAGGACGGTCCTTACAAAGTCATTTGTACAATTTGTCCTTTGGACAATTAGTCATTTTTACTATTCATCACTTCTAAAATTTGTCATTTCTACAATTGGTCATTTGTACAATTAGTCATGTCTACTATATTATAACTATATGGCATGTCGTTATTGACAGAGACAGAAAATTGGCTCGTTGTCCACATAAGACAGTTGTCGGTTAGACACAGAGGCAATGCCATTAAATTGACGGGACCAGCACTTTTTGCCGTTATTGACAGAGATTCGTTATTGACAGAGGCCGTTATTGACAGAGTAGACTGTATATATATACACAGTAAAACCTCTCTAACCAATCACCTCCACAGATCGACCACTCCCGTATATCGATTGCTTTATTTGGGTCCCAACAATACCATTGCAACCATATTCTAACTCCCTAAACCGACCACCTCCCTAAATGGACCACTTAAAGTCGGTCCCAAGGTCGATCGATTTAGAGAGGTTTTACTGTATATATATATATATATATATATATATATAGTATAGTTATACGAATCTTACCTGGGTATAGATGATGGATAACTGTTGTTTTCCCGAGGTAGAAGCCTCGGGTAGATGTGGGCTAGGGAGAAGGAAGCACGTGAGGTACCAGCAATTTTAACCTACTTATTCAGGATAAAAATGATCTTTCAATACAATGGATACTATTATTTTCCCGTAACGGTACACCAACGGGATAGACGTGGTAGGGTGTGGTGGGCGGGCCCTAGCCCACGTCTACCCGAGGCTTCTACCTCGGGAAAACAACAGTTATCCATCATCTATACCCAGGTAAGATTCGTATAACTATACTATTTTACCTCGGTATACAGCCTCAGGCTAGCCTCAGGCTAGGGAGACCTTTACATAATTCATTTTTATCCTTAATATCATCCATTCTTATATAATATTCAACGTTTTTGTTCTCACCTATTCTTGCTAGTTGGCGAGCAGGCGCTTTGCAATGCCGGTAGGCTTTTCTAGTCGTTTGTTGTAATGTTTTGCAAACGACTTAGCCGTCTTCCAGCCTGCATGCACTAGTATTCTTTTGACAGAAATACCTAGCAACCATGCCTTGGAGACCATGGCACCTCTAGTTGAGTGGGAAGAGTATTTGCCCGTATCCACTCCAGCCAATTTCAACACCATAATTGTCCATCTGGCAAGGGTGTCTCGTGAAATTGCCTTATGTGGCTTTATAAAGCTCACTAATAGTTGTTGTGATGCACGTAAATCCTTTGTCTTAGATATATAAGCCCGTATGGCTGACAAAACACATAATTTCCGATCATTCGGAAAGCAGTCTAAGTGAACCGTAGATAAAGGGTCACCTAACGTGTTCGATTTGAGCAATTGTGCTAAATCAAATGTAGCTTGTTTCTTGTCTATTTCTAATCCAGTTAAAGATAAAGCAACAATCGTCTGTCCTCTGTGTCCGGTTACTAATAATAACAGGACCGCGACCTTAAAACCTAATTGTTTTATATCTAACCACGAGTTGTGAGGCCAAGCCTGAAACAACTTAAATACTATAGACACATCCCAAAACCGACTATACTTTGGTTTTGGAGGATTCCTTTGATAAATTGAACGAAGTAGATAACAAAGAATATAATGTTTTCCAACTGTTTCGCCATCAATTCTAGGTAATATGATTGATAACGCACATCTTGCCGCATTGATCGACCCAAAAGATAGTCCTTCATCCTCTAGAGAACGAAGAAAACGAGCTACTTGTGAAATTGTTGGATTTGTTGGCTTGACTTTCATTAACAAACAATGTACACCCCATTTCTTTAAATAGGATCTGTACATTTTGACAGTTCCTGGCCTCCAGGCATCAGATACTATCCTATTCTCAGTAATTTTGTCCAATGCAAATTGCTGCAGCTGTTTCCTTAGAAAAGGAATGCCAATAGGGGCGTTGTTGACACGTCCCCGTGAACCACTAGCGGTCCGTGGTGTGTCAGATTCCCGAGTTTTCTTGGGAATCGTATATGTTCTTTTGCCAGTTGTGAAACTGCTGGCAGCCAAGGTTGCGTGTCCCAATCGGGCACCACCAGTATAGCATGTGTCCTTTCCAAACCGATTTTCCTGACAACTCGGCTGATAATGCTAAACGGTGGGAAAATATAAAAATAATTATTTTCCCAGGTAATAGCAAATGCATCTACTTTCCAAGCCTCCGGTTCAGGATGCCAAGAAACATAACAAGGTAATTTGTTATTATTTCGTGATGCAAACAAGTCAACTTTAGGTGTACCCCATTTTTCACAAATGAAGTTAAACAAAGGTGTAGAGAGAGACCATTCTAAATGGTCATGGAAAATTTCTACTTTTATGGTCTGCAAGTGTATTTTGTGACCCTGGAATATGCGCTACAGTCAGCCAGACTTGTTGAGCCTGTGCCCAGTTCCAAATCAGTTTAGACAACTGATTGCAAGGCTTTGATTTGGTTCCCCCCATGTTACGAATATATGCCATGGCAGTAGTATTATCAGTTAGTATTCTAACTTGTGATTTATGTATCTTTACTAAACTACATAAGCCCAGATAAATAGCACGCAATTCTAGCGCATTAATATGGTCTGATTTTTCATCATCAAGCCATCTACCTCCTGTTGTGACCCCATCTCGATGAGCTCCCCAACCTTCTAGCGAAGCATCAGTAGTAATTACCGTATTAGGTTCCGCCATGCGGATTGGATTTGGTGAACTTGCTATGTGTTGCATCCACCATGCAATATCCTGTAGCCCTTCTTGCGAAATAAACATCTTTCGCTCAAAATTCCCTTTAGTTCGTGTTAACGCTAAATTTTTATCTATTTCTAGAGATTTAATATGGGCCTTCCCGTATAGAATAGCGGGTGCATACGATATCATTATCCCAATAAGGACTGCGACCTGTCTAATTTTAGGTTTTGGTAACTTAATAAGCTGGGTCGCTGTATTCATAAACTTAATTAGTTTTTGTTCTGTTATCGACACTGTAAGAGACTGTGTATCCAGAATAAACCCTAAACATTTGAGTTGTTTTGTTGGTTTAAACACTGACTTTTGTGGATGTACATAAAACCCCAATTTAGTAAGTAATGCACATAAATCCAAAACTGCATTCACACAATCAATTTGTGTTGATGCTATAATAAAGGAATCATCTATGTATGGAAACATTATATGACCCTTCCGCGCCATTACTGAGAAAACAGGTTTAAGCAGTTTAGTGAATAAACGAGGGGCACAAGCTAAACCATTCGGCATGCAGGTAAACTCATAGAGTTGGTTATCCCAAAGAAACCGAAGAAATTTCCGGTCTTTTTCCCTTATGGGAAGCGTATAATATGCATCTTGTAAATCAACACTAGCCATCCACGCATCTGGCGTAATCAGATCTCGTGCCGTATCTAGCGAGAACATTTTAAAATGTTGATATTCAACCATTTTATTAAGGATTGTTAAATCCAGGATCATTCGAACCTCGCCATTAGGCTTTGGTCTCGAGAAGATGTTTGAAATAAACTCTCCTGAACAGTATGTCACTTTTTGTATAATTCCTTTCTCAAAGAATTTTTGTACCTGTTTAGTTAGTGCCTCTCGTTCAACCGGTTCAATGTTATAAGGAAAAGGTATCCTGCCTTGTACCGGAATTTGTGTGAAGGGAATGTGAACACCCCTAACTATTTGTAAAATTTCTTGGTCACTAGTAATTTTGTGCCACTCAGAAATATGATTATTAATATTACCAGCCACAAAGTTGCTTACAGTTTGTGTGGTTTTAGAGGCTGGAAGGACTTGTAACGTTTGTGTTTCAACCTCTACTTGGACCCGCCCCTGGGGAAGGGTCTCGGCGAGTTGACACCTCGGCCCAGTGGCCGTGCGGTGTTGTCGGTCCAGTCTGAGCGAGCGCCCCGGCCCCGAAAAGCTTGACCGAAGTTTGAGCCCGGTCTGGTTCCCCTGGTGAACCGCCGTGGACGAAAATCCCCTCGTGACCTTTTGAAACGAGGAGTTTCCTGTTTCTTCTTACCATCCATGTTTTTGCCACTCTTGGCTGCAGTTTCTACCTCTTTATAGAGGTATTGTAGTTGACCGCCAAACATTTTCGTGTTATCTAAAGGTTTCCCTTTAATCGGCTCTGGAGCAAGAAAGAGCGTAAACTCTTTCCCATCATTATCCGTAATCTTCTTTGAGCGAGCCACTTCTTTGCCAGCATCTGTGCAAACCGACTTGAAGACATTTTCATATCTTCGATACGACAGGTAATTACCTGCCGCCGCCAACAATGCAATTCCTTTGTCCATCGTCTTAGCCAAAGACGAGAACTTATTTTCTCGTTGCATTCTGTTTGCCACAGGAGCAATAACTGTTAGGGTACCAAGCACCGCCTTATGCACTGTGTGCAACACACCCTCAAATCTCTTACGGTCCTCCGTCATATTGACATCTCGATCCATCTCCTTAATGATGGAGTTGGGAACACCTTTAATGCCTGTTAACTCATCTGCTAACTTGGAAATAATCTCCGCCGGTTTAAACGTGCGGAAATGGCCATTAATGTTCTCACGCATAAGCGTAGTGGTTTTCACACGCTTAGCCCTTGGCTTCTCCACTTTCTTAGCCACTTTGCCCCCAATGGCAGCATAGACACCTTCATATCGCGTGTCTGAGTCCGATTCCGTGGAAGTGGAATCTGTGGACGAATCGGAAGAAGAAGAATCTTTCCTCTTCTTCTTCTTCTTCTTGGACTTGGTCTTGCGCTTTTTGCGAAGTCCAGTCTTCCCCCTTTCCTTGGTGAAATCATCACCAGAAGAAACGATATGTTTCTTCTTCTTCCTCCGTTTAGGGGAAGGAGGAGGAGCTCTAAGCTCCATCGCTGAGTCTGTCTCCGACTCCCGTCTCCCAATTTTGAGCCGCGGCGCCGTCAGGCACTATGTCCTCCTCGGAGAGAATATGCGCCCCGGGCTGTGTCGAAGGCCCTGCCGACAACACGGGTGAGGAGTCGTACTCCTCGTCCACTCCACTCGGAACACGCCCCTCGGCTGCTGCTGCACCGCGCTTACTCCGCTTCGTGGCCATCGGGAACTGAAACAAAGATTTTTGGTCAGTCCCGGTATATATATATGTCACAATATGGTTGTTTCAAACTCATTTGGACATCTAGTGGTGTTAGAGAACGTGTTTATACCGTTATAACACAGGCGTAATAAGCTAAATTTGTGCGTGGGTTGTGGGTCAAGCCCAAACCTTACGCGGGGTCGGGACCAGTGTATCGGCCCGCCCATCCCTCTGTTCCGCACACTTCTCCCACCTGTGACTACAACGTCAACAAGTTGGAGAAAATGCTACGAAACTCGGAGAAACGCCTGGAAAAGTTTGTGGGGAGTCTATAAAAGAAACCCAGGAGCATCTCCAACATTACTCTCTATTAGAGTACGAGAGAATTTCCACAGGAGACGAGGCAGAGCCCACATCTCTACCCATAATCACACGGTGACCCGGGTGTTGACAGAACCGCTAATAATCGGTTTCAATCCTTCGAGAAGGAATTCTATCCTTGGTTTTTTATAATCAAATAACTCGTCCAAAATGGACCAAAGAAAGTCTAAACTTTCCATAATGATGCTCTAATGCATCATGATTAAGCTAACCACAGTTTTTATGATACTTACTGCGTATTAGCTTGTATGTAGACTAAATTTGCCGGAGCAACCCAACGACACGTAATCCAGTCGTGAGTTGTATATGCTAATTGCTGGTACCTCACGTGCTTCCTTCTCCCTAGCCTGAGGCTAGCCTGAGGCTGTATACCGAGGTAAAATATATATATATATATATATATATATATATACACACACATATATGTGTACCAGGTACGGTGGCCGAATCGATAGGGCACAGGCCTCCTGTGCGGGAGAGTGGCTGGTTGTTGGAGTCTTACGTCCTGGCTACATCTAAGGTCATAATAGGATGGGTACCAACTTGTGACAGTGCGCACTCATGGCGACTTTATAGTGCTGTCTGACTGGGAGACCAGGCTGCCAGTACCATGACCTGATATCCCACACAGTCACATTATCCTGACATTGTACAAACCAGTCCTTGTCCTATCCTGTTAATGGTGAGCGCCAGGCTAGGCAGCAGCATTAGAACCCCCGACTTTCCGCAACGGAAGCCAGCGCTCTACCGATTCGGCCACGGCGTCCAGTTTGTACGGGAGATCGGGAGTTCAATTTGCTGTCGAGTCAGAGCTTACCAAATTTATACTTGTCACTTCCTAACCTGGCGCTCAGCATTACTGTATTAGGATAGGGCAAGGACTGGTTAGCTCAGCATCAGGATAATGTGAATGAGTGGGATATTAGGCCATGGTGCCAGCAGCTTGGTCTTCCAGTGTGGCAGCACTATAAAGTCACCATGAGAGTGCTCTGCCATAAGTCAGTGCCCATCATAATATGAGCATAGATGTTATTAGATAAAAGTTTCACCCGGTACTTGTAGTACACGGGTGAACGACAATGTAGTCTAAATACAGGCGAAAATAGCTTTAGTATGGAACATGAAGAAACTGTGGCTCCAGTATCAAATGGCTACCCATATAGGCACAGAGTTGGTGAAATGGGAGAGAATGCAAAAAGACAAGATGGCGGCCGCAGAATGCCGTCGATTTCACTTTTAAATCTTATTAAACTAGATATTATATTATATTTTTCAACTCAAAGGTAGGGGCTATCAATAAGACATATGTAAAGAATAATTGTTGCTTGTGAAATTAGGCTCTCAATTCGTTAACCCGTTTTTTCGACCGTTTTTATATAGGGTTGGTATTCACCCGTGTACTGCGACTGCGAGTACCGGGTGAATCCTTTATCAAAGATGTTGTCAGCATGTAAAACTCAAACAGACAAACAAACAAACCAATGCATCCATACCGCCCTGTTGGGGCTGAATGGTAGTTAGTCAATTTAATAGAATCGGTTACTGTAGAACTAGAACCCTATGGTGTCAGAGTTTTGGGCATGCTAACCAAAACAAATTAGACTTCAAATATCTCAAAGGTTAGCCATTTAAAATCAAACTTACTTCAACCTAAAGTACGGTAGATTATAACAATCATTTGTCAATTTTGACGATATTTGCGAACAGCCGACGACATTCAGTGATTTCAGACGATATGCAGTGACAGTAGATGACAATAAATTATATCAGACGACACTCGGTGACAACAGATAACATTCAGTAACAGCAGACGACACTTCAGATGATATGCCATCACAGTAGACGACAATCATTGATAGCAGACGACACGCAGTGACGACAGCTAACATTCAGTTATAGCAGACAACACTCAGTGACTTCAGATGATATGCAGTGAGAGAAGATGACAATCAATGAACGTGTGTGTATGTGTGTCAAGTATGAGTGTGAAAAGTGACAGAAACTCAAAACCATCGGACTATGCAACTTAAAATGCTTGATCCATAGCCACTAATTTACCAATATCACAATACTGGTAAGAACATGGTTGTTGCCTAACCTCATTACGATTGTTTGTTTGTTTGTTGTTGTTTTACGTCCTAGCAACATCTAAGGTCATATCAGGACAGGTACCGACTTGTGACAGTGCGCACTCATGGCGACTTTATAGTGCTGTCCCACTGGGAAACCAGGGCGCCGGCACCATGAGCTGGTATCCCACTCAGTCACATTATCCTGACACTGAGCACACCAGTCCTTGCCATGTCCTAATAATGCCGAGCGCCTGGCTAGGAAGCAACAAGTATCAATTTTTAAGTCATTGGTTTGACTCGACCAGGGTTCGAACCCACGACCCCACGATCTACCAGCACGGGAGATGGGCGTTCTAACTCATTCGGCCATCCCGTCTGGTCTAACCTCATTACGAAGCAAAAGCGTTGATAAAATAAACAAATCCGATCATCAATGCCCGAGTTAGTGATATCGATTCACTGATGACGTCACGGCAATATGGCTGATATAGGTGTTCTATAAATCTAGTTATACCACGCCCGAGGTGTCATTGGCATATATTGCTTGTGATGCATGGCCAATACACAATATTCACAACGCATGCGACATCTGACAGCGACGACGAACACTATGGTTGTGGGATCGTTCCCACAGCGCATACAAAAGCTATGGAAATTACTAACTTTCAAATGCATGTATGTCAGTCAAATTTGGAGATATTTTGAAAATTCCAAAAGTATATTGCTTTTGTGTCGTAGCTCAGATGGTAGAGTGTCCACCTGTGAAGGTGTCAGTCATCCTATCGATTGTGCTCAGCGGACCCATTTGCCGTTTGGGCTATTTTCCATTCCAACCAGTGGTCCACAACTGGTTCATCAAAGGCTGTGGTATGTGCTGTCCTGTCTGTGGGAAAGTGCACATAAAAGACCCCTTGCTGCTTATGGGAAAGAGTAGCCTATGTGGCGGCAGCAGGTTTTCTCCAAAGAAATATGTCAGAATTAGAATAGCCGATGATAAAAATCAATGTGCTCTAGAGGCATCGTTAAATAAAACAAACTTTACTTTACTTTTTCACCACTTTGAAGACATGCACAAAATGTGGTTGGTTGTGTGGGGTTACTATGGTTACTCTTTGTTTATTTGTTTGTTGGGGTTTTACCTAGCAACATCTACTGTGACAGTGCGCACCCGTTGTGACTTTATAGTGCAGCCCCACTGAGACCAGGCCACCAGCACCATGACTCGATATCCCACTCAGTCACATTATCCTGATACCGAGTTAACCATTCTTTTCCCTATCCTCGTAATGCTGAGCACCAAGTTAGGTAGCGACAAGTATAAATTTTGTAAGTCAGTGGATTGACTCGGCCTGCATTCCAACTCCTGACCTTCCGCACGCGAAGCCTGCACTCTTACCGATTTGGCCACCGCGTCCGGTCCCAAGTGCAATAGATCATGGCTACATTAAGTAGATCACATGACGACCTGTCAATGCTAATGAGGTTTTATATTTCTCAGGGAAAAAGCCCTAAGTAAATGTTCACAGAACACACCAGTATCTACACTGGATACGACGGCTTAAATCTGAATAAGTGTGGTTTTTTGTTTATTTCAAAAATAGTACATCTTTCATCGGATTACGCAACTTCAAGTTTAACTTAAAATATATATACAGTAAAACCTCTCTAACCAACTACCTTCACAGATCGACCACTCCCCTATATCGACCGCATTATTTGGGTCCCAATCGATCTCCCATGCAATAACAATACAGTACCAATTTTTTTAATTCCCTAAAATGACCACCTCCCTAAATGGAGAAAGAGAGAGAAAGCGAGAGAGTGAGAGAGAGAGAGGGAGAGCGCGAGAACGAGAGAGAGTGAGAGAGTGAGAAAGAGAGAGCGAGAGAGTGAGAGAGAAAGAGAGGGAGAGAGAGAGTGTGAGAGAGAGTAATAAAACATGGGGAACCATGAGACTATTACTAATTTACTGTCTAGTGGGTGTGTGTGTGGGGGGGGGGGGAACAAGGCATTAGACTTAACCGCTATGGGCAGCATAAATACACTATCACCAAAGAATAAATAAAACAATTTTAAAATATAAGATTGGACCACCTACGTGATCCCTGATTTAAATCTGCATAGTCAGATGAAAGCTTTAAAAAGAATGTAAACAGAAGAAAAACACTCACCGAGATTTGATCCTGCATATTGAATTTAGATGCTGATGCACTTATTACGCATTTGTTGCTACATGGAAGGGCACACACAGTCAAGTTACATGAGCCTCTTATTGTCGAAATCTAGGATGTCAGGATTTGGACATGCATAAGGAAATTAATGTCATATTTTGGCTTCAAATAACTCCAAACTTAGTCATTTATGATTAAAGTTTATTCAATCTAAAGTGACCCAGATTATACTGATAGTGGGATTCGAACCCATGGGTTCCCACAGGTTCGAACCCTGGTCGAGTCAAACCAATGACTTAAAAATTGATACTTGTCACTTCCTAACCAGGTGTTCTGCATTATTAGGATAGGGCATGGACTGGTTAGCTCAGTGTCAGGATAATGTGACTGGGTGGGATACCAGGTCATGGTGCTGGCAGCCTGGTCTCCCAGTGGGGCAGAACTATAAAGTCACCATGAGTGCGCACTGTCATATGTCGGTACCCATCCTGATCTGACCTTAGATGTTGCCAGGACGTAAAACACCAACCAACCATGTCCTAGCAACATCTACATAATATAAAAGCCTTTTTTTCCTAAGGGACCCTTCATAAATAGTTATGTTCTTCGCCAACAGAACAATGTGTGGAAGAGGAGAGGAGAGGAGGAGAGGAGGGGTAAAAGCCATGTTTGCAAAGCTTTTCAGACTATATAACACTGATACTGTCATGGGGGTGATGAAAATAGGAAATATTGCACCTATAGCGGGAATCGAGCCCACATCTCTTGCATTCCGGGGCGAGTGTGCTAACCATTACACCACCTAGGCTCCCTGATGTCACCACCCTATCCACGTATATCTGTCTATGCAGCTCCTTGCCTGAGAGGTCAGTGCAGACTACTACACTCGTCCCCCTGGAATTGTAAGTCTTTTAAATGGTTTACATCTTTAAGTCGTTTAATGCTTACAATTACGCAAACACAGGCAATGCACTTATCTACATACACAGGGTAGGTTCAACAACCATAAAGCGCATAGCTTGTACAGGATCCTGGTGACATCCCCAGTGTAATGGGGGGGGGGGTGATGAAAATAGGAAATATTGCACTTAGAGCGGGAATCGAGCCCACATCTCTTGCATTCCGAGGCAAGTGTGCTAACCATTTATGAAAATGGCTGCCAAGGTGTGGAATGCCCAAACGGTAAAGGAACGACAAATTCCTGACCTAAAAACTTACATAAATATCTGTGCAAAATAAGGCTAGGAAACCCCCACTAAGCTGCACTGCTAAGGGGCATGTGATATGTCACGGCCCACCAGCGGGACACCCAATGGAAGGTAACCATGTCAAAAGTAGCCAGATAACACACCACACAGCTACGTAGAAGCCTATGATATGTAAATAGGAGTAGGCTAGTCTAGTAATAAAGAGTAGAACAAAATCAAATTACTTATCAGCAGCTACTGTGTGGTAAGATAACATCATCATCATGCTGTCGGTCGCGATGCGACAAAGATTGCTTTCATTACTTGACTGCTGCTCTCCATTTAGCTCTCTGCTGTGAGAGTTGCGTCCATGAGTCGTTCTTAATGTACATTTCATGAAAGCTGCCTGCAAAAGTGTTGAAGTGCTGCTGGCTTTTGCAAGTTACCGGCGGCACTCTCGGGGAGCAAATAGAGGTTTCACACCGGCAAGAACATGACATTTATGGCCCGTCCCTAACATTGACATTTATGGCCCGTCCCTAAGAGAACCCGCGACTCTGATCAGAAATCCTTTGAAGTCAGAAGAGATGAAAATAATAATTGGTTACAAAGCAAACACTACAACTGGCCAGAATTGAAAACAAGCCTGGGTACCCGGGCTTATATGCTATGGACAGTATAAATACAGCCTCAATAAAAAAAATATATATATATAAAAAATATAAAAAAACATTACACCACCTAGGCTCCCTGATGTCACCACCCTACCCACGTCTACCTGTCTATGCAGCTCCTTGTCTAAGAGGTCAGTGCAGACTACTACAATATTTTGCAATCAATTTGATCAACTGTCTTAAATTAGGATGAGGGGAGTGAGGTCAAACCCAACCCTACCATTGATAGGCCAAAAAGAAAAATACTCATGTTTCCGGTTGCAGGGGAAAAAACAAAAACAAAATTGTTTGTCAAACCGCACACTGCAAAAACTGCAACATTACGTAAGAGTGCGATTTCTTTTAATTTCTTAATTTCTCAGAGCGGAAAAAAAATTGAGTCGCAGCCGGGTTGGTAACAGGGTCGGTCGGTCGGCAACCGAAACATCAATATTTTTATTTAGGCCTATGAGTGTGCAAACCATTGACATTTATGGCCCGTCCCTAAAAGAACCCGCGACTCCGATCAGAAATCCTTTGAAGTCAGAATAGATGAAAATAATAATTGATTACAAAGCAAAATGACCATCTAAGTCCCCTGATGGTTTCTGCTTAGTATTTATCCACCAAGATAGCAGCGTCTGTTCGTGCCAGTCTGAGTATCATTAAAAATAAACACTATAATTAAAGACAAAGAAGGCAAAAGAAAATTATTCTAAGAAAATAAACTTTTAAAATTAAAAAAACAAGTGCATCCTTACCGGCATAAATGAGGTTTGATTCACTTTTCTTGTTGATCGTCTCGGGCTTTTCTTGGCCTGCTCTACAATTACCACCTGCCATTTTGCTACCTGGAAAAAAATAATTAACGAATTTGAACTATAGCACAAATACACGCATTAAAAGGCGGCAGTAGTTTCTTTAAAAGATGGTTAATTCAATTAATAAGGCGACCAAGTGATGTGCAAATAAAACGAAATGGTTGTGTGTGTGTGTGGTGCGTGTATGTGTATGTGTGTATGGGTGTGTATGTCTGTGTGTATGTGTGTGTATGTGCGTGTATGTGTGTATGTTTGTGCATGTGTGTATGGTGTGTGCGTGTGTTGGTGTGTGTATGTGTGCTCTTTGTGTAAACAAATATCTTCTTTTTTTTTCCTTCAGGTTTTGCAGCCATAAGTTGATGCATTGTCATGCATTGTTTTTCTTCGAAGGTTTAGTTCGATGCAAAATAAAAATTGTGGTTAGTTGGTTGGTTGTTGGAGTTCTATGTCCTGGCAACATTTATCGTCATATCAGGATGGGTACCGACTTGTGATAGTGCACACTTACGGTGACTTTATAGTGCTGCCCCATTGGGAGACCAGGCTGCCAGCAACATGACCCGATATCTCACTCAGCCACATTATCCTGACACTGTACCAACCAATCCTTGCCCAATCCTAATATTTCCGAGCACCTGGCTAGGAAGCGACAGGTATCAATTTTTAAGCCATTGCTTTGACTCGACCAGGGTTCGAACGCAAAGGTTCGAATCGCAGGGTCTATCAAAACGGGAGCCGGACACTCAACTCATCCGGCCATCCCGTCTAGCCCTAAAAATTGAGAATATAATGGTTTCTCACACGGATAATGATCTAAGCCATATCGAGATAGTCACGAGTCACGAGGTAGATCTAGAAAATTGATTTTATGGTGAGATAATGGCAGCAATTATTAATACGATTATGCAAGTTTGAAAGTCTATCGGATCATCAGATGAAATTGTTGTCAACATATTTAGCTCATTTCTACCTCCATTTTGGGAGTTAGGGACTGAGAGCTACAGGACCCTAGTTGTCATGTAGGTTAGGTATTATGTAAGGTAATTAACATAACTTAAAAAACAACACACACAATCATGTGAGATTTAAGATTTGTTTGAAATTAGGACGAACTTAGTACGCTTTTTAGGGTGTTTTTTTAAATCAGGGATCCACCCACCCCACTGGGCACCCCCTCCCGTGCCACTACCCTTAACCATCATGAACAAACCATCAACACACCGAACATCCTACACAACTATCAACCTGTTTAAACACATTGAACATTATATAAGACACAAAATGCCTTGTCAACTATAAACTTATCTTGTTTTATAAGAGAAAAAAATGTAACCCTCAACGATTGTTTGAGTTGCCCCGAGTATACACTTTCTACTCGGTGCTGCTCCCCATTTTTGCATGAACCGCAGTGACTGGTGCTTTACATTATACAGCAGGGGCCACTCCCTTAATTCTACAGGATCGGTGCTGTAACTAATACAGCAGTGATCAAACTTAGATTATTTAGACTGTCAATTCCAATAGTAAGATGGCCGGAAGACCAGTGCTCCGTCACTGACAAATGTCATATTCAGATGAATAAGATACCTTACCCAAATAAACAAACAAAAAATGGATGAAAGTGGTCTCTGGCAAAAATCGTGGAAATCAAGCCATGGTTATTACACCAACGGTGAAAATCTGTGAAAACCCTCATTTCTGACAATATGATTAGCACTGTCAGGGAATCGCGGAAAATTGGCGGAAGTCAAGTTTCAACTGTCCTTATTGAGGCTGTATTATCACCCATAGCTAACACTTTCTTGCTTAGGTTTTATGTGCTCGCAACATCTAAGGTCATATAAGAATGGGAATCGAACTAACCAATTGTTGTCATATATATTCTGATTCTTGGAATTTTGTTTAACATAAATCGGTAAAAAAAAAAAAATTAAATGGTGGAAATCCGCGAAATGGCGGGAATCTTTCATCCCTGTTTAATGGTGCATTTGTTCATGGAAAGTTACATGTTTTCACCGAAAAGAATTATGCTTAGGAGTCGAGAAAATGTCGTCTGCTATATTGGAGTAGTCACAGAAAGCCCGCCATGCAAGATAACCCAGTTAATTACCCTCTGGAACTGACTGATTACCTTATTATTCCACATATCATATTATCGGAGAACTAGTTCAGTAATATATATTTTTTAAGTTGCATAGTCAGATGATTTTGAGTTTCTGTCATTTTCTGAGATAAATGTATTAGGCTGATCATTATAATCTTACTTTAGTTTGAAGTAAGTTTTATTTTAAATGGTTAACTTTTGAGATATTTGAAATGCAAACATGCAACATTAATTTTGGCAACCACGCCAAAACTCTGACACCATAGGCATCTGCGGCAACAGGTTCTATTAAATTGACTTAGTATTTATTTCCTTCTATGTGGCGACAAATGCTTAATAAGTGCACCAGTATTAGTTAGATATGTAGGATCAAATCTAGATAATTGTTTTGGTTTTGAAAAGGTGATGTTTTCCTCGGAATATGCAGCTTTAAATAATTTGTGAAAGGATATTGTAAATAGACAGCAAGGATTAACTATACACAAAACAAACATAAACAAAACCAGTAAAAGTGAGAAGAGAAACAGAAAATGAAGTAAATATTAAAAACTAATTAAAACTAATCTGTTAATATATGCAGCTAAGGATTTATTCACCCTTTTTACGTTGTTGTGGAAATGGCGAATTGAGAGCCTAGAAGCAGGTAGAAATATATTTAACATGATACACAGTAGGTGACATGTACCGGGTAAGTGGTGTGTACCGGGTAGGTGGTGTGTACCGGGTAGGTGATGTGCGCCGGGTATGGGATGCGTATCGGGTATGTGGTGTGTCCCGGGTAGGTGATGTGTACCGGGTATGTGGTGTGGCCCGGGTAGGTGATATGTACCGGGTATGTGGTGTGGCCCGGGTAGGTGATATGTACCGGGTATGTGGTGTGGCCCGGGTAGGTGATATGTACTGGGTAGGTGGTGTGTACCAGGTAGGTGATATGTACCGGGTATTCCGGGTATTGATGTGTACCTGGTAGGTGGTGTGTATCAAGTAGGTGATGGGTACCAGGTATGTGGTGTGTACCGGGTAGGTGATATGTACCGGGTATGTGGTGTGTACCAGGTAGATGATATGTACCGGGTATTCCGGGTATTGATGTGTACCGGGTAGGTGATGCGTACCGGGTAGGTGATGTGTATTGGGTAGGTGACATGCTAAGTAGATAACATGTATACTGGGTAAAGCTAAGATTCCATATACGCGCTATGCATTATGCGAATCCGAATGCGGCAAAAAATCAAAAAGCATGTAAATGAATAGTGGCGCTTCCATGTATCCGAATGCGAATGCGAATAGGGCTGCGGCAAATGGATCGACCCGTGTACTGATCAATGCGAATGCGAATGCTGCTGCGTTTGCCATAAAAAAACACAATAGTAACTTTGAATTTCCTTCACAAATTTGGAGCAAAAAACCCCAAAAATGGGATGGGTATTTTTTTGTGGGGGGGAGGGGGCGGGGGGTTGTTTACCGACCCCCCAAGACAAAAAGTAGACATCGGCTATTGGAGGTTGGCATGGGTATCTATGCCACATACAACGTTCGCATTCGCATGCCGCATACCACGTATATGGAATCTTAGCTTTAGTGATGTGTGTACTGGGTAGGTGATGTGTACTGGGTAAGTGACATACTGGATAGCTTGCATATTCTGCGTAGATAACATGTGTACTGGGTAGCTGATATGTGTACTAGCTAGCTGACATGTGTATTGGGTAGCTGACATGTGTATTGGGTAGCTGGCATGTGTATTGGGTAGCTGACATGTGTACTGGGTAGCTGACATACTGGGTAGCTAACATATGTACTGGGTAGCTGATATGTGTACTAGGTAGCTGGCATACTGGGTAGCTGACATGTGTACTGGGTAGCTGACATGTGTACTGGGTAGCTGACATGTGTACTGGGTAGCTGACATGTGTACTGCGTAGCTGACATGTGTAGTGGGTAGATCCAATGGTTAAGACTCACCTCATCTGACACTTGCTGGTACAGCGTGTTGGAGGGGCAGGCTGCAAATCCTACCAGGGCCTGGGGAGGGGGACAAACAGACAGACAGGCGTCAACACTTAAGTATAGTGACATCTTCAGCAACAGAAGGTAAAATGCTACCTTCATCATCAACAGACCAGACAGGCTCACAGAGCGGTCAGAGCATTTGCTTCATCAGGTTGTGGGTTCGATTTCGCGAATGAGGTGAACCAAAGATTTGACAAAGTTGTCACTTGACATCAGGACACACTCATTTTTCTTTTGAGTGACAGATCCATGGAACAGTCTTCCAGACCAAGTGGTTGAAGCACCAACAGTAGAAGCATTTGAGAGAAGGCTGGATAGACATTGGAGAGGACACACACAATTATATGACTTTAGGGCTCCATCAACCTCCATATGTGTACAAAACAATTTTTTTTTTTTACCATAACAAGCTGGCATTAGAGACCGAATGAGGCCTAGATCAGCCAGAAGAGGATCTGTAAGTGAGTCTGTAAGTGAGTTGTGTGACTATTGAGAGCCGCATAAAGCCTTAAACCATTAAGTCAGCATTGCGTAAGTGACATGTAATAGAAATCACTCTATTTGCATAGACTTAAAGTTGCATAATCTGCTGGTTTTGACTTTCTTCAATAAGGTTTAGGTAAATATATTAGGTTGATTGTAATAATCTACTTCACTTTAGTTTGAAGTAATATTTATTTGAAGGAGTTAACTTTTGAGATAATTTAATTGAAATTATGCTAAATCGGTTGCAATGTTAGCATTGTGTTTGATTCAGAGGGAATGCCATGCCTCCTTCCCCCACCCCTGCGCTTCGGACTCAACATTGGGTGGATGGATGAGTTCACCATCCATCCACCTGATTGGCCAGCGGACCTTCACACCTTTCCCCTTGTCATCATCAGCTTGCTGCTCTCTCCTCACTCATCAGCGAGCCAGCAATGTGCACACATTAGTCACTGCTACTACCATGTCTTCTTTTTCACCCGCCTCCCTACTACCACGTGATTTTTCTTTAAGGCTGGGCCCAGGCGCTTCTCTCGACCTGTAAATAAACTCTTTTTACCTGCACCCTCATGTTCACGTCATTCCTTATCGAATCATTTTGGCATGCAAGTCAAAATCCTGGACATCATAATCTTCAGCAGTGACAGGTTCTAAATTTGCATAGTCCGATGGCTTTGAGTTTCTGTCATTTTCTGAGATAAATATATTAGGTTGATCGTTATAATCTATCTTATTTTAGTTTGAGATAACTTTTATTTTAAATGGCTAACTTTTGAGATATTTGAAGTGCAAACATGCAAAATTTATTTTGGCATGCATGCCAAAACTCTGACACCATAGACTTACACAGTAACAGATTCTATTGAACTGCCTCAGTATTCTCTTCTATGTGACGACAAATGTTTAATAGGCACATCAGTATCTAAGTTAGATATTTATACTCAAATCTAGATAATTGTTTTGGTTTTGAAAATTTGATGTTTTCATCCGACCATGCAGCTTTAATGAGTGTACAAGTATCTAAATTAAATATGTAGGATCAAAATCTAGATAAATGTTGGTTTTTGGGAGGTGTTTTTTTGGTAAATGATCATTTTATTGAGCGAATAAAGGTATTTTTTCAGTGCCGAGAGGCACTGGTCTTCCAGCCATGTTGTTACATTCACTCACATATATATATATCATCATCATCATCATGCTGTCAGTCGCGATGCGACAAAGACTGCTTTCATTACTTGACTGCCGCTCTCCATTTAGCTCTCTGCTGTGAGAGTTGCGTCCATGAGTCGGTCTTAATGTCTCTCAGCTTTTGGTTTCATTTCATGAAAGCTGCCTGCAAAAGTGTTGAAGTGCTGCTGGCTTTTGCAAGTTACCAGCGGCACTCTCTCGGGGAGCAAATAGAGGTTTCACACCAGCAAGAACATGTCCAGACAGGCGCAAAACTATTTGTCCCTGCAGTGGCTGGTCGGGAGATGTTGGGAGTTCCATACATCCACCGCCCTTAATGTTGCCACAGTGACATGGTTTTCTGTTTAGGGTTTGCTCATTTAGGCTTCGGTTCTGTCAAGAACCTGTACCACAAGGCAGTGGTTTACAACTCTGCAGGGCAGGGGCGTCAAACTCCCTGAGGTATTGCTATACCTGCATACTTATATAATAGTCTCAAATCAACAACAGTTTGATACAAATACAAAAACTTTGAAAAGGTGACACTTTCATCAGACCATACAGCTTTAATTGCATTACACAATTTCTTAATTGCTTTCTGCAATTTCTTAATTGCGCAAAACAAAGTTCTGCAAGCCGCAGAATAGAAGATTCTGATGGCCCCTAAAGCTTCTCAGCTGCGTAAAGACTTAAACAGACCGCGAAATGGAACCACTGAACAAAGACAAAGCAATACCTTGCACATATAGTGAATTAGCTTCAAAAGTAAAACCCTTCCATGACAACAGCACCAGCACAGCCACTGCCTCTCCACCGGCATACTGTCACCAAAAGTTGTTGATAGTCACTAAGTTGACAGTCGTTCCTGTCCATGACTTGACAGTCGCTCCCATTCATGATTTGACCGCCGCTCCCGCTACGAGGTTGACAGTTGCCCCTGTCACTGAGTTGACAGTTGCTACTGTCCCTGAGTTGACAGTTGCTCCTGTCCCTGAGTTGACAATAACTCATGTCATTAAGTTGACAGTCGCCCATGTCATTGAGTTGACAGTCGCTCATGTCCCTGACTTGACAGTCACTCCTCTGGCTGAGTTGACAGTCGCCCCTGTCACTGAGTTGACCGTTCCTCCTCTCACTGAGTTAACAGTCGCTCCTGTCACTGAGTTGACAGTTGCTCCTGTTACCAAGTTAATAGTCACTCCCGTCACTGAGTTGACAATTGCTTCTGTCACTGTTTTGACAGTCGCTCCTGTGACTTGGTCGACAGAGCCCCCTGTGACTGGATTGACAGTCGCTTCTGTCACTGACTTGACAGTCACTCCCGTCACTGACTTGATAGTCACTCCCGTCACAGAGTTGACAGAATGTTAACATCGCCTCATACTATGGTTTTGAGTTTCTACCATAAACCACTAGGCAATAAGGTTAGACAAAGCAGAGCGAAGTGACAGTGGTTTGAATCATTTCCGCACCAAACATTTGGCGCCTCAATCGCGCGCATATAAAGGGGTGGGTTCGCGAATCCTGAATACACGCAAATAATCGTACAATGAATATATCAATATTGGAATTGCTCCGTTCCTTTATATTATTATAATACATTATAATGCACATATATGGTCAGATAAATATTAAACCTAGTCCTCTTCATATGCAGAAATATACACCAGTACCTAGGTTGGATATGTAGAATCAAATCTCCAGAAATTGTTCAGTTTATAAAATTCGATATTTGCATTAGACTCTGTAGCTTTAAAGAAAACCTGAGTTAGTTATTGGACAACCACTCAATGCAAATTAAATTTTAAAGATTTTCCTCTATAAATACACATCTAATGAGGGGTAGTGAAAAGGTTAAAAGAATTAAGTAGGCAATGACAAAAGTCTTCTTAATAGGCTCTGCACTACAGCCATTAGGGAATTGCCTGTGTGGGTGCTCGCTATAGTTGGTTGGAGATTTACGTCCTGGCAACATCTAAGGTGACATCAGGATGGGTACCGACTTAAGACAGTGCACTCATGGTGACGTTATAGTGCTGCCCCACTGGGAGACCAGGCTGCCACCACCATGACCTGATATCCCACTCAAGTCTTACATTATTCTGACACAGAGCCAACCGGTCCTTGCCCTATCCTAATAATGCCGAGTGCCTGGCTACGAAGCAAAAATGATCAATTTTTAAGTTATTGGTTTGACTCGACCCGGGTTCAAACTTGTGGGTTTGAATTCCACGATTTACCAAAATGGAAGACGGACGCTCAACTCATTCGGCCATCCCGTCTGGTCACTCGCTACCTACGGTGAACACGTATTAGAAGTGGTAAACTTTACATCGCCCATTAGGTTAAATTCAAAAGAAACAATAGGTTCCCCACCTAGGCTGCTTGGCATCATGGGACAATAGAAGGGGCATCTTAGATCCATGTGATAAAGTTGCATAGTCCGATGGTTTTGAGTTTTGATCATTTTCTGAGATAGATATATTAGGTCGATCGTTATAATCTACCTTACCTTAGTCCGAAGTAACTTTTCTCTAAAATGACAAACTTAGGATATATCCGAAGTGCAAACATGCAAAATGTATTGTGGCATGCTTGCCAAAACTCTAACCCGATAGGCTTCAGGAGTAACAGGTTCGATTAATAAGTATGCCCTTCTATGTAACACCAAATGCTTAAAGTTGCATAGTTCGATGGTTTTGTGTTTATGTCATTTTTCTGAGATAAATATATTAAATTGATTGTTATAATCTACCTTAAATTAGCTTGAAGTAACTTATTTTAAATGGTTAATTTTTTTAGATATTTGAAGTGCAAACATGCCAAATTAATTTTGGCAAGCATGCCAAAACTCTGACACCATAGGCTTCTGCAGTAACAGGTTCTATTAAATTGGCGCATAATTTCTTAATTGTGGTTGATTCGGGGAGGGGAGTCGGGTACCTACCACGCCCCAAGCGGCAGAGACGAACTTCACTGACCTAGAAACCTCCCCCAACCCTGATCGCCATTCGGCTGCGCTACACTGTACCGTTAACTTCAATTTACCTTCTCTGTGGCAACAAATGATTAAAAAGTGCATCTGTATTTAAGTTTGATATGCAGAATCAAATCTAGATCATTATTTTGGTTTAATGCTTGCACCAGTATCTAAGTTGGCTATGTAGGTTCGAATCGAGATCAAGGTTTTCCTTTTGAAAATTTGATGGTTCGTCGGACTATGCGGCTTTAATATTTGCACCCATATCTAAGTTGGCTATGAAGGTTCAAATCTAGAGAATTATTTTGATTTTGAAAATTTGATGGTTCGTCGGACTATGCGGCTTTAATGCTTGCACCCGTATCTAAGTAGGCTATGTGGGTTCAAATCTAGATAATTATTTTGATTTTGAACATTTAATGGTTTGTCGGACTATGCGGCTTTAATGCTTGCACCCGTATCTATCTAAGTTGGCTATGAAGGTTCAAATCTAGATAATTATTTTGATTTTGAAAATTTGATGCTTCGTAGGACTATGCGGCTTTAATATTTGCACCCATATCTAAGTTGGCTATGAAGGTTCAAATCTAGAGAATTATTTTGATTTTGAAAATTTGATGCTTCGTAGGACTATGCGGCTTTAATGCTTGCACCCGTATCTAAGTTGGCTATGAAGGTTCAAATCTAGATAATTATTTTGATTTTGAAAATTTGATGGTTTGTCAGACTATGCGGCTTTAATGCTTGCACCCGTATCTAAGTAGGCTATGTGGGTTCAAATCTAGATAATTATTTTGATTTGAACATTTAATGGTTGTCGACTATGGCTTAATGCTTGCACCCGTATCTATCTAAGTTGGCTATGAGGTTCAAATCTAGATAATTATTTGATTTTGAAAATGTTGATGTTCGTCGGACTATGCGGCTTTAATGCTTGCACCCGTATCTAAGTAGGCTATGTGGTTCAAATCTAGATAATTATTTTGATTTTGAACATTTAATGGTTTGTCGGACTATGCGGCTTTAATGCTTGCACCCGTATCTATCTAAGTTGGCTATGAAGGTTCAAATCTAGATAATTATTTTGATTTTGAACATTTAATGGTTTGTCGGACTATGCGGCTTTAATGCTTGCACCCGTATCTATCTAAGTTGGCTATGAAGTTTCAAATCTAGATAATTATTTTGATTTTGAAAATTTGATGCTTCGTAGGACTATGCGGCTTTAATGCTTGCACCCGTATCTAAGTTGCCTATGTAGGTTCAAATCTAGATAAAGGTTTTCCTTCTGAAAATTTGATGCTTCGTAGGACTATGAACCTTTAACTGACCCACCTTGGGCATGCCGGGCGAGTCGAGCCATTCCGAGCACACGGCCTGTGGCGTGAGACCAGTGGCCCTGAAACAGAAGTGTACTCCTGATATGACCTTAGATGTTGCTAGGACGTAAAACAACAAGAAACAAACAAACAAACAGAAGTGTACACAATCAGTCGACACAATCACAGCTCATGTCAGTGATTATTTACACTCCTGTTACATTTTGTACGGGTGAGATAGGAACGAGAGATCAGCATTGGGAATGACATTGCTTTATTTCCATCGCAAATAGCGGCACACACTTTCGTGTTTTATTGATTGATTGATTGGTGGTTTCTTTACGCCATGTCGGCAGCATAGGCCATATTCACGGCGAGAATTGTTTGGTTTTTATTCAACCATCGCTTTTAGATGTCATGTCAAAGCATACAATCAATAGACACTCATGAATTTAAAAAAGATCATACATTTTTGGTCAGTGATAGTCACCTGCTACAAGTTATTGTGGACATAAGGTTATGCAGCGAATTAATGGAGTAATGGACACATGATTAACAAATACAGTAAATGATTAAACAGTATAATTATAGACAATGACAAATAATCAATTACAGTTAGGTAGATCATTCCCTCGGGACTGGTGAATATAGATATAGTCCATCGAGACTAGTAGGCTGACAAGCCTGGAGTTGGTTTAAATGATGTTGGTTTTGTTGTGGTTTAACGTGTCAACAACAGTTGTTTATTGGTGTTGTTACTTTGGTTGTATTGATAACGTGAGGTGCGGGTGGGTGGGTTGAAGCAAGGGGTGCTGTTCGACTTCCCGGAGGAGAGTGTGTCCGAACAGCTGGGCTGTGACCTTATAAAGGGCAGGTGGGTAGTCAGGTGTGCTGTAATTGGCCAGGTGCGCAGAGCTCATGTGTGAGTCACTCAGCTCATGTGTGAGTCACTCAGCTCATGCGTGAGTCAATCAGCTCATGTGTGAGTCACTCAGCTCATGTGTGAGTCACTCAGCTCATGTATGAGTCAATCAGCTCATGTGTGAGTCACTCAGCTCATGTTTGAGTCACTCAGCTCATGTGTGAGTCATCAGCTCATGTGTGAGCCAATCAGGTGTGTGGCCGTGTGCTGATTGGCTGGAGCTGGGTGGGGGCACCTCTTTGTGTTGGGTGAGTGTTGTTCTGGCCCCTCCTTCCACTGCTCTCCCCTCCCCCCCCCCCCCCAACTACCCCCCTCCACAATGACAGCAAATGAGCGTCCGCCCTCCCCACCTCCATTTTGTAGTCAGTTTGATTTACCTGAAACGCCATGGTTCGCTATTTTAAATCAGACACCTGGCAATGGGAATGGATTTTGTTGGGGTTTTAGATCCTAGCGACATATAAGGTCAGATCAAGACTAGGTGCCGATTTGTTATAGCACCCACTCATGAGACTTTTATACTTATAGTGCTGCCACACTGGGAACCCAAGCCGCTGGTTGTGTTTAGGGAAGAGTCTCCGGTAGTCTGGCGTGTTATTTTTAGGGGGATTCCTCGGTTGTGTAGCAGGTTGTTCTTAGGGGGTAGGATTTTGTTAGATTGGCAGGTTGCGTTTAGAGAAAGGCCCCCTCACAACCCTCATCAGACATTCAGGCGCTGATGGCAGTGCGCATGTGCATGTTTGTACAAGTACCGCAGGCTTTCAACGTTCGGCGCCAAGTAATTAGAACTAGTGTCAGCCGGACTAAACCGGTTAACGGGCGCTTAGAATTAGGGGGGAGGGGGAGGGGGAGGGGGGAGCAGGGAGGGGGTGAGAGGGAGAGAGGGGGGGGGGAAGAGAGGGAGGGGGAAGAAGGGTGAGGGAAGGGGGGCAAGGACGGAGGGAGTGAGAGGATGTGGTTGGAGGGGGTGCAGGGTGAGAGGGATGAGTTGAGAGAGGGGAGATGGCGGAGAGGGGGAGAGGGGGAGAGGGGGTCTTTGTTTGTTGTTTGTTTGTTGTTGTTTTACGTCCTAGCAACATCTAAGGTCATATCAGGACGGGTACCGACTTGTGACAGTGCGCACTCATGGCGACTTTATAGTGCTGTCCCACTGGGAAACCAAGCCGCCGGCACCATGACCTGATATCCCACTCAGTCACATTATCCTGACACTGAGCACACCAGTCCTTGCCCTATCCTAATAATGCCGAGTGCCTGGCTAGGAAGCGACAAGTATCAATTTTAAAGTCATTGGTTTGACTCGACCGGGACTCGAACCCACGACCCCACGATCTACCAGCACGGGAGACGGACGCTCCAACCCACTCGGCCACCCCGTCTGGTTGAGAGGGGGTGTAAGGACGGAGGGAGGGGGAGGAGGGAGGGGAGGAGGAGGGAGATGGAGGGAGGGGGAGAGGGGAGGAGTGGGGGAAGGAAGGGAGAGTGGGGACGAAGGGAGGGAGGAGGGAGGGGGAGAGAGGAGGAGCGGAGAGAGGGAGAGGCGGAGCGGAGGGAGGGAGGAGTGGAGGGAGGAGCGGAGGGAGGGAGGAGCGGAGGGAGGGAGGAGCGGAGGGAGGGAGGAGCGGGGGGGGGGAGGAGCGGAGGGAGGGAGGAGTGGAGGGAGGGGGTAAGGGCGAAGGGAGGGGGTTGGGGCGGAGTGTGGGAGGGAGGGTTGAGGGGAGGGAGGAAGGGTGGGGGAAGGAGGGGGTGGGAGGGAGATGGAGGCTGAGGGGTGAAAGAGCAAGTAGGGTGGGAGGGAAGAAAAGAGGGGGAGAAGGAATGGAGAGGGAAGAAGGGACAGAGGAAGGGGACAGGATCTGCACGCGTGAGTGGATGATAGGGGTGAGTGAGTGAATGGGTGTGAGTGAGTGGGTGAATGAATGAGTGATTGGGTGTGTGAGTGAGTGAATGTGTGTGAGTGTGAGTCAGTCCGTGGGTGGGTGAGTGGGTGAGTCAGTGAGTGTGGGTGTGAGTCAGTGAGTGAATGGGTGTGTGAGTGAGTCAGTTTGTGAGTGTGAATTAGTGCGAGTCAGTCTGTGAGTGTGGGTGAGTGTGGGTGAATGAGTGCATGGGTGTGTCCGAGTGAATGTGAGTGAATGGGTGTGTGAGTGAGTGAGTGAGTGTGTGCGTGAATGAGTGTCTGAGTATGTGTGAGTGAATGGGTGTCAGTGAGTGAGTGTGGATGAGTGAGTGTATGGGTGGGTGAGTGAGTGAATTCGTGTCTGAGTGTGAGTGAATGGGTGAGTGTGAGTTTGTGAGTGAGTGAGTGAGTGTGTGAGTGAGTGACTGAGTGTGTGTGTGAGTGAATGGGTGAGTGAGTGGGTGAGTGAATGAGTGATTGGGTGTGTGAGTGAGTGAATGTGTGTGAGTGGATGAGTGAGTGTATGGGTGTGACTGAGTGAATGAGTGTGTGAGTGAGTAAATGTGAGTGAATGGGTGAGTGTGTGAGTGAGTGGGTGGATGAGTGAGTGAGTGAGTGAGTGAGTGAGTGAGTCAGTCAGTCAGTGAGTGAAGGAAAGAGGGAGGGAGAGAAGGAGGAAGGGGAAATCACACCTGCCTGGTGTCACTATGTTGTAAACAGATAAGCAATGGTTGTGCAAGCCTCGTTTTCAACCACGCATAAACCAGAGGCATTTCCCCATTGGCTGGTGACATGAGTTGAGTTGACTTTGATTTAATCGCAAACATGTAGTAAGGTAACTGTATGGTTTCCCCAAGGGGTGATCTTCCAGCCGAGCAACCACCGTTACATTAACTTAAGGTTCATACTGATGCAAAATACATTGTCACAACAAATCGGCTATTGACATTTTTTACGCAGAATCAGATCTGTCTATGTATGTATAGATAGATAGATGTATATGTACGCACTTGACATGCATATATACACACACATGGCCACAGGAAAGTGATGTCAAAGTTACAATAGTGATTCCACGAATAGCCTTTGCCCAATTAGTTCTTATTTTAGGAGACATTTGACACTGTAATGTTCATACTCATACAACTTACAAGATATATCGTTTAAAACAAATCAACAATGCTTTTTTTTACAGATATACTCATGGATGTATACACACCAGACGGGATGGCGGAATGAGTTGAGCATTCGTCTCCTATTTTGGGAGATTGGAGGATCCAAACCTATGGGTTTGTCGGTTTCGAACCCTGGTCGAGTCAAACCAATGACTTAAAAATTGATACTTGTCGCTTCATAGCCAGACACTCGGCATTATTAGGATAGGATAAGGACTGGTTGGCTCAGTGTCAGGTCAGGATAATGTGACTGAGTGGGATATCAGATCATGGTGCTGGGACCCTGGTCTCCCAGTGAGGCAGCACTATAAGGTCGCCATGGGTGTGCACTGTCACAAGTCGACACCCGTCCTGATATGACCTTAGATGTTGTTAGGACGTAAAACAACAACAAACGAACAGTATGTATACATATATGCAGGCATTTAACATCCACATGATTGGTGATTGGGCGCGGTGGTGGGGTGGGGGGGGGGGGAAGAGAGGGGGGGAGGAGAGGGGGGGAGAGGAGAGGGGGGGGAGGAGAGGGAGTGAACCTGGGGCGTCCACAAGACAGTTGCCAGGATGTGCTAGAATCACTTTAATCACGCCTCCTAATCGCATTACGAAGAGTTCCTCTGGTTTCACAACCGTCGCTGGGAGCCCACGTGACTTCCGGGGTATTCTCGCCTGACAACTGCACGGGGGCGAGAGGGGGGGGGGGAGGAGGTAAGTTGGTTGGTTGTTGTTTTACGTCCTGGCAACATCTAAGGTCATATCAGGATGGGTACCGACTTGTGACAGTGCACACTCATGGTGAGCCAATGAGTGTGCAATTGGGTCAGTGAGAGACCAGGCCTCCAGCACCACTGGGAGACCAGGCCTCCAGCACCATGACCCGATATCTCACTCAGTAATATTATCCTGACACTGTGCTAACCACTCCTTTACATAACCTAATATTAGTGATTATACCGAGCGCCTGGCTAGGAAGCAGCTAGGAAGCAGCTAGGAAGCAGCTAGGAAGCAGCCAGGAAGCAGCTAGGCCAGGAAGCAGCTAGGAAGCAGCTAGGAAGCAGCTAGGAAGCAGCCAGGAACCAGCTAGGAACCAGCTAGGAACCAGCTAGGAACCAGCTAGGAAGCAACCAGGAACGAGCCAGGAACCAGCTAGGAACCAGCTAGGAACCAGGTAGGAACCAGCCAGGAACCAGCTAGGAACCAGCTAGGAAGCAGCTAGGACGGTGGGGGTTGAGGGGAGGAGGAGGGAAAGGTTTAGGGTTCCACTAGACTAGGGACACTGTTCCCCAGAATCCTTCGAAACTTAAAGCTGCATAGTCCGATGAAAGAGTCTAATTTTCTAAACCAAAACAATTCTCTAGATTTGAACCTACACATCCAACTGGTGTATTTATTACGTTCCTTGCAGTTTGGTCTTACTGTGCCATAACGATATGCCCAAAATTGGGTAACTAAAGTCATGCAGGGCCAAAATTAATTTAGCATATTTTCACTTTAAATATATTCAAAGTTAAATTTTCATAGTACACTGGTTTTGCATTTCTGCCATTTCTTTAAAAGATAAAATGCATCATGTTAAATAATCAGGGTGGGTACCGACTTGTGACAGCGCACACTAATGGCGACTTTATAATGCTGCCCCACTGGAAGAGCAGGATGCCAGCACCATGACCCGATATCCCGCTCAGTCACATTATCCTGATACTGAGCCAATCAGTCCTTGCCCTATCATAATAATGCCGAGCGCCTGGCTAGTAAGCGACAAGTAACCATTTTTAAGTCATCGGTTTGACTCGACCAGGGTTCGAACCCGTGGTTGATATGACCTTAGATGTTGCCAGAACGTAAAGCCCCAACAAACAAGGGGTGGGTGAGTCTCGCGAATGGTAAGGATTGGTGTGACGTAGTTTATGCGTGTCCCCTTCTGCATACACAACATGCTCCTTGTATAACAAGGCACCTGCTTGTGTACACCGGCCCCTTGAGACCTTGGTCACGACAGTCTTGGCACTTTTAAAAATATGGCAGTGAGTCGCGTAAACCTGCTCTTTGGACCACCTGCCGTTTTTTATGATTCGTTGATTAAGCAGGGGGAAATTTCAATCGCAGGCATTTGGTCTTCCTCATTCCACCACTGCTTCTCCTATCCTAGCGCCAGGCGATGTAGTGACAAGTATCAATTTTTAAGTCATTGGTTTTGATGCCGATTGAACCCAACACCTGCCACATGGGAAGTGGGCGCTTAACTCATTTGGTTAGCGCCTCTGGTTATTCGGACTTTCCTTACTTGAAACAAAACAACAATAAAAATATACACACACTCAGTCATGCTTCCTCCATCTCCAACGACAACTCTAGAGTTGTTCCTTCCTAAAGTCAAAGTCAATATTTCACAAATGCAAATAAAATATGAAGGACATACCAGATTGGATGGCTGAATGGGTTGAGCATCCGCCTCCCATTTTGGTAGGTCGTGGAATTTGAACCCTTAGCCGAGTCAAAGTAATGACTGGCAAATTTATACTCATCGCTACCTTGCTTGGCGCTCGGGATTACTAGGATCGGGCAAGTGGAATGAGGAAGACCAATTGTCCGCGGTTGAAATTTACCCTGCTCAATCAACTAAAGTACCACAAGGACTTTGAAGGAGAGCACAAATCCAATGAGAAACACTGTTTCTTTGTTGGGGTTTTACATCCTATCAACATATAAGGTTATATCAGGATGGGTTCTCAGTTGTGACATTGTGCACTCACAAGGACTTTATAGTGTTGCCTTACTTGAAAACAAGGTCGCTAGAACCATGACCTAATATCCTACTCAGTCACATTATCATGTTACTCAGCAAACCAGTCCTTGCCATAACCTA
Source organism: Branchipolynoe longqiensis (assembly GCA_030323885.1). NCBI lineage: Eukaryota > Metazoa > Annelida > Polychaeta > Phyllodocida > Polynoidae > Branchipolynoe > Branchipolynoe longqiensis. The sequence goes on along the minus strand of CM059187.1, from coordinate 153,222,699 downwards.
TTAATGCAGAGCCCCAGGCTAGGTAGGCATCTAGAGCGGGATTCGAACCCACGCCACGGAGAGCATCGGTAAGAGCGCAGTTTCCCCATGTGGAAGGTCGGGAGTTCGAATCCCGGCCGAGTCAAACCAATAACATACACAATTTAGACTTGTCACTACCTGGCCTGGCATTTGGCATTACTAGGATAGAGTAAGGACTGGTTAGCTTAGTATCAGGATAATGTGACTGAGTGGGATATCTGGTCATGGTGCCAACAGCCTGATCTCCCGGTTGGGCAGCCCTATTTTAAAGTCGCTACGAGCGTGCGCTGTCACAAGTCGGTACCCATCCTGATAGGACCATAGATGTTGCTAGGATGTAAAACCCCAACAAACAAAACCCCTCCATACTTACCTGTGTATGTGGCTCGCCGTGAATATGGCATGTGCTGCAGACACGGCATAAAGAAAGCATCAATCAATCAATCAATCTGAAAACGAGGCTTACCCTAATTCTGGAAAGGTGTCGAAGCAAAGGTTGAGGACGTCCTGAAATAAAGATGGCATGTATCTATTAATTATTATGTGTGGCTGTTAATTTGAGACCCCCATTGGTGGCTTAATGGACCCTCCCCCCAACCCCTGCCACCCCCCCCCCTTCCCCAGGGCCACCCCGCCACCCCTTCCACCTCATTTGTCTTCCCCTCTTTCCTCCCCCTCCTCATCAACCCCCCACCCAACCACTCCTTTAGTAAGAAGTATTAACCTAATAGAATCATATAACTCAGAAATAACTACGCCCCCCCCCCCCACACACACACAAACACATACACATACACACTCATCCCCCATGACACAACCACCGGGCGCGGGGGCCGAATCGGTAGAGCACAGGCCTCGCGTGTGGAAGATCGCGAGTTCGCGAGTTCGGTTCCCGGTCGAGTCAAACCAATGACTTAAAAATTGATACTTGTCGCTTCCTAGCCTGGTGCTCAGCATTATTAGGATAGGGCAAGGCCTGTTTAGCTTGGTGTCAGGATAATGTGACTGAGTGGGATATCGGATCATGGTGCCGGCAGCCTGATTTCCCAGTGGGGCAGCACTATAAAATCGCCATGAGTGCATACTGTCACAAGTCGGTACCCGTCCTGATATGACCTTAGATGTTGCTAGGACGTAAAACAACAACAAACAAAACAAAACAAACCCATGACACAACCAGAACCAACAACCTTCTGATTGTGAGCTTTAAAATCCATAAGTGTCTTTTGAGACATAATTGATTGTATGCTTTTTCATTCTATGTAACTGGGCGCAGTAGCCGAATCGGTAGAGCGCAAGCCTCCCATGCGGAAGATCGGGAGTTCAATTCCCGGTCGAGTCAAACCAATGACTTACAAAATTATTACCTGTCACTTCCTATCCAGGCACTCGGCATTATTAGGATAGGGCAAAGACTGGTAGGCTTGGCGTCAGTATAATGTGACTGAGTGGGAGACCAGGTCTCACAGTGGGGCAGCACTATAAAGTCGCCATGAGTCACATGTCGGTACCCATCCTGATATGACCTTAGATGTTGCCAGGACCTAAACTCCAACAACCACATGTAGAATATTCTTTAAAATATGTAGAATATAGTAGAATGTTTTTTAGAAATAACACAAAACGTAAATTACAACAACCATAAATAACAATATACAAACAAAAGAATCGCGGATTTCCGCGAAATCGCGGAAAACCTTCATCCCTGTACTTACCTTTGACAACACCAGCTGCCCGTGAAATTCCTCGACATACGACTTGAGGAATCTAGTGAACTTCCGCATTCCGACAAGCTTACCGAGGTGTCGCAGTAAAAAGTACCCCTGGAAAGAAATGAAGAAAGGAAGATGTGTTAAAAATATATGAAGGAATGAGCCAATAACTTACCAGCCATTAAAGTTGCATAATCTGATGATTTCTTTTCCATATTTACTTTGATGAATATATTATTAGGTTGATTGTTATTATCCACTTTACTTTAACATCAGGTCATGTTGGTAGTTAGAGTTTTACATCCTGACAACATTTAAAGTCATATCAGGATGCGTACCGACTTGTGACAGTGCACATTCATGGCAACTTTACTGTGCTGCCCCACTGGGAGACCAGGTTGCCTGATATCCCACAGTCACATTATCCTGATACTGTGCTAACCAGTCCTTGCCCTATCATATTAATGCCAAACGCCAGGCTATGTATTGAGAATTATCAATTTTATAAGTCATTGGTTTGATTCAGCTGGAATTCGAACTCACGACATTCCCCACATCGATATCGATGAATATTGAGGGGGAACGATTACGTAATTTTCCGGTATAATCACTCATGATATACTACTCACATCTAGATGAAATGCACTAATAATACCGGAAGTCCAAATTGGTACTTGGAGCATTCATCAAAATTTGTTTCCTTCCTTTTTTCTTCTTTTTTTCTTGAAGATTTATACTGCCTATCATGGATAAGTCTGAATAGACTTGTTTTCACCATATTAGACAGTTTGTCAATAGAAAGCCTGAGCCTACACTTTTACCGACCCAAGGGATGTTTAACCTCCCACACCACATAGACATGGTATGAGAGCAACTGGCCTTTGATGATGCTGTAAGTTATACACAGCGGTGGAAATCCAAATTGGTAGAGGTGGGGGCACAGGGAATCGAACCACCGACCTTCAGATTAGGAGTCTGACCTAGAAAAAAGTCAGATACTCTAACCCTCCACCACAGAGAACATGTTTCCCCTTATTCGATGCATGCCAGAACATTTCCATCTAACTCCGGAAACTAACCATCAACGTGTACTGCAATATGGAATTCACTTGACGATAATATCAAATGTTCAAAAAAAAATTTAATGTTTCAACGAATGTATAAAAAGAAAATATTTAAGCTTTATCAGAGGGAAAACACATAGTAGTCTAGTACATAAATATTGAGATGTAATTTACAGTATTGAGGGTAATGTTTATATGCTTTTAACTTTTATTTTTCTATTTATTATTTCTATGGTATAAGCAATGTATCTGTGTTATTTTTAAATGGGGAAAGCACCTCATAAGTATTGTACTCCTGCTTTCTCCTTTTTCATGTGAAAAAATTACTGATATAAATATCAACTTGAGTGTACATTGATCATGTGGAAATAAATATATTATTATTATTACTAACAGTAGGCAATCCATCGTGTAGCTGACATCTGAATTCTACAACACAGTCATTAATCAAAATGTGTCAATAACAACAAGTATCAACATACATCATTCTCCGTCACTCACTACATTCCCGTTCACTACTCTATTCATCACTAAAATGATTTCTGTAAATACCTGGCAGCATCTACGGCTGAAGCATAAAACTTTTACACAAAAAAGGATTTCTGACGGATTTGACATGCTTTAATCAGGTTTGTTTTGAATTGATTTTAACTTTAGCTCGGGGGTGTGTGTGTGGCGGGGGGGGGGGGATGTTTCTAGACACAAAGCCAACTAGGTACCCACCTTGAGATAGTGAACTTGTGTGAACTGTTTGTGTGGATTGAGGCCGTTCTTTACATACATTACGGCGGAGTCAGCCTCCTCAGGGCCTGGGGTTCGATCCGGTCTGACAAACAAAGCAACAACCATTCACCTCTAGTGCGTAGAATGAAAGACCAACATGGACAACAAGACTGAATAATGAATGTGCCATCTTAGCGAAAAGCCACTCTCCCTTGAGGATATCACCTACACTTTGGGACCGGGCGGGGTGGCCGAATCGGTAGAGCGCATGCTTCCCATGCGGAAGGTCGGGAGTTTGAATCCCAACCGAGTCAAATCAATGACTTATAAAATTGATACTTGTCGCTACCTAGCATGGCACTCGGCATTAACAGGAGAGGACAAGGACTGGTTAGCACAGCATCAGGATAATGTGATTGTGTGGGATATCGGGTCATGGTGCAGTGCTGGCGGCTCGTCTCCCAGTGGTGCATCACTATAAAAGTCGCCTTGAGTGCGCACTGTTACAAGTTAGTATCCATCCTGATATGACCTGAGATGTTGCTAGGATGTAAAACAACAACAAACAAAGAAACAAACCTATACATTGGAAACACCGCTTCTCATCTGATGACCAAAGTTAAGCAACGTTGAGCCTTATCAGTACTTGGATGGGTGACCGCCTGGGAATATACAGCAGTGGTGCTGTGATCACTGGTGCCGTGACCAGGATCCTGTACAAGCTTTGCATTGTATGGTTGTTGAACCTACCATGTGTATGTATGTGTAAGTGCATTGCCTGTATGTAATTGTAAGCATTAAAAGACTTACAATTCCAGGGGGACGAGTGTAGTGGTCTGCACTGACCTCTCAGGCAAGTAACCACATAAACAGGTAAGCGTGGGTAGTGTGGTGATATCAGGGAGCCTAGGTGGTGTAATGATTAGCACATTGGCCCGGAGTGCAAAGAGATGTGGGTTCGAGTCCCGCTCTAGACACAATATTTCCCATTTTCATCACCCCCACGACAGTACTATAGACATCCTGATACAGGCTTATAGCCTACCTGCTAAATCAGTAATGGATAAATAATAGCTAAGCCTCCTCAGTACTTGGACGGGTAACCACCTGGGAATACACCAGGTTTTGTAAGCATCCGGGTACAGGCTTATAATAGCCTACCAACTCGGTTTTGTTTGCATATTAGGACTTTACGTCCTATCAACAATAAAGGTCATATCAGGAGCGGATACTGACTTGTGACAGTGCGCATTCCTGGCGACTCTATATAATTATAGTGCTGCCCCACATGGAGACCGGACCTTCTGTACCATGACCTGATATCCCACTCAGTCACATTATCCTGATACTAAGCACACCAGTCCTTTTATTATCGTAGTAATGGTGAATGTCAGGATAGGTAGCGACAAATATCATATTTTTACGTCATTGGTTTGACTCAGCTGGTCATGGTGCCACTGCCAGCCGCCTGGTCTCCCAGTGAGCAGCACTATACAGTTGTCATCAGTGTGCATTGTCACAAGTCGGTACCTGCTATAACCATAGATGCTGCCAGGATGTAAAACCCCAACAAACAAACCTGGCGACTTTATAGTGCTATCCGACTGGGATACCAGGCTGCCAGCAATATGATCTGAAATCCAACTCAGCTAAAACTGAGTTAACCAGTCCTTGCCCTATCCTAGTAATGCCGAGCACCAGACTACGTAGCGACAAGTATCAATGTTCATAAGTCATTGGTTTGACTCGGCTGGGATTCAAATTTCCCACCTTCTCCACAGGAGGCTGGGATTCAAATTCCCCACCTTCTCCACAGGAAGCCAGACGCGATAACTGAATGAGTTCAGCGTCCGCCTCCCGTTCTGGTAGGTAATGGGATTCAAACTCGCGGGCTCGAACCCTGGCCAAGTTAAACCAACGACTTAAAAATTTATACTAGTCGCTACCTAGACTGGCGCTCGGCCTTACTAGGATAGGGAAAGGTACTAGGATAGGGCAAGGAACAGTGGAATGAGGAAGACCAATTCTCCGCGATTGAAATTCCCCTTGCTTAATCAACTAATGTACCCAAACACACACACACATACACACACACACAATCTGCGCTCTAACCGAATTCACAACAGGGTCTACCTGTGTGACCTTAGATCGTTCCAGGACATAAAATCCCAACAGGCCCAATGTGTGAAGGTCACCTGAGTGTCTGAAGGTCGTCCTCTGTGGTGTCCATCTCGGCGGCCAGCACTCTGTGTCGGATGAGGGAACGCAGCTCTCCTCTATGAACCTCCTCAGTCTCCGACATCTGAAAGATACCCAACAGAGGTGTGTGTATACCAAGCAGACAAGATGGCCGACACACAGGAAGGGGCGGAGGGGGGCAGAGGGAGTGATTAGAGGGAGCCGTGGAGGTTTCACAAATTGGCAAACATGTTTAGGTTGGTTGTTGGAGTTTTACATCCTGGTAACATCTAAACGTCATATGAGGATGAGTATCAACTTGTGACAGTACACACTAATGGCAACTTTATAGTGCTGCTCTACTGGGAGACCAGGCCACTGTCAGCGCGGACTCCAGGTACTGGCAACATCTGAGGTGACAGCAGATGGGATGACCAGATGCGGTGGGCCAAATCGGTTAAGGGGCTGTCACATTAGGGTTTTTTGCGGGAGCGTACGGCGGCGTAGGCGCATTACGTCATATACGTCGGCATACGCCGCCATACGCTACGCGTACGCTACGCATAGGCCGTCATGTGCCGGCCTATGCAGGCATATGCCGTTGTACGCCGCCATACGCTTTCTCCCGTCCGTCCGTCCAAATTTTTTTGTGCATGCTCAAAGAATCTCGACCTATGGGAGCGTATGGTTCATACGCTACTCATACGCCGGTGTATGCTCCTCGTACGCCGGTGTACGCTCCTCGTATGCCGGTGTACGCTCCTCGTACGCTAGGGGTGCGCCGGCGTAGGTTACGTATACGCTCAACTTGCGTCACCAGCGTATCTCTAGCATATGTAGCGTACGCATAACCTACGAGTTACGTATGGGAGCGTACTCCTAGCATATGCACAGCGTATGCACAGCGTATGCACAGCGTATTCCAAGCTTATGCCATAGGTCTCGACATCGATCTTGACTCATACGCTACTCATACGCTACGCATACGCTACGCAAAAGCTACGCATACGCTACGCATAGGTTCCATGTGCCAATCAAAACTGTCAAAAAATGTCACAGTACGCTCTCATACGCTCCTCGTACGCTCCTCATAGGTTACACATACGCTCAAAACCACCCGAAAGGTCACCAAATGTCATCATAGGCCGGCACGCACAGGACCTACGTAGGTTTTCAATACGCTCCCGCCATACACCGTAATGTGACAGGGCCTTTAGAACTTAGAGCGCAGATTTTCCATGTGGAAAGTCAGGATTAAAATACCAGCCGAGTCAAACCAATGACTTATAAAATTGAGACTTGTTGCTACCTAGCCTGGCGCTCTGCATTAATAGGATAGGACAAGGACCTGGTTAGTACAGTATCAGGATAATGTGACTGTGTAGGATATCGGGTCATGGCAGATTCACAATATTAATATGCTCTAGAGGATTAAAATCACATAGGATTAATGCCACAAAAAATAAATATGACAGGGGATGAATGTGACATGAGATTAATGTGACAGGATGAATGTGACATGAAATTAACATGACAGGATGAATGTGACATTAAATTAATGTGACAGGATGAATGTGACACAATATTAATGTGACAGGATGAATGTGACATGAGATTAATGTGACAGGATCAATGTGGCATGAGATTAATGTGACAGGATCAATGTGACATGAGATTAATGTGACAAGAGGATTGATGTCATATAAATATATATTAATGTGACAGAAGATGTATGTCACATTACATTAATGTGACAATATTAAGGTCAAATAGTATTTAAGCCAAAGGATTAATGCAGCATAAGATTAATGTGACAGATTTAAAGCCACAGAAGAGTAATCCCAAATGAGATTAATGGCAAAAGGGATTTATGCCAAAAGGGATTAATGTAAAACAGATTAATGTAAAAGGGATTAATGTAAAAGTGATTAATGTAAAAAGGATTAATGTAAAATGGATTAATGTCAAAGGGATTAATGTAAAATGGATTAATGTAAACGGCATTAATGTAAAAGGGATTAATGTAAAAGGGATTAATGTAAAAGGGATTAATGTAAAAGGGAATAATGCAAAAGTGATTAATGTAAAAGGGATTAATGTAAAGGGGATTAATGTAAAATGGATTAATGTAAAAGGGATTAATGTAATGGGGATTAATGTAAAGGGGATTAATGTAAAACGGATTAATGTAAAACGGATTAATGCAATGGGGATTAATGCAAAAGGGATTAATGTAATGGGCATTAATGTAAAAGGTCTCGACATCGATCTTGACTCATACGCTACTCATACGCTACTCATACGCTACGCAAAAGCTACGCATACGCTACGCATACGCTACGCATAGGTTCCATGTGCCAATCAAAACTGTCAAAAAATGTCACAGTACGCTCTCATACGCTCCTCGTACGCTCCTCATAGGTTACACATATGCTCAAAACCACCCGAAAGGTCACCAAATGTCATCATAGGCCGGCACGCACAGGACCTACGTAGGTTTTCAATACGCTCCCGCCATACGCCGTAATGTGACAGGGCCTTTAGAACTTAGAGCGCAGATTTTCCGTGTGGAAAGTCAGGATTAAAATACCAGCCGAGTCAAACCAATGACTTATAAAATTGAGACTTGTTGCTACCTATCCTGGCGCTCTGCATTAATAGGATAGGACAAGGACCTGGTTAGTACAGTATCAGGATAATGTGACTGTGTGGGATATCGGGTCATGGCAGATTCACAATATTAATATGCTCTAGAGGATTAAAATCACATAGGATTAATGCCACAAAAAATAAATATGACAGGGGATGAATGTGACATGAGATTAATGTGACAGGATGAATGTGACATGAAATTAACATGACAGGATGAATGTGACATGAAATTAATGTGACAGGATGAATGTGACACAAGATTAATGTGACAGGATGAATGTGGTATGAAATTAATGTGACAGGATGAATGTGACATTAAATTAATGTGACAGGATGAATGTGACACAATATTAATGTGACAGGATGAATGTGACATGAGATTAATGTGACAGGATCAATGTGGCATGAGATTAATGTGACAGGATCAATGTGACATGAGATTAATGTGACAAGAGGATTGATGTCATATAAATATATATTAATGTGACAGAAGATGTATGTCACATTACATTAATGTGACAATATTAAGGTCAAATAGTATTTAAGCCAAAGGATTAATGCAGCATAAGATTAATGCGACAGATTTAAAGCCACGGAAGAGTAATCCCAAATGAGATTAATGGCAAAAGGGATTAATGCCAAAAGGGATTAATGTAAAACAGATTAATGTAAAAGGGATTAATGTAAAAGTGATTAATGTAAAAAGGATTAATGTAAAAAGGATTAATGTAAAATGGATTAATGTCAAAGGGATTAATGTAAAATGGATTAATGTAAAAGGCATTAATGTAAAAGGGATTAATGTAAAAGGGATTAATGTAAAAGGGATTAATGTAAAAGGGAATAATGCAAAAGTGATTAATGTAAAAGGGATTAATGCAAAGGGGATTAATGTAAAATGGATTAATGTAAAAGGGATTAATGTAATGGGGATTAATGTAAAGGGGATTAATGTAAAAGGGATTAATGTAAAAGGGATTAATGCAATGGGGATTAATGCAAAAGGGATTAATGTAATGGGCATTAATGTAAAAGGGATTAATGTAATGGGGATTAATGTAAAGGGGATTAATGTAAAAGGGATTAATGTAAAAGGGATTAATGTAAAAGGGATTAATGTAAAAGGGATTAATGTAAAGGGGATTAATGTAAAAGGGATTAATGTAAAAGGGATTAATGTAATGGGAATTAATGTAAAAGGGATTAATGTAATGGGGATTAATGTAAAAGGGATTAATGTAATGGGGATTAATGTAAAAGGGATCAATGTAATGGGGATTAATGCAAAAGGGATTAATGTAATGGGGATTAATGTAAAAGGGATGAATCTAAAAGGGATTAATGCAAAAGGGATTAATAATACATAACGGATTGTCCCATAGGATTAATTCTACAGAGCAGCATTGTTAGAGAGGATGAATACCTCCATAGCGGCAGCATGGATCGCATCTTCAGCAAAGGTGGCAAAGCCTTCACTGAGCCACTCTTCAGTCCAGTCGCGCGCTCCTATGAGCAGTCCAAACCAAGCATGGCTCAACTCATGGCCCAGCCTCACGTCCATACTGCCATCCGCCACAAGCAGTGACTGTGACAGGAACAGCAGACTGGGGCTGAAACCAGACGGGATGACCGAATGAGTCGTGCGCCCACTTCCCATATGGCATGTCTTGAGATTCAAAGAGTTAAAGATTCAAGCCCCGGCCGAGTCAAGACGATGATGTACAAATTTATACTCACCACTACATAGCGGTATTACTGGGTTTCAAGTGAGAAGCGGTGGAATGATAAAGAATAATTTCCGCGATTAATCAGCGAATGTACGAACATAAAAATGGGGCGGCAAAGTGCATCACGCGAAGAAACACATCTCAAGGACAGCTGGTCGGGCACCAAGCACAACTTAGGGACAATCAGCGGAAGAGGCGATACATAGGGGACATGAATAAAGTACGCCGGAGTGTAAGTGGCCAGGCAGCCAGATGGGACTTGCCTTCCTGGTGGGAGACACGCTAGTGAATTACCACGACAAGTCTAGTCTGCCTGCTAACTCACAGTCACAGAGCAAGATGCAGTCTTGGCCAGTTCTTATCCAGTTATTGATAATAAAAAAAATTGAATGGAGAAAGAAGCTTACTGAATGGCATAAAATGAGTAAACCATATTACAATGTTATATATTCTCCACGCCAAAGCACCGCTCGCAATATGTTTCCACCAGCTTTGTGAACATTTCATTTGTTGCAATAAAATTATCTTTGCTTGTTGGGGTTTACATCATGGCAACATATAAATAACGTCATATTACGATGGGCACTGAATTGTGATAGTGTGCACTCATGGTGACTTTATCGTGCTGCCCCACTGGGAACCCAGACTGCCACCACCATGACTGGATACACCACTCAGTCACATTATGTTGATACTGAGCTAACCAGTGCTTGCCCTATCCTAGTAATGCTAAGCATCAGGCTAGGTAGCGACAAGTATCAATTTAGTAAGTCATTGATTTGACTGGGCCAGGTTTTAAACTCCCGACCTTCCGCATGTGAAGCCTGTGCTCTACCGATACGACCACCCCATCCGGTGCAATAAAATAAAGAAAGATATTGGAAAACAAAATAAAAATTTAATTTATTTGCAATCATTTATAAAGTTTTATTCACCTACTAAAATACTGAGCATTTCATGCAAGATCAAAATATGTGTGGGGGCCATTTTTTAATATCTAGTTTCAAACAAAAAATTCGAAAATAAATTCGAGAAGGAAAGAGAGGAGACAAATCAAAAAAGGGAAAAACGAGATGAGAGAAACAAAAAAGAAGAGAGAGAAGAGCGACGAGAAGAGAGGAGAGAAGAAATACAGAGGGAAAGAGAGTGTGTGAGAGAGAGAGTACATATATATAATATTATTAATAGCATTAATTGGATTGATTGATGATGATTTTATGCTATGTCAGCAGCGAAGGACATTCATGGCAAAATACAAGAATTTATTCTGGCACTTTGGTTTTCCTAGAAACTAACATATTGCAAAATTGAACATCTAGCAACTCTATTCCACATGTGTTCATTAACTCTTACAAGCACAGTAGCATACATGTACAGTTAAATCCCGGTATAATGTGATCGTTGGAATTCATCACATGCCATCGCGACAACAGTGGCGTCATGCTAAATTGGTGTTCAGGTAACTGTATTACCTTTGAATACACCCCACCCCGCCAGTTAAGGGGAAAATACCCGAATAGGTATCAGGCCGCCAGTTAAAGTTGCATGGTCCAATGGCATTTGAATTGTTGTCTTATTTTTTAGATAAATATATCAAATTGACCGTTACAACAAGCTACTAATCATTGGTCGTAATGCTTCCCCTCAAACTACTCCGCCCACCCCACCCCCCCACCCCACCTACACCAACCACCGGGAAGCCCGCGACTTCGAGCCCCACCTCCGCGACGTTGTCACAACAGAGCTCGCCCACAGCGCCTTCGCCGGTCCCTTCCACGCCCCTCCCTTCGACAAGCTTGTCAAAAGTCCTGTGGCTATGACCAGATGGTCATCTCGCGGTGACCACGTCATGTGAGATGACCCTGCACAGTAGGCCTACTTGGTTGGGGGGGGGGGAGGCTAATGAGGTCACGAGATTGGCCTAGTTGGTTAATGGCCTCCCTGCATAATGGGTGTTTCAAAGTGAGTGTCTCAAGGGGTGAGCTTATAAATTCACTGGTTATTCTGTATATGCTGTCCCAAATCATTGGCTAATACACCAGTATCTAAGTTGGATATATAGGATCAAATGCAAGTAGTTGTTTTAATTTTGACAAAATTATATTTCATCGGACCATGCAACTTTAAGTTAGTGACATCTATCGGCGGAATCTGGAACCTATTCACAATCTATTCGGGTACTTTCCCCTTAAATGGCAGGGGTGTATTTAAAGGTAATTCAGTAAACTAAGCCCAAATTTAGCATGACCCCACTGATTTCGCGATGAAATTTTTATGAATTCCAACGATTGCGTTATACCGGGATTTCACTGTACATGTGTGCGATGTAGGAGGGTAGAGGGGGTTGCTTACTTGGCGAGGGCCATGTCCTGCACACAGGCCGGGTAGATGAGCAGGTCGACGCACCGGAAAGGGAACGCCCCGAGGAGATGCTGCACTGCGCGGCAGCAGCGCGCCCAGTGCGCGCCGAGCATGCGCACTGCGCGACGCAACAGGGTGCGCGGTGCGAACACGCGGCCCGGCAGCACGGCGCGACGCGTGAACCGCACGTCACATCCGGGCTCGTGCGCGCATGTCACGCACGGCGGGCTGGGGGCGAAGGGTGGGGGGTGGAAGAGGAGGCGGTGGGTTTGGAAGTTAGGGGTTTTATTGGGGGTGAGAGGTGGGGATAAAATAAAGATTATTCGACACGGAATTTTACAATAAAATGTACATATTTATATGTATAAGGGATGAAAGTGGTCTCCGGGGAAAAAAGCGGAAATGCTGATATTCTCCCATAGGCTTAGCATTGTCAGGGAATCGCTAAAAATTCCCGGAAGTCGGGTTTCATACATATTGGTATATGCTGATAGTGATGCGCTGTTTGAAGCATGTATTAGTGGTATACGCTGCTAGTGCTGTGGCATTTGCACCACATATCGGTATAAGCTGATAGTGCTGCGGCATTAGAAGCATGTATTAGTAGTATACGCTGATAGTGCTGTGCCGTTTGAAGCATGTATTATTAGTATATGCTGACCCTGCTGCGGCGTTTGAAGCCATTAGTAGTATACGCTGCTAGTGCTGCGGCGTTTGCACCACATATTAGTATACGCTGATGGTGCTGCAGCGTGAAACAACGTATTGGTTGGTTGTTAGAGGTTTACGTCCTGGCAACATCTAAGGTCATATCAGGACGGATGCAGCTACAGGAAAAATCCCGGAAATCCGCGAAATCGCGGAGATCTTTCTTCCCTGATATATACAGTAAAACCTCTCTAAATTGACCGACCTTGGTACCGACTTTAAGTGGTCGATTTAGGGAGGGGGTCGGTTTAGGGAGTTAGAATATTGTTACAATGATATTGTTGGGACCCAAATATAGCGATCGATATAGGGGGGGGGGGGGGCTCGATCTGTGGAGGGGTCGGTATAGAGAGGTTTTATTGTATATACATTTCAGCAGTACAGTGAGTGAGGATAACGGCCACTGAGGTGTGGTCAAGCAGGTGGTGCCACGTGGGGTGGTCATGAGGTACCAATAGATAACCTAATGAGTAGGTGACCAGCCGATGACTTAGTGGTTGGGGAGTAGATGGATCTTCTGGCTTATTATACTCATATAATGACTTATACAACATATATATAGTTTTATTGTATTACACATGTGATGCATAAGGCATTATGCGAGTATATAGGCACGGAAGGGAATTATTATTATTATTATTATTACATAAGGAGAAGCTACAGTACAGAACAATATATATACTTAGATATCTATATATTTAGATATACATAAATGTAGTTATACATTGTATATACATATATATTTACAAATACACATATGAATACTGAAGAGAGGCACGTCATTGGTTATGTGTGCGATAGGTCGTGGCACTTCAACACTTTTGCAGGCAGCTTTCATGAAATGAAATGGAGAGCGGCAGTCAAGTAATGAAAGCAGTCTTTGTCGCAACGCGACCGACAGCAAGATGAGGTCGTGGATGAACAGAAAACAAAAAACATTTATTTCCCCATCTCTTATACTTGTATAATGCATTATACATCACATATATATATGCGCCCAGCCAGGCAGAAAGTAGACACCAGTGCACTCATTCATCAATTTATTTGTGGCTTTCCTATTAAAACTCAACCGGCTTCGACATGACCTAGTTAACATAGCAATGGTGTATTGTGCATAGCCTCAACTGGTGTGTATGCACAAATTATTTACGATGCTTGCATTCCAAACATCTCCAAAGTTGGTCAATTATCATAAAAGTTACTCTGAACGAAAGTCGTTAGGGTATTATTGTGAATGGGATGCATTGATTTTTTAAATATGGAAATATTTGTAAAGCAATGGATTATGCAACTTTTAAATTGCTCACTTCTCATCAGCTTGGCTTGCATCTTCAGCTGCCAGCACATGGTGCTGCCAGAAGCCGACTGCAATGGCGAGAGTGTGCGCCGGGAGGGGAGAGCTGCAGCTGTGGTACCACATCACTGTGGTGTCGCCACCTGGAGGAAAGATAGCAAACTACTTAAAGTTGCAAAGTCCGATGAAAACATCAAATTTTCAAAACAAAACCACTTATCTAAATTAGATTCAAGATATCCAACTTAGATACTGGTGCAGTTATTAAGCATTTGTTTCTGCTTAGACGTCAACTTAATAGAACTTGTCACACTCACAGTTTTGGTGTGCTTGCCAACATTAATTTGGCATGTTTTTGCATCAAATATCTCCAGAATTAGCCACTTAAATTAAAAGTTACTTCAGAGTAAAGTAAAGTAGGCTACAATGATTAATCTAATGTACTTATCTCAGAAAATGGCAAACACTTAGAACCATCGGACTATGCAACTTTAAAGTTACATGTATAGTCCGATGGTTTTGATTTTCTGCCATTTTCCGTGATAAATATATTAGGTTGACCGTTATCTACTTTATTTTAGTTTGGCGTAACATTAATTTTAAATGTTTTTTTTTTTTTTTAGAGATATTCGAATAGAAAACCTGCCCAATTAATTTTGGCAAGCATGTAAAAATCTTGACACCATAGGCTTCAGCAGAAACAGGTTCTATTTAAGTGACTTTAGTAATCCCTATGTAGCAACAAATGCTTAATAGTGCACCTGAATTAAGTAGGATATGTAGGACCAAATGTAGGTAAATGTCTTGGTTTTGAAAATTGATGTTTTCATCAGATTCTGCAGCTTTAACACACCACCATCACAGACAAAAAAAACACAAATCTATATATATACATGTATACATGGCAGTTGTAAACCACTGCCTTGTGGTACAGGTTCTTGACAGAACCGAAGGCTAAGGGAGCAAACCCTAAACAGAAAACCATGTCACTGTGGCAGCATTAAGGGCAGTTGATGTATGGAACTCCCAACATCTCGCGACCAGCCACTGCAGGGACAAATAGTTTTGCGCCTGTCTTGACATGTTCTTGCCAGTGTGAAACCTCTATTTGCTCCCCGAGAGAGTGCCTCTGGTAACTTGCAAAAGCCAGCAGCACTTCAACACTTTTGCAGGCAGCTTTCATGAAATGTCTCCCGTGCAATTGTGCTATCCAGCCTACTATACGGGGGCCGAGGCCTGGACAGTGTACAGACGACAAGTGAAAAAGCTGCATGCCTTTATGATGTGACACCTGCGTTCAATCATGAGGCTAACCTGGAAGGACAAAGTGACAAATAAGGAAATACTCGAACGGACGCGGATGCCCTCTATGGAAGATCTTCTGATCAAAAAGAATCTCCGGTGGACTGGACACCTCATGAGGATGTCATCAGACAGGCTACCAAAGCAGATCCTCTATTCTCAACTGTCTTCTGGTTACAGAAAGAGAGGGTGCCCTCGTCTCTGGTTCAAGGATACCATCAAGAGAAACCTGAAGCTGAGAGACATTAAGACCGACTCATGGACGCAACTCTCACAGCAGAGAGTTAAATGGAGAGCGGCAGTCAAGTAATGAAAGCAGTCTTTGTCGCATCGCAACCGACAGCATGATGATGATGATACATGTATATATGCATGTGCATACATGTATGTGCATATATGTATGTGCATATATGTATGCGCATATATATGTATGGCAATAGGACGTAAAACAACAAACAAACAACAACCAACAGCAATATATGTATGTGCACATATGCATATATATATGTGCATATATATGTAGACACATTAACAAGATTTACATTTCAAATTGTACGCATGGATAGGTCTTTATTTCGAGCGGTCACTTCCACCTAATGCATCTTTTCCGTGAGCATGCGCAGTTAGCTGCTACTCAGAAGATTAGTTCATACCACTACCATCAGAGGGTGGGTTGGTGCTGGAAATCCTCTATGAAACCTTTTCTTCCGCAGGGCATACAACTGTGAGTCGCTACTTACAACATTAGTTCATGTTACTGCCATCAGATGGTGGGTTGATAATGGAAATCTTCTACCGGACCTTTTTCCACAGGAAATGCAATATTGAGCCGCTACTCACATTAGTTCTAACAACTGCCATCAGAGGGTGGGTTGGTGGAGGAAACCCTTCCTATAAGACCTTTTCCACAGGGCATGCAACAGTGAGGCGCTACTCACAACAATAGTTCTTACAACTGCCACCAGAGTCCGGGTTGGTGGTTAACGTGACCTCTGACCCCGATATGTATTCGGTGTACCATTATCAGACGCTTAAGGGTCGTCAAGCTTACCGTCGTCCTTCGATGCCGGACATGCGCACTGCTCAGATTTCGAAGGGACGGTGGCGCCATCTCGTGTGAAGGTTCCTGGCTGGTCAGAACTCATGAGGACTGTGGCTCCCTTTGGTGAGGAGACACGGCATTGCCATGTGGACAAGTTTCCGTATTCTGCCGTCGGGAACAGGGCGCGGTTATTCACCCACATGGCCGCCGTAAACACGCAGGGACTGCAAACAAAATAGTAAACATACCCCTACTTTAAACAGTGTCGGGGTGGGGTGGGGGGTGAAGGGAAACACCACACCTAGAGCGATGCTTGAACCTATAGTATAGGCTACTTCTCTCATTCCAGGGTAAGTGTCCTAACCATTAGTCCATCTAGGTTCCCTGATGTAATGGGGACCTTTCATGAGCCATTTCTCTCGCTATACACTTGGTGGCAGCACCTGTTCCTGGTCCAAGTCGGCCAGCATGGTAGGATAGAAGGGTGTAGGTGTGGGTGTAGGTGTGTGGTGGTGGTGGTGGTGGTTTAGGGATATGGTAGGTATGTGTGTGGTGGGTGTGTGGGTGGGTGTTGGGTGTGTGTGGTGGGGGTGTAGGTGCATGTGGTTGAGGTGTAGGTGTGTGTGGTGGTGTAGGAGTGGTGTGCATGGTGGGGGTGTAGGTGTGTGGTGGGGGTTTAAGGGGTACTGGGGGTATAGGTGTGTGTGGTGGGGTGTAATGGGTATAGGTGTGTGGTGGGGTGTGTTGCGGGGGTTTAGAGCTGTGGTGGGGCTGTAGGTGTGTGGTGGGGGTTTAGGGATGCAAAAGATTGTGAAGTACCACTCTGCAAGACACCCCGACATATCCACCACAAACCACCAACACCCCCACCACACACACCATCAACCCCCACCACACACACCGTCAACCCCCACCACATCGCTAGGCCCCCACCCCACCATACCCACTCACCACACACCCCTAAATCCTCATACACCCCCACCACACACAACAAAATCCTCACCCCACCCCTACACCTACAACTCCACCACACAAACATATGCCCCCACCACACCCCCAACATACACACCTACACCCACTACACCATACCCGCTCACCACTACACCCCCACCACACCCCCCTAAATCCACACACATACACACCAAAATCCTCACCACACCCCGACACCTCCACAACACATGAGACCGGCATGGTGCGCCATCTGACGAGATGCAAACAGAAAGGTCCCCATCAGTTACTCCTGCAGCACTGTCTATGTGAAGGCGAAAGGACGGCTATGAGAAAAAGTGTCGGAAGGCTGTATTATAGAAATAACCACATGATTTTTCAATATATATAATAAGCCAAATATATTGTTCAAATATGCCGACATATCTATTGTCATGGGGGGTGAGGAAAATGGGAAACATTGCGCCTAGAGCTGGATTCGAACCCACATCTCTTTGCATTCCAGGCCAGTGTGCTAACCATTACACCACTACCCATCCTACTAGCGGCTCCCTGAGAGTCAGCTACACATCATCCCCCTGGAATTGTAGCTAAATGCGGCATTACTTGAGCAGCCTATATCCACAGGGGCACAACCATACAGCAGTAGCTTTAAGATCCTGGAGGTGAAAATGGGAAATTGCGCTAAGCGGGATCGAACCACATCCCACCGGGCCGGTGCAACCTACCATTCCCATCCCACGCCTACCTGTCTAGGGCTCCTGAGAGTCGCGACACAATATGCCCCTGGGGCATATGTGTGTGATGGCGCTGAGTGCACGGCAAGCGTCCATCTGCGGAATGCGGCAAAATGCAAGCATCGATCCCGGGTGCTCAATGTCTGAATGCGAATGCGCAAGTGGCGCTACGGGCGTTGTGCGTATGAGCGCGCGAAAACAAGAACTTTGACTTTCCTTCACAAATTTGGAGACAAACAAAATAAAAAATGGCATGGGTATCTATGCCACATACCGCATACCACGTATATGGAATCTTAGCTTAAAACTAATAATAACACCGACTTACTTGTCGTCTTGGTCCTTCGCCCATCTCACCGAGTTCCCTTCGGGCATGGTGACGTACACGATTTTGATAAGACGAGGAAAATGCGCGTATTCTGTCACCCCGTCCTGCCACACCTTAATGCACCATTTCTCAACCAGGTGGCGCATCGGCACCGTGCGTCGCCCTGCGTCGTCGCAGAGCTGCATGTACATGGCCATAGACTCTACACTGGTCCTCTCGTCCAAGGATACCCTGACAATGTCCCGCAGCTCTTCGACTGTCACCTCTACCTCGTGCACACTTGATACTTGGAGATCGCATGCGTCCAGGACCAGTGTCACTGGCACCAGCTCCTTAGGCTTTCCCTCAGAGGGGCTGGCACGTGCTGTGGTGTCATGCAAGTTGGTTGTTGTTGTTGATGTTGATGTTGCTGTTGTTGGTGTGACATGAATTAGTTTGCCATGGCAATGTGCATCCAGTCGTTGTCTCTTGACATCGGGGACACTGTCGTGCATGACCTCACTATCGTGCATGACCTCACCCACATGCATAATGACTTTATCGTCATGCATGACCCCACTGCAATGCCTAACCTCACTTCCATACATGACCCCACTTTCGTGCATGACCTTACCCTCATGCTTGATGACCTTATCATCGCACATGACCCCCCTGTCGTGTATGACATCAGTGTCGTGGATGATCTCACGCCCATGCATGGTGACCTTATCCTCATGCATGACCCCACCACCGGGCATGACCTCACCCCCATGCATGACCCCACCACTATGTCTAACCTCACTTTCATACATGACCTTACCCTCATGCTTGATGACCTTATCATTGTACATAACCCCACTGTCGTGTATAACCTCACTGTCGTGCATGACCTCACCCCCATGCATGATGACCTTATCCTTATGCATGACCCCGCCACCATGCATGACCTCACCCCAGTCCCGCTTGCCACTGCTGCGCCCAGCACACACCTGCATGGATACCTCAACCTGGGCATGCGCACCTGTTCTTCCACCCCCCTCTGCCTCTGATTCGGTTGCTGCTTCACGACACATGTCTGCCATCTGTTGTTGGTACTCCCTCAGGCTGAACACCTGCCTGTTGTCGGAGCTGCTTCGCGCAGGGTTCAGAAAGAGGTAAATGCAACCCGAGAATGTGTGTTGGTCCATGTGGCAGTTGAGGTGCATTACGTAGTGGTAGAGGTGGAAGGCTTTAGAGTTGGCCATGAGAGGCAGGTCGTGCACATGATCGGCGGCCATTGTGGATGAGAGGGTGGTTTTTGTTATTTATATTAATATTATATAGCAGTTTCAGATGATTGGCGTGTTGCAGATGTTATAGAATTGTAGATTAACTGAATCTGTGTGAACAGTTACCGTGCGCCTTTCTAACAAATGTCACTATGATGTGTTATAGTTATTTGTTGTCTTCACTGAACATTATACAGTAAAACCTCTATCTATCTATCGACCATGGGACCGACTTTAAATGGTCCATTTGTTGATATCAACTTGTGTGTACATTGATCATGTAGAAATAAATATATTATTATTATGCTAGGTTTTTAATTTACATAGTATATGGCTAATTCGTTTGTGATGGAGAGAAAGGCCTTAATTACAGATACACTGAACTAATTAATATACTCTCAGACAGTGAACTAGTAAAATTATATCGGAGTAAAAGACAACTGATCGACCCCTCCCACTTCTCACTTTTCAGTGATATCAATTGTCCAAGATATTTGTGGAGTGCTCCGGTACTGAAATATAATCGAGAAAATTTCAATTAGATTTGTTGGGTTTGGGGGATTATTATTACTTTTATTTTGTTTTAATCTTTTCATAAACAGGCGGCTAAGAGGTCCAAGGCCTATCATAGCTGTATCCTATTGATTGATTTATACTATATAAGTATAGACTAGTCTAGACCCGTATTCTATAGCCTAGTATAGCCTATAGCATAGGTTGTATAGACTATAGTATACACTGTATAATACAGTCCACTTTTAAAGTCGCCAGCTATCCGCCGCGTGGAAAACAAACGAACTCGGGAATGCGCCGGCGGCGATTTGTATATTCGGGTGTAATCGATTATTCAACTCGGGTCACTCGAGCCACTGTTTTGTTTACACTCGGCGATTCGACGCTGATCGAGCTGCTACGTTAATATCGCTTGGAATTTAAGGTTAATTTAATTAAATTTCATTATTTTAGTATGTAATTCTGTTAAATATGATCGCATTCAATAGATTTCGGCGTAAAAGCGGCCCGTCGTGGCTTCTGCGCATGCGCGGATCGCCGAGTGTAAACAAAACAAATAGCAGTGATCGCCGCAACCTGCGAAAATCCGCGCATGCGCAGAAGCCACGATTTGTTTACTTTACATTCGTCGATTCGACACTATTAATATCGCCGCCAATGCGGCGGTAGCCTTAATAACGCTTCGAATTTAGGGTTAATTTAATGAAATTTCACGATTTGAGTATGTAATTCTGTTAAAGTCGCCAGCTATCCGCCGCGTGGAAAACAAACGAACTCGGAATAGTACAGATTTGTATATTGGGGTGTAATCGATTATTCAACTCGGGTCACTCGAGCCACTGTCGTGGCTTCTGCGCATGCGCGGATTTTCGCACGTTGCGGCGATCACTGCTATTTGTTTTGTTTACACTCGGCGATTCGACGCTGATCGAGCTGCTACGTTAATATCGCTTGGAATTTAAGGTTAATTTAATTAAATTTCATTATTTTAGTATGTAATTCTGTTAAATATGATCGCATTCAATAGATTTCGGCGTAAAACATTGCCGCTGGCGTTATGCTTCTGCGCATGCGCGGATTTTCGCACGTTGCGGCGATCACTGCTATTTGTTTTGTTTACACTCGGCGATTCGACGCTGATCGAGCTGCTACGTTAATATCGCTTGGAATTTAAGGTTAATTTAATTAAATTTCATTATTTTAGTATGTAATTCTGTTAAATATGATCGCATTCAATAGATTTCGGCGTAATCGGTCCCTAACACTGCCGGGCACAAGCTGAGAACCAGCGAATCTTGTTACTGTGTGAGCCTGTTGCCGGCACAATTTCAGCCAATCACAGCGCAGCTTTTGCATTGCAAATGGCCGCCGCCTATGGGGGCGGCCATCTTGAAGACAACAAACTGCCATTGCAGTTCAGACTAGCACTGCCCTGGTCCCATACTCTCCCCACACATACTTGGTTCATTTAAACAAAAAAACTAAACAAGATTGTGCTTGGAGAGCATTTGTCGGAGTACGCACAGTGTCCCAGCGAGCTATAGCTGGTCCCTTTAATGTTATATTACGACTTTTACGTATTTCCGGATTGCAGCGAACTAACAGTAGCAGAAACACACATAATCCTATACCACAGGTTTATACACTAATTATGATCCCAACAATGGGTTTCACAAGCCATATTTACACATCATAATGATAAACCCACTAAAATAAACACGCCCACGTGCTGTAATCTTCAAAATAAACAAACACACGTGGATGCCGATAGTTCAATCAGCATATTATCGCCTACTTCTGTCAACGTGGCTGGATTTGTTTATGGTTGTGTATGTTTTTCGCCTTATTTAAGTTTCTATGCATAGCACACCTACCTGACGTATTCATCCTGATTCTATTACTCTGGCCTGTATCATACACCCTGTACATTACACAGTCCACAGATACTGTGGTTCGACAGAGAAAGAACAACAATGTGTTCGCTGGTTCTCAGACAGATGCCGGCAGAGAATGCGGCAACCAGCTGAGTGTATGACTTAACTTGTTCTGGGTGAGCCTTTCATGTTTTGGTTGGAAACTCATTTTAAAACAGCTGTCACGCCGGGTATAAGCGGAGAGAATGTAGCTGGAAGAACTTTGGTAAATGTTTACAAGTTATGCCTGGTTATCTCGGTAAAAGTTTAATTATTCCCTTGTGGTGCGAAACAAAGCAGTATAGCACCTCATGTGGCTACCGCAGCAGTACGGGATGAATCTGTTATCCATTATCTATACTCACTAGTCTAGTGACTTATTAATTCAATAATTGACTTTGAAAACAAAATGCTTCCTGAGTCCTCCTTGTCGAAACACTTCATTCTTCAACAAGTTCAAGTTTTTTGACTGTTTGTGACACTGACACTGGTCACTGCCAGTGTGTCACAAGTCACACTCACAGACACAGTTAATAGCCTGAGTAGCCTCAGTAGGGGTGAATGACAACCATGCTTAAATCCGAGCAAAGATTTGCTTCAGTAAGAATTAACTCCGGATGTGGTGGTTTTACTTTTAGTGCGCGGTTTATAAATATCTAATATGAATAAGCAATGCTTAGGACCGACCCACCGATATTCAATTCAATTCAATTTTTTTTTTTTTTTTTTGTGTAAATATAGTTTATTCATTGAATAAAGTCTTTTGTCAGCGCCGTGGCACTGGTCTTCCAGCCATGTGACAATACAGTTATTTTCAATATATGCAGCTATCCCAAATCAGCTGAAATAACAATATCAAACATTCAAAGATTTACATATGGTATAGTTTGACAATTCACATACAAAAATAGCAGTTATATGTTGTATTTCTACACACTTGATACATACATGTGTATTGATTAGACCTTTACATTACGGAGTGGTTAGGTACATAGTTTTCCTTCATAGGTTTGTATGCCTACTATGTTGTGAATTGCAAAACTATCATGTTGTTGGAGTTAACATTTTGAGATGGAGTGAGTGTTAGTAGAATGGTTTGTTTATTCTGTTAGATAGAGTGTGGTTAGCTTATAGGGTTATGCTTAAAAGGTTAATACCTCAGGTGTGTTTTTTAACTACATGAAGTAGTTTGAGTAAGTAGGTTGTTAGTAATGATGGGATAAACAATGCTTGGAGGATTGTATGTTTCAGTCATTTAGTAGTCTAGTACAGACTTTATTAGTGTCTATGTTTGTACAAAGACCCCATAATACCAAGACAGCTCACTCAGCCTGTACTGTGTAATCAAAATGATCAAACCCACCACGTGGTGCGCTGGCCGTTCCCCCGGCTAAACAGATGCCACAATATATGCACAAATGTATATATAAATGTGAAAGCTGTGTGACGATGGCGACGATGATGTGTGCCTGTTCATAGCAATCCGATATTGATGTGTATTCACGCTTACCCGCCTCATGCATGATATAACCGTATGTGTTTACATGTGAAACACCGACCAGCAGCTGGGTCAATCAAACCCACCACAAGGTGGCACCGCAAAAGTTACATCACATGGGAGAGATAGGGAGTGAGCCGCCCCAGTACCATAGGGCCCCCGGTCTATAGCAATACTACCAGACTGATACACCTTTCCGAATTTGCTGGGCAAATAATTTGTACGGTGGATAACTTGGTTTGTTGGCAGCAGGCAAAGGAGCGCATGGGGTGGTGGGAGGGGGTAGGGTGGCCATAGGTGCTTATAATAGATAGCTAATTAAATATGGCGACCTCATCACTAAGCCTGTAGAAGGGCCTGATTGGCTTGGTGAAATCTTACCAGGTTCTTGAATTCTAGTTGTGTTTGTGCATGTCTAATTCTGACTGGGAGTTCATTCCATAATTTGCTGCCTTTGTAGATAGGGGCTCTTGTCAGTCTATTTGTGAGTGGTTTAGGAACTTTGAGGAGTGTAGCATCCCCCTGCCTGGTAACTCTGGTAGTATGGTCTATGTAGTTTTCATCCTTGGCTCTGATAAACATAAGAGATAGCAGATGTGCATCTCTCCTTTGGCTCAGGTATGTGATATTCGATCTAGTGTGCATCTCATTCACTGAGAGAACTTTGTCCCTATATACTGTTCTAAGAGCTCGGTTTTGAGTTCTCTGTAATTTATTTTCTTGTTGTTTTGTTAAAAGGCCATAGATTAGATCATTATAATCTATTATTGGCAGTATAGTTGCCTTATACAGTTTGAGCGCTGTGTTCTCACTCATGTAGCATCTTATTTTTCTAAAGGTTGTCATTCTCATACCTAGAATTTGGTTCAGCCTCGATAGTTGCTGGTTCGCATTCAGTGTAGAGTCAAGTGTGGTTCCTAAGTATTTGTACGAGTTCACTTCTCTTAGCACTGCATTGCCTATACATAGCTCTATATTTTGCGCGTGCGATATTCTAGATTTTGTTCCAAATATCACATATTCTGATTTTTGTGTCTTTAAGGTAAGTCTGTTATCAGCACACCAAATATTGACCTTTTTTAACACCTTGTTTACCATAGTAGCTGCCATAATAATGTTTTTATTGTGCACTGTGAGGACAGCATCATCCGCAAAAAGTGTGAAATTAGCACTGGTAGACAGCAATGGTAGGTCATTAATAAATATCAGAAAGAGGGGTGGTCCCAAAGTGGAACCTTGGGGCACTCCTGTTCTGACAGTTCTCGTGGAGGATTCTGTATTATTAATTTTTGTGACTTGTTGTCTATTGTTTAAGTAGTTGGATATGAACCTACATGATCTTTTTCCCAGTCCAGCTCTTTTGATTTCAGACTCAGGATTATGGTAGTTACATAATTTGGTATAACTACAGCAAACGTATTTTATGATTTTTTTTTTACTCCTCTCGCGGTGTTCAATTTGAAATTCTATCAACTCGGGTGACCCGAATACGGCCGTCGTTTCCGCGAAGTAAACTATTAAAGGCCCTGTCACATTACGGCGTATGGCGGGAGCGTATTGAAAACCTACGTACGCCGTGCTGGTGCCGGCCTATGATGACCTTCGGTGAACTTTCGGGTGGGTTTGAGCGTATGGGGGACCTATGAGGAGCGTATGGGAGCGTGCTGTGACATTTTTTGACAGTATGGGCCATACGCCCTCATAGGTCGAGTTTTTTTTAGCATGCACACACAAATTTGGACGGACGGATTTATGAAAGCGTATGGCGGCGTATGACTCGTACGCTTCACATAAGCCGGCATCTGGCGGCGTATGAGTAGCGTATGCATAGCGTATGAGTAGCGTATGCCGACGTATATGACGTAACGCGCCTACGCCGCCATACGCTCCCGCCATACGCCGTAATGTGACAGGGCCTTAATATTTCATTTGTGCACCCATGTTTATGCCAAATTGTTATTTATTTCTTTTAATTTTGAATAAAATCTAAGTTTTGAACTGCACGTATTGGCAAATTCTATGGCAGCGGGCATTTGTTTTGATATATTATTAACCAATAGCTGACCCCGAATACCTTCAATTGGGCCTATGGACTTAATGCCTTGACAAGGCCGCTGCAGAGTACCACAGAGGAACACATACACTGGTCCCAGTGACGTCATCACACCATATATGGAAGGTCTGTGGGGAGGGACCAGTGTACGTGTTCTTCGATTCGACGTGTGCTACTCTGCGGCGGAGCATCATTAAGGCATTAGGCCAATTGCTGTCGTCCATCCTGCTTGCTCCGTACCGAATGGCGATTTCCGTTTCCGTTTGCTGGATTTTTCTTGGTTTCTCGGTATGAGTTTACAAATGGCAGCGCCCATACAGTGCTATTTCCGTTTCCGTTTGCTGGATTTTGGCGAAGTCATGTTCAGTAAGAGTATTGTTTATGTATTTGTATATATATCTACATGCGTTAGTCTTAAGCCTCCCCGTGGGTGGGTCGGTATTAACACTATTTAGAAATGCAATGCCAATATATATGTTGTTATGTGCTAAAAAAATTCAAACTCCTTCAATAATAAAACAAAAGGCACCACTGGAAAGCGCTTGAAAATCCCTTTAAAATGACACCAAGATTTTGAGAATAGGTGGAGTATTGAGGAAGTTATTGCATTTTCCATCTCTAAAATTGGTCTTTATTTTCTTCCATTAAATTAAGGTAAAACTAAAAGCACTAGATTTCTGTGACCAAAATCGGTGACTTTTATGGGAGAATGCATGTAATGTCTTTAATAATTGAGATATCTAGATGAAATTTGGACTGAAGCTATTTTAGGGCATGTTCTTTTGATAGGACATAAAACCCAACAAACAATATATGATTATGAGAATAATTGTTTAGGTCGAATCCCGTTCTTATATGACCTTAAATGTTGGTAGAATATAAAACCCAAACAAGAAAGCCAGACATGAGCGACAATATTATAGCCACAACAAGCAGAGTTGGTGAAACCTTACTTCCAACATTTTTCCCGCGATTCCCAGACAATGCTAATCCTATGTGGGGAGGGGGGGCGGGATCCGCATTTTCGCGGAAATTCGACCTAATTTCCGAGTTTTTTTGCCGGATACTACTTTCATCCCTGATTCCCAGAAAATAGGATTTTTCAAGACACACCAACCATGACTAGAGTTATATTTGGTCATGATAATTGTGAATAAGAAAAGTTATGTTGCTGATGTAACCAAGGATTTGATATATATATAAGCATGGCAAAGCGAGGCTGTTTGAGGCTCTCCCAACATCCAATCCAAAAATATGGTTCTCATTTTGGAAGCGTGATAATGAGCGATGATAGGGACAACATAATGGCCAATTATCACGCTTTCATGATGTCACGTAACCATCTATCCATCTACTATCTGTGGTACTACTACAAAGGACGTCGCTCATTTTTCAAAATTGTTCTGGCTACATTTCTAAGGCATCATAAACCATGTCGGTTTAATACAAAATAAAACAACCAACAAAGCCTAGCAGTAGGTTATAGCATATGAATGACTAGATAAAAGATTCACCCGGTACTTGTAGTACACGGGTGAAGACCAGCCTTATATAAATACGGGCGAAAATAGCGTTAGTATGGAACAACAAGTAGAATGCCTGGCGCCAGTGTCACATGGTTACTTATATCAGAACAGAGTTGGTGAATGAGAGAGAATGCAAAAAGACAAGATGGCGGCCAGAGAACGCGGTCGATTTCACTTTTAAATCTGATTAAACTAGATATTATATTATATTTTTCAACTCAAAGGTAGCGGGCTATCAATAAGACGTATGGAAAGAATAAATGTTGCTTCTTAGATTGTGAAATTAGGCTCTCAATTCATTGACCCGTTTTTTCGACAGCTTTTACATAGGGTTGGTTTGCACCCCTACTGCAGCAGTACGGGGTGAATCTTGTATCTAATGAATGACATGAACAATTATCACACTTTCAAAATGACCAATTATCGCGCTTTTGTGACGTCACTTAACCATCTATCCCTCCGCTATCTGTGATGTAACTGCCCCTCTGACATTGATGACATTCCGTCAAGTTGAAGATCATTCAAAGTATTCACTCAGCTTTTCCTTTGCCAGCTGCATTGGTTATAATGTCGGTATGCACGAGACTCAGTCTTCCCGCCAGGAAGTTCTTCATCAAAGATCTTCAGGGAGCGACTCCGACAAGTAACACAACCAGCATCCCCAACCTCCTCGTGTGGGACGTGAGTGGACTGGGCCTGTATAAGCAGTTCTCCATCGTCTGGGTGCAGGGGAGAATTACAAACATTACCAAGGTAACAGCTTTGAAAACACACCGGACGCGATAGCCAAATCGATAGAGCACAGACTTCTAGTGTGGAATGTCGGAGTTTGATTCCTGGTCGAGTCAAGGCAATGACTTACAAAATTGATACTTGTCACTTCCTAGCCGGGTGCTCGTCATTATTAGGAAGGGCACATACCGGTTAGCTCAGTGTCAGGATAATGTGGCTGAGTGGGATTTCAGGTCATGGTGCTGCCAGCCTGGTCTCCGAGTGGGGCAGCACTATAAAAGTTGCCATGAGTGCATTGTCACAAGTCAGTACCTGTCCTGATATGATTTATGTTGCCAGGAAGTAAAACTCAAACAACTAAACCAAAACCATGGATTTGGAGGTATAGGTTCAAGCGTTATGTGGGATGTATGGTCTATCATTATGGAGTATTATACAAGGAGTGGGATCTAATTTTGACCAAAAATAGCGTTACATAGAATTTGTGTACAACAACCACTTAATATTTTGCTGAATCCTTCGAATGTTTCATTTTTGTTTGCACCAGATTGGAGCTGATGGACTCGAGTTTCAGCTGAAGGACTCAACGGCTGAAGTTTGCATCATCAAACCTGTCTCGGTGCCTTCAGGGTGCACTTCACTTGCGCATGGTGAGGGTTTTTCACATTTTATTCAGCGATGTAACCATAGGGCTTGCTCTCAATAACTCAGGAATTCGGGTCAAATATGCGTGAAACCACATACTTGATATACTGGTTTCCTGCAGGTCGGTATGTGATGCTGCATGTTACTGGTTTCCTGCAGGTCCGTATGTGATGCTTCGTGTTGCTGGTTTTCTACAGGTTGGTATGTGATGCTTTGTGTTGCTGGCTTTCTACAGGTTGGTATGTGATGCTTCGTGTTACTGGTTTCCTGCAGGTCGGTACATGATGCTTCGTGTTGCTGGTTTTCTACAGGTTGGTATGTCATGCCTCGTGTTACTGGTTTCCTGCAGGTTGGTATGTGATGCTTCGTGTTACTGGTTTCCTGCAGGTCGGTATGTGATGCTTCGTGTTGCTGGTTTTCTACAGGTTGGTATGTGATGCTTCATCTTGCTGGTTTCCTGCAGGTCGGTATGTGATGCTTCCTGTTGCTGGTTTTCTACAGGTTGGTATGTGATGCTTCGTGTTGATGGTTTTCTACAGGTCGGTATGTGATGCTTCGTGTTGCTGGTTTCCTACAGGTCGGTATGTGATGCTTCATGTTGCTGGTTTCCTACAGGTCGGTATGTGATGCTTCGTGTTCCTGGTTTTCTACAGGTTGGTATGTGATGCTCAATGTTGTGCTGGTTTCTTGCAGGTCAGTATGTGATGGTCGTCGGGGAGTTGCAAATGTCCGGTGCCCACCCTATCATTAAGGCGCTCAAGGTCCAGGATGTAACAGATGACGTGGCCGCTCCCGGGATGTGGGACTTGGAGGTGAAGGACATGTACCGATACTGTGTGTAGTGACTTGTCAGACTGACCGCATGTGTACAGGAATCTTAAGGACATGTACTGACACTTTTTAGGGACATGTCAGATTGACCGCATGTGTACAGGAATCCCAAGGACATGTACCGACACTGTGTGTAGTGATATGTCAGACTGACTGCACATGTACAGGAATTCCAAGGACATGCACCGACACTGTGTGTAGTGACATGTCAGACTGACAACATGTGTACAGGAATCCTAAGGACATGCACTGACACTTTGTCTCGTGACATGTCAGACTGAATGCATGGTTACAGGAATCCCAAGGACATGCACCGACACTACGTGTAGTGACATTTCGGGCTGACAACATGTGTACAGGAATCCCAAGGACATGTACCGACGCTGTGTGTAGTGACATTTCGGGCTGACAACATGTGTACAGGAATCCAAAGGACATGTACCGTCACTATGTGTAGTGACATGTCAGACTGACTGCATGGTTACAGGGGCCCCAAGGACATGCACTGACACTGTGTGTAGTGACCTGTCAGACTGACTGCATGGTTACAGGAATCCCAAGGACATGGACTCACTCTGTGTGTAGTAACATGTCAGACTGACTGCATGTGTACAGGAATCCGAAGGACATTTACCGACACTGTGTGTAGTAACATGTCAGACTGACAACATGAACCAGATGGGATGGCCGAATGAGTTAGAGAGTCCGTCTCCTGTGTTGGTCTCGGCATTATTAGAATAGGATAAGGACTGGTTGTGGGATATCAGGTCATGGTGCTGGTGGCCTGGTCTTCCAGTGGGGCAGCACTATAAAGTTGCCATGAGTGCGCCCTGCACAAGTCGGTACCCGTCCTGATATGACCTTAGATGTTGCTAGGACGTAAAACAAACAAACTGACGACATGTGTCCAGGAATCCCAAGGACATGTACCGACACTGTGTATAAATTTTCTCACAAAACTAGTTGGTAGCATATAGCTTCAAACAAACTGTAATCAAACATATTTAATATTTCTCCACAGAAAAATTATATATATTCACACTAAGTGGGATATACATGAGACTAAATAGTATTCCTATATTTATATTCTGTGCAAAAAATAAATAAACATTTCAGAATTTTGGATAAGAGATTCTGGACCTCTATTGATTGGTTTAGATTAATTACGCATTCACTTTGTTGTACAAAACTAGGTGGTGAAAATAACGTAAGAACAAACTAATACAGTTTTGAGTTGATTAACGTAGTAACAAACAAAACTAATGCAGTTTTGAGTTTAATGTAGAACAATGAGTCAACAAGTCATTTTGCAGTTAACAAATATTTATTAAGGTCCTGTCATGTGAATATAATTACATTAGTGTAAGTTCAATTTTTACATAAAAAAATATGGTGCATCATGCAGAGGCCTACCCTTACTCACTTTAATCAAAACAGGGTGAATGCTTGTTTGTTTGAGTCTTACGTCCTAGCAACATCTAAGGTCATTATCACGACAGTAAAGCGCAGTGAATAATCAAACCATATAATGAATAACACAAAACAATATCGTGGCTACATCTATTTCCTAGGAGAGCCACTTAATTAAAATACTAAAAAGTTCCTTCCAAGAAATTGGTACATTTATTTATTTTTAAGTTACTGATAGTTTTGTTGGGTGTTGTTTCCTAGTTAACAAAATAATGCATTCGCAAGGGAATGACATTCCTTAATTGATATACTAATTTCAAATTATATATTTATTGTGGATGACATGAGCCGTGTTTACACGGGCGAGTTAAGTTGCTTCATATAAATCGCCTTGCCTAGTTCGCCTCACATTTGCCGTGTAAACACGACTCTGAGGCGGATTAGGGCTGATTCGCTTCATATGATTCACTTTATGTAAACCACCTTGCGAGGTGGTTTATATGAAGCGATTCCGCTGGTTCCCGGTCGCTGATAGTGTCAAATAGCGGTGCTCGCTGGCTACGGGCTCAGCTGTAACTAATCGCTGGTGCCCGGCAGTGTTAGGGACCGATTAGTCTGAAATCTATTGAATGCGATCATATTTAACAGAATTACATACTCAAATAATAAAATTTAATTAAATTAACCTTAAATTCCAAGCGATATTAACGTAGCAGCTACATCGGCGTCGAATCGACGAGTGTAAACTAAACAAATAGCAGTGCTCACCGGCTACAAGCGCACCACTAAGGCTGCTGGTTCCCGGTCGCCGACAGACTTTCAAACTCGCTCGTGTAAACGCGCCACTAATTCGCTTCATATGAATCGATTTGCCTAATTCGCTTGACAATTGCCCGTGTAAACACGGCTATGGTCAAAATAGCTCATGACGTAACAAAATTGTTTCACTTCAGGGAATTTGTTTACATTAAAACAATGTTTGTATGTTATCATTGTCAGTGTGTGATGCTAATTAAATACGGCAATGTTAATTCTTGACCCAATTACAATAAATCACAAAGCTATAGTTAATTATACACAAGCAAAACTGATCCATCTCATTAACGCAAATCATCATTCCATGTCTATTATGCCACTATATCAATTTTGTAATATAAAGCATAGCCTTGATACACAAAAATCTTTTGTTATATCCAGTAGGCCACTAGTAGTGAGTTATATCACAAATATCAGCGGTTAAGCTAATATACCCTCCAATGTTTATTGACTAGATAGGTTGTGACACTTATTCAGAAATGTTAGCGGGGTCTGAAAGCCCCTAAGCCCTCCCCACCCAAGCCTTAATGAGACTATAAATATATTTAGCGGCTTTCCACAATTAGGGTTAGCAGACAAACCTATTATGGACTGATATCAAACTAGACAAAGTTATGTAGCAGCCGATTCCAGCTTGATATCAATCCATGATAGATAAGTCCTGTAAGTCATTGTCACACCGTACCGGACTGACCGGAGACCACCGGACAAAGAATTTTCTAGTCCGGTGTTGTCCAGTGAAGAAATCTATCGAAATGGAGAGTAAAATTGGGTCAATTGCCACCGGACAACCGGATATGTATCGGACATGTAACGGATGGGTACCGGACACCAACGGATGGGTACCGGACATACTGGACACGTCAGTCCGGCGGTGTCCGGCAGAAGTTTTGAACACGTTCAAAACTTGTACCGGAGACCGCCGGATGGGTACCGGACGGTACCCGAACATCGCCGTACAGTACCGGACAGTGTCCGGTTCCCCCAGTCCGGCAAGGTCTGACAGGGGCTTCAACCTTAATGGTGGAAGACGTTAATTATTTATCACACCACCCTAGGGTTTATTCGTTAGAAATACCAAATTTGTAATAATTGATCGTAGATTGAATATTTAAATTGAAAGAAGACGGGGACTACTTTTGGTCTTCGCCATTTCTGATATTGACTCTCGTCCCAACTCTATAACCAGAGATTGTGGCGTATCAGACTGGCCTAAATTGAAAGTAGTACTGTTCAAACGCTAAGCGTACCATTAGCAGATAGTGATTGACCACCTCATACGGCACTGAAAACAGCCCCATTCGGCATTGGAGGTGAATATAAATACGCACAGCCTGAGCTGCCCACTACCTGCTTGTACAGACAGGGTTGTCGAGGTTGTTGCCGTGTACTGCAGTGAGCAACTCAGAACCCAGCTCCTGGGTAGTCCTGGGCAGTGCATGCTGTATACATAACCCTGGAAACCTTAGCTGCTGCAATCTCCTTCCTGGGTAGTCCTGGGCAGTGCATACTATAAGCCTGTATACATAACCCTGGAAACCTTAGCTGCTGCAATCTCCTTCCTGGGTAGTCCTGGGCAGTGCATACTATAAGCCTGTATACATAACCCTGGAAACCTTAGCTGCTGCAATCTCCTGGTAAGGAGACTGAGAGGTAGACCATATCTAGGGGAGTGGGAACTGGTTTCTAGAATAAGGCCAAACAAAAAAGAACAATACATACTTGTTTCTTAGATCAGAATTTATTTTTTTAAAGAAAAAATGTATTTGGGTCCAGAAATTTGTGGTAATATTTTAAATTAAATTGTTATTCAGTTGGCAGTGTTATTTGGGGCAGTGGTGTACCTAGATTTTATCTTACATACCCAACTTACCTGCAGGTGCACTCATGGGCCATTTATTGCACCTTGCTGCTGCTGAAAAGTACCACCTGTCCGATAGAACGCCTAACCTGTCAGAGCAGGGCTGTCGAAATTCAATGTGGCAGATATTTATTTTTTAACCAACTTTTTCTTCCAAAATTTAAAGAAAGAAAGAAAAGGCTGGGTGGGACTCAAAAATGACGGGGTGAAACATAAGAAATAGTGTAGTTATTGTTTGGCCTAATTATGACATTTTTTTACTATTGCTTTTCTAATTAAAATATGTTGCATTTTCTTATTTAATTTTAGAATTTTGTGGTTGAAAACTGAGAAACGATGTCTTTTTTTTGTTTGGCCTAATTATGGTGTTTTTTTACGACTAGAATTTGTTGTATTTTTTTATATATATATTTTTAATTAATAAGAATGTTAAGAACCTTAAATACAGCCATATAATTGATTGATAGGTGTTTTACGCCGTGTCGGCTGCAAAGGCCATATTCCCGGCGAGAAGTGATTAACTTGTATTCTGTCCATTTTCATTTCAACCATCACTTTTACAGAGCGCGTAAAAGCATACAACAAATATGTGTCAAAAGATGGCATCTAACTAAAATAAGAATACATTCAACAGATTGAGAGAGGAAATAAACCACACAAAAACTAATAACTAAATAAACGAAGATTATCCTAAGCATAATCCGGCCTGCGCCAGTTTTATTTGTCGTGCATTAACCCAGAACGCAGCTTTAACTAACATCTTGTTCAAAGCCACCAGCTCAGTCCTGAATGAGGTAACACAAAGTCAACATTAAAGGCCACCATCCACATATCATCAACTGAAAGATGCATTCGGAGACAACTTTTGCTTATTGTATTTTAATAAATAA
Organism: Branchipolynoe longqiensis; assembly: GCA_030323885.1. Classification (NCBI taxonomy): domain Eukaryota; kingdom Metazoa; phylum Annelida; class Polychaeta; order Phyllodocida; family Polynoidae; genus Branchipolynoe; species Branchipolynoe longqiensis. The sequence continues at coordinate 153,187,967 of CM059187.1, read as the reverse complement.
ATGTGAACATTTAAGAATCAGGGAAGAAAGTGGTACCCGGTGTTGCAGTTTCCGCGGCACACCAGTTTACGAGGGACACATCGCTTCTGCGCATGCGTCAAAATCGAATAGCGTCGTCACTAACCTTATAAATTTAATATGTTTTTGGGAAAGATGTTTTCTATGTGTACCAAGCGATTTGTTTCTAGGTGGTGTGGTTTTAGAGATATTTCACATTTTCTGTATGAAGATTGCTCACGACCATTGACAATGCTTTGAGTTTGACGGTACGTGCAGTGCAAAACATTAGTTCTATTCAAAATTAATAGCAGTGCAAAAACCTAACCATATAAATTTAATATAATCTTTTTGGTAAACATGTTTTCCGTCTATTCCAATCAGTTTGTTTCTAGGTGTTCTGGTTTTAGAGATATTTAACTTTTTCTGTATGAAGATTTGCTCACGGCCATTGACAATGCAATTGAATGTATGTGTCCCTCGCAAACTGGTATGCCGCAGAAACTGCAACACCGGCAGTGCATACTATAACCCTGGAAACCTTAGCTGCTGCAATCTCCTGGTAAGGAGACTGAGAGGTAGACCGTATCTAGGGGAGTGGGAACTGGTTTCTAGAATAAGGCCAAACAAAAAAGAACAATACATACTTGTTTCTTAGATCAGAATTTATTTTTTTAAAGAAAAAATGTATTTGGGTCCAGAAATTTATGGTAAAATTTTAAATTAAATTGTTATTCAGTTGGCAGTGTTATTTGGGGCAGTGGTGTACCTAGATTTTATCTTACATACCCAACTTACCTGCAGGTGCACTCAAAGGCCATTTATTGCACCTTGCTGCTGCTGAAAAGTACCACCTGTCCGATAGAACGCCTAACCTGTCAGAGCAGGGCTGTCGAAATTCAATGTGGCAGATATTTATTTTTTAACCAACTTTTTCTTCCAAAATTAAAAAAAAAAAATTTAAAAGAAAGAAAGAAAAGGCTGGGTGGGACTCAAAAATGACGGGGTGAAACATAAGAAATAGTGTAGTTATTGTTTGGCCTAATTATGAAATTTTTTTACTATTGCTTTTCTAATTAAAATATGTTGCATTTTCTTATTTAATTTTAGAATTTTGTGGTTGAAAACTGAGAAACGATTTCTTTTTTTTGTTTGGCCTAATTATGGTGTTTTTTTACGACTAGAATTTGTTGTATTTTTTTATATATATATTTTTAATTTATAAGAATGTTAAGAACCTTAAATACAGCCATATAATTGATTGATGGGTGTTTTACGCCGTGTCGGCTGCAAAAGCCATATTCCCGGCGAGAAGTGATTAACTTGTATTCTGTCCATTTTCATTTCAACCATCACTTTTACAGAGCGCGTAAAAGCATACAACAAATATGTGTCAAAAGATGGCATCTAACTAAAATAAGAATACATTCAACAGATTGAGAGAGGAAATAAACCACACAAAAACTAATAACTAAATAAACGAAGATTATCCTAAGCATAATCCGGCCTGCGCCAGTTTTATTTGTCGTGCATTAACCCAGAACGCAGCTTTAACTAACATCTTGTTCAAAGCCACCAGCTCAGTCCTGAATGAGGTAACACAAAGTCAACATTAAAGGCCACCATCCACGTATCATCAACTGAAAGATGCATTCGGAGACAACTTTTGCCTATTGTATTTTAATAAATAAATGTGAACATTTAAGAATCAGGGAAGAAAGTGGTACCCGGTGTTGCAGTTTCCGCGGCACACCAGTTTACGAGGGACACATCGCTTCTGCGCATGCGTCAAAATCGAATAGCGTCGTCACTAACCTTATAAATTTAATATGTTTTTGGGAAAGATGTTTTCTATGTGTACCAAGCGATTTGTTTCTAGGTGGTGTGGTTTTAGAGATATTTCACATTTTCTGTATGAAGATTGCTCACGACCATTGACAATGCTTTGAGTTTGACGGTACGTGCAGTGCAAAACATTAGTTCTATTCAAAATTAATAGCAGTGCAAAAACCTAACCATATAAATTTAATATAATCTTTTTGGTAAACATGTTTTCCGTCTATTCCAATCAGTTTGTTTCTAGGTGTTCTGGTTTTAGAGATATTTAACTTTTTCTGTATGAAGATTTGCTCACGGCCATTGACAATGCAATTGAATGTATGTGTCCCTCGCAAACTGGTATGCCGCAGAAACTGCAACACCGGCAAAAAAAAATACCCGCAGAAATCGGGCCAACACCTTGGCACCACCTAGCGAGTCCCGGCAGAACCATGCCACGGTTATTACACCAATGGCGAAATTTTGCGGAAACGTAGCTTTCCCTCCGTAGGATTAGCAGTCAGGGAATAGTGGGGGAAATGCCGGAAGTCAGGTTTCTAATGTCCTTATCGTGACTGCATTATCGTCCATGCCAAACTTTCTTGTTTGGGTTTATGTTCTAGCAACATCTAAGGTCATATATGAATGGAATTAAAACTAGCCAATCTAGCCGTTATATATTGGCATTTTATGAAGTTAATCGGTGTATATAAAAAATCGTGGAAATCTTTCATTCATGAACAGTGCATGAGTAGTATATCTGCATCAAAAGGAATCATTTGTCCCCGATTTATTAGCGGAATAAAATGTGAGAAAAAAGCTATTATTGTGGCGTGGAACTTTTGTGTTGAATCTCGGATGCCACTCCGCCGAACGAGAGTAGGTCCCCGAATCACCACCAGGGCAGCGCATAGGCTCCCCCGCCGAATCAACCACAATAGACGACATCACGGTTCCAGCGGCGCGGTGCATTGTGGGATGTGTCAGAGCAAAACAACCCCCCCAAAAGCACATTGCACATGCTAATACACTGGGTGCAGCAATGAAATGTGCTAGTTTCAGCTCATCTCAGCTCTTCTTTGAAACATAGAATACTAACTAAAAATATATATATAATAAATTAAGATATTAATCTTTTATCCAGCATTGCATTTACATCAATATAATCAGCACATCTTATGCCATGTGCATTTAGATTTAGAAAGATCTAGGCACTCAGACTAGTGTTAGAGCCACAGCCAGAGTACTCAATGCATTGTCAATGGTAGTGAGTAATCTCCATACAGAAAAAGTAAAATATTGCTAAAACCACACCACCTAGACACAAACCGCTTGGAACACATACAGAAAACAGGTTTAACAAAAAGATTATATTAAATTGATAAGGTTAGGGTTTGGGATTTCTATTAGTTTTGAATAAAACTGACATTTTTCAATGTGCGTATAGGCAAACTCAATGGCCGTACGCCTTTGCTTTGCTCCCAAGGCCGTTTTCGGCGTATGCGCAGTCGGAACCGTGATGTAGTCTATTCTAAATTATGCGCCAATACAGAATAAGTGTTTTCTTGAAGATTTATACTGCTTGACATGGACAAGTCTCAGTAGTCTTGTTTTCACCATTAGACAAGTTAAAATCAGCCAAATCAGATACAAGAAAGATAGCCTTTAAAACAGATTACAGTTTGCACCAGATACAAAAACCAATATGGGACAACACGATTTAGAATATACTCTGGTTATATAACAACTAGCCTCACTCTAATTCACCTTTGATAGAAGACAAAAAACATTTTACACGTGACCTACTTATGTACAGCTGTTCCTGTTCTGGAACATTCAACCTGCATCTGAGCTGCCAAACATCACCCTCACAGCCGGAGAGCTGGCACTCAAACCCCATTATGGACGGTAGTCGGCTTAACCCTAAGAATATGGATCCCATTTCTCAGCGAAATCGCTGATTTCAGCAAAAACTGAGTTTCCAAACTAGCGGAGAAAAAATCCTGAGTGAAAAAAACAAAAACGTAATTATTTCTTAGTCTAAAACAGTTGGAATTTCAAGGCCAAATGTCCATATAGGTGCCAGATTTCATCATTTCAATCATAGGTTCAAACAAATTCCTGGGGGGACATACCCCCAGACCTCCTACTTTTTCAGGGATTTTTTATTGTTATCACCGACACCCCTGCAGGATACACTTAACCTGATACTACAAGGCTGCCGTATAACTTAGGCCTAAACCAAATCACTCAATTTGATACATTTTATTGGTTATATTTGTTGATTAAGCAGGGGAAATTTTCATCTACGGACAATCTTCCTCATTCCACTGCTGCTTTCCCTATCCTAGGAATATTGAGTGCCAGTATCGGTAACGACAAGTATTTGCTATTTAACTCATTGCTTTTTGACTCAGCCAGAATTTGAAACCCACAACCTGCCACACAGGAAATGGGTGCTCAATTCATTCAGCCATTCTGTCTAATTATATAATCGGGGTTCATTTTGATTAATATATACATAGACATGGCTGTTGACAAAACTGAAATAGTACGACTGAAATATCTACATCTCTGGCAAAGCGTTGGTAGGGGAGAGGATTATGCGCACAATTTCTCTCACAATGGAATGCCATCTTACGACAGACAGCTCAAAAGCCGTGCATAAATCTTCATTACACACGACTGTGACGAGTACGGTCTGCCCACAAAAATATACATTAGACAACATTGTCGTGGGACTTGTTCCATTTGGGCTGCCCTCTCAATGGGCCGATTAGTCCAAGTATAGTTCCTATAAAAACTTATACAAGTATTTTATATTTAACCAAAAATAAGAAGTCTTAAACCCATCTTACCTGTGTACAGTGGTATTAGAAATTTAACAACTCGCAGGAGGTATTTACGGTGTGTACAGATTATGAATTGGACGCTGCCGAAGGCTGAGTGTAGTTCCAAATCTACACATTCTACAAGCGAGTGTGGCCCAACAAAGTGTGTGTGTATATATAATATAATATATATAGATACACAGGTATGCATAGATAGCTACATATCTATGTATATGTCCATATAGATATGAACCTCGATCCAACGGACACCGATGCAACGGATTCCGGATCCAATGGACACAATCCGCTAGAGTGAATATTAGGGAACAGTATCAGCGAGGCAAGCAGTTGAAACTTGACAAATTTTTTAAACGCACTTCCCACGATTATTCGATGTTGTTTGTTGTTTTACATCCTAGCAACATCAAAGTGATCATGGGGAGCACTTTTTATGAACCTTAGTTCTGTATTTTGTTTATTTTCATACCCCCCAGACAATTTCGTCGCTGCAACGGACAAACGGCTTTAACAGACAACTGCTCCCCCCTATTAGTCCGTTGGATCGAGGTTCATCTGTATATATATATAGATATCTATATATAGATATTTATCAAATAATCTATGGTGGGTTATATTCACCCGCCATAGCCACCAAATTTTTATCGGACTGAGAATAGACCTGGGGGTTTTCCAGAGGGTAAAATTTGGTACCCTTAAATTTTCCGACTCTGTACCCTCAAATTGTTTGGATAATTTATTTTAAAAGTTTGTCAAGGAGCCGGAGACAACAAAGCCTCCAGATCGAAAGACCGCCCACCCCCTCCTACCACCCACCCCCTCCCTCCCCCACCCATTCTGTGTACCCTCAAATCTTTTTCTGGCGGAAACCCTGTAGAGACAAGTTAGTTGACAGTAAATCATTCAGGTGGCGAGAGTGGTACATGCAGTTCGAATGGCACAGATGCAATGAAATAGAATATGGTATTGGTAGCGTACCTTTGGTATTCGCATCAGAAATTATTTAGTCTATATAGCCTAACTCATATATATATATGGTATATATATTTATGCATTCAAATGCGTACAATATTATTCATGTCTGTTATATGTATACAAATAAATATAATATTTATCTATATATTTACCCCCGTCCTGATATGACCTTAGATGTTGCTAGGACGTAAAACAACAAACAAACAAACAATCTATATATTTACCAATATATATATCTATATATTTACATATATATATTTATATATCCACATTTATATATGTATAATGTAAATATAGAGATATATGTATATACACAATATATATGTGTTTGCTTATATGTTATACATATCTAGAGCACAATGTATTATGTAAATATAAATGGGCGAAGGAATATATCTCACAGATGCGACTGTAAAGGCAGAACACAGTGGCGCCTCCTGGTATTCTAAACCCAGTTCGTAGTTAATTTCACTTTGAACTGTCAGATCTACATATTTAACAAACTCAGACATAATAACATTGTACACCTTAGAATGCACATACTCAAAGCGACACCTGTGTTGAAATTGCTAACATACTTAACACACACAGGCAACAATAAATATGTTGACTTCCTAATAAAAAAAGAAAGAATTACTTATGGCCATCGTAACATGGACACCAAATATGGGATACCCAGGTTCAGAGAACGATTCCTCTAGAGTCAATCACTGCCCAATTCATATTTGGTTCATTTTGCTTACTGATCCAGTTATAGGCAGATAGGATTATTTTTGATAATGCAGCTCACACCAACACGACTTGGGTCGACGCCCGATTGTTCGTCTGCTCGCCGGGTTATTTTAAGATAACACCAGGCATTGGGTGGCCATTGGTTGGCTGACGAGGTACAGCAATTGCTAGACTCAGCCCCATTATTTACATGTACAAGAGGGCAATGCATTGCTGGACGGAGACAACATTTTACAAATATCACATGTAGTTTTTTTTTCTTCTTTTCGTTTAAAGAGACGGAACTTTACAATTATCACATGTAGTTTTTTAAATATTATCTTTTAAGATTATGTCAATACCAGGGTCCGTACACATGTGAAAATATGGAATTCAAGGCTATATCAAGTTTTTTTTATATAGGAATTCAGGTGAGTATTAGCATGTTATTGTGTGTAGATATGTCAGATTATGTTATGCCAAATGGCGATTTCAGACTAATTTAGATCAGTGGGGACAGTTTAACAGAATTCAAGGTTTTTCAAGACTAATTACCCAAAATAGGTTAAATGGAAGGCCTTGAAATAGGGCAAATGAAGTTTTCAAGACTTTCCAGACCCGTACGGACTCTGCAATAGTTTCACTTACAAACTAGGCCTTCCCTGCAGCCTTTGTACACAAACAAAAGATCCCACACACGATAAGCAGCTCACCAGTTAATTTATCTAAAAGTTGCATAATCCGATGGTTTTGAGTTTCTGCCATATTGCTTTTTTTTAGATAATTACATTAGGTTGATTCATTATAACCTACTTTACATTAGTTAAAAGTAACATTTATTTTAAAGGGTTAACTTTAAGAAGATATCTCAAGTGAAAAGATGCCAAATTAATTTGGGTGCACAGTAAAAATGCTGAACATCGTAGTCTTCAGCAGTAACAGGTTCTCTTAAATTGACTTAGTATTCCTTAAACGCTTAATAAGTGCACCAGTATCTAAGCTAGATATGTAGGATCAAATTTAACCGAGTGTTTTGGATTTGACAATTTTATGCTTTCATCGGGTTATGCGGCTATATATTTTTGCGATATAATTTCATGAGTTCATCTGATTCAACTTTTTTTTCTTCTGCCACCAAATAAAAAGACGAGCCTTAACTAAAACAAAAAAAGCACATCATAGTTATTACGAATGGCGAGAGACTTTAAAACCTTTCTCTCCCTCATTAATGCTTAATGCATGTTACTCGCCCTGAAGCCGAACATGTATCATTATTTGATACAAGTACATGTTCGGACCTGTGGGTCCAAGGCTCGACGCAAGAGCAGGGACTATGCGGCTAAATATGTTTTACGATAAAGTCAAATGAGTTCATCTCATTCAACTTTTCTTTTCTTCTGCCACTGAGTGGAAAAATGAGTCTTCAAATAAAAAAGGCACATTGTTATTACAAATGGCGAGAAACTCTAAAACCTTTCCACCATCATTAATGCTTAATGCATGTTATTCTCCCTGAAGCCACACATGTATCATTATCTGATACAAGTACATGTTCGGACCACCGGGTCCAGCGGTAGATGAAGGAGCAGGGAGAATCCTGGCTTTTAAACGCGGCAGCAGCAAGCTTCAGTCAAAGACAGACCACTACTTCAGGTACCTGCAAAGCGCAATAAGACACATTTTTTGTTTATGTTTTTCGTTTATTACATTTATTGATTAATCAGCGGACATTATAATCGCAAGCAACTGGTCCTCATTCTAGTGCTCCTTGTCCTATCCTAGTCATACCAAACGCCATACTAGGTAGCGACAAGTATACATTTTTAAGTCATTGGTTTGACTCGGCAGGAATTTGAATCCCATGACATGCCAAAATGCGAAGTAGGCGCTCAACTATCTACTATCCCATCTGGTTATAAGGAGTATAATAATAGTATACGTATATAAAGTGCCGGAGTAAACGTGTAATAATAACTATATTCTCTGAAAGCATATATATATTTTGTAATATGTAATAATGTCCAATCACTGGCTGGTGCCTGCGAGCCCAGGACTACTCGATAGTGGCGCCAGCTTCTGCCGCTTGCGCGCCAGCTTCCGCCGCTTGCGCGCCAGCTTCCGCTGCTTGGACACCATATTTCACCAGTGTTGGCCCGGATTTTGAACTTTAACCGGTAAGCATCTATTGCTAGCCAAGACAAGCAATAAAGATTGTCCATTCCCATATCAAGTACGCTTCTCTCCTTTGTTTGTATGTAGGCAAATTTATATATGTCTACGTATGTAAAATGACGTCCAGGGCAGGAACCCCAGTTTGAGTTGTCGAGCTATTGCCCATACAGCTTTCATCCCACAACAGACTTACTTGTTGGCCCAGTCTGTCCGACCTGTTCTGCCGTACTGTTGACGGGACGCTGAGTTATTACTGTTGATGGGTCCAAGCATGTTCGGCTTCCGACCGCCTGGCCGATAGTCTGGAAGGAGCGGACACGAATAGGATTTTAGCAAAGACAATTAACTCATCGTTGCAAAGTCCCCATTTGATTCCTAAATATCACATTTATATAACAAAGTCAATAACCTAAGGGGTTCAATCAATAAGTATACCACATATTCTCCATTGATTACACAATGGTGATTGCTGTGCTAATGTATTTATAACTATTCAGTAGTGCCATATAAAGTCTCTAGAATATATATATATATATATATAGTATAGTTATACAAGTCTTACCTTGGTATAGATGATGGATAACTGTTGTTTTCCCGAGGTACAAGCCACGGGTAGAAGTGGGCTAGGTTGAAGGAAGCACATCCGGGTCCAGCAATCTTTATCTACTTATTCAGGATAAAAATGATCTTAACTTCAATGGATACTATCATGTTTTCGTCTTGGCACAAGAAAACGTAATAGACGTGGCAGGGTGTGGTGGGTGTGGTGGGTGGGCCCTAGCCCACGTCTATCGGAGGCTTGTACCTCGGGAAAACAACAGTTATCCATCGTCTATACCAAGGTAAGACTCGTATAACTATACTATTTTACCTCGTACTAAGCCTCTGGCTAGCCTCAGGCTAGGGAGACTTTTACGTAACTTCATTTTTATCCTTATTATATTTCAAATTTTATATCAACATTCATTTAAATTCAGTATACATTAGTATTTTACAAAAAGTATACTTGTAACTTTCTCATCTATCTTGTTTAGTTGGTGAGCAAGCGTGTCACTAGGCCGCTTGACTTTTCTGGTCATTTGTTGTAATGTTTTGCAAAAGATCTAGCAGTCTTCTAGCCTGCGTGTGCAAGGATTCTCTTGACAGAGATCCCTAGCAGTCGTGCTTTCGAGACCATGGCTCCCCTGGTTGAATGGGAGGCGTATCGTCCCGTGTCCACTCCTGCTGCTTTCAGGACTTTAATGGTCCATCTTGACGAAAAATGACGGTACCATTCGTCTTTGTGGGGACTATCGTAACCTAATTGCAGTGACAACTAAAGATGCTTATCCTCTGCCCAGGATACCGGATATTTATTAACTTCTTGGAGCTAAAATTGTTACCACTATAGACCTAAAATCTGATTATTGGCAGGTAATGGTAGATGAGGAAAGTAGACCTAAAACAGCTATTAACACTCATTATTGGACTGTTTCAATTTAAACTCACGCAGTTTGGATTAACTAATGCACCAGCTGTTTTCCAAAGAATGATCAATGTTATTTTCTCAGAGTTTTTGGGAAAATGTTTGATTTATTTAGAAGATTTTGTGATATCATACTCATAGTGAATGAATCTGGACCTTTAGAGCGAAAATATGATCCAGGGTACATAGTAGTTAGATCACGGGGTTCGGTAGTAACCGTGGAAGGGCCTAATAAAAATCGAAAAATTGTTAATCAGGAAATGGTTTGAATGGTTGATTCTAAAATTAGTTGGGATGATTTGGCACCTAGATTAACTCGTACGGAGAGGTTAAAAGGTAGAAAGGTATTTGCTATAGGCATGACAGCAGCGAGCGCGGCGAGAACTGCCTTATGGACAGTGTGGAGGACACCTTCAATTTCTTGCGGTCCTCACTCATTTTGACGTCACTGTCCATCTCTTTGATGGCGGACTCCGGGATTCCTTTAACCCCCGTGTACTTCTCTGCCAACTTCATAATCACTTCCGCTGGCTTGAAAGTATTAAAGTGGCCCTGGATCGTTTTCCTCATCATCGTGGTGGTGTTGATTTTCTTCCGCCTAAGTGTCTTGCCACTCAATTTGGTGTATTTCCCCGCCCGCTGGGTGTCCGACTCTGAATCGGTCAACGTCGAATCTGAAGACGAATCTGACTTACTCCTCTTCCTCTTCTTAGACTTCTTTTTCTTCAATTTCTTCACCAGCGGCTTTTTCTTCCACTCTCTGGTGAAGTCGTCCCCTTCAGATGACTCAACTTTTTGTTTGTGCTTTCGCTTACAAACAGGCAGCACCACCTCTTCCTGGGAATCTTCCTCTGATGACTCTTGCTCTGAAAAGTCCTCCCAATCGGACTCCTCTGACTCGACGATTTGCATCCTCCTGGCAGCATGCGGCCTGGAGGGCATCAACTCCTCCATTTTGAACTGAACCAAGCGTGTGACTCGGTCATCTAGGTCAGCCGGGCCCGCCTCCGAGACCCCCGCCTCCCCAGAATCTCTGCGCTCTGGCGACCTTTGTACCCTCACCGGCGGTGACGGGTCTTCGTCTTCGCTCACCTGACGCGGTGCTTCAGCGTAAATCTGCTTCGTAGCCATACCTAGGAATCTGTAAGAAACCAAAAGCCAAAAGATTAGAATCTTTCATAGTGAACATGACACTGGCAAACAATCAATGATTAAGCCAAAAGTGTCTAGTGGTGTTAAATCCGTATTTAAAGTCTTTAACACTGGTGTGTGATTAAATGTGTCAGTTTTAGGTAAGCGGTATGGATAACCAACCGAAACTAAACGAGGGGTCGGGACCAGTGTAGTGGTAGCCTCCCACACTCTCTGTCCAATAAACTTCTCCCACCTCTGTTGGAGAAAATACTATGGAACTAGGAGGTACGCCTAAAACATTTGGGGAATCTCAAGGAAACCCAGGAATAAATCCCAACGATGTAAGTGGCTCCTGCCAAACATCTCTCTGTTCGGCAACGGGCGGCATTACAAAGAACAATGGCGGCATTGTTCTAACGATGTTACAACACATCCTAATTAACCTGTAAATCAGTAAATATTCAATCAAAAGTTTTAAAAACTTGATGTATGTGAATGCTAACATGAAATATACCAACGTATCCATTCAAAAACGATACTAACGTGGTTGGTTTAGTAGTTAATGTAGAAAACTGCCGGAGATACTCAACAAACGACCTCCCATTGTGAGTAGATTATGCTAATTGCTGTACCCGGATGTGCTTCCTTCTCCCTGGACTACGAGTAGCCAGAGGGTAGTACCGAGGTAAAATATATATATATTTTTTGCTAGGTAGCCAGAGGTATCAATTTTGTAAGTTATTAGGTTCGACTCGACCGGGAATCAAACTCCTGAACTTCCGCATGGGACCGATTCGACCACCACTACTTTTTTTCTTGTAAGACATAACTCTGTTTGCTTAACTCTAATCAATAAAGTCTTGTTTGACTTGGTTGTGTATGTTAAAATGATGTTTTGGATGTGTGCTTGATTTTCATGTTACACAAGTGATATTAATGTATTGCTCAATTTGTATAAGATCTAAATCAAAAAGTAAAATTTTTTTTGTTCAACTCTGACACATGCGCAACATGCAAACCTTTGTAGAAACATGGATTCTGCTATTATTTGGAAGGTTTTCTGCTATTATTTGGAAGGTTTTAGCTTTTTGTTTCCATGTCACACTTTAGTGCCCAGTATCAGAGAATGACCCATATATATAATGACAGTTCAACAGCATATTGGTCCAGGGATTGATGCGGAGCCTCGCTTTTTTTTTTTTTTTTTGTAAATATTGTTATTCATCTGAATACATATTTTGTCAGCACCGGGGCACTGGTCTTCCAGCCGTCGGAGTGGTCGCATTTCATCTGTACATAGTGGAAGTGGAATGTGTTGCATTGTGTGCAGCACAACCCATTCTGAACATAAAAGAAAGTGGGGGAGCAGTCTGTGCTGCATAGTGTACAGCATATGTACTGAACATAGTGCAAGGTATATGCATCAAGATCGAGTGTGCAGTAATGTACATTAGTGGTTTAATCATATGCTGTGTTTGTATATCAGTTAGATTTGGTTTTAATAACGGTTAGTCTTTAAATAGTGCCATGTTGTGCTTGTATAGTGGTTTATATTGTGTGCATTGCTGGTTGAAGATGTAGTTTTTCAGTGGTGGTAATGGGTCTAAAGTAGGCGTAGTGGGTCTCGAGTCATTGAGTTATAAGTTAACTCGTGATGTGCATGGGTTAAAGCTAGTATGATGTAATTATTATTATTATCATTATTATTATTATTATCCTCTTCTTTGATGCAGGCTTGTGGTAGCCTATACAAAGCTCGTAGCTCTCAGCTCTAGTGGTATGCAGCCTCGAAATCGTACAGGAATGTTTCTCTGGCCCAGTAAATACAACAATGCACTTTCCAACAAGTATACAACTCCTCACTGAACCCCCATTCAGGTACTTACTGCCTTTGTTTGCCTTGTTTGCTGGTGCATGCTCATTGGCATTGAATGACGGCACATACTGAGCATTGTTGTTACTCCTACCATACGATGATTGCCCTTGAAAGCGAAACAATAACATTAGCAATGTACGCATAACCAAATTAGCGCAGTGGCAATAAAATTGCTCCCATATTCAATTCATATGTACGCATTTTTAACAATTGTTATTAAATGCTGTTTATTCATTGAATAATGTCTTTTCTCAGCGCCAGAGCACTGGTCTTCCAGCTGTACAGTAACATTCAGGGATGAAAGTGGTCTCCCACGAAAAACGCGGAATCAAGCTAAAACCATTAATAGCGTCTGCGGCGAATTTCCGTGAAAACACGGATACCCCCCCCCCCCCCCTCCCCCCTCATAGGATTAGCACTGTCAAGGAATCGCGAGAAAATGCCGGAAGTCAGGTTTCAACTGTCCTTGTTGTGACTATATTATCGCCAATACCTAGCCCTTTCTTTCTTGGGTTTTATGTCCTAACAACATCTAAGGTCATATGAACCAGATTCATACAAATCAATTACTGTCATATATTGAATATATACAATGTATTGAGATTTTGTTTAACGTTAATCAGTAAATATAAAAAATCGCGGAAATCCGCGAAATGGCGGAGATCCGAGATGTTTCATCCCTGAACATTGCTGGATACATAAATGAAACTATCCATTGTAATAGTAATAATAAGCTGCATATATTTGCAGTTCGGTAATAAGAGTATTATACATATGGTGAATATGCATTACATGGCTTTGCATGGTTCTGAAATGCATCAATATGTGAAATTTTCACAACAAAGCACTTATCTATTCTAGATTTGATCCTACATACCAAAATTTAGATACCGGTACACTCATAAAGCATTTATTTCTACATAGAGGAAATACTAAGTCAATTTAATAGAACCTGTCACTAATGAAGCCTGTGATGTCTAGCATTTCGATGTTCACTCCAAATCATTGTTCATGTTTTCACGTTAAAGTGAATCGGTATAGGTGGTTGGGAAAACAAACAAACTCGGAATAGTTCTAATTTGTGCCACAGGGTGGTGCATGCTTAGTACTGAACTTTTCCACTTGGTGGTGTAGAGTGACCTAGATTGGTCATGTGACAGCTGTTGTTGTCAAGATGGCTGGGTGAGTGGAGAGAAGGGAGAGTTAAAACTTAGGTATTTTCAATTTTCTTTAATGTAAAATATGTCAGTACAATTACATTGCATAATTCAATCAGAAACACATAGAAGGAAAACGACTTTTTGTTGTTGAATGTAAAAAGGATTTGGACTGTATGGGGTTTGAACCCACACCACCAAACAACTTCAGATTACAAGTTCAACACCCTAACCACTAGACTGCATGTAGCTGGTTGTCTCAGTTCTGGCTATTTGTGTATAGGACGTCATATATACAATGTGTGTGTGTGTGCATCTTGTATATATGATGTCGCATATACAAATAGCCAATTATATGTGGCCTCTGTGGCCTAGTGTTTAGGGTGTAATCTGAAGTTGTTCAAAACCCTTTTACATTCAACAACAACAAAATGTTTTCCTTCTATATGTTTCTGATTGAATTATGCAATGTAATTGTACTAACATATATTTTAAATTAAAGCAAATATATTTCATGATTGAATTACTCTAAATAAAATTGAAAATACCTCAGTTTTACTCTCCCTTCTCTCCACTCACTCACCCATCCATTCATGATTGATCTACTCTAAAGAAAATTGAAAATACCTCAGTTTTACTCTCCCTTCTCTCCACTCACTCACCCATCCATTCATGATTGATCTACTCTAAAGAAAATTGAAAATACCTCAGTTTTACTCTCCCTTCTCTCCACTCACCCAGCCATTTTCAAAACAACAGCTGCCAGCTAGTCCCAGCCTCAGACCCCCCCCCCCCCCTGACCTCAGCACTGACCCACTTCTGAGTATTTGTCAGAGTATGGTTCCTGTCTCAGCAGCCTATACCTGTTCACTTTAAAGCTCAAATCTGTAAAGTTCTCATTTTAAATCTCCAAAATTAATCATTTGAAATAAAAATTACTTCAAAGTCAATTCAAATAGATGGTAGTGACCAACCTGATATATTTATATAAAAACATATAGTAGAAAGACCAAAACATCGGATTATGCAACTTTAATTAAAGGCATTACATATGGACTGAAAATGGCTACTCTCCAGCAGATCTTTGCCTAACTTCCATTGTCATATAACCAAACATGTGTTTGGAGAGTTGGATATGTAGGATCAAATCTAGGTTCGTTCGTTGTTGGAGTTTTAGATCCTTGCAACGTCTAAGGTCATATCGGGACGGACAAATCTAAGTGAATGCTTTGATTTAGAAAAGTTTATGCTTTCACCGAACTATGGAAATTTAACAAAGGAAATCAACAAGTAAACCACCATTTTGCAATGCGGTGCTGGCTATGAGGTAACAAACTGCGTTAAAACCTTTTCCACCCGATAGCTTTTATTGCATGCAAGTTACTTTGACACTGAAGGTGCCTTCTGAGGTCCATTTGAAACCACTCCGCCAATAGCGATGATGTATGCCAAGACACATATAACAAAAAGAATTATCTCTTTCACTAATAGCATGAAATCCAGGGTCCGTACACACGTGAAGATATGAAATTAAAGGTTATTTCAAGGCTGCTTTTGATAGTAATTCAAGACTATTTTCATTTGGATTTCCGGGGGGGGGGAGGGGTGGCGGAAACAATGGTGAATGGCGATTTCGGACTAATTTAAATCAGTGCGGACAGTTAATGGAATTCAAGGCTTTTCACGACTAATTACCCAAAATAGGTACGGACCCTGGCAATCCAGACGCGCTGAACCTACCGGGTAAGTGGATGGGATTAGTGCCCATGTGGCCCACCCGACTATCCGGGAACACCAAAGGTTCGGGCATCCAACCCGGCTTCTTCTTCACATAACTCAGGGTGTTGGTGCCTGGTGCGCGGAGAGAAGGCGTGATTCCAGATTGGTGATTGGTGATTGGTGAGTGAGATGGTGATTGAAGAGTGGAAGGTAAAGTACACCGCATACTTCCAAAAACATTTACCTGATTCGCGACGATTGGGTTATGGGAATCCAGATTCCATATAATGTGTCGTGGGGTTGATGAAAATGGGAAATATTGCGCCTAGAGCGGGAATCGAACCATCTCTTGCATTTCGAGCCAGTCTGCTAACTATTACACCACCTAGGCTCCCTGATGTCACCACCCTATCCACGGATACCTGTCTATGTGGGTCCTTGCCTGAGTTTATCTTCCCAAAATAGATTATAGAGCACATTATATACTTTTTAATACAAGTCCCACCATATCTCAGTGGCCGTATTCGATTAACAAGACCCGTGTCTCCCGAGTTGCTAGAATTTCAAATCGAACACCGCGTGTGCAAAAAAGTCCCGACCCCAGTAACCCACCTCTTGGCTGGGGTTGGCTAGGAGCGATGACGTCACATTTGTGCCCGTACCGTCCTGTAGCAGTACAAGTCCTATGTGGTGGTTTTTGGGGTATTTTTTAAACAAATAAATGAGATTAATTAAATTGAAATATAACCAAACTATGCAATCAAAAAATACTTTAAATCCTATTTTGCTGTAGTTATATCGGTTATTTTTTTGTTCAACAAGTTTTGGATTAAGCCACCATTTTTTCCACCCCGAGCGTGGAGAAGCGTGTTCGTTTATTCAACCCTAGTCTGTAGGATGTGCGCATGCGCCAAAAAGTAGCTCAGGTGACCCGAGTTGATTAATTGAATACACCCAGTGTGTCATTTTCTAGGCTCTGCTTGCCACCTTGAGCTGCTAATGTCTTTAAGCTACGGTAAGTAGCTGATTTTCTTTAACTATTAGCTGAGTTTTTTTTAAAGTGGGTGAGAGTGAAAATCAGGAGATTTGCACATGGAATAATATCAGAAGAGAGTAGCCAAAATCGGAAGTTTTCCTGCAAAATCGGAGCGGTTAGCATCTCTGCAAGTGTCAACATTTACTTTATCTGTTTGACTCAACCGGATGACCAACCTGCCCCACCTCCATTCTTCCACACGGAAAGTGGACACTGTACTGTTAGTGTTAGGATATCTCTTATCTTTTCCAGTCTGAGTTGTATCTGGAAACAGGATTCCCGATCCCCGATCGTCGCGATTCAAGCAGTATAATTGGGTAGTGTGAGGTAGGCACAAGTGGGGGCTGGGAGGGGGGACGACGGTGTCTCCCAGCATGCTTTGCATTTCAATCACACAAAATGAACATGTGAAGATAACAGATGATAATTTGAGGAAATAACCAAAAAGTGCCATTTGAATGCTTCTATATAGACAGGAAGATATTGTGATGATAATTGATCAACTAAATGAGGTGGAAAATGAGTATGATTGAGAATATATACTGCAAACATCAGTCATTGCTAGATATGGAAAAGGTTATGTGTAACCTGTCCCCTAAAAACACAGGGTAACTGCCAAGTAAATGTTGTGAGCTTTAATAAACATAATTATAAATAAATATATAAACTAAGAATTGGATTGAACCGCTTATTTGATACATGGAAAGCCTTAGCTTTGAGGAATGTGCATTACACATATCGCAAAGAGTGATAATAATTTCAGAGAGTGGTGTTGAAAACAATAAATGCAATTCTGTAACATACAGTCAAGCTTCATTAATCCGACCATGTTTAATCCAGACATGTCACT
Source organism: Branchipolynoe longqiensis (assembly GCA_030323885.1). NCBI lineage: Eukaryota > Metazoa > Annelida > Polychaeta > Phyllodocida > Polynoidae > Branchipolynoe > Branchipolynoe longqiensis. Next base: position 153,170,208 of record CM059187.1, on the reverse strand, counting down.
ATCCGACTAGACCATCAATAGAACGGATTTCCTGCATTAATTTTTGTTGTTGTTTTTTGTGTGTACATTAATTGATTAAGTGGGGTAAATTTCAACTGATCTTCCTCATTCCAGTACTAGAGGTGTCGTTAAATAAAACAAGCTTGACTTTTCCAGTGCTCCTTGCCCTATCCTAGTAATGCCGAACGCCAGGCTAGGTAGCGACGAGTATAATTTTTGTAAGTCACTGCTTGACTCAACCGGGGTTTGAATATGTGGGTTTGATTCCCACTAACTACCAAAACAGCAGATGGAGGCTCAACTCTTTCGGCCATCCTGTCTTTTAATCTCTCTTATCTGGATATCACGCTTTCACACATAGATAGGAGATAGCTAATACAAACAAACAAAAACACCCACAAAATGAATCTATAATCCGATCAAAAATCGCACAAACAAAAAATATGCAGCACCAAAAGACTCCAGCCTATAAGCTACCAAGCCAGTAAATAATAACTGAAATGTGAGGCATAAAGTACTTATGCAAATATTATTCATGCATGTAATTCTCCTGTCTTATTATTGTTCTGCTATCCTAATATTGCTCCTGTTACTTCCTTTTGATATGATCCTTTCTATTCTGGGTTACTAGAGGCTGGGGAACGCCCTGAAGAGCGGGAGGCTGGCTTCCAAGCAGCTCCCCTAATTCCCCTCCTTCCCTCCAGGCGGCGCCTCACCCACCTGCTATTTTCCCATTCAAAACCCAAACCTGTATATTCTGGTCATAATTGCTATTTCCCTTTTTCTTTATTTTCATATAGAGCAGTACCTATCTTAACATACCAATGCAGCCGGGTACCAGTCGGGTGACCTAGTTAGCTGGTACCCGGCAGGCCGTTGTCTGCAGAGTACCAACACAGCCGTCACTTGCTTGGTTGCATAGCACTAAATAAAAAATCACCCCAAAATTCCCAAATATTTTACAAATATTTTGCACATGGCAGGGGTTTGCCAATCACAAGAGTCGCTGAAGACAAGTACTACTGTACATAATCACTTATCCGATAATCTCGCTAATCTCGGTTAAATCCACAATGACTTGTTTTCGCCGCTAGACAGTAATAGTCCCATGGTTCCCCTTGTTTTGTCACTTTCAGTTGTCGTGTAGCTACCTACCCGCATGCATTCTTTCTCTGTTTGTAAGCATTTTCCTACATCTCCCTACCCTCTGTGAGCTTGCTCGTTCTATAATTGGATAGTACTGGTTAGTCTGACATACTTGCTGGGACCAAATTGGCTTGGATTAATGGGGGTTGACTGTATATATGTGTGTGACATAAGTGGACGAAGCCTACAGTGACCTACCTGGCATGTAGCGGGACCGGTTCATATACACCTGCTTCGCAGATGACGCAGGCGACATCCTGGAATTTGCACCAATAAGCGCGCTGTTGCCCGCAATCTTCGGCAACACTTTCGGTTTCGGTTGTACGAAGGCGCTTCTATGAAGGCGGAAAATAATGTTGAGCTTCTGCCATTTTATTTGTCAAGATACAATATTAAGTAGATAATAACAATTTATCTTATTTTAGTTTGAAGTCACTTGTATCATGAATTCCTAACAATGGCGATATTTGAAGTGAAAAGATACAAGATTACTTTGGTATGCACACCAAAATGCCTGACACCATATGCTTCAGTAATGACAGGTTCTATTAACTTCACTTAGAATAAAGTCCATTTTATGCAGCAACAACTTTTAATGCGTGCACCGGTATCTAACTTCTAAGTTGGATACGAGACAAATAAGTGTTCATACTTCCTGTCTACCATTCGCTATTTCGTAGGAGCAAATCTACGTAGGTGCTTCGGGTTAAAAAATGTTATGCTTTCATGGGCTTATACAGCTTTAAACTGCAAGTAACATCGCAACACATAATTTACCCCAAAATGTCATCATCGTCAAATAATTATCTAAAGGGTGTGCTTAACCCCGAGCAACCTCGTAATACCCAACTTAGCCAAAAATATCATCATCGTCAAATAATTATCTAAAGGGCATGCTTATCCCCGAGCAACCTCGTAATACCCAACTTAGCCAAAAATATCATCATCGTCAAATAATTATCTAAAGGGCATGCTTATCCCCGAGCAACCTCGTTATACCCAACTTAGCCAAAAATATCATCATCATCAGATAATTATCTAAAGGGTGTGTTTAACTGCAAATAACACCCAACTTACCCAAAAATATCATCATCGTCAAATTCATCAATTAAAGGGGCGACTTGCTTCTTGGGTGCTGCCAGTATCGAAGGTCTTCGCACTTGCTGCTGTTGTGGAGGAGGCGGCTGTTGAGCTGGCGTGTCATGAATGTCAAACAGACTGTCAGTGAGAAAGGCTTCCAGGCTATCTTTCTCTGAAGTAATGGTCCACCGCCTGCCTTCGGTCTTGTTCTTGTTCTTCTCTGGAAATCCAGGTTCCTTGTAAATGACAGAAAAGGTTTTCAGTTTTTAGGAAATAACTTCATTAATGAAACACGATTTCCAGGATTTTTGTCTTTCAGTTGTAAAAAGATTTGAACTGTACCTGAATTATCTGCTTCATTACAATCTAGATATGAAATAATTGCTTTTGATTGATTGACTGATTGATACATTTGTCTCTTGGGGTTTTACCTCCTAGCAACATCTAAGGTCATAAGATCGGTCCCTAGAGACTTGTTACAGTACACACTCATGGCAACTTTATAGGACTGCCACACTGGAAGAACAGGCCGCCAGCAACATGATCTGATATCGCACTCAGTCACATTATCCTGACATTGACGCAACCAGTCCTTGCCGTATCCTAATAATGCCCAGCGCCTGGCTAGGAAGTGACAAGCATAAATTTTTACGTCATTGGTTTGACTCGACCAGGTTCTAACCAGTGGGTTCTAACCAGTGGGTTAAACTCTGTCAAAACGAGATACGGACGCTCAACTCACCTCCTAGCAAGATCTAAGGTCATGTCAGGATCCGTACCTACAGACTTCTGACAGAACACACTGATGGCGACTTTATAGTACTACCCCATTGGGAAGCCAGGATATCAGGCCGAATAAAATGTCTTTTAGTTGAAGTTTTCATTCATTGTCCACCTAAAATTTGACCTGACACCAAAAATAACACCAGAAATGGATTCTACATACGCAAAACCCATGTAAAAGAGGTATTACACATCATTCTAGGACAAGTGGTTCAAATGTTAAATTTTCAAGAAGGTGTTCAGTGGCCATCTTGGATTATGCAAATTACCAGAGTTGCCCAAAGATGCCATTTGGGCAACCAAGCTGAATTTGTTCTAGGTCCCCATGGGGGTACACAGCAATCAAAAAAGTTCATAGGAAAGGACATTGCTAGGTTCATGAAATGACAACTGGGCTATAGGTAGTGTAAGAGTTAGCGTATTAGCCCAGAATGCAAGAGGTGTGGGTTCGAATCCTGCTCTAGGTGTAATATTTCTCATCTTCATCACCCGCCATGACACTGGTTGCCGTGACCTGGATCCTGTACAAAGCTGTATGGTTGCTGAATCTACCCTGTGTATGTATATGTAAGGGCATTGCCTGTATGTATGTAAAGACTTATGGACGTAAACCATTTAAAAGACTTACAATTCCAGGGGGACAATCGTAGTAGTCGGCGCTGACCTCTTTGGCAAGGAGCGACACAGACAGGTAGGCATGGATAGGGTGATAACATCAGGGAGCCTAAGTGGTATAATGGTTAGCACACTAGCCCAGAATACAAGAGGTGTGGGTTCGAATCCTGCTCTAGGTGACATATTTCCCATTTTCATTACCCTCCCCCCAGGACACACACAAATACACACACACACACACACACACACACCCTTGCAAGTGGTGATGGCTGGTAGGTCTTGGAGACTATGTTGTCCGCCGGGGACATAGCAGCCATCTTCATGGGAGACGCTCGCTGTGGGGTCCTCTTATACGGATAGCTGGTGTTGGTGTTTGCTGCCATCCCATGCGGCTGTGGCTGCGACTGTGGCTGTGCGCGTCCAGAGGCGCCTTGATTAATCCCCAAGTTGGTGCCCACTTTAAAGTAGCCATGCCGCAATAGCTGTAATGAATAGTTTCAGAGTGATTGATTGATTGATTGATTGATGATTTTTTGTACATAGCATCAACAAGCAAAGGTCATATTCACATCGAAATGCTCATAGAATTTATTGTCACTTTGGCTTCAAGAAAAAATGTGTTTGTCACATGTATGTTAACATTGAGTTAAACAAAATTCTAAACTCCGTCAAATCTGTGTCCAATGATAGCAGAATTGACCTCAGATGCAATTTTGACGAGTTTAGATTGATATCAAATGACAGCAAAATTTAATGCAAAAGACGTTTGCTAAAATGGTAAAAGGCGATACAGTCCAGCTCTCCTGAGGAATGCTAACAAAGTTGTTATTTCTTTACCTTGGCAAAGACGTCTCGGATGTTATTTACATAAAAGAAATAATTGTTGGTCCGTGTCAGTGCCCACTGACATTCACATTCTACTCAATTTACAAAAATATTTCATGGCTTCTTGTGCCAACAATTATTTTTTTATGTAAATAACATGCGAGACGTCTTTACCAATGTAAAGAAAGAACAAATTTGTTAGCGTTCCTAAGGAGAGCTGGACTGTATTACCTCTTGTAAATTTAGCCATGTCGGGTGCATTAAATTTTGCCTTCATTTGATATCAATCTAACCTCATCAAAATTGTGTTTGCGATCAATTTTGCTGTCATTTGACACAAATTTAACAAATTTCAAAATTACATCTGAGGTCAATTTGGCTGTCATTGACACCAATTTGACGAAGTTTAGAATTTCGTTTAACTCTCAAATGCAAAACAAAATAATTTATGCTATATAAATACATTATATGAATATAATTTATTGGAGGACCTGTAGCTTTCGACCTAAAATGCTACTATCGCCCCACCCGCTAGAAATTCAGCGGCCTGGGCGACATGGGCTTGCATTCAGGTAGGCAAACCCGCAGCAAGTCGCCGCCGAGCTGGCGCGAGCAGTACGATCACCCTCACTCTCTTGGGAAATTGTTACCAGAAAATAAACGGTAGTCTAGATTGTTGGCCAGCCAGAGGTATCGATCTCAACCAACATACTCTTACAGAGTATAATAATATTAAATTTTAACATTTTTAGAATTGATTTGTAAATTTTTTTAAATATTTTTATTGTTGTTGAAAGGCCGCACCTCTTGACACGTGGGTCGCCGCTGAGGGTCCCAGTACATCATCTGTTTCATGATGTCGAGGCCGTCGCTCCCAGCCTGCGGCACGATCTGCTTTAATGGCGTCTCCACCATCTGCGGCCACCGGAAGTTCATGGCCGCGGCCAGCTTGTGACCTTCCAGCCACTGCAGCTGTAAAACAAAAATGAATTTGTTAAATCAAGCAAATAGACACACTTTCGGAAAGTTGTCGAATACAGACCAGACAGCATGACTGAATGAGCCAAACGCCCGCTTCCCATGTGTGGCAGGTTCATGGGACGCGAAACCTGACTGAATCAAAACAATGACGTCAAAATCTTTACTTTTCGCTACCTCGACTGGGGGTTACACGTTAATAGGATAGATCAAGGAGAGGTGGCATGATGACGACCAACTGTCCGTGATTGAAATTTACATTGCCTAATCAATGTTGCAACAACAAAAGACCCAACAACAAACCCTTACACCGTAGTATGATGTGTGAATTGTGACATGGATCAGTCACAAATTTGTCAGTTCTGAGATGCCACAATTTGTCAACACCTAGTTTTCAGAAACCAATCAGTACTTGGCCACGAAGCTAAGTACGAAGCACACTGCAGTCATCCAAGTAGTTGATGCAGTGTACAGACAAAGCAACTCGGTGTTCATATACACGAAGCAAGTCAAAATTTAAGGGGTTTTCAAACACTTTCCAAATCAACGTTACCCAAATTTCAGGACCATACCGAGCTAAAAGTAACAAACTTTCTTTTCCAATATGTCACCCTACTGTGCGTGTTCATACATACAGGTGGTATTCTGCTGTGTGTATTCATACATGCTGGTGGCACCATGCTGTGTATTCATACATGCTGGTGGCACCATGCTGTGTATTCATACATGCTGGTGGCACCATGCTGTGTGTATTCCTACATTCTGGTGGCACCATGCTGTGTGTATTCATACATTCTGGTGGCACCATGATGTGTGTATTCATACATTAGGGTGGCACCCTGCTGTGTGTATTCATACATGTTGGTGGCACATGCTGGTGGCACCATGCTGTGAGTATTCATACATTCTGGTGGCACCATGCTGTGTGTATTCATACATACAGGTGGCACCCTGCTGTGTGTATTCATACATTCTGGTGGCACCATGCTGTGTGTCTTCATACATGCTGGTGGCACCATGCTGTGTGTACTCATACATGCATACAGGTGGCACCCTGCTGTGTGTATTCATACATTCAAGTGGCACCATGCTGTGTATTCATACATACAGGTGGCACCCTGCTGTGTGTATTCATACATACAGGTGGCACCCTGCTGTGTGTATTCATACATTCTGGTGGCACCCTGCTGTGTATTGATACATACAGGTGGCACCATGCTGTGTGTATTCATACATTCTGGTGGCACCCTGCTGTGTGTATTCATACATTCTGGTGGCACCATGCTGTGTGTACTCATACATGCATACAGGTGGCACCCTGCTGTGTGTATTCATACATACAGGTGGCACCCTGCTGTGTATATTCATACATGCATACAGGTGGCACCATGCTGTGTATTCATACATACAGGTGGCACCCTGCTGTGTGTATTCATACATGCATACAGGTGGCACCCTGCTGTGTGTATTCATACATACAGGTGGCATCCTGCTGTGTGTATTCATACATGCATACAGGTGGCACCATGCTGTGTATTCATACATACATGTGGCACCCTGCTGTGTGTATTCATACATGCATACAGGTGGCACCCTGCTGTGTATTCATACATACAGGTGGCACCATGCTGTGTGTATTCATACATGCATACAGGTGGTACCATGCTGTGTATTCATACATACAGGTGGCACCATGCTGTGTGTATTCATACATGCATACAGGTGGCACCCTGCTGTGTGTATTCATACATACAGGTGGCACCCTGCTGTGTATATTCATACATGCATACAGGTGGCACCATGCTGTGTATTCATACATACAGGTGGCACCCTGCTGTGTGTATTCATACATGCATACAGGTGGCACCATGCTGTGTATTCATACATACAGGTGGCACCATGCTGTGTGTACTCATACATGCATACAGGTGGCACCCTGCTGTGTGTATTCATACATACAGGTGGCACCATGCTGTGTGTACTCATACATGCATACAGGTGGCACCCTGCTGTGTGTATTCATACATACAGGTGGCACCCTGCTGTGTGTATTCATACATACAGGTGGCACCATGCTGTGTGTACTCATACATGCATACAGGTGGCACCCTGCTGTGTGTATTCATACATACAGGTGGCACCCTTCTGTGTGTATTCATACATACAGGTGGCACCATGCTGTGTGTACTCATACATGCATACAGGTGGCACCCTGCTGTGTGTATTCATACATACAGGTGGCACCCTGCTGTGTGTATTCATACATGCATACAGGTGGCACCCTGCTGTGTGTATTCATACATACAGGTGGCATCCTGCTGTGTGTATTCATACATGCATACAGGTGGCACCATGCTGTGTATTCATACATACATGTGGCACCCTGCTGTGTGTATTCATACATGCATACAGGTGGCACCCTGCTGTGTGTATTCATACATACAGGTGGCACCCTGCTGTGTATATTCATACATGCATACAGGTGGCACCATGCTGTGTATTCATACATACAGGTGGCACCCTGCTGTGTGTATTCATACATGCATACAGGTGGCACCATGCTGTGTATTCATACATACAGGTGGCACCATGCTGTGTGTACTCATACATGCATACAGGTGGCACCCTGCTGTGTGTATTCATACATACAGGTGGCACCATGCTGTGTGTACTCATACATGCATACAGGTGGCACCCTGCTGTGTGTATTCATACATACAGGTGGCACCCTGCTGTGTGTATTCATACATACAGGTGGCACCATGCTGTGTGTACTCATACATGCATACAGGTGGCACCCTGCTGTGTGTATTCATACATACAGGTGGCACCCTGCTGTGTGTATTCATACATACAGGTGGCACCATGCTGTGTGTACTCATACATGCATAAAGGTGGCACCCTGCTGTGTGTATTCATACATTCTGGTGGCACCATGCTGTGTATTCATACATGCTGGTGGCACCATGCTGTGTGTACTCATACATGCATACAGGTGGCACCCTGCTGTGTGTATTCATACATACAGGTGGCACCCTGCTGTGTATATTCATACATTCTGGTGGCACCCTGCTGTGTGTATTCATACATACAGGTGGCACCATGCTGTGTATATTCATACATTCTGGTGGCACCATGCTGTGTGTATTCATACATTCTGGTGGCACCATGCTGTGTATATTCATACATTCTGGTGGCACCATGCTGTGTGTATTCATACATTCTGGTGGCACCATGCTGTGTGTATTCATACATTCTGGTGGCACCCTGCTGTGTGTATTCATACATTCTGGTGGCACCCTGCTGTGTGTATTCATACATTCTGGTGGCACCCTGCTGTGTGTATTCATACATTCTGGTGGCACCATGCTGTGTGTACTCATACATTCTGGTGGCACCATGCTGTGTGTACTCATACATGCATACAGGTGGCACCCTGCTGTGTGTATTCATACATACAGGTGGCACCCTGCTATGTATATTCATACATGCATACAGGTGGCACCATGCTGTGTATTCATACATACAGGTGGCACCCTGCTGTGTGTATTCATACATGCATACAGGTGGCACCCTGCTGTGTGTATTCATACATGCATACAGGTGGCCCCCTGCTGTGTGTATTCATACATGCATACAGGTGGCCCCCTGCTGTGTGTATTCATACATGCATACAGGTGGCCCCCTGCTGTGTGTATTCATACATGCATACAGGTGGCACCCTGCTGTGTGTATTCATACATTCTGGTGACATCCAGCTGTCTGTATTCATACATTCAAGTTTCAACGTGGCATCCTCAATGAGTTACCCTACCCACTGCATATTTCATTTGGTGAGCCGAGACATACGTCAATGATGACTTAGTAATGGGTTGTCAATGGACACCTCCGCAGCAATTTTGCCTTTTCTACAGCGCGGCCCAAACACAAGTCCAATGGGCAAGGCGCCAAGAAAGGAAGTGTATTTATTGCTTGAATTATGTATTCCAGCTAGTATGGTTTATGTATGTAACATCGTCACTATACAGTTGGTTGGTTGTTGGAGTTTTCCATCCTGGCAACATCTAAGGTCATATCAGGACAGGTACCGAATTGTGATGGTGCGCACTAATGGCGACTTTATAGTGCTGCCCCACTTGGAAATCAGGCCACCAGCAACATTACCCGATATCCTACTCAGTCACATTATCCTAACACTGAGCTAACCAGTCCTTGCCCTATCCTATTAATGAAGAGCGCCAGGCTAGGAAGCGACAAATATCAATTTTAAAGTCATTGTTTTGACTCGACCGGGAACCGAATTTCCGACATTCCACGCTCTGCCGATTAGGCCACTGCGCCCGGTCGTCACTATTCAGACACAACAAACATGTGAATTCTGAAATACCATGGTAGCTGGCCTTTCCGCTTTAATCAGGCTTCTGGGCATGCTCGAGTGGGGGTGAGGCACACTGCAACAATCTAGACAATCTGGATGCAGTGTAGCTGTTGACCCTGTTCATGCCCTCCTTCCTCCCACCTCTCTTCCGCATCTACTGAGACCAGACACCAGACGCATGCACAGTGATAGCACACACGGTCGTAAGTTTGTGTGTGGTGCATTTGTGGTGTACTACTGGGTCCTGCCGAACACAGATATGTGTGTGTGTGGGGGGGGGGGGGGGGGGGGGGGGGAGTTACTATGGTTAGCAATTACACTAGGATATCTGCATTCTGTAACTCAGGTGGAGGTTACTATGGTTATTAATTACGCCAGGCGGTGTCTGCATTCTGTAACACTGGACGCGAATGGCCGAATCAGTAGAACGCATGCTTCCCATGCAGTTCGAATCCTGACCGAGTCAAACCAATGACTTACAAAATTGAGACTTGTCGCTACCTAGCTTGGTGTTTGGCATTAATCGGATAGGGAAGGGACTGGTTAGCTCAATGTAAAGATAATGTGACTGAGTGGGATATTGGGTCATGGTCTCCCAGTAGGGCAGCACTATAAAGTCACCATGAGTGAACACAGTTGCAAGTCGGTTACCCATCCTGATATGATCTTATATGTTGCTAAGACACACAAAAAACACCAAAAATGGCAGGTGGAGGGAGATCTCCCAATTTGAACACTTCTCCATCAGTCTTTGAGGCACCTTTTGCAGCTGTTGGTGCTGATTATTTTATTACGTTGTCATACCATTATATCATTACCGTTTAGGGAAATGGCACTCAATTAAAAATTTGGAGAAAGAGAAAAAATGGCACACAGACAAACGCTGAAACCCGTTGTCGTATCGTCAGCGGCCTGTCATTGTCAGCGGCCTGTCGTCGCTTCTGCGCATGCGCGGATTTTCGCACGTTGCGGCGATCACTGCTATTTGTTTTGTTTACACTCGGCGATTCGACGCTGATCGAGCTGCTACGTTAATATCGCTTGGAATTTAAGGTTAATTTAATTAAATTTCATTATTTGAGTATGTAATTCTGTAAAATATGATCGCATTCAATAGATTTCGGCCTAATCGGTCCCTAACACAGCCGGGTACCGTGCCTGAGCTTGTAGCCGGCGAGGGAATGGGTCTTTTGCATATGTCTTAAAATCCGCGCATGCGCAGAAGCGACGACGGGCCGCTGACGATGACAGGCCGCTGACGATACGACACCGTCACTACTAGAATTATTGGGATGAAGTTTCATACTAAACGTGGGCCACCAGATTCAAGACCATTAAAGACCATTTTCAAGGAGACATGCATCACTGTCCATAATTGGGGGGTTGGAGGTAAGCGGAGCGAGGGGGGGGTGGGGATTTAAGAACGTTCAAGGACATACAGTTAAATTCAAGAACATGCAATGGTACTCGAATAAACAATTTTAATTTAAGAAGATTCAAGACTTTCGCCGACGCGTGCGAACCCTGATAATTGAAGAAAAAGACCAAGAACAAGATAAAGAACAACACAACAAACAGGAGGACGAAGAACAAGATGAAGACCAAGGTGAAAAACAAGGTGAAGAACGAGATGAAGAACGAGATGAAGAACAAGATGAAGAACGAGATGAAGAACAAGATGAAGAACAAGATGAAGAACAAGTCAAAGAATAAGATGAAGAACAAGATGAAAACGAAACAAACAAGACAAAGAATATAAAGAACATTGTTGTTTGTTTTTGTTCTAGGGTCATATCAGGACGGGTACCGATTTGTGACAGTGCGCACTCATGGCGCCTTTATAGTGCTGCCCCACTGGGAGACCAGGCTCCTAGCACCATGACCTGATATCCCACTCAGTCACATTATCCTCACACTGAGCCAACCAGTCCTTGCCCTATCCTAATAATGCTGCGCGCCTGGCTAGGAAGCGACAAGTATCAATTTTTAAGTCATTGGTCTGACTCGACTAAGGTTCGAATGCACAAACCCATGGGTTCCGATCCCCCGATCTCCCAACTCATTCAGCCATCAAGTATGGTATAAAAAGAACAAGACAAAGAACAAATCGAAGAACAAAATGATCGACAAGGCAAGAAAGTAGACAAACTAGAAGATGAAGACATAGAAAAAGAACAACAACAGCAACAAAAAGAAAGAACAACAAGAACAACAAGACAACAGAACCAGGAATGAAAGTGGTCTCTGGGAAAAAAAGCGCAAATGCTGATATTCTCCCATAGGTTTAGCATTGTCAGGGAATCGCGGAAAATTACCGGAAGTCAGGTTTCATACATATTGGTATATGCTGATAGTGCTGCACCGTTTGAACCACATATTAGTAGTATACGCTGATAGTGCTGCGCTGTTTGAAGCACGTATCAGTTGTATACGCTGATAGTGCTGCGGTGTCTGCACTACATATTAATGTACGCTGATGGTGCTGCAGTGTAAAACAGTTAATCGTGCTGCGGGATTGAATAATCCCAGAAATCCGCGAAATCGCGGAGATCTTTCATCCCTGCAGAACATTCCCCTAAGAAGAAGAAGACAACAGAATATCCCTCACCCAATATCCCGTCAATAAAACTAAATCTAAATTAGAAAATACACCTGAGTGTGCACCCATCCCCCTCCTCCGGCACCCACCTTAGTTGGCGTGCCAAGCACACTGCAGATCTTGAACAGCTGGTCGATCTCACTGCTGCCGGGGAAGATGGGCCTGAGCGTGTAGAGCTCGGACATGATGCAGCCCAGCGCCCAGATGTCGATGGGCGAGTTGTAGTTGGTGGACCGCAACAGCACTTCCGGTGCTCGGTACCTGCAGGAGTGTGCAATGTATGTTAATTCATCAGCCAGCTGATTAGGTGATCATGTGACCAGCAGCTGAGATAAGGACGGACTAATAAGTAATAAAGGCAGTTGTTTGTTTGTTAGGGTGTTTACGTCATTGCAATATCTATGGTCATATCAGGATGGGTACCGACTTGCGACAGTGTGCACTCATGGTGACTTTATAGTGTTGCCCCACTGGGGAATTATCAGGCCGCTGGCACCATGACCCGATATCCCACTCAGTCACATTATCCTGACACTGAGCTAACCAGTCCTTGCACTATCCTATTAATGCCGAGCGCCAGGCTAGGAAGCGACAAGAATCAATTTGATAAGTCATTGGTTTGACTCGACCGGGAACCGAACTCACGATCTCCCGCATGCGAGGCCTGCGTCCTACCGATTCGGCCAGCGCGCCTGGTCACAAGGTAAGGAAGTGTTGTTTGTATGACCATAACAACAATAACAACAACAACATACATAATTTCCTCCACCCACTCACATTTGTTGATAAAGCAGGAGAAATTTCAATTGTGGACCCTTTCCACAGAGTATGTGCTTGTCAATTGCATACGAGTATGTGTAGTGATCTACCCACCTAACAGGGTTCCTAAACTTACGATTTTCTCTACGCTCACAAGAGGGTTCCTAAACCTTTGTGTGAATATAATTCTATAACTGTTGAGTACCCACTATTTCATAACCCACCATTTTCTAAAAAACCTTTCCAATTTCAATTGCATACGAGGATGTGTAGTGATCTACCCACCCAACAGGGTTCCTAAACTTTTTGCTGAACATAATTCTGTAACATTTAAGTGCCCACCATTTCATAACCCCTCCATTTTCTAGTACTTTTCCATGACTATGAGCCATTATTTTTCCAGTATTTGTATTCTATTTAGTTATGTAAATATGTTGTTTGATTGTTCTTATTAAAGTGTTATCACTTACCTTAGGGTAGAAAGAAAATGCATATAATTTGATATGTGGAATCAAAAACCTGATCAACCTAATATATATATTCTTTCAATATGGATGAAACTCAAAACCATCAGATTACACAACTTTAAATGTTAAATGCTCGCGTAATAAATACAAACTACTGTAGTAGTCTGAACATGAGCTCTACTACCACGCAGTAGCAGCGGAGACTACGCCGTACACCAGCGCAGTACCATTACACTGCGCTAGGTGGCGGCACGGGTAGCCACTGGTCAGACCCCAACTGGGCTGACCTCTACTGCGTGTGGCTGACCCCCCCACCCCCCCACACACCTATAGAGTCGATGTGGGATCTGGCGAGTCAGGGGGCGGGTCAGACAACTACTGACGCCGCGGAGAGCAGATGGTTCAATAAACCAAGGGTGAAGCGTACACTGAATTGAATCTTGGTGTTCTTCCGTGTGTGACTGTGAGTCGGAGGGCCGTGGGCCATTACACTACTTTTGCATTTCAAGTTTGTTTCGGGTATATTGAGCTTGACGCTATTCAGCATATAGTGGACGGGTAAGGCAGGTGGATACACTGCTGCAGTGTGTTTGTTTGTTTGTTTGTTGTTGTTTTACGTCCTAGCAACATCTAAGGTCATATCAGGACGGGCTGCAGTGTGTGTGTGTTGGCGCTATTCAGAGTATAGTCGACAGGTTAGGGTAGTGGAGACATGGCTGCACTGTGCTTGTTGGCACTATTCAGAGCATAGTCGATGGGTAAGGGTAGTGGAAACACTACTGCAGTGTGTTTGTTGGCGCTATTCAGAGCATAGTTGACGGATAAGGCAGGTGGAGACACTACTATACTGTGTGTTTGTTGGCGCTATTCAGAGCATAGTTGATGGGTAAGGCAGGTGGAGACACCACTATACTGTGTGTTTGTTGGCGCTATTCAGAGCATAGTTGACAGGTAAGGAAGGTGGAGACACTACTCAGAGCATAGTTGACAGGCAAGGCAGGTGGAGACACTGCTATACTGTGTGTTTGTTGGCGCTATTCAGAGTATAGTCGATGGGTAAGGCAGGTGGAGACCCTGCTGCAGTGTGTTTGTTGGCGCTATTCGGCGTATAGTCAGTGGGAAAGTCTGGTGCAGACACGGCTGCACTGTGTGTTTGTTGGCGCTATTCAGAGTATAGTCGACGGGTAAAGCAAGTGGAGACACTACTGCCGTGTGTTTGTTGGCACTATTCAGAGCATAGTTGATGGGTAAGGCAGGTGGAGACACTACTACACTGTGTGTTTGTTGGCGCTATTCAGAGTATAGTCGACGGGTAAAGCAAGTGGAGACACTACTGCAGAGTGTTTGTTGGCGCTATTCAGAGCATAGTTGATGGGTAAGGCAGGTGGAGACACTACTACACTGTGTGTTTGTTGGCGCTATTCAGAGTATAGTCGATGGGTAAGGCAGGTGGAGACCCTGCTGCAGTGTGTTTGTTGGCGCTATTTGGCATATAGTCAGTGGGAAAGTCTGGTGCAGACACTGCTGCACTGTGTGTTTGTTGGCGCTATTCAGAGTATAGTCGACGGGTAAAGCAAGTGGAGACACTACTGCAGTGTGTTTGTTGGCACTATTCAGAGCGTAGTCGATGGGTAAGCCTAGTGGAGACACTGTTGCAGTCGGTTTGTAGGCGCTATTCAGAGTATGGTCAACGGGAAAGGCTAGTGGAGACACCAGTGCAGTGTGTTTGTAGTTGCACCATGCCCACCTGACGGGCGGCACAACACACTGCACAACACAAGCAGATCAATCAATAACTAATCAATTTTCGTACGGGCAGACACAAGCCGTCCCGCGTCCATGCACCAAACCGACCCAACTAGGGAGGGGGGGGGGGGGGGGGGGGGGGGGGGGGGGGAGAGAGAGTAGAAGACACGGTGGTGTGTGGGCTGTGTGTGTGTGTATATGTGTTCTGTCGATAGGAACAGAAGAAAGGGTACAGCGTTGCGGGAGTAACTAGATTTGTGTGTGTGATTCTTTCAGCGTATTGGGTAGTTTTAAAATTAATCCTCTCCCATTTCCCAATATATTGCTCTGAAGAAATATATACTCTGCATATGGTCACCATTTGTGTATGTTGTTAGAAAATCCAATATATAATTCTACTAAATGCAATGTGACGCAGTTACATCCAACCACCTTTTTTCTTTCTTTTTTTAAACAAAGGGGAAAAAGCAGAGGGCCAAGTCTCCCGATTTGGTGGGAGATCTCCCTAAAGTATAGCAAATTAACCCCAATCTCCCACGTTAAATTGTAATCTCCGGCTAGAGAATCATGTTAGCTTCTTTATTAGTATTACTCATATTTTTCGTCAAAATTCACCAGAATGCATCACTTTGTGTTAATTTTGTTCAATATTTTCCAGGGGGGGCCCCTGTGGCGGGGGAGAAACCCCCCTTCCCACACACTCTCCCTTCAGCCACGCTATTTCTCCCTTATTTACAATTTGTGTATTAGGGAGATCTCCCGACTCAAAGGCTTATCTACTTGGCTCTTCTGAAACAGTCACGGTTTAAAGTTGCATAGTCCGATGGTCTTGAATTTCTTTATTTTTTCTGAGCTAAATATATTAGATCGATCACTAGTATCTACTATACATTAGTTCAAAGTTACTTTTATTTTAAATGGTAAACTTTTGAGCTATTTTGAGCGCAAACATGGAAAATTAGTTTTGGCAAGCTTGCCAAAACTCTGACACCATAGACTTTTGTAGTAACAGGTTCTGTTAAATTGACCCAGTATTGCCTTCTGCGCAGAAACAAATGCTTAATAAGTGCATCAGTATCTAAGTTAAATATGTAAAATAAAATCTAGATAATTGATTTGATTTTGAACATTTGATATTTCATCAGACTATGCAGCTTTAAGGTGTGGGTGGAGGGTGGGTTGGGGAGGCCAGGCCGACACGGGTAATCGATATGTGCAATGGAAATGGCGCGGTATTTTGTTGAAATCGGGTAATTGGAACTAGGTGAGCTGGCAGAACTATGTCATTATGAGTTCCAGCCGCAAAAGTAGGTCACTGAAAGGTCAGGTGAACGCACATGGAAGCGATGTACCTTATTACATCCGTGGGCCTTTTCCTGTGTTGTAGGAAGCAACCTAGTATTCATTTTTAATGGTTGGTTGGTTGTTGGAGTTTTACATCCTGGCACCATTTACGGTCATATTAGGATGGGTACCGACTTGTGACAGTGTGCACTCATGGTGACTTTATAGTGCTGCCCAACTGGGAAATCAGGCTGCCGGCACCATGACCTGATATCCCACTCAGTCATAATATCCTGACACTGAGCTAACCAGTCCTTGCCCTATCCTATTAATGCTGAGCGCCAGGCTAGGAAGTAACAAGACAGTATCACTTTTATAAGTCACTGGTTTGACTCAACCGGGAACCAAACTCCTGACCTTCAACACGCGAGGCCTGTGCTCTACCGATTCGGCCCAGTTTGAACGGTACTAGAGCATGCAGTGCCTTACTTCAGCGAAGCCTGTGATTGGGGAACCCTCGTAATGTGCGAACAATTTTTACTATGTACAATTCCTTTAATGTACAAACTATTTTTGCCTCATTTCACTGTACCTCCAAATGATACGTAACATAATCTGATGAGTTTCAGTTGCTGCCATATTTTTAAGATAAATATATTACGTTGATCGCTATAATCTACCTTAGTTTAGTTCAAAGTAACTTTCATTAAAAATGGGTAACTGAAGATATTTTGAGGTTAAAACAAGCCAAATTAATGTTGGCGTCACCCATCGAAATACTGGACACCATGGACTTTAGTAGCATCATGCTCTATTAAATTGCTTATTCCCTTCTTATGATGCAACAAATGCTTAATAAGTGCATCAGTATTTAAGTTGGATCAGATTTTTTTTTTTTTTGCTGAAAAGTTATTTATTCTGCCCATAATCTTTAAGCTCCCGTGAGGGTGCTTGTTTTCAACGCTATATAATTCTACTAAATGCCAGGCCCTTCACTCAACAAGTTCTCTGGCTTCAGATCACGATGGAAGTAGCCTGCAGTTAAGTACATCATCAGCAGGCTTAGGCTTCATGCGTTTGGCACAGGCACAGGTTTAGACGCTATGTCTGCATGGTCAGTATCCAGGCCACGCTTGCAAGATGCATGGTAAGCAGCTAGCGTTCCATAAGGGGGGGGGGGGGGGGGATTTCTGTGTATGGTAAATGGTTAGACGTGTATGGTGCACAGGTAAGTCTGTTTATTAAGAACGAGTGTGTTTGTGTGTGTGTGTGTGTGTGTGTGTGTGTGTGTTGTGCGTGTGTGTGTGGGGGGGATATATATATGTGGCCATTTGCATGTTAAGTGGTCAATATGCATGGTAGATGGCCAGGACTGCATTGTAGGTGGCCAGGGTTCCATGGTAGGTAGCCAGGCCTGCATGGTAGGGGACAGCTGCATGGTAGGTGATCAGGTCCGCACGGTAGGTGACTAGACCTGGCTGCTAGATACCCAGGCCTGGATGGTAGGTGCACAGGCCTGCATGGTAGGTGCACAGGCCTGCATGGTAGGTGCACAGGCCTGCATGGTAGGTGCACAAGTTTACATGGTAGCTAGCCTAGATCAAATCTAGGTAAGTGCTTTAAAGTCGCCCAGTATAGGCCACCCATAATGCTGCTGTACAAATGCTCTCCAAAAACACCTTTTCAGATCGTGTAACTGAATATGTGGAGGGAGAGCACTGAATTCAGTGTAAATTGTTATATTAAAAATGCATTTAAAAAAGCTTTACATTAAACGACATGCAAAACGGTCAAACAAATAACGGAAATCACACCAGACGGGATGGCTAAATGAGTTTGGTAGATCGTGGGATTACAACCCATGGGTTCAATCCCTGGTCGAGTCAAACCAATGACTTAAAAATGTATACTTGTCGCTACCTAACCTGGTGCTTGGCATTATTAGGATAGGGCAAGGAGCAGTGGAATGAGGAAGACCAATCGTCCGCGATTGAAATTTCCCCTGCTTAATCAACTAAATTCACACAAAAAAGCTATTTCTACGCGTGACTCCTGAAGAACTGACACATAAGCTACTGATTCTCCGGATATAATTTCCCGTTGGGAGCCACGTGACGGTATGATTTCCAATCCACAGCACATTAAACAATATAAGTTATATTATAACCGGTTAGTTTAGGGTTAACTACCATCATACTTTCACACTACCCCTTTTGTACATATATATATACTACAGTAAAACCTCTCTAACGGACCACCTCTAGAGATTGACCACTCCCCTATATCAATCACTTTATTTGGGTCCCGAAAAATCGCAGATACACTACCATTGTGACGATAACAAAAAAACACCTAAACCAACCACCTCTCTAAATAGACCATTTAAAGTCGGTCCCATGGTAGGTCGATTTAGAGAGGTTTTACTGTATAGGCCTGTGCCATATTAGTTGGCGTTGCGATATTAATATGAACACAAACAAACAGGGAAAGACACTATCATCAACTTAAAAAGTAAACTGTAAAGTAGACAGACATGTGCACTGCATGAGTGATAATGAGGTCAGTAAGTAATTACATGAATAACAAATGAAAGCTTTCATAAAGGGTCATTATTAATTAGATATAAATATACAGATGTTAGTAAAAGATGACACATTCACATAACTTACGCTCTCTACTAGATATACAGACACTGATGTAAGAACATATTCACAGAACAAACTTATACTGTTTACTAGATATAAGTATAGAGGTGAGCAAGAAATGTTGATATATGAACAAACTGAGACAAATATACAGATATAAATATACAGATGTGAATGAGACATGAAATATACACACAACAAAACTAACGCTATTTACTAGAATACAGATATAAATATATAGATGTGAATGAGACATGAAACATACACAGAACAAAATTAACGCTATTTACTAGAATACAGATATAAATATATAGATGTGAATGAGACATGAAACATACACAGAACAAAACTAACGCTATTTACTAGAATACAGATATAAATATATAGATGTGAATGAGACATGAAACATACACAGAACAAAACTAACACTATTTACTAGAATACAGATATAAATATATAGATGTGAATGAGACATGAAACATACACAGAACAAAACTAACTCTATTTACTAGAATATAGATATAAATATACAGAAGTCAATAAGACACAGAACAAAACTAGCGCTATTAACTATAATACACATATAAATATACACAAGTGCCAGGTGGTATATTTGAAACAACACCGGAGTGTGATGAGCCGTTAGAGGAAACGGCAGCAACTTTGTGAGCAGATATTGAGATAGATAGTTGCAATAAACTGACCATCTTGTTGCCACATAGTCGGTGAATGGGGGCCGTGACCGTATCTCTCGGGCCAGGCCGAAGTCGGCGATTTTTACATAGCCAGGCCCTTCACTCAACAAGTTCTCTGGCTTCAGATCACGATGGAAGTAGCCTGCAGTTAAGTACATCATCAGCAGGCTTAGGAGTCATGTGTTTGGTACAGGCACAGGCTTAGACAGTCGCTAGGCCTGCATGGTCAGTATTCAGGCCACGCTTGCAAGCTGCATGGTAAGCGGCTAGTGTTGCATATGGGGGGGGGGGCATGCATGTATGGTAAATGGTTAGACGTATATGGTACACGGGTAAGTCCGTATATTAAGAACGAGTGGGGGGGGGGCTGTATATATGTGGCCCTTTGCATGTTAAGTGGTCAATATGCATGGTAGATGGCCAGGACTGCATGGTAGATGGCCAGGGTTCCATGGTAGGTAGCCAGGCCTGCATGGTAGGGGACAGTTATATGGTAGGTGATCAGGTCCCCACGGTAGGTGACTAGACCTGGATGGTAGATAGCCAGGCCTGTATGGTAGGTGCACAGGTTTACATGGTAGCTAGCCAGGCATGCATGGTAGCTAGTCATGCCTGCACGGTATGCATGGTAGATAGCCAGGCCTGTATGGTAGATAACCAGGCCTACATGGTAGGTGGCCAGGCCAGCTTGGTAGGCGCACAGGTTTACATGATAGCTAGCCAGGCCTGCATGGTATGCATGGTAGATAACCAGGCCTGCATGGTAGGTGGTCAGACCTGCATGGTAGATAGTGATGTCTACATGGTAAGGAGGAAGGACTGCATGGTAGATAGCTAGGTCTACATGGTAAGTGACCACACTTGCATGGTAAGTTACCACACCTGCATGGGCAGACACCAGAGTTCAATGGTAAGTGGGCATGATTGCATGGTAAGTGGCCAGGCCTGTACATGACTAGTTGGTGGGGTGCGGTTGAGACTGCGGTAACATATGGCGCTATGCTTGCACATCCGGAACCTGTGTAGGGAGTCAGTTAGTTGTTAGTAGCGAACAAACAGCATGGATTGTATCAAGACCGCACCTTTACAAAGCCTATCCCTCATGTATCTGATTGGTTGGCGGTAAGTTGCATCAGAAGCTAAATTTTAGGTATTTCTTTTTTTAGAAGAAAAAAAAAGTGAAAATTTAACAATATATGAGTAGTATAAGTTTAGCACAAAATATCTGCCCCCAATTTATTAGCAGAATAAAATGTGAAAATAACGATATCCTTATGGTGCCACACTCTGTATAAATAACTATTTAAGTGGTCTGTTTAGTTTTCGGCAATTTGCTCATAACCAATACTTTCTGGTTTGATAACAAACATTACCATATTTTTTACAATATGATAAATAATTTAAAATGAACTTTGTTTGACAGAAGGAATTCAATATGGTAGTGTGGATTCTAGTGCTCATCAACCTTACCAAATGACTTTGCAAAGGTATCGGTCTTTATACAACACATGAATACAATATCAGTGCACATTCTACAGAGGTCAGTAAAGGGAAGGTAAATTTAGAGTACCAGAGCTCGCCTATGCCAACCACCCACAATGCACCACTGACAATTTCCGGCCCTGTTAACCAACACATTTATAATTCATAGAAACATTCTGCAAATTTACCTAAAAGCCAATCCCTGGATTGAGCGATTGGGTTACGTTCTAGAAACATCTGATGACAGCGCACACTTCAGGTGGCTTCATAGTGCTGCCTCATTCAGACACCATGCCACCAGCACCAATATATGATATCGGATTCTAATCACAATCTCCTGATACTGGGGCTGGCCAGTCATTGCCCTATTGATTATACCCAGCACAAAACAAGGTAAAGTCAAATGACAATTTCTTTGTCTTCTGTTTGACTCAGCCGGACGATCAGACCCACCGGAAGAGAACACTGTACCCCCTAGGCTATTGACCGGACGCGGTAGCCGAATCGATAGAGCACACGCTTCCCGTACGAAAGGTCAGGAGTTCGAATCCCAACTGAGTCAAATACTTGACTTATAAAATTGATACTTGTTGCTACCTAGCCTGGCGCTCAGCATTACTAGGATAGGACAATGACTGGTTAGCACAGTATCAGTGGAATATCGGGTCATGGTGCCGGTGGCCTTGTCTCCGAGTGGGCCAGCACTATAAAGTCGCCATGGGTGCGCACTGTCACAAGTCGCTGCCCATCCTGATGACCTTAGATCTTCCTTTTTGGCCTGGCAAGATCTAAGGTCGTATCAGGACGGGATATGACCTTAGATGTTGTCAGGACGCAAAACTCCAACAAACAAACATAACCTGTTTCACCCCAAACCTGTGTATTGTAGACAATGCATGGCGTGTCGCTTAATACTCTATATTTCACCTTCCGGGTTAGTCAATAACTCACACAAAGAACCACAACAGACACATTCGGGCCTCACTCACAGTAACCACTGCTAGGTTATATGAACCAGGGATGAAAGTGATCTCGGCGGCGGGGGGGGGGGGGGGGGGGGGGGAAGGAGGAGTAAAATAAGCGGAAATCAATGGTGAGGTTGGCGATATTAGAACGGTTCATACACTTGACATAAGTAAAAAAAAGAATCAAGGGTTTTTCAAACACTTTCCAGATGAATGCTACCAAAGTTCCAGGCCCTTACCGAGCAAAAAGTGACAAACTTTCTTTTCCAATATGGCGACATTATCGCTTGGATCTCGTGGTTGTGAGATTCTCACATCACAAGTTTAATTTAGGCGTTTGTATTTTATTTTAAATTTTCAAGGTTTTTCCAGACAGCAAGATGATTTTTAAGGGTATTCAAGCACTTGAATACATTACTTTATTTTCAGAGGTTTTCAAGGATTTTCCAGGCGTATACGAACCCTGGAACATTCTTCAATAAGAGTGTGTAATAATGACTGGTCATAAGCATGGTTCTAAGACCATGCTTGGAGAGTACTGTATGACTTCCGGTAATTTTCCATGATTTGGAAATTGGGGGGGAGGGGGGGGGCTGGGGCGCTAAGCTTATGTGAGAAGTTGCTGCGTCTTCGCATTGAGATACCATTGCAGGGGACTCCGCAGGGGAATGGAAATCAGGGGAAATGCAGAGATTTCTCTAAATGTACTGCCATCCGCCAACCTAGCAAGATCTGCAAAACGGCGGAAATCCGCTAAATGGCGGAAATCCGCAGAACGGCGGAATTCCGCTAAATGGCGTAAATCTGCTAAATGGCGGAGATCTTTCATCCCTGAGTCTACTTAGCCGGCGAACACAGGGGAGGAGGGACTGACCATCGCGTGGACACGTAGTCTGTGTAGGGGGGACGAGACCGGATCTCGCGGGCCAGCCCCAGATCGGCTATCTTCACACACTCACTGCCACTGCACAACAGGTTCTCCGGCTTCAGGTCACGGTGAAAGAAACCTACAGGCAAAGAAGGATAATTATTTCCTTTCTCTTTTTTAAATAAAAATAAAGGAGAAAAAAGATAGCTTGTGGTTATTGGATTGGAGGGGGGGGGGACATATCAAATCAACAACAGTTGTATGTTACTGGTTACAGAGCAAGATCAGCCATCTGGGTCGTTTGTACTACAAGGAGGAGGCCGTCAAGTCCAAAATATTGAAGGCAAGTCTCATTGCTTACCATTGTCATTGGGGTGATGAAAATGGGAAATATAACACATTATTATATATTTTAATTTAAGAAGAATTTTAAGTGTTCTCTGTGGCAGAGTGGTTAGAGTGTCTGACTTTTTTCTAGGTCGGACTCCTAATCTGAAGGTCAGTGGTTCAATTCCCCATGCCCCGACCTCTGCTTATTTGGATTTCCACCGCTGTGTATAACTTACAGCGTCATCAAAGGCCTGTTGCTCTCATACCATGTCTATGTGGAGTGGGAAGTTAAAAATCCCTTGGGTCGGTAAAAGTGTAGGCTCAAGCTTTCTATCGATAAACTGTCTAATGGTGAAAACAAGTCTATTCAGACTTATCCATAACAGGCAGTATAAATCTTCAAGTAAAGTGCATTAATGAAGATTAAACAGGTCCTGCTTTAGAAGTGTATTAATGTGTATCTATTGAATACAATTTAGTTAGTTTGCACATTTTATATGTTAAATATATATTTTAATTGTCTCCAGAAACCCGGAAAATCAAGAAATCCGGGCCACTTCCAGTCCCACGTTTGCCGGATATTTGGTCTGGTACCGGTATATGTATTAGTGTTAGCCAACAAAGGCAGGTAAATACACAATTGGCAGTATATAGCACAGCAGATTACTGATATTTGAGATGTGCAGTAGATTACTGATATTTGATATGTGATTACAAGTACTACTGAAATATGACAACACTAGAGTAACCTGGATAACCATTATATAAAATATCAAATTTTCTAAACCAAAACTCTGACCTGAATTTGATTCTACACATCTAATTTGGATAGTGGCACCCTCATCAAACATTTGTTGTTGCATAGAGAAAAATAAGTCAATTTAATAGAACCTATCACACAGGCAACATGGTGTTTGACTTTTCGAAGCACATGCCGAAATTAATTTAGAATATTTTCGCTTCAAATATCTCCAAAGTTAATCTTTGGAAATATCTCCAAAGATAATCCTTGGAAATAAAGGTTAAAGTAAATTAAGTGTAGTAGTCCGTAATGGCCGCATTACCACATAGTGGCAGTGGTGACTACACCAACTCCTGTTAGCTAACAAGTAGCAAAGACCCTATAATACTAAGACCGTTCACTCCCTATCTCTCCCATGGTAATGTAAATTTCGCAGTGCCACCTTGTGGTGGGTTTGATCAGCCCAGCTGCTGGTTGATGTTTCACATGTAAACACATACAATTATATTATACATGAGATAGGTAAGTATAAATACACATCAATATGAAATTGTTATGAACAAATACACATCAGCATCATCATCAGCATCGCCATCATCACACATCTTTCACATTCATATACATTTATACATATAATATAGCACCTGTTTAACCAAGAGAACAGCCAGCGCGCCAAGTGGTGGGTTTGATCATTTTGATTACACAGTACAGGCTGAGTGAGCCGTCTTAGTATTATAGGGTCTTTGGAAGTAGCAACAGGTGGTAGCATGCATTGCTAGCAGGAACAGTTCCGAGAGTGGACTGTTCAACCCATTGCTAGCAGCCACACACCCCTGCTATCCAACTGGGCAGTGACAGGTCAATTCTATTCTAATCTTGGCGAAATAAACCAGGGAGCGCCCTGGGGTTTGAAGCAATCTCAGGGTCACTGTTTATTTTTCAAGTGGAGTAGGACACGGTCCAAAACAAAAAGGTAGATTATAACGATCAACCAAATATATTTATCTAAAAGATATGGCAGAAACTCAAGACTATCAGAGTATGCACCGTTAATTTGTTTAATGACTATAGACTTGCTTTTAACTAGGTGATATTAATTTTTCTGTATATTTGTTTGTTATGTAAAGCGCCTGAGAACGGCTTGCTGGATTGGGCGCTATATAAATGTTTTATTATTATTATTATTATTATTATTACCCCTCATATGATAGATGTAAATAGTCACAAATGTACCAACAAGAATAATAAGCAATTTAAGGGAATATATATATAAATCCACTTACCATGCTTATGCATGAATGCTAAGCCCTGCAGCACTTGGAATATGATGTTCCTCACTGCAGACTCAGGGAACATTTTATCCCTGGAATTGGAAAACAAAGATATTTTCAATAAATAAAATATAAAGATTTTTTTCTTTAAAGATTTACTGAAATAAATTTAAATTATTCAATTTGTTGCAGCAGCAAGGAAAGAACAAGGATCAAAGTATATCGCCTCTGACAATGACAACCATGGCATGCTGACCAAATGAGTTGAGTGCCTGCTTTCCACATGGCAGGTCATGGGATTCAAACACCGGATTCAAACCAACAACTCGTCAATTTTAACTTCTTTTTTCTTTTTTTTTGATGGGATGTTTATGCTGTCCATAGCATATAAGCTCGGATGATCAAGCTTGTTTTCAATGCTGGGCAGTTATCGGTCTGTGTTTCTTAAGATTATGGTTTGTGGTTAGTGATCTATGTTAGTTTTTTTTTTATTTCTTGGTAAGAGTCTTCCTCTTTTTATTTTTTCCTGCACTTAATTTAGACTAGCCTACTCTATTTACATATTATAGGCTTGTACGTAATAGGTAGTTGGTTTATGTTTGGATTTGATGTTATCTGGCCGTTTTCTGGCAGGGGGTTACCTATCATGGGCTGTCCAGCTAGTGGGTCGTGACATATCACATGCCCCCTTGTGGAACAGCTTAGAGGGGGTTTCTTGGTTTTATTTTGCACAGATATTTTTTGTATGTTTTTAGGACAGGAATGTGTCGTTCCTTTACCGTTTGTGCGTTCCATACTTTGGCAGCCATTTCCAGTGGGCTTCTTTCGTGAGCTTTGATTTGGCTTCTGGTCTGCCTTAGTAGTGGTGCATTGTTTGCTCTTGTGTTCCTTAGTGGTTGGATTAAATGTTTATTCTCGACTATATCCATACGCTAGGGTTTTTAGGTGGATTATTCTTCTGTTTTCTAATAACATTACTTTAGTTCTTTTGCGTATGTCATAGGTGGGGTGAGGTTTGTCTACTTTGAGGCAGGTCTTTAGCGCTCTATTTTGCAGTAGTTGCAGTTTTTTTAGTAACTTGTCAGTGTCCCTACCTAGCCTGACATTCAATGCTACTAGGATAGGGCAAGGAGGAGCAGTGGAATGAAGAAAACCAATTATCTGCGATTGAAATTTCTCCTGCGTAATCAAACAAATGTAATTTCCC
The DNA here is from genome assembly GCA_030323885.1 of Branchipolynoe longqiensis. Taxonomy (NCBI): domain Eukaryota; kingdom Metazoa; phylum Annelida; class Polychaeta; order Phyllodocida; family Polynoidae; genus Branchipolynoe; species Branchipolynoe longqiensis. The sequence continues at coordinate 153,143,343 of CM059187.1, read as the reverse complement.
CCGCCTTAGTGCTTTAAGTTGCATAGTCCGATGGTTTTGGATTTCTGACATTTTTCTGAGGTAAATATTTTAGATTGATCATTATTACTGACTTTACTTTAGTGTGAAGTTACTTATATTTTAAATGGTAAACTTTTGAGATATTTGAAGTGCAAACATGTAAAATTAGTTTTGGCAAGCATGCCAAAACTCTGACACCATAGACTTCTGCAGTAACAGATTCTATTAAATTGACTCAGTGTTCCCTTCTATGCAGAAACAAATGTTTAATAAATGCACCAGTATCTAAGTTAGATATGTAGAATCAGATCTAGATAATTGTTTTGTTTTTGAAAATGTGATACTTCATCGGACTATGCAGCTTTAATCAACAAATGTAAATTCCCCCTGCTAATCAATCAATCTAGCAGTAGCAAACAACATATACCTTAGATGACTTTCAATTAATTCCCTGGCAGTCCTAAACCAATGAAAGGCTGTCTCCTTGTTTCAAAGAAACCAAATTGTTCATATTTTTGGAATATCAAAACAAAAATCGCGGAAATCGTCGAAAACCTTTCATCCTAATAATAAACTATAAACGCCCTGTAGCAAAACGTGGACTTAAGCTGAGATTCCTTCTACGCAGTATGCGGCATGCAGCATGCGGTATGCGAATGGGAAGATTCCTTCTATGCGGTATGCGGCATGCGGTATGCGGCACACGACTGGCTATATTTAAAAAATAAAAATAAACAAGTATACTCCATACTGCACTGTATATGGCCTAATATGGCATGTATATCTATGTACCTCTTGCTACATCACCTGGAGGTTCCTACCTTTATAATTACCAAATTATAGGTAAGTATTCATATTTTTGTGGCTCTGGTAGCATTTTTACCAACCCGAACCCCCACCACCACCACTACCATATGTTTCCAATCAGCACCCTTGTGCATGACCGTTCCGTAATGCTCTGTCGCCTCTCCTCGTCTAAACCTAATGGACAAGTGCGACTGATGTTTCTGTTCGCACCCCACGTGCCGCATGCCGCACCGATCGCTACAGGGACCGATCGAGTTGTCGCATTCGCATACCGCGTGTAAGGGTTGTAGCCCATTGACTTCAAGGCGTTTCGATTTTTTGCCGCATTCGCATTCCGTGTGTAAGGAATCTTAGCTTAAACCCTGCTTGAATTACGTAATCAATCCCGACATGCATCGTGTTCAACAGGTGTGCACATTACATAACATGACTCGATGTGGTAATCCATGCTTAAGGAGGGTGAAGCAGATTAGGCATGAACTGAGCGGGGCATGCCCAGTCACGCCCCGCTTTATAATCACATAGTCGCAAATACGTCACATTAATTTTACTGTACATCCCCTAGATTTCCTCCACTACTGAGGGAGCTCTATTAAAGTTATAGTATTATCATTATTGCATAACATGTTATACCCATGTAATTATATAGGAACCGGGCGCGTTGGCCGAATGGGTAGAGCGCGGACCTCCGCGCGGAAGGTCGGGAGTTCGGTTCCCAGTCAAGTCAAACCAATGACTTATAAAATTGATACTTGTGGCTTCCTAGCCTGGTGCTTGGCATTAATAGTATGGGGCAAGGACTGGTTATCTCAGTGTCACATTATCCTGATAGTGAGCCAATCCGTCCTTTCACTATCCTAAGAATGCAGAGCACCTGGCTAGGAAGAAACAAGTATCAATTTTTAAGTCATTGGCTTGACTCGACCAGGGTTCGAACCCATGGGTTCGATTCCCATGATCTACCAAAACGAGAGACGGACACACAACTTATTCGGTCACCCTGTCTGGTCCACATAGACAGTAATAGTCTCATGGTTCCCCTTGTTTATTACTTTCGATTGTGTAGTTATCTACTACATGCATTCTTTCTCTGTTTGTAAGCATTCTTCCACATCTCCCTACCCTCTGTGATTCTGTTAGTTCTACAATTGATTAGTTGTTTGGTTACCTATAGCTATGTCTAGAGCTCTATACGCACATGCATAATGCAGAATATGTGTATAAATAATGGATTGTTTGTTTGTTGTGGTTTTACATCCTAGCAACATCTACGGTCATATCAGGACGGGTACTGACTTGTGAAAGTGCACACTCACGGCGACTTTATAGTGCTTCCCCACTGGGAGACCAGGCTGCCGGCACCATGACCCAATTTCCCACTCAGTTACATTATTCTGATACTGAGAAAACCAGTCCTTGCCCTACCCTATTAATGCCTAACGCTAGACTAGTTAGTGACAAGTAACAATCCTGGTTTGACTCAAATTAGAGTTCGAACCCACAACCTCCAGCACTGGAAGCCAGCCAGAGTTTTGACCGATTGGGCCATCCCGGTCTATAGTATAAATAACCGTAGTTGTACTACTTCTATTTATATATCATAATCCCTCCTTTAGTAGACCATTCATTCATTGACTGTCTCGGCTTACCTTTGAAAGGCTAGGCTTACCTTTGCCTTTGGTGTTCACACAACTTGGGCTGCTTGAACTTCCATAATTTTTTTTTTCTCAAATTTCAATAACCAATTTTCAAATGAAGAATAATGAAGACATTCTTTAGATGAAAGTGGTGTCCGATAAAAATCGTGGAAATCAAGCCTTGATTATTACACTGACGACGGATTTCCGCGAAAACGCGGATTTTCGCCCATAGGATAGCACTGTCAGGGAATCACGGAAAAATACCGGAAGTCAGGTTTCAAATATCCTTGTTGTGATTGTATTATTTCCCATACCAAACACTTTCTTGTATTGGTTTTATGTTCTCGCAACATCTACGGTCATAAAAGAACGGGATTCAAACTAACCAATTGTTCTCACATGATTCCTCATTTCTTCACATTTTGTTTAACAGTAATCGGCAAATGAGATTTCTTTTTAAATTTTAACAGAAATATGCGAAATCGTAGAAATCTTTCATCACCTGTCTCTCAAAATCTGGTGTACATTCTCAATATTACATTGACATAGCGCTCACATGTCCATCTTGTATGCATATTCTCAACAGTACATTGACACAATACTCACCCATCTTTCAGTTCACCCTCTGGCATACATTCTCAACAGTACACTAATACAGTACTCACCCGTCTTTCACCCTCTGGTATACATAATCAATAGTACACTCACACATTGTTCACCCATCGTTCACCCTCTGGTATACATTCTCAATAGTACACTGACACAGTACTCACCTGTCTTTCACCCTCTGGTATACATTCTCAATAGTACACTGACACAATACTCACCTGTCTTTCACCCTCTGGTATACATTCTCAATAGTACACTGACACAGTACTCACCTGTCTTTCACCCTCTGGTATACATTCTCAATAGTACACTGACACAGTACTCACCCGTCTTTCACCCTCTGGTATACATTCTCAATAGTACACTGACACAGTACTCACCTGTCTTTCACCCTCTGGTATACATTCTCAATAGTACACTGACACAGTACTCACCTGTCTTTCACCCTCTGGTATACATTCTCAATAGTACACTGACACAGTACTCACCTGTCTTTCACCCTCTGGTATACATTCTCAATAGTACACTGACACAGTACTCACCTGTCTTTCACCCTCTGGTATACATTCTCAATAGTACACTGACACAGTACTCACCTGTCTTTCACCCTCTGGTATACATTCTCAATAGTACACTGACACAGTACTCACCTGTCTTTCACCCTCTGGTATACATTCTCAATAGTACACTGACACAGTACTCACCTGTCTTTCACCCTCTGGTATACATTCTCAATAGTACACTGACACAGTACTCACCTGTCTTGCACCCTCTGGTATACACACTCAACACTACATTGACACAATACTCACCCATCTTCACCCTCTGTATACATTCTCAATAGTATACTGACACAGTACTCACCTGTCTTTCATCATCTGGTATACATTTTCCTTCATGAACTCGAACACGAAATAAAGTAGGTCGTTTTCCCGTATTACTTCCTTCAGCTTGACGATGTTGGCGTGGTTCAGTTTTCGTAACGACTGAAAGTAAGGATACAAACAAAATTACTAGCGTGTAAACAATCTACTTGTAATCAAGATACAACCTATAAATTACACAAATCGCTATTTAATAATAAAACACACCACATAAAATCGCATTTGGCAGTATCGGAATAAACTTTGTTTGTTGGAGTTTTACATCCTAGCAACATCTAAGGATGGATACCAACTTGTGACCATGCACACTCTAGGCAACTTTATAGTGTTACCCCACTGGGAGACCAGGCCGCCGGCACCATGACCCAATTTCCCACTCAGTCACATTATCCTGACACTGAGCTAACCAGTCATTGCCCTATCCTATTAATGTTGAGCGCCAGGCTAGGTAGCAACAACTATCAAATCTATAAATCATTGGTTTGACTCGGCTGGGATTCGAGTTCCCGATCTTCTACGCGGGAAGCCTGCGCTCTACCGATTTGGCCACCGCGTCCGGTCGCATCAGAATAGGTAAATTGTTACATAAAATTACCAAAACTGTTAATCAATTTCCAGACTGATCAGCAATTTGTGCGAATCAAAATTTTCCAAACAAAATGCTCCTTGCTTGAGTATTCAAATCTATATACAACACATGTCATAAAATAATCGACAGACCTGTAGAGGTAGTATCACAGGATCTGTCAAGACGTTATTCACATTAAATATGAGTCTGAATACAAAGATGTGTAACTGTACGTCGGTTTAAAAGTTAAAGCTGCATGATCCGATGGCTTACGCTTCTGCCATAAATCTTAGATAAATATACTAGGTTGATCATAATAATATACTTTATTTTACTTTCAAGCAACGTTTATTTCCAAGGATCAACTTTGGAAATATTTAATGAAAAGCCATGCTTTGTAAATTTTGATTTGCACCCCGAAATGCATATATATATATATGCTTTGTTGACCCATTTTCGAGTGTAGCACCAAACTGCAATAACTTTTTAATGGGTGCACCAGTACCTAAGTTGAATATCTAGGATCAAATCTAGGTAAACCTTTTCGTTTCGAAAATGTTATGCGTTCATTAGATAATTCAGCTTAAAGCTCATATTGGAAATACTTGAGCTAAACTTCGAATGAATTCATTATAAGTAGGTACTGTAAACTGATTTTGTTTAAATGTATTGTACTCCAAACAGATTTAAATGTATGTCTGCATTTCACTTTTGCGATAATCAGATAGCACTTTATACACTGATTTCAGTGGTATAAAATTTATCTTGATGTGATAATTTTTTCAAAAGTTATGATCATTTTAAAATATAATTTTGGGGCTTTTCTCATCCAAAAACGAAATTGGTCAAATTAGCAAATGCACAAAGCGATAGAACATGTGCATATACTTGGAAACCCAAACTAAGGAGATGATCAAGTGTCATATATCATATAGATTGCATTTATTTTTTTCGGGAAGAAAAACAAAAAGAAGTAACACAGATATATACCACTTTTAAAACAGCTAAAATATCAAATTGGCCCTGTTTCAGTACCTAACAATAAAAGTAACGTTTTCATGGAAATTTCAAAATGCCACATATCAGCTTCTAATTAAGATACAGAGATAAATTTGCTATCACCAGAATCAGCAGAACTGTATCTATAACTTGCATATAATTAAAAAATTTAAACAACTGAACACTAAAATTGTGTTCCAACTACCATTCACGACACATGAAATTTGGGTGTATGCCTCCACAATGTCTTCAATACACTCCACATGACAAACACAGCATTCACTGCTCACAAGCTATTATAACTATAAGACATATAAAAACCAGAAACATACCTTAACTTCTCGTAACTGTAAACACTCATCCCAAGAGTAGTACTTCTTTTTCATCCTGGAAGAAATTTAATGTACAATGTTACCAATAGCTCCTGTCTCAAACGCAGTGTTTATGGCAGATATGGGGTTTTATTTTGTGGGTGGGTGGGGGTGGGGGGGGGGAAGTAAAGTTTTCGCTATGTGTGCGATAATGGTGGTTATTTTAAGTAAACTTGGTTCATCTTAAAGGTCGGCCCCAGACTATATGAAGAGCCTATGGAAGTGGTCTGAGACTCCCCCCCCCCCCCCCCGCCCCTACTCTGCCTTCAAATCCAACTGGTCTCTGCCACATCTTCCAATGGATATTGAAAATTACATGCGTAGTTAGAACTAATTGGCTATTCATCCTTATATCAACTCCATGTCTTTTTGAACAGTCGGTACATTCAAATATCAATGCGCTTGCAAATAGTAGGTACTCCAAACTGAATTTTTCTTTTCACAAAGTTAATTTGCAAATGGTACAGTTAGAAAGCTCTATCATTCTGATTACAAATATATATAATAATGGAAAATTGGTGTATTAGTCCCTGAGTTATGAATTTTTTTAATATTTATTTTTGCCATTAATTTTACACACAATTTTTCATGATTCTGCAAATGCTTAAATCCTGATGTTTGAGGCTGCTTGCTGAAGGCAAATTAAATTTTAATCACACCATTTCTAGTACAAATTCAAATCTCAATTTTTTCAGACCTTACAAATAAATATTTGTTGAACAATTTGACATCAAACATGGCAGATCGTGTAATTGTCACTAACCGTCCTTGATCAAATCTTTAGAAATTTAATATCTCTGGTTCTATTTGAGATACTGATTTGATTTTTATATAAAAATTACCAGAATGCCAATATCTATAATGTGATTACATTGCCTGTTTAAGCTATATCCAAATGTAAAAAGAATTCAGAAATTTGATTGCTCTAATTAGTATACACATCCTATGGTTAAGTCCGAACTGCTGAGTGTGAGTGCTAAATGGTGGTTAACAATCTACACAGATTTCTAGAGAACGGATATTTCTACGTAATATTATATTTTTCATTAAATATATTTGGTAAAATCCTGAATTAGGACACCTGCCACAAATAAGGGTGGGAAGGGCCAGGGTCTTAATTGGCAACCAACCGATTCATCCTGCTGTTGAGAGTCCAATCTTTAAAATTAGGTTATTATTAAATTAACAGTAGAATATATTGAAATAAAACTATGGAATAACATGGCAACTCTCCACTCACTTGAGGCAAAATCATTAACAATGTAATGTGGAAACCAAATACCGTATATGTCCCAATAGAAGCATGCTACCCAATAGAAGCACATCCCCCATTTCAAGATTGAAAGCACCCACAAATTTATGATCATATTCAGACTGAATGCAAATAAAATAAGACAATCCCACTTTATTTCAGAGGCACGACAAAAACAAATCCATGAAATAATAAACAGTGATGAATGTTTCACAATATCTGCATATGTAATCATAGTACATGTTAATTTGAAACAAACCATCGCAAATAATTACTTTGCGCCCACGGGAAATAAATAGACGCATATCCATGTGTCTGCACTTGCGCATCTATAGACGCATATCCATGTGTCTTCACTTGCGCAGTGGGCATCTATTGGGACATATATACCGTATGTGGTACACAATCCTTTAGAACAACCCAAGTTTTTACATGATTTTTAGTGCAATTAAAGTAGATATGATGCAATAAAAACTGATAAAACAGTAATAATGAGAGATAACCAACTTAATTTGGAATGCAAACTTACTTTTTAATGGCCACCTTTTCGCCCGACTCCAACGTAGTGGCCAGGAACACGCTCCCATAGGTACCATCACCGAGCTGCTTAGCAAACTTATACCGATTCATGATGACAGGTGACGATCACAGATAAGACTCAGTTTTGGCACTCACTCCACTCACTCCCTGTCATGTGAAACTGTATCCGGTAATTGACTGAGACTAGCTCAGTATAAAAAGCACGGCGTTTTCACCAACTAGCCCGGTGTTAAGATCCTTTGGGGTTTCGGTATAGAAGCTATTGTCCGGACCATGTCTGGTATAGTCAAATGGTCCTATAGTTGGTCCCTTGTCATCTTTACCATCTTACTCCCATGTGTTCTGTGAGGGAAAAGAAGAGGACAGGACTGAATAATTGACATGGTAATTTATAGATCTTGATGACTTGAAACGAGGGTTCAACTAAATGTTGGCCACCCGATACAAGAATATTCAAGAACATTTTCAAGGAGACACAATATTTTGATACTAAAATTGTATATGATATATCACAGGTATGCAATGTTGGAAAAACTATTTCTCAAAAGTAACCGACAGGAATTTGTCCAAAGCAAAGTCATCTAAAATATCATGCAACGTGATATTATAATCAGGGTTCATAGATTCAGACAATTCAAGAACTTTTCAAGGAGATGCGCAACATTTTGATACTACAATTTTATACGATCTACTCAAAACCAGACGGGATGGCCGAATGTGTTGGGCGTCCGTCTCCCATTCTGGTAGACCGTGGGTTCGAACCCTGGTCTAGTCAAACCAATGACTTAAAAATTGATAATTGTCGTTTCGTAGCCTGCCGCTCGGCATTATTAGGATAGGGCAAGGAGCAGTGGAATGAGGTAGACCAATCGTCCACAATTGAAATTTCCCCTGCTTAATCAACTAATCGACCAACAATAAAAAACCTAGATAACAGATTCACCTGGTACTTGTAGTACACAGGTGAATGACAATGTAGACTAAATACTCGCGAAAATAGGTTTAGTACGGAAAAGGAAGTAGAATGCATGTCTCCAGTATCAAATGGGTACTTATATCAACACAGACTTGGTGAAATGGGAGAGAATGCAAAAAGACAACATAGCGGCCATAAAACGCCATCGATTTCACCTTTAAATTATATTAAACTATATGTTTTACTATATTTTTCAACTCAAAGGTAGCGGGGAAATATGAAGACCTGTATAAAGAATAATTGTTGCTTCATACATTGCGAAATTAGGCTCTCATTTCATTTCCCCGGTTTTTCGACAGCTTTTATATAGGGTTGGTATTCACCCGTGTACTGCAACTATGGGGTGAATCATTTATCTACAAAATCCATGCAACTTTGAGAAAAGAAGTAACTAATTTATCAGAAACAAATTCATCTGAAATATCGTGTAACATGTTATAATGAGGGTTCATACAAAAGGTTGGAGACCAGATTCAAGAATATATGCAAAGACATTAAATTCAAGAATAAAATTCTAAATTGAATATGAATCAAGTGGATAAGTAGTGTGCTTTCTTGTATCAGCTTGACTTACTGAATATGAGTTAAGCTGATAAAGGAAAGCACAATAAGAGTCAAGCTGATAAAATAAAGCACAATAATTAGCCACCACTGATTCTAAGAATATATCAACGCTTTTCATTCAATTCTACTCACAAAAGTTGGACTAAAAATTTCAGCATTGCCATACAAACCCTATTTAAAATTGATGCAAGCTTCGAATCGTCATAACTTTGGTTCTACTGAAGATATTGAGATAATTTGAACTGTTCTGAGTTCTGGTTTAGTCTAGCTACCTAACTATCATAATTGTACGGCATTATGGTTTATTTCAATTTTTTATGTATCGTACCTATCTATATGCATAATATAGTCCATACTACACCATAGATACTAAGTTCACTAAGTCTAAACTAAAGTAAGGACTAAGTTGTTCTTGTGCCAACTAGGGTTTCACTGAATTCACGATGTTTCCGTGTCAGATACAATAACATGTCGTTGTTACGCATGAAGAATTAAACTAATTTCTAAACCAAGGTTCCGTAATTCAGGAATGTGTGTGAACTAAATACCCGAGTCCTGAGGTTGAGGCCTGAGGCTGAGCCCATCCAGTCCTGTCCCAGACTATCATTCATATCAAGCCTAGGTATGTGTGCTACAAAATACAAGTTATGCCTGATTTTTTCAATAACTTCAGATGAGGGGGAAACTGCAAGTGTCTCATTTCGAGACCATCAACCAATAGGGTTTATATCAGTCAGAATACGATCCGTAAGTTAATCTGATATCTGTAAGTTAAAACAGTAAATCAAATATGTGACCAAACAAGTACTGCCTGCTGAAGCTTCCTATGCAACGGTCAATCCAAACATAAATATCGAATAGCAGGTAATATTACATTCAAAATGTCCACTGTACATGTGCAAAGGAGAGTAGTTATGATTATATCTAGTCCATATTAAATGAATACCTGGGGTTAACTGCAGTAAACTGTAAAAATGTGTCAACACAACCTACCATGTTTGCCCATGTTTTCCTCATTAGCATTTTCACCAACAAATCCAATGGCGATACTTCCGGTCCCTGAGCGACCTGGACAATCTCTGCGATACTCGTCAAGTATACAACATTCACTACTTCTCTGATTGACAGGTCACGGCCAGGTGGCACTGTTGAGCTACTGGCGGGCTTTCAATTCACATTCAGGAACTTGTATTCCTGAATATTACACCCATATTCATGCACCAAAATATAGAATTTAATCCTTTGAATTGTAAGAGATATAGCCTATTCATGATTATTCAGTGGTAATGTGCATAATACTAATATCACTATATAATAGGTAGGCATATGCTTTTATTCCAGAATAGACCTATTACATTCATAGGAAATAAAAAGAAAAGAACCAAACATCTAGATTTTGTTTGGTTGTTGGTAACATCTAGGCACAACAAAGTGAAGTCAGTCAGAGAAAGTAACTATTGCATGGTAATCAAACAACTATCAGATTGTATAATGAACAAACTCACGTAGGTTGTTTTGGGGGGGGGGGGGGGGGGGGGGGGGGGGGGGGGAGAGAGAGAATGCTTACAAACAGAAAGAATGCATGCAGTAGATAGCTACATAACAACTGAAAGTGATCAAAACAAGAGGAGTCACAAGACTATTACTATCTAGCGGCGAAAACAAGTCATTAGACTTAACCGTTATGGGCAGCATATATATTAATACACCCATCTATGCGCCCCTATTGCAAAAACAAATGATCACCATGCTTATTTTATGAGATACAAATCCGAACATGATAAGTTTTTTTTATCATATAAATTCAGCAATAAGGAGGACAAAGGTGCCAGATGGAGGATACGGTGTTCGACGCCGGATATCTGGCCTACATCAAATTTAAATAGAAGAGTGAAATATAGAACATAATGATAATAGCTTGAATTTATAATTATATTGCACATTTATGCAGAATTACTCCCACAACTCTGTACCGTAAGTGTATGCTATCTAATCCATTGCCTGATTTAGCTATGCACAAAATAAAATTAGATGCATTTTCCTGATCAACATTTTGAATTAGGGTACATAAACCATATGAGACAAATATAATCCTTGCATTACAATTTGTTAGTTCAGTTCACAATAATCTCAATGTTTTTTACTACACATAATTTTCTGACTGATTCAGATGGCTAAGTTTTGCCCTGTTGCAATGTAGATATTTATACTAATCCTACTGATTAATCGCGGATCTCTAATACCTATTACAATAGACTACCTATAAAATAGGTTTATTTCTGCCGTGTATATGTTATCACTGAGCATCAAATAGATACTGTCGAATGCAATCAGTATTAAGCCCTGTTCACACGGGGCAGTTAATTCGAATCATAAAAATTGACTTGTATAGTTTGGGTTACATTTCGCATGTGAACGTGAGGCTAAGTCGGATTAGGGCTGATTCGATTCATATAATTCGGATTTTATAAACCACTTGTGTAGGTGTTTTATATGAACCAAATTTTATGATTTGACTTATATCGCCCGTGTGAACACAACCGACTTTAATTCAAAGATAATTCAGTAAACTGAACCCGATTTGGCGCGATGATCACCATGCTTATTTTGGTGATCATGATCATATTCGTACCCCGGATGGGTACCGGACATGTACCGGACATCGCCGTACAGTACCGGACATTGTCCGGTTCTCGTCCGGTTCCCCAGTCAGGTAAAAAGGTGTGACTGGGCCTTGAAATGGAGCATGTCATGCACATTCATAAGACAAAAAAATAACAAAATGCAATTAAAGCAGACACACAATACTGACAACAACATAGTTTCATTTTTATGTTTTGATATCTTTCACAGGGTTGTAAAGCATGCTGGAATGAAAAGATCCACGTGTATAGAGAAATCTCTGCCTTCCCACTGTATAAGATATTTATCTAGCTATCTCTATACATATATATATATATATATATATATTTATATATATGATATATATATATATATATATATACATACATATATATATATATATATATATATATATATATATATATATATATATACCTATCTATCTATCTATTCAATTCAATAACTTTTATTCCGGAATAATATATCAATATGTACCAAGCATTAAACATCCAAAGGTTCCACATTAATTGGGCGGGTGATGGGAGGAAGACCCACACTAATTTAATTAAATTTGCTATTGTAGCATTACACAAAGCACTGAGTGGGAAAGCTGCGGACAACCGGTAAAACGAACGAACGAAAAGAGGGAACGGCAGTTTCTGGTTCGTTCAGCCCTCTGCCACAATGCCGTTGTTCAAAGGTAATGATTCCATACATTTATTAACACTGGTATTGTAGTCGTTGATCTTATTCAAAATATATGTATGCTATATGTACACCACCTCCAATTTCAGCCTCCGCATAACTTACTTTCCATGTTGTTAGTAGTTAACTGACGAAGCAAACACCACCCGGACAACCACGATTCGATAGCGGCGCTTCAGCCTTGATGATGACTTGGCGTCCTCATTCGCATTTCCGTGCACTTTACTTATAGTTAACTATAGGACTCTGCATATAGTATTTTAATAAGCGAATCCAGTCGAGATCATTTTCTAGCTGTTCCTGTATGACAATAAAAATAAGTAAGCGGCACTTATTGCCTTCAATCACCAGTGTCAGTGAGCGATAATATGAAGCTCATGTGATGATGTGGGTACCGTCATTGGGCGTATGACTACTGTCTGAAATCTAAGAATGTCAAGTCTGCACTGACCACTGGCACTGTTTAACCACCCGTCATGTCTGCACAGTACACCAATGCTTACATGTATTTAGTTTAGCCCTGAACCGTCTAAATAGGGAGATAGTTAATACCAATTCACTGACACTTGTGCTAATTACATATGAATCGCTTCTCAAGTTACGATATTAATGATTAATAGATGAAATATTTCATTCATCTCCAGTAGGTAGGTATGTAGTCACTATGTGTGGTTTTTTAATAGAATGCATTCTATCACAATGGAAATAGCTTGAATAGAATTGAAACATTGTAGTCATATAATTTTGTTAAAGTAAACATCAAGAAAGTTAAGTCGAATTGAACTGTCTAATTAATGCTTCTTTGTGCTACAGTAAAATAGCCAAAAGCTTTCACCCCAAATCTAGATTTTCTACTTCCAACTCTCATATCTGTTCTAAAGCTTATTTAAATCAAAATTGTACTGCTAAATTCACATGACAATAGCTCAGATAAGGTTATTATATATTTAAGAAAAAGAGTAAATACTAAGAAAGTTATGCCATTTTGAATAAGACCCATAGGCAGGGTGGTGACGGGTCATTGTCCTGACATCGCCAACCATCCATAAAAAAAAGTATCAGTGCCTTGGTCGTAATGCTTTGCATTGGGGAACGATACGTAGCTCAGGCAGTAGAGCCGACATCTGTGAAGGTTTGGATCATCCGATCGATCCTGCTCAGTGGATGCATTTGCAGTTTGGGCTGTTTTCCGCTCGAACCAGTGTTCCACAGCTGGTTCATCAAAGGATGTGGTATGTGCTGTTATGTCTGTGGGAAAGTGCGGCAGCAGGTTTCCTCCAAAGAAACATGTCAGAATGACCATATGTTTGACGTCCAATAACCGATGATACAAATCAATGTGCTCTAGAGGCGTCGTTAAAGGAAACAAACATTGGGGGGTGGGGGGCTTCTGACACTCTCAGCTCTGCCTCGCCCGACTTGGGGTTTCACGCCTCCGCGACGCTCCGTGGGCTGTCCCTTCCTGAAGTACATAACTAATATAAGGCTGGCTGTTCACCATCATGATGTTACTGTCGGCCTCCTTGGGGGGGGGGGGGGGGGGGCCCTAGAGCCCTCGCTTCTCTTTTGGCTGAGGTCTCCTAGCCCCGCCCCACCCACCCCCACCTCTACCATGTTTGTAGCTTACTGTTGTGTCCTCAATAAACACCTTATCACCTCCAGCTGCGGGTTTCTCCCCCTGTTTGTGCGAATCATCCAATATCCATAAAAACTAGTCAATAAATAGAAGACCGGTATAAGAAAATTCATATGGTAGTTTAATCAATTACTCACCTTTGGGTGATTTGTAGATGGCTTAGATGAATGGAATGGGGGTGGGTGGGAAGTGTTTTGGTCAACATCACAACGAGATTACTCACCTGTTGACTGTCGTTAGGGCTGACACCCTAATAGTCCAATTGTTTAATATCTTTATTAATGTTAATTCTTTTCATTTTAGTTAACGTCAAATGGGGGAAGCAAAAGTTTGAAAAGATTGAGGTCAACACCGATGAGGCTCCCATACTCTTCAAAGCGCAACTTTTTGCGCTGTCTGGTGTCCAGCCAGATAGGCAAAAAGTGATGATCAAGGGTGTCACAATTAAGGTAAGTAGCTATCTAACAAGTATAAAACTTAAATAGTCCGTAAGTCCGAGGGTTTTAAAGTGTATTTTTTAGAGTTATATATATAAAGCCCCAGTCACACTACGGTTTGCGACCAAAGAACCCACAGTCGCCGGCGACCTCCTTGCGACTAAAGCAACCTATGAAAATGGTTGCAGCCCTCCCGACAACCATCTTGGTCAAATGGATAATGGAGGTTTTTTAGTTTAGCAGCTGCAACCTCCTTGGGACCTATATGGTCGCAACGATATTGGCGGCCACTGCGGACCACTTGGCGACCTCTACCACCAACCCTTTTTTGTGGTCGCAAGCAGTAGTGTACTTTAGTTTGAAGTAACTAACTTTAATGTGGACTAAATTTGGAGATATTTGAAGTGAAAACGTGCCAAATTAAATTGATGTGAAAACATGCAAAAATGCTTGCTATTGGCTTTGTTTGTCCATTTTCGAGAATATCAATTTAGCATAGGAACAGCAGTCTGAAATAAATGTTTAATGAGTACACCAGTATATAAGTTGGATAGGTAGGATCAAGTCTAGGCAGGTGTTTGTTTAGGTTTATGGTTTCATCAGATTATGCAGCTTTGAAGTTTATTTGATGATATGGGTTTGATGGATATGGGTGCACAGGTTTATACATGTACAAACCTCTGCACCCTCCATATTCTTCCATATTTTTTAGGGAATTGAATACAGAAATACGTACTTGTTTGTTTTGTTACGGAATTACCGGCTTCCAAAACTTAAAAATCAATTGCAGTGTACTAGGCTTGGGATTTTTTAATGGGGCTTATTATCATGGAAAGTTTGCTTGTGAATTTTATGTAATTGTGCCTCATCATGATATGGCTGATTGTATTATTGAATATTGCTGGCTCTTTTCGTTTAATTACTTTTATGTTTATGTCCTGTTTTCTCTAGGATGACGACTGGGGAAATGTCAAACTGAAGGATGTAAGTAGTATTAATAATTGCTATTGGTTTACCTGGGGTTTATTTTTGCGTTAAATTATTAATTACACAAAATGTCATCTTCGGTGCCAACCAGACGGGATGGCTGAATGAGTTGAGCGTACATCTCCTGGTTTGGTAGACCGTGGGACTCAAACCCATGGGTTTGTACCCTGGTCGAGTCAAACCAATGACTTAAAAATATGAACTAACTAATCAGAGAAAGATAGATAAAATTCACTTTTACTTGTTTTTAGGCATCGCAAGCTGACAATAGCCACATTCTTGCAGCTGTTTTATTCTTTTAATGTGTGTGCCTTGATACGATTATATGCCTCAGATATTTCATCAACCGAAGACACTTTCCATACTCTGCCATCACTGCTTATGGGTACAACATCTAAACTAGATCTAAGCACAAATTCTATGCTAGTCTTGGCACTGTCCTCAACTTCTGGCCATCTGAAATAATCGTAGCGTCCTTTGGTTTTTGCCAAATACTGCACTGTGGCTTCTTTTTTGCTGTGCACTTCTACCACCTGGCCTACATAAAACTGATCATCATAGTAGACTGCAATCCACTCTCCTTGACTTGAGAAGACAAAGGGAACTGCATCTACGTCCTCTTCTCTGCCATCAGGCTCAAAACATTGCCGCTTGCGTGTACTTTCCTCTTGGCTGGAACTGGAAGAAGTGCTGTCATTGAAGGGTTGCTTATGTTGCGGAGAAGCAGGCATTTCACAGTCACTCCTGAAGTGGTTCTTCAAAGCTTCTTCAAGGTCATCAACAGTACCAGCCACGCGTAGATTTCCACCGTTCTTTAGGATTTGCTTTTGGTAGCGTATTTCATCTCGAAGGGCACTTCCAATTTTACCCTTTCCGCTTCTTTCTTGGCCAAGTTTGGTGAGAAGCCTTGTGACATCAGCTGGACATTTGCATGGACCCCCTTGGGCCACAACTCGTCGAATCAGGGTAGCTTGTCTTTCCGCTGCTTGTGCTGTTTTTAGTCTCTTAGTCTGTTCATTCTGACGAAGCATGTCTTGGACTTTGTGCAGAACAAGTCTCTCCTGCACCCTGTGTTGCTTTCGCAGCTGCTTGGCCCTTCTGCGTGCAGTGAACAGAAGTTGATTTGCTTCATTTGTATCTTTGCTGTTAAGCCAGCCTGTCGTCTTGTTATGTTTCATTATTTGGGTGGAAGTCCTGTGGTGGAAAGAGCTGTTTCTATTTTTTTTCATATCAAAGTCCATTTCACCAAAGACATTCTCCCCCATCAAATTAGTCAGAGGACAATGCTTTAGTTCTTCCTGGACATGAGCAGGGAGTTCAATGCCAAATTTCCCTTCATGGAGGAAGTCCTTCAGCTGCCGTCTGGTGACAAGAAGCACTTCACCCATGATGTACTCAAGGCCTGCCTGAACAGCTGTTGAATGCTGTGTTGCATACTGGTATACAGCATCTGCCATGTCAGAGTCTAGCTCAAACTCGCCACTGAACAGTCCATCGAAACCCGGGTTCAGAAGGTCACTTGCATCGTCACGCCACCTGTCAAAACATGCCTCCATCTTCTGAATGTAAATGTGGAAGTCAACATATTTTACGGTGCTTTGTACCAGTTGGAAAAAGGGTCCACTTACACGCAAGAACATCAGTGCAACAGCACACACCAGGGCAAGAAGTGACTCATCTTTCAGATCTGCTGCAACACTTTCAATCTTCAGATTGGTGTGGGAAAGGTAGCCCCCTGTGAAGAACTCTTGCAGATGGGCATGGTGGTAGATGATGGCTGCAGCGGCTTGAAAAAAACAATTAAATCTGTTTGATCTGTAATTTGTCATGTGGCTCATTACTCCAATCTCTGCACAGTATGCAATCCACTCTGCCCTGCATCCATTCTTTTCGTCACCTCTGGGTCCCGAAATATCACTGGTCAATCTAATTACCCTTGCTGTTGCTGTCTCCGTTTTATGAAACCGCTGGAATTTTGGTAGTGAATCCCTGCCCAGCATTCCAACTGTGTTGACAAGTTCTTCTTCTTTCTTCTTCAAAGCGCTTTCACATGAATGACTCATTCCTAACAGAAAATGAGCATTGCAGTGGAGAAAGTGGAGGGTCGAAGTCTGTCCAAGTTCTGACTTCAGGAAGCTGAGCAGCTTTGCATCCATACATTTCATGACAGCAGCCCTGTCGGTCATTACGCTAGTCATCTTTGACAGCAATGTCTGGAATGTGTGGTCTCTATCCTCTTCTCTGCCATCACAGTACAGGTCTATGATCTCTCTCAGAAGCTGAGTTATCAAGTCTAGCAGAGAAGTAGCATCCTCAGAAGCAACAATTGAAAAGCCTAAACTTAGCGTATCTCCGTTGTCCAGGGTTATTTGATGTCCAACAATTTTCTTGCCTCCTCTTGACGTACCATCACAATGGATAGTAAAATTGTCTGTTTCCAACATTTTTTCTGCAGTCTGCATCTTCGCTAACACATGACCTTCATCAGCAATGTTTATGGCTGTCTGCAGACAGGGGAGATCTTGATCAGTAAAGTTAACACCAAATAACTGGTCTGCCACAACTTTGATCACTTCTCCACACTTTCCTGCAGAAACATTTCCATTACTCTGCAAGTGCATAATTGTTTTTCGCATTTGATCCGTGTAACGATTGTTCTCTCCACATCGGACTACAGGTCGTACATTTTCTAGAGCATTTTTAGCTGGTGATTGGAAAGCATCCTGTTCAACTTCCTGCTCTCGTTTTAGCAGTTTGAGGCGCATGTTAGCTCTCCTCATCGCCCTTAGCTGATTCTGTTGTTGCCTAGCCATGGTTTGTTTGAGGATCAGGTGTTCCTTCTTCAGCTGGCTGTACCTGTTTCCCTTTGCTTTGGTTTCATTTATTTTTGCCCTTAACTTGACAATAGCCCTTTTCAAGTGGCGCAATTTTTCAGGCTTCATATCAAACAGCTTCTGCTTCTGTTCGGCCACAACTACCTTCAACTTTCTAACATCTGCTGTCAGTCTTTGATTTTCAATAATTTGTGTTGCTTGCACTGTCTTGTCATGATTTAAGTCCTGAACGGTTTCTGTCAAGATGTTATTCTCTGTTTGCAATGCAGATATCTGCTCTAGGAGCTTCAACTTCTCATTGGAGAACTTTAAGAGAAGTTTCTCATTGGAATCTTCCTCTGATTTCTTTGATGTTGAGGCTTCTGTTTCGGGAAGAACTACAAATGTTGCTGCAAGAAAAGCTGACATCCTTTCGGCATTGCCACCTCTTTTGTCCCTTAGGGTTGTGTAAGATGACATCAGTTTCTTCATGCTTTTTTTCAGAACTTGATCACATTTATTGCTTCCAGAAAGTGTTCTTATCCATTGGATGGTGAATTTATCTGATAGCCCTTCCCCTGTCTTGAAGTTTTCCAAATCAACAACAGCCTCGTTAGTCAAAGTTTTTCTTTGTTGTCCTTTCAGAAATTCTCTCTTTCCCATCAGTTGTCCTCGTTCCAATCCCATATCAGACAGAGTAGTCGAAATAAAGTCAAAATCAACAGCAGTCAATAAAAAGGTAGACAGGTCAGCTCCTTTTTCATGCATGTTTTTTACCTTCTTCATCAGTCGGTTAAGGGCCCCACTCAAACGACTTGATGGATAACAGACATCTGGAAACAGCCTCTGGAACCAGGTTGCCACCTGTAGAAAGAAAGAGAGATCTATTAATACTTAATTCTAAAAGATGATGGTGGTTATTTACATTCACTTACATTTACAATTATGTGACAGTGAAACATATTAATACTTAATTCTAAAAGATGATGGTGGTTAGTTACATTCACTTACATTTACAATTATGTGACAGTGAAACCTACCTGTTTTCCAGTTTTGTTCCCTTCAGCTTTCAAAAGAACAAGTTGCAGTAACAGATGATTGGTGAGAATCACTTGTGGGGGGTCTCGAGGTCTGCCTTTTCCCTTTGGTAGAAAACTGCACTTCAGCTGTTCATAGATATCATCACCTGACCGGAAAAATGTAATCATTCATTAGGTCAAGTCATAATTAATCAATCTATATAAATGCAAAATACAGGGCTAAATATCGAAATATAGATATATATATATATATGATATGGATTAGTCTGAGGATGGTGCAAATGCAAGAATGAGACCCAGAAATCAAACGATCGTACAACTCAAGTTATGAAACATTTTTGGTTAAGTATTGTATGTAAGAAGTAAATAAAAGAGTAAACTCACCAACTAGGGCCTTTAGACAGAAATTAGATGCATTAGATGATGTGTAATCAGCATGTACTTGTTGCTGTCCATCCACAGCAATCTGGTCAACGGCCGCCATTCTGAGCTACTAGCTGACAGAAAACGGCCGTCGCGTAGCGCACGGACGTGCACGTATCTAGCAAAGGAGCGTCATTTCTGATGATTATCAGGTCGCGTGCAGATAACCATAACACAAACGTTGATGATACTTTTGTCAAGAAATGTTTGATCTTTCTGATGGTATAATTCTTTTAGAAATCGGAGCAAGATTTCTTTGAAAAAAATGGTTCCAAACTTTTCATTCACTGGTTTCAATGCAAAAGCGCGCCACAATCCTGCCGTGTTTGGTATGACAACAAAGCCAACTCTCAGCCCTATCTCTGATTGGTGGTTATTTTTAGACTAGACCTTTCCACGCCTCCTCACCCGGCTGTGAAGAGCACACTGCCAGGTTTCAGGCGCGGGGCGATCTTCGGCAGACTCTAAATACGGGTCTTCGCGCACTAATTAAAACGCTTATATCTTCATAATCATAATAAATACTTCGATACATATGCACACGTACATAAAGACAAAAGAAGACACTTTCAGTTGATATGTTTTTTATTTTTGTACGTGTCTGAATACTTGACTTATAGACGGTTGAAAAGTATCAAAAATAGGTCAAATCTCGGTGAGCGGACAGCGGATCCGCCCCGTTTGGAGTACCTACTTGTAGCTTCCTAGCCAGGCACTTGCCATTAATAGGCTAGGGCAAGGACTGGTTAGCTCAGTTTCAGGATAATGTCACTGAGTGGGATATCGGATCATATTTATACCAGCATATGATGTCAGTCCTGACAAGCTGTCCTCAATTTTGCCAGAATGCTAAATATCAGTGTCCGTACGGGGCCTGGAAAGTCATTTGCCCCATTTCAATGCCTTGAAAAGTCTTGAATTTAACCTATGTTGGGTAATTAGTCTTGAAAAGCCTTGAATTCCATTAAGATTTCTAAATTAGTCCAAAATCGCCATTCACCATTGTTTTTTCCTGAAATCCAAATGAAAATAGTCCTGAATTCCTATCAAAAACAGCTTGATATCGCCTTGAATTCCATATCTTCACATATGTACGGACCCTGAAATATATTTGAGCTTTGTTTTATCTGACGAACTACTCATGTGAATTTTTACACCGACGCGTGATGTTAGCAAATGTGAGGTTCTGTCATTGAAGGGAGTTATGCTGCTGATGATGGGCACAGCTGAGGCTCTGAAGGAGCCGGTGGAGAAGATGGTCTTTATGGAGGATATGTCGGAAGCGCAGCTTGCAACAGCCGTAAGTCATATGATTCGCAGTTCAGCATAAAGCTGCATAGTCCGATGAAGCATCAAATTTTCAAAACCAAAGCAATTATCTAGAATTAATTTGACATATCTAACTTAGATACAGATACACTTATTAGGCATTTGTTGCCACATAGCAGGGAATACTGAGGCAATTTAATAGAACCGATTACTGCTAAAGCCTGTGGTATCAAAGTTTTGGCAGGTTGCCAAAACTAATTTTTCATGTTTCCACTTCAAATATCTCAAAGCTTAGCCATTTAATATATAAGTTAGTTTAAACTGAAGTAAGCTAGATTATAACAATCAATTTATTATATTTATCTCAGAGAAAAATGACAAAAACTCAAAACCATCGAACTGTGCAACTTTAAATGTCTAATTCTGTCATTTCTCAAGATGAGAATATCCGAAACCTCCATTATAATATGGTTAATCCATCTATCTATCTATCTTGATTATCTTATAAATGTTCAACTATATCCTATAGCATATCTGTATGCATACCATTACATTTTCTAACTTGTGGTTTATTTCTTGATGTTAGTTGTTAAACTGATAAATTATTTGTACATTTATTTGTTTGCTACTGTTGCTTTTAATTTTTTTTTATACATGGGCTTGATGTATAGTGCCTTACCATGAAGCAGTTAACTGGTGGCGTAATGGTAATGTAGACCTGGATATTTACTCAGCGATTCATGTCGATTAACATTGTGTCGTGGGGGTGATGAAAATGGGAAATACTGCGCCTAGAGCAGGACTCGAACCCACATCTCTTTGCATTCCGGGCCAGTGTGCTAACCATTACACCACCTAGGCTCCCTGATATCAACATATTCCCCACGCCTACCTGTCTATATGGTTACTTGCCTGAGAGGTCAGTGCAGACCACTACACTCGTCCCCCTGGAATTGTAAGTCTTGTAATGCTTACAATTACATACATACAGGCAATGCACTAACACATACATACACAGGGTAGGTTCAACAACCATACAGCGCAAAGCTTGTACAGGATCCTGATCACGGCAACCAGTGTCGTGGGGGTGATGAAAATGGGAAATACTGTGCCTAGAGCGGGACTTGAACCCACATCTCTTTGCATTCCGGGCCAGTGTGCTAACCATTACACCACCTAGGCTCCCTGATATCAACACATTCCCCACGCCTACCTGTCTATGTGCTTACTTGCCTGAGAGGTCAGTGCAGACCACTACACTCGTCCCCCTGGAATTGTAAGTCTTGTAATGCTTACAATTACATACATACAGGCAATGCACTAACACATACATACACAGGGTAGGTTCAACAACCATACAGCGCAAAGCTTGTACAGGATCCTGATCACGGCAACCAGTGTCATGGGGGTGATGAAAATCGGAAATACTGTGCCTAGAGCGGGACTCGAACCCACATCTCTTTGCATTCCGGGCCAGTGTGCTAACCATTACACCACCTAGGCTCCCTGATATCAACACATTCCCCACGCCTACCTGTCTATGTGCTTACTTGCCTGAGAGGTCAGTGCAGACCACTACAATTGTATAAGTAAGGATGGCCGAATGAGATGAGCGTCCGCTTTCCGTGTTGCAGGTCATGGGATTCAAACCCATGAGTTTCAAACCCTGGACGCGTCAAACCACTGAATTACAAAATTGATAATTAGTTGTTTCGACCTTGGCTAAAGCCTATTTTCGCCGACGTGCACAAACTTCAATTAGTGATATTTTGTATTAAAAGTTATTTTTGTGGGTTCATTATCTCGCCTCTTGATTTTTAAATTGAAAGCATACATACAGTCATTGTTATTTCTCATGCTTATTCACAATTCACATCTTACCCAGTGAATCGACTACGGATACAGCTGTTTTGGGGCACTTTAATTTAATAAATGTCTTAAAAACATCCTGAAAGATCCAGGAATTTGATATGTTAAAATGGGTATGACCCCTTCTTAAGGCTTGACTGTCGCTTGCAGTTGGAACTACCATTCGGCTTCAACAATCTCGGCAACACCTGTTACATGAATGCTACGCTGCAGTGTCTGCGGTCTGTGCCCGAACTCCGCGAATCCCTTAAGAGGTAAGTGTCAATCAGGAACGAAAGATCTGTGGCTTAAATCCGCAAAATAGAAACGATTTAATTCTGTGTATTTTCTCCCGTCTACTATCTAATATCACCACAACATTCTGGTTAGCTCAGTGTCAGGATAATGTGACTGAGAGTGGGATATCGGGTCATGGTGCCAATGTCCTAATTTCCCAGTATGGCGGCACTATAAAGTCACCTGAGTGTTCACTGTCACAAGTCATCATGAGTGTGCATTGTCACTAAGCCTGGCGCTCAGCATTAATAACATAGGTCAAGGACTGGTTTGCTTGGTATCAGGATAATCTGACTGAGTGGGATATTGGGATATGGTGCTGGTGGCCTTGTCTTTAAGTGGGGCAGCACTATAAAGTCGCCATGAGTGCACACTGTCACAAGTCGGTACCCATCCTGATATGACATTAGATGTTGCTGGGACGTAAAACAACAATACACACTCCAGTGGGGCAGGACTATAAAAGTTGCCCCGGGTGCGTCCTGTCATAAGCAAGTCGCCCTTCTGATATATGAGACTGTCTCAAAAGGTGCTAAGAAATATGGGACAAAACTTTGTCCATTGTAACGATCAACATACTATCTGTTTATGCATTTGCTCAGGATAAACTGATTTGTTTTTTACATGGTGTTTCATAATCCCAATAGAATACATATTGATTTGAAGCAAATGTCCTTGTGTTTTCATTATAACCGTTTCTGTGCTGTTTTGTGTCAATCGTTACAATGGACCAAAAAAAAAAGAGTTATCACCTTTTGAGACAGGCTCATATCCTTAGATGTTGGTAGGACATGAAGCCTCATTAAACTGACTTAACCGACACTTGTTTTGTTCTTTGCAGTTACAAAGGGATCATTGGCAGTAGCTCAGATGAGTCAATCACTTCAGGTACGGGAACCACAACCAAGTTGAAACTTGTCAGGTGCCTGTTCAGGACTATGGCCAGCTTTCTGTTGGAAGAACCACCAAGGGCCTACCCATTTTATCCAGGATACGATTGTAGTCAGAGTTATTAGATAGGCTTTGCATAATCTTGAGTCATCCTGAAATGACCGTAGATGTTGTCAGTACGTAAGCAACAAACAAAAACACAATCTTGAAATGGCTTTGAATTTGAGGGTGTCTCCTGAAAAGGCTTTGAATTTGAAAATGCCCTGAAATGGCCTTGCCAATTGACCAAATATGCAGAAAAAACGTTGAATTTTTAGATCTATCTAAGTCCGATTCGAAAGCAGCTGCGATTTCATTTGTTTTCGTTACCAGCTGCATCAACAAAACATTGACCAATGACGGGATCACGATGCATTAATTCTGGGCATTGGCGTAATATATTCTGGTTCGCATCATCATCGCTACTATACTTCATTTACTTGATAAAAATAAACCTGGTGAAGTATGACCATAAAGAGCTTACATGTATATAATCATTATAATGTAATTTTTTTCCCCATTAAATAATCAGTTTCTTACTTGAAAAGGCCTTAAAATTGCATAGTCCGATGGTTTTGAATTTATATATTTTTTCTGAGATAAATATATTAGATCGATCACTATTATCTACTTTACATTCGTTCAAAGTTACTTGTATTTTAAATGGTAAACCTTTTTAGATATTTTGAGTGCAAACATGGAAAATTAGTTTTGGCAAGCTTGCCAAAACTCTGACACCATAGACTTCTGCAGCAACAGGTTCTGTTAAATTGACTCAGTATTGCCTTCTACGTAGAAACAAATGCTTAATAAGTGCATCAATATCTAACTAAGTTAGATATGTCATATCAAATCTAGATCATTGGTTTGGTTTTGAAAATTTGTTATTTCATCGGGCTATGCAGCTTTAAATTTGGTTGCTGAATAGATAAGATACATGAACCCTGTTAGAAAATTAGGGTTTTTCATCGGGTTATGCAACTTTAATATCAAATCGAAAACCTTACCCCTCACCACCTTGCCCACGCTTCCCCACTTCCAGCCTGCACTGGAATTCATATTTCCCCATTCTAGAATTAACCTACCTACTGTCAGCGATATTCTTGACCGGATGCAGTGGCCGAATCAGTAAGAACGCTGGCTCGCTTCCGATGCGGAAGGTCGAGAGTTAGAAATCCTGGCATTACGAGGATGGGACAAGGACTGGTTATCTCACTATCAGGATAATGTGACTGAGTGAGATATCGGGTCATGGTGTTGATGGCCTGATGTAATTGGGCATCACTATAAAGTCACCATAAGTGTGCACTGTCACAAGTTGGTACTCGTCTTGATATGACTAGATGTTGCTAGGATGTAAAACACAAACAAACAAACAAACAAAACCCAACAAACAACATAGACGAGAATCTTCCGGAATTCCGGATTTTTTTTTATCTGCCCGATTTTTTCCGGATATGGTCGAAATTTGTGACCATTCCAACTTCTCCCGTCACTTCAAAAATCCCCAAAATTCATTAAATATTTTCCTGATTCTTTTTTGTCAGGCCATTCTCATCTATGAAACAATCTATTACTCATTTCATGTTGCCTTTTCCCTGCAGCGATGCGTGATTTGTTTGCCCTAATGGACCGCACCACTGAGGCGGTGTCGCCTATCATGATGCTTCAGGTTCTGCACATGTACTATCCCCAATTTGCGGAGAAGTCAGAAAATGGCGGCTTCCAACAACAGGTAAGGCCAACAACCACAAAAAAAGTGGTGTTTTAGGTCATAGAAAATTTGGTTACGGTAGGTCAAGAAATATATTTTTAATATATTTATCAAAATAAAATTATTTTTAAATTTGTTTAAAAAGATGACCTAAAGGCCAACTGTCTTAAATACATTTTGGTGTAAGCATTTGCACACAATAAAAGGGCGGCTTCCAACAGCAGCTAAGGCCAATAAAAATAGTGGTGTTTCAGGTCATAGAAAATGTGGTTACAGGTCAAGAAATATGTTTATAAAATATATTTATGAAAAGGAAATTATTTTTTAAATTAAAAGAAAATAGTAAAAGATGACTGAAGGGCTACACATAACTGTTTTGAACACACATTGTTAAAATGGTAAGAAAGTATTTGCACCCATGACAATCATTACGTATAAAGTCGGTAACATTAAAACAAAGGACCTCTTTATAGTCATGAAAATTAACTTTTTGTTGTTGATTTCTAACTTTTTCCGTACATAAAAAAAAGGAAGGAAAAGGCGGGCAACTCCTCACGAGCTCAGCGCTGGCAGAGAAGCGGAGATAATTGATTGGTTGTCAAATTTCCTCTTTGAAAATTTCAGGGATTAAATATCTCCGCAATTTCGCGGATTTCCGCGGTTGTTTATATCCACTAATTAATATTGCAATTAACCAGACGGGATGGTTGAATGAGGTAGAGTGTCCCTCTCCTGTGTTCGTAGATCGTGGTTTCGAACCCTGGTCGAGTCAAACCAATGACATAAAAATTTATACTTGACGCTTCCTAGCCAGGCACTTGGCATTATTAGGATATGGCAAGGAGCAGTGGAATGAGGAAGAGCAATCATCCATGATTGAAATTTCCCCTGCTTAAACAACTAATGTACCCCCCCCCCCCCCCCGCAAAAAAAAGATTATATATAGCAGCAATTGATTCCTCTGAATCCGGTCCGGTTCTTATGTGACCTTTGATGTTGCTAGAACATAACAGCCAAACAACAAAGGTATGGGCGATAACATAGCCACAACAAGGTATGGATGGTAATATAGTCACAACAAGGACAGTTGAAACCTGGCTTCCAGAATTTTCTCCTGATTCCCTGACAGTGCTCATCCTATTGGGGGTGGGGGGGGGGGGGGGGTCCACGTTTGCGCTGAAAATTGCTGTTGACAACAATGGCTCAGCCCGATTTCCACCTTTATTGTCGGAGACCACATTCATCCCTAAAATTGAGGTTGGAATTTAATCCCTGAAAATTATTTCTTCCTTTGTCTAGGATGCAAATGAATGCTGGACGGAGTTAGTGCGGTGTCTTCAAAAGCGCCTCCCAGCAACAGACTCAAAGACTGGCATTGAAGGGGTAAGTGTTTACTGGACTGTGCTATATTATTCTGCCTAATATGGTCACTTGTATGCACTGAATGGTCTCAATTAAGTACTTGGCGTTAATGTAAAAATAGATGGACACATAATTCTATAGATCCGGATGGCATGGCTGAATTGGCCACAGCGTAGGCTGGCTCCCATGTGGGAGCGTGTGGATTTAAACCCCAGTCGGACCCAGTTTCCGTTGAAACCAGTGGTCCACAACTGGTTCATCAAAGGCTGTGGTATGTGCTGTCCTATCTGTTGGAAAGTGCATAAAAAAGGCCCCCTTGCTGCTTATCGGAGAGAGTAGCCTATGTGGTGGCAGTGGCTTTCCTCCAAAGAAATATGTCAGAATGACCATGTGTTTGACGTCTAATAGCCAATGATAAAAATCAATGTGCTCTAGAGGGGTCGTTAAATAAAACAAGCTTTAAACCTTTTTTTTACTCTAGGATGTTGCTGCTGCTTCTAGCAGTTCTCATGGATTCATCGATCAGTACTTTGGTGGAGAGTTCACGTCGACGTATCCTTTTGTTGCATGTGTCGTGGAGCGGTTTGTTTTCTTAATGCTAATACAGAATGTCACCGAAACCAGGGTTGTCGCTGGGGTTATTAAACCCTGGTAGGAGAAGGAGAGCGACCTCGCTAGCTGGGGGGGAACGGTCCACTATGGTGGTCACCACCCCCACCCCCACCCCCTGATAACCCCAATACAAACAACAAATAACTAACCCCATTTGGTGTTCAATTTCAAGAGCTGCTAATAAAATAAATAACCAACCTCATTTGGTGTTCAATTTCAAGAGCTAATAAAAATAGCCAACCTCATTGAATTTCAAGAGCTACTGATAAAAGAAAATAGCCATCCTCATTTGCTGTTCAATTTCAAGAGCTATTAACAACAGAAGCTACTAATAAATAAAATAACCAACCTCATTAAATTTCAAGAGGTGCTAACAATAACCAACCTCATCCGATATTTAAACAAATTAGACAACTTCCTTCAGTTTTTAATTTCAAAAGCTACAACAATTTTTTTTGTTTTCTTGAAGATTTATACTGCCTATCATGGATAAGTCTGAATAGACTTGTTTTCACCATTAGACAGTTTGTCGATAGAAAGCCCGAGCCTACACTTTTACCGACCCAAGGGATTTTGAACCTCCCACACCACAGACATGGTATTAGAGCAACCAGCCTTTGATGACACTGTAAGTTATACACAGCGGTGACAATAACTAACCTCATTTGGTGTTCAATTTCAGGAACTGACAAATTAAAAAGACAAATACATGTTATTGTCAGGAGTACCACTTCTAGTCTCCTTATTTGTCACCTTTATTGCGATGTACCAACAAAATGTATTTAAATAACTAAACCGACCGTAGCCGTAGGACCAGTGGCTCAGGGATGAAAAAATATTGTTTAATTAGTTTAATTTAACAAATTAAAATATATTTTAATTTAAAAATTAAACCCAACCCAGTTCACAAGTGGGCGCCATCTAGTGTGGACTGTTGAGGGATTTCTGTGGTTATGATGTGTGACAATGTGCAGCGTACCTTGACTCTTACTTAGCATGAAGTGTATAGAGGCTGAGGATGAGGAAATCACAACACGAAAAGAGACCTTTTACCAACTAAGCTGCTTTATAGATAAAGGTAGGAATATTGTCTCATTCAAATATTTGGGAAAATTCATATATTTTCTCCATATATCATCTAATTATTATCACAGAATGCCAACAATTGTTAAACAATAGACAATTTCTTCCACTATGGCAATGGCAAAAACTTTGAAGTTGTTTGGGTGTAGGACTTCAGAATGAATGGATTTGATAGTATCCACGGCTAGCAGAAACCAGGACAAATCTACAGGAAAATAGAATAGAAATACCAAATATAGTACCACATGTTATGCCATCTTATACGTGTGTGTGTATTTTATGCATTTATTTATTGATAAATTGCCGTCTACGGTTATTATGCGGATCTTTTTGATTTTTGTGTCTGATTGCCCATTTTTATTAGCGCCTCAAAACCTTTGTGTGCTCTTGTTTTAACTTTGTTCAAAGGAAGATTAATTAATTTGATTAATTATTGAACGTTCCCCCATGGAAATTAACCACACTGCGTTCTCTTACAGAGGTCAAGTATTTATCAACAGGTTTGAAATCAGTAAGTATCGATATTTATAAATATTCAGTCTGTCTTAGTCCATTATTCTTTATTATAAACATGGAAAATCGATTGTTTTGTTGGATTAAAGAAATACAAATCCTATTGATAATAGTCTGTTGAATGATCCAGTGTGTGGCTAATTAACTAATCTAGGACGTGTTATTTAATTTTTTATTTAATATCAGTTTTGGAGCTTTGAAGTTGGATTTCTGACTTTAAAAGGCCTTACATTGGGGTGATAAAAATTTCTATTTCTGTTGAATGATCAAGTGTGTGGCTAATTAAGTAGTTTAAAACATTTTAAAATTTGTTGGATCCTTTGAAAGTTTAATTTTCCCTCTTCATAAAAATGCTAATATTTGGCCGTTAAAAATGGAATGCACTGGGAGTAAAAGAAAGAAATATAGGGACAATTGAAACATAACAAACATAATCAAAAGGGAGCTAAATGCACTGCTAGACTAGCAACTACAAATAAAATAAATGTTAAAAAGTGGTATGTAAATAAATAAACTACACTGCTAATTCAAGCATGCTCTTACATGCTAGGTATGATGCATACAGGAGGTAAACTTTAAACAAAATCTAATGACCACTAACACAACTAGGTGAAGGCAGTCAAGGAAAGTAACTATTGGTAACCAAACAACTAACCAATTATAGAACTAACAAACTCACCAAGGGTTGGGGGATATGGGAAAATGCTTACAAACAGAGAAAGAATGCATACAGTAGATAGCTACACAAAACTGAAAGTGATGAAAACAAATCATTAGACTTAACTTTTATGGGCAGCATAAATACATTCATCATAAAAAACTTTTTTTTAAACCCTGGTGCGCAGTAGTTGTCTAGCCTACATGAAACATGTGCATTCTTCGTTGTAGCGGTTAGAAGAGCACATTACCAAGAACTCTCCGTCACTAACCAGAGACGCGCAGTACCTCAAGTCTGTAAGTACCCTCTTGCGTTACTTGAGAAGCAGGCATTAGCAATGTGTTTTCTCGCCATGAATATGAGTTTTGTTGCCGACGTGGCATATAAAAAAAATACATCACTCACTAGCCCGTAAACCAGATGTGGTGCCCGAAGGAGCAGATGATGAATTTGTCGAGAAGCTCAACTTTGATCTTATCTGAGTGCATTCCTGGTGTCTTTGTGACACGGTTGAGTTCACGCTGATAATGAATTGCGACACTGATTGCTCCTTTATTTATATTTTACATATATATCTTTTATGACCTTTTTAAAAAGCATTATATAATTGTACTACATTTTTATAAACCATGCATATAAAATAAATCAGCAGATGATGAATTTGTCGAGAAGCTCAACTTTGATCTTATCTGAGTGTATTCCTGGCGTCTTTGTGACACGGTTGAGTTCACGCTGATAATGAATTGCGACACTGATTGCTGCTTTATTTATATTTTACATATATATCTTTTATGACCTTTTTAAAAAGCATTCTATCATTGTACTACATTTTTATAAACCATGCATATAAAATAAATCAGCAGATGATGAATTTGTCGAGAAGCTCAACTTTGATCTTATCTGAGTGCATTCCTGGCGTCTTTGTGACACGGTTGAGTTCACCCTGATAATGAATTGCGACACTGATTGCTCTTTTATTTATATTTACATATATATCTTTTATCACCTTTTTAAAAAGCATTCGATCATTGTACTACATTTTTATAAACCATGCATATAAAATAAATCAGCAGATGATGAATTTGTCGAGAAGCTCAACTTTGATCTTATCTGAGTGCATTCCTGGCGTCTTTGTGACACGGTTGAGTTCACCCTGATAATGAATTGCTGATTGCTGGTTAAAAAATATATGGATATGTGTGTATATATGCAGAGATACATTTATCTATTGTATAATATGTTATGTCCATATTTTAAAAGTAATACTCCTGCAAAATAATTATTTATAATTACTTATGTTGGGTTCTATTCTCCAATGTACTTCTATCGTTCAGTGCTGGAGACCAGACGAGATGGCCGAATGAGTTGAGCGTCTGTCTCCCGATTTGGGAGATCATGGGTGTGGGTTCGAACCCTTGTCGAGTCAAAGCAATGACTTCAAAATTGATACTTGTCACTTCCTAGCCAGACATTTGTCATTATTAGGATAGGGCAAGGACTGGTTGGCTCAGTGTGAGGATAATGTGACTGAGTGGGGCAGCACTATTAAGTCGCCATGAGTGCACATTGTCACAAGTTGGTACCCGTCTTGATATGACCTTAGATGTTGCCAGGATGTAAAACTCCAACAAGCAACCAACTTTCAGTGCTGGGGGTGGGGGGCGGGAGGTGGAGCGGCCTGGCGAGCAGCTGGGTCTGCCCCAGGGCAGGCCATTGCAGTGCCACATTCCGCTCGACTGTTTAAAAAAAGTATTCTAATAGTAATAGGTTAAAAAATCAGCAGATGATCAATTTCTCCAGCAGCTTAAAGTTAAACTATGATCTTATCTGAACATTTGTTTTTCTGATAGACGGTAGGGAGCATTTTAATACTAATTGATGACTCTTGAAGGGAAAAGAAAATGATCTTTTAATTTTTTCCAATGTACAGGTTGAAAGTTTTGAATTTCATTTGCCCCATTTTAAGGCCTTGGAAAGCCTTGAATTTAACCTATTTTGGGTAGTTAGTCTAGTCCATTAAGCTGTCCTCACTGATCTAAATTAGTCCGAAATTGCCATTCGCCGTCATTGTTTTCCCCCCATGAAATCCAAATGTTTGTCTTGAATTCCTATATTTAAAAAAATCATTGAATTCTATATCATCACATGTGTACGGACCTTGCGTAATGTAATAAATACATTGTCATTAACCATACTGATAATTTAACAAACAAACCAGCAGATGATGAATTTGTCGAGAAGCTCAACTTTGATCTTATCTGAGTGCATTCCTGGCGTCTTTGTGACACGGTTGAGTTCACGCTGATAATGAATTACGACACTGATTGCTGCTTTACGTTAATATATATCTTTTATGACCTTTTTAAAAGGCATTCTACCATTGTAGTACACTTTTTATAAATCAAACATCTAATATAAACCACCAGTTGATGAATTTGTCGAGAAGCTCAACTTTGATCTTATCTGAGTGAATTCCTGGCGTCTTTGTGACACGGTTGAGTTCTCACTGATAATGAATTACAACACTGA
Source organism: Branchipolynoe longqiensis (assembly GCA_030323885.1). Lineage (NCBI taxonomy): Eukaryota > Metazoa > Annelida > Polychaeta > Phyllodocida > Polynoidae > Branchipolynoe > Branchipolynoe longqiensis. Next base: position 153,110,655 of record CM059187.1, on the reverse strand, counting down.
TTGCTGGCCTTTTACTTCCTGTAAAATATTACTTGTCATATTTGTAGCTAAACAAGTATATATAATCCTTAATCGAGGATGTTGCCAGGACATCAAACTTCAAACAAATCAACAATAATTATTTGTTACTGGTTACAGAGCAAGATCAGCCGTCTTCCCGCATACCTCTCCATACAAATGGTTCGTTTTTACTACAAGGAGAAGGAGGCTGTCAACGCCAAAATATTGAAGGCAAGTCTCTTTGCTTACTGTTGTTGTGGACTGATGAAAATGTGAAATGTTGCATCTTGAGCAGGATTTAAACTCACACTCTTGCCATTTGAAGCTGGTGTGCTAACCATTGCACTACCTATGGCTATGCTCCCTGATAAAATCACCCTATCCATACCTACCGATCTATGTGGCTCCTTGCCGGAGAGGTCAGTCCAGTCCAGACTGCTACACTCGTCCCCCCTGGAATTGTAAATCTTTTAAATGGTTTACGTCCATAAGTCGTTTAATGCTTACAATTACATACATACAGGCAATGCACTTACATATATACCTACACAGGGTACGTTCAACAACCATAGCTTGTACAGGATCCAGGTCACGGCAACCAGTGTTGTGATGGGTGATGAAAATGGGAAATATTGTGGCTTGTGCAGGATTCAAACCTACACTTCTTGCCATTCCGGGGGCTAACATGGGAAGCATTACACTACCTAGGTTCCCTTGTGCTATCACCCTGTCAAGCCTACCTGTTTATGTGGCCCCCTTGCCTCAGAGGTCAGTGCAGACTACTACATTACGAACTCGCCTTTAGACTGGGTGGACCAGACGGGATGGCCGAATGAGTTGAGTGTCCGTCTTGGGAGATCGGGGGATCCGAGTTCATGGGTTCGAACCCTGGTCGAGTCAAACCAATGGGTTAAAAATTGATACTTGTCGCTTCCTAGCCAAGCACTCGGCATTATTAGGATAGGGCAAGAACTGGTTGGCTCAGTGTCAGGATAATGTATGAGTGAGATATAAGGGCATGGTGCTGGCGGTCTGGTCTCCCAGTGGGGCAGCACTATAAAGTCACCATGAGTATGCACTCTCACTAATCAGTACCCGTCCTGATATGACCTTATATGTTGCTCGGACGTAATCAACAACAAACTTCGACTGAGCAGTACTTTAATACACTTGGCTGTGCAATCGGCTTTCATTTTCTACTAATGTCCATCCCAGTTATCAAGTATTATCATATATCAAATATTATTTCCTAGGACATTAAATTTCCTATGGTGCTTGACGTCTACGATATGTGCACGCCAGACCTACAAAAAAAGTTGGTACCTATGCGCACCAAGTTCAAGGCAAGAGACGACAAGATCGCACAACAGAAGTCTTCGGTAAGTCCTGGCTCTACAGGAAGACCTTCACCCCAAGCAGTAGCTTATGCTGAGAAATTTGGCCAAAGCGATTAATAGAAAATTGTAAAGGTTTGCGTGACGTATTATAGGGGAAGCCTTTCTGAATGTACCCCAGTTAAAGCTGCATGATCTGATGGTTTTGAGTTTTGGTGATTTTCTGAGATAAATATATTAGGTTGATAGTTATAATCTATCTTGCTTTAGTTTGAAGTAACTTCAATTTTAAATGGCTAACTTTTGAGATATCTGAAGTGCTTGCCTAGTTAAGGTGACACAGACATGTGCACCCTCCGTACTCCTCAGTATTTATTACAGAATTGAAGTCGAATACTGAATGCGGAAATGTGGATTTGTATATTTAGTTATGGAATCGCCTTTTGAAAATAATGGCAAACTGCCAGCTTTGCAGTGCAATATCACGCCAACAAGCTACCAGCGGAGTCGCTGAACACCTATGGTGTAGACCTGTTTTTGTTGTTGTTTTTACAATACAATATTTCAACATTGTATTTTGCATCGTCTTTGTTATGGGATTCATGGAAAGTTTGCTTGTGAATATTTTGTAATTATTTATTTTTCACGGTAAATGTGTCACTAAAAGTCATTCAGAAATACTGAAAATAGCTTTGTCAATACAGAAAGCTGTGAGACCAGGTGCACAGGTCTGCTGACAGCGCTGGTATGTCGAGTAGGAGCTGGTGGCCTATGAGGCTGGCCTTGTCAAGCCTAAAGGCAATATACAGATGGACATTTCTGGGTTTTTATTTGATATGCATTCGAATAAAAAAGCCAGATTTATATTGATTGATAATAAAAGATTGAATCATGATATACACATTACATACCCATTTTCTCGTGCACAAGGGCAACTTTCGGACTTTCTTTTCCGGCTCATAGGCTATGGATGCAAAGAAGACAGGAAAGCCAACTCCAGAAGTTGTGGAAAACCCAGACGCTGAAATGGAGCCGTATGCCTTTCCAGATGGTAGGTAATTTGCTGAGATAAAGCCGTATACGTTTCCAGATGTTAGATATTTTGCTGAGATAGAATCGTATGCCTTTCCAGATGGTAGCTAATTTGCTGAGATAAAGCCGTATGCCTTTCCAGATGTTAGTTATTTTGCTGAGATAGAATCGTATATCTTTCCAGATGGTAGCTAATTTGCTGAGATAAAACTGTATGCCTTTCCAGATGGTAGCTAATTTGCTGAGATAGAATCGTATGCTTTGCCAGATGGTAGCTAATTTGCTGAGATAAAGCCGTATGCCTTTCCAGATGGTAGCTAATTTGCCGAGATAGAGCCATATACATTTCCAGATAGTAGTTATTTTGCTGAGCTAGAATCGTATGCCTTTCAAGATGGTATCTAATTTGTGATAGGAACTGCTGATTCCTCTGCATTGTTGCTAAGCGATATAAAAGATATTACAGAAGATTATGCTCAGGTCAACATGATTAAACTAAAGATAATAATCATGAAATAAAACAGCGCCTCTTGCCTTCTCCCAGCACCAATTTTCCCTTCTCCATGATGTATAAAATTATGGTACTTTGAAAATGATAGGTAAGAACGTTGTTTTTTTGTGTGTGTACACTGGACGTGGTGGCTGAAACAGTACAGCGCAGGCTTCCTGTGCTGACGGTTGGAGTTTAAAACCTGACTAAATTAAACCAATGACTTACAAAATGTATTCCTGTCACTACCTAGCCTGGAGCTCTGCATTACTAGGAGATAGAATAAGGACTGGTTAGCTCAGTATCAGGATAATGTGACTTGAGTGGGAAATTGGGTCATGCTGCTGGCGGCCTGGTCTCCCAGTGGGGCAGCATGATAGAGTTGCCATGAGTGGGCACTGTCACAAGTCGGAACCCATCCTCATATGACCTTAGATGTTGCCACAATGTAAAACCATAACAAACAAACAATTTTGTTGTTGTTGTTGATTGTCTCCGGTGCTAAGAGTATATATTTCTGACATAGGATTTGAATAGATTTTAGTTCTATTTTCCCAAATAACATAGAGGTTACAATGTTTTGTTACAGACCCTGGTTCCAACAACAGTGGATACTACCAGCTGCAGGCTGTACTCACACACAAGGGCCGCTCCAGTTCCAGTGGCCACTATGTCGGATGGGTTCGGAGCAAAAAGAAGGGTAAGTTAGCACTTTGCCATGCGTAGGGGTAGGTTGGCGCTTTGCCATGTTTGTAAATAACAAATGATGATAAAGTGAATGATGGTATGAGAGGCAAGTTAGCATTTTGTTTGCTATATTTATATACAATGAATGACAACATGGCGGGTAAGTTGGCACTTTGCCATGTTTGTAAATAACAAATGACAGCATGGCGGGTAAGTTGGCACTTTTCCATGTTTGTAAATAACAAATGACAATTTGGGGGGTAAGTTGGCACTTACCATATTTGTAAATAACAAATGACATGGCGCGTAAGTTGGCTCTTTACCATGGTTGTAAATAACAAATGACAACATAGCAAGTAAGTTGGCACTTTGCCATGTTTGTAAATAACAAATGACAACATGGTGGATAAGTTGGCGCTTTGCCATGTTTGTAAATAACGAATGAAAATATTTTTTGTTTGTTTAGTTTTTTTAATGAATTAATTTTCCCTGCCCATAACAGATGAATAAGTGTGTGAACACTTGTTTTCACTGCTGGGTAGCACTAGTCCAATTTGAATGAAATCTTTAGATTTTTGTTTTAGTAATCATTTTTGTTTTCTTGTTGTTTCTTGTTTATGGGTTGTAACTGTTTGTAGATTGCAAACATTCCAAAATATGGCTTCTACCGTACTTTGTGTTAGTTTGTTTACCTATATTTCACAATAATCAGGATACTGTGACTGAGTGAGATATCAGGTCATGGTGCCGGTGACCTGATATCACAGTAGGGGAGCACTATAAAGTCACCATAGGTGCACTGTCACAAGTCGGTACCCGTATTGATATGACCATAGATGTTGCTAGGACGTAAGTCACAGACAGACAAACAAACAAACGTTGAACTCGGGCTGCTCAGAGAGTGTGTATATAAACAGATGAGAGGGACAACTCCCATACTAGACCGTGTAACAGCTGCCGACTGTGGCGCTCCAAGTGGTGGTTGTTGAACAGTATATGACACAGCTGTCAAACTCAAGGCATTGTCAATGGCCTTGAGCAATCTTCGTACAGAAAAAGTGAAATATCTCTAAAACTACACTACATAGAAACAAACTGTTTGGAACACATATAGAAAACATATTTAACACTGAGACTATATTAAATTTACATGGCTAGGGTTCTGTATTTCTATTAATTTTGAATAAAATACACGTTTTGCACTACACATACGGCAAACTCAAGGCATTGTCAATGGCGGTGAGCAATGTTCATACAGAAAACGTTAAATATCTCTAAAACTACACCACATAGAAACAAACCGCTTGGAACACATATAGAAAACATGTTTACCAAAAGGATTATATTAAATTGATACGGTTAGGCTTCTGTATTTCTATTAATTTTGAATAAAAACAAATGTTTTGCACTGCGCATACTGGCAAACTCAAAGCTTGTTCAACACTAAACGCCAGGAATGCCACTGTAGCCTGTGTTACCGATTTTCGCGGGAGTTGTCCCTCTCATCTGTTTATATACACGCTCTCTGGGCTGCTTTAGGTGATTCCGCTGTTTGCCACCAGGTGGCAACAGGAGTACCATAGGTGAGCTCCACTATTAAAGGGACAATCTCCGGCTGACTTAAACCAAAGACTTACCAAATTGATAATTGTCGCTACCTTGCCCCGTCCTGATATGACCTAGGACATAAAACAACAACGAATAAACAAACAGCTACCTTACCTGGTGCTCAACATTACTAGGATATGGAAAGGACTGGTTAGCTCAGCTTCAGGATAATGTTAGTGAGCAGAGTATTTATATCAGTAATTTTTCCACATGAAAAAGGAGAAAGCAGAAGGACAATTCTTATGAGGTGCTTTCCCCATTTAAAAATAACACAGATACATTGCTTATACCATAGAAATAATAAATAGAAAAATAAAAGCTAAAAGCATATCAACATTACCCTCAATACTGTAAATTACATCTCAATATTTATGTACTAGACTACTATGTGTTTTCCCTCTGATGAAGCTTAAATATTTTCTTTTTATACATTCGTTGAAACATATATATGTTTTTGAACATTTGTTATTATCGTCAAGTGAATTACATATTTTTATACCACATATAGATATACATTGAGACTTTAAAGTTGTTCTTGCAAATACTTGTCTTAGGTTGTGACTCTGCCTTGTATCATGGCTACTATCTGAACTTATTTTGAATAAAGACTGTAGATCTTTTGGCAGTAGCCCTTTGTTTGCATTGTAAATTATCATCCTAGATTTGATCTTAACCAAGTCTATTAATTTTACTACATGTAGATCAAAGAACAGCTTAATAGTGTGCTCTCGATATCCAACATTGCAAACAATTCTCACTATTGTCATGGTTAAGTGTAATTGGTGACATACTCTGCTGCTCTCATGCTATGATGTCATTAAAATAGATGTTACGTGTAATTGGTGACATAATATATGCTGCGCTCATGCAAAGTACAGTTTGCGTGTAATTTGTGACATAAGGTGCTGCTTATGCCATTAATATATGGTTTATGTGTATTTGGAGACCCAATGTGCTGTTCTCGCAATGTAATGCCATTAAAATATAGTTTTATGTGTAATTGGTGACATACGGTGTCACTGAAGCCATGATGCCATTAAAATTAAGTTTACATGTATTTGGTGACCTAATGTGCTCTTCTCGCAATGTGATGCCATTAAAATAGAGTTTTAAGTGTAATTGGTGACGTAATGTGCTGCTCATGCCATTAAAATTAAGTTTACATGTATTTGGTGACCTAATGTGCTCTTCTCGCAATGTGATGCCATTAAAATAGTTGTACGTGTAATTGGTGACGTAATGTGCTGCTCATGCCATTAAAATAGAGTTAGTGTATTTGATGACCTAATGTGCTCTTCTCGTAATGTGCTGCCATTAAAATAGTTTTAAGTGTAATTGGTGACGTAATGTGCTGCTCATGGCATTAAAATAGAGTTTGTGTATTTGATGACCTAATGTGCTGTTCTCGCAATGTGATGCCATTAAGATGGAGTTTATGTGTAATTGGTGACGTAATGTGCTGCTGTCATGGTTCCTTCGCAGACGAGTGGTTGATGTACGACGATGACCGAGTCACTCCTTACCTGTCTGAGGACGTGCTCAAGCTCTCCGGCGGAGGTGAGATATCTACGTAGTTCTCTTATTTATATACACTGACAGATAATCACTTCTCTTATTAAAGTTGCATAGTCCGATGGTTTTCAGTTTCTGTCATCTTTCTTTGGTAAATTGAGGTATTAGATTGAGCATTATGATCTACTTTACTTTAATGTGAATGAGCATTTTAATCTACTTTGCTTTAGTTTCAAGTAACTGCTATTTTAAATGGCTAACTTTTGAGATATTTGAAGTGCAAACATGTCAAATTATTTTTTGGCAAAACGCCAAAACCCTGACACCATACATTTCTGCAACAACAGGTTCTATTAAATTGACTCAGTATTCCCTTCACTGCAGAAACAAATGTTGAATAAGTGTATCAATATCTAAGTTAGATATGTAGAATCAAATCTAGATGGTTGGTTTGGTTTTGAAAATCTGATGCTTCATAGGACTGCAGCTTTAACGGGATGGCTGAATGAGTTGAGTGTCCGTCTCCTGTTTTGGGAGATCGGGGGACACGAACCTATGAGTTTGTGGGTTCAAACCTTGGTCGAGTCAAATGACTTAAAACTTGATACATGTTGCTTCCTAGCCAGGCGTTGAACATTATTAGGGTAGGGTAAGTACTGGTTGGCTCAGTGTTAGGATAATGTGACTGAGTGGGATATCAGGTCATGGTGCTGGTGGCCTTGTCTCCCAGGGGGGCAGCACTATAAAGTCGCCATGAGTGCGCACTGTTACAAGTCGGTACCCTTCCTGATATGACCTTAGATGTTGCTAGGACATAAAACAACAACAAACAATACAAACAAAACACAAATCCTGTCCACGCCCACCTGTCTATATGGTTCATTGCCTGAGAGGTCCAGTGCAGACTACTACAGTAGCACACATGTGCCATGCTGCACCATGTTGAAGCATGCGGTCTGTTGGTCTTGTGTCCGCAGGTGACTGGCACTGCGCCTACGTTGTTCTGTACGGACCCCAGGCACTAGAAGTGCAACGCGAGTCGACTGAGAAGAAAGATGAACAAACCGAGAAGGAAGAAGCGCAAGGCGATGAAAAGAAAGGCAATGAAAAGAAAGGCGATGAAAAGAAAGGCGATGAAAAGAAAGACGATGAAAAGAAAGACGATAGCGTGTCAATGGACACATCATAAACCTCGGCTCTAACTGCCTCATGCTTTCGTTAAAAATAAACAATGGCTCATTCATGGGTTAGAATCTGAATTCTGTGCTTCATTATTAGGGCCGATGGGATGTGGTAGTGATAATGCCTGAGATGGTGTCACAGGGGTCAAAAGATAAATGCTCGAGTTGCCTATTGTGAAACATGTTGGCGGATTGATCATCATAAGCATATACACTTTGTAATATTGAGGACTTGCAAAGTCTTGATTATAGAACTAATCGATGCATGATCAACTATAAGGCTAGGACAGCCTTCGGTTAATTGTTTATAACACAATGCCACTATTATATTTATGAATCGATGAAACGGTAAGGGGTGGTGGTGGGGGAAATTATTGTAGCGTATTGGAACCAACCAAAAGAACAGGTCGTGATTACCAATATAGTAATTTAATATAAATTAATTATTTGAAATAACACTAGTTTTGTCAGGCTGATTCCTTGACCTATTTTGGTGTCCCCCAATTGTAAATTTTTAGTTTTATCTCAAAGTAGTGAACTTTTAAAACCTGGTGTTGAATGCCATATAAAATAACACTACCTTTACCATCGGTTTAGATGGGTTTCTTCTCATTACTTTTAGCGAGTCTTGTTCCTTGTTTAGGCATCTGAATATGGTCCATATGCATTGTGACAATTGTGTATATTCACGAAAGCGAAGTGACACGAAAGCGAGGCTGTGATTTGGGAGGTCGCGTCATCAATTTGTACATCATAATCTGCCTGTGGGTTGGTGTCTGCATGAAGCCGCATAGCGCTTAGTTCTATCCAGTGAAATAAAGCAACTCGTTTTTAACATTCGTTGATTAAGCAGAGGAAATTTCAATCGTGGATAATTGGTCGTTCTCATTCCACTTCTCCTTGTCCTATCCTAGTCATGCCAACTCCCAGGCTAGGTAATGACAAGTTAAAATGTTTTAAGTCATTGATTTGACTCAGTCGCGGTTCCACTCCCACAATCTACCACATGAGAAACGGGTGTTCAACTCTTTGGCCATCTCATCATGATTTGGTTCTATTAATTAATTATATTTTGATTGATTAAATTCTTACCTCAAAATCCGTTGAAAATATATGTCCTGAGCAGTGATTTGTATGGCTGGCAAATAATTTGCGTTGACAAATAATTTGCAATTGGAAGTCCATGACCTACCAGCACCAATAAACCGCTTAAAACCTATATTGTTATGCATTTTCCTATATATGTCAGTTAAAACCATTTTGCAAGCACTGATTTCTATGTATTTATAAATTTGAATGTATAATCCTCATGTAATCTTGTGTTTTAAGTTCCTATTAGTCACTTGATAAAGTGGGCCCTACGTTTTGTACAATGCATCTAATCTTTGGCTTGACCAGTATGGAACAAGCTGTTTTGTGAAACACCTGTCTGTGATTGGCTAAGCTGAAATGTGGGAAGTATAAGGCCTATTTTCATTGGTGAACGTGAACCCTTCCCTATCAACATCAGAGTAAAGGCCTATTTTCATTGGTGAACGTGAACCCTTCCCTATCAACATCAGAGTAAAGGCCTGTTTTCATTGGTGAATATGAACCCTTCCCTATCAACATCAGAGTAAGACCAGACGGGATGGCCGAATGAGTTAGAGCATCCGTCTCCCGTGTTGGTGGGGTCGTGGGTTCAAACCCTGGTCGAGTCAAACCAATGACTTTAAAATTGATACTGGTTGCTTCCTCGCCTAGCGCTCGGCATTATTAGGATAGGACATGGACTGGTTGGCTCAGTGTCAGGATAATGTGACTGAGTGGGATATTAGGTCATGGTGCTGGCAGCCTGGTATTCCAATGGGCCAGCACTATAAAGTCGTCATGAGTGCGCACTGTCACAAGTCGGTACCCGTCCTGATATAACCTTAGATGTTGCTAGGACGTAAAACAACAAACAAACATCAGAGTAAAGGCCTATTTTCATTGGTGAACGTGAACCCTTCCCTATCAACCAGAGTAAAGGCCTGTTTTCATTGGTGAATGTGAACCCTTCCCTATCAACATCAGAGGAAAGGCCTATTTTCATTGGCGAATGTGAACCTTTCCCTATCAACATCAGAGGAAAGGCCTATTTTCATTGGTGAATGTGAACCCTTCCCTATCAATATCAGAGTAAAGGCCTATTTTCATTGGTGAACGTGAACCCTGCCCTATCAACATCAGTGTAACAATCCTATTAAAATCTGAATATAATTTATACCATAAAAGTTCAGATATGTGGGAATTTCTACTAGCAATGAACTGAAAACGTCATTTTAAAGTTGCTTAATCTGATGGTTTTGATTTTTTGCCTTCTTGGAATTGAGTGGCTGGGTATAAAGATATCAGAGTAATTATTATAATCTACATTTGAAGAAAATATTTTAATGGGTTAACTGGAGATATGGCCTATTTTAAATGAAAACATGCTAAATGTATTTTGATATGTACACCATAATTCTAGGCTTCAGCAGTGACAGTTAAACAAATTAATTGTTTATATATATTTGTATTATTTATTAAAGTGAGTTTGTGTACCTTCTATGCAGCAATGTGCGCCAGTGCTCTGTGTATGATCAAATCTAGGTAAGTGTTTTTGTTTAGAAACTTAAGCTTTCATCGGACTGCATCTTTATGTATTAACGCAGTCTGACAGACACTTAAGTTTTAATATTCTGCGACATGTTAATAAGCACACATAATACATTACGCGCATATGGAGTTTAAAGTTGCATAGTCTACTAAATGCATAAAACTTCCGAAAGCGAATACTCTAGATTTAAACCTAGATATCCAACTTTGCTAGTACACTTATTAACTATTTATTACATAACAATTATAAGTCAAGTCAATAGAACCTAATACTGTTGCGGCAATAAGTGAACCAGTATCTTCAAGTTGGATATCTAAAATATAATCTTGATAAGTATTTTGGGTTTGAAAATGTTATACAAAGACTACATGCTATACCTATTCCGAAAAAACTCCCAAAAATGTGTGATTTTTTCCTGACAAACAATAATTGTTAGTACCACGGATAGACAATAACAATATACCTCCTGATGGCCAAACTTGGTAGGAATTTTGGCATACATTTGTTTTCAATGTAGATTGCGGTGGAATTGTCCTAACAAATATTTTGCACTAGATAAAATACCAGATTCTTACTCGATTTCAGAGCTAAGCACGATAGTTCCTTTATTACCACACCTTATCTACAAAATAAATTAAAAGATATATTTAGTACAGCGAAGAATTGCTGGCAATTAAGATTCACATGTGCTACCTGAGAGATCTTTGTTTGCAATTCCAGCAAATTGGTAGCTGTTGCCGTGCCATATGACGTCATATCCGCTTCTCAAGATAAATGGGCTTAATCAATCAGCAGTACTGTGAATGTTTAGGGTCTTGCATCTTGGCAACATCTAGGGTTCTAGTAAGACGGGCTGGTAGAATGTCGAAGAATTAACATGAGAACATACAACATCGACTGGGACAATTATCGAATGGCTTTTCTGTCCCTAAGCAGATTAACACTGATCTTTTGAGTGTACACTGAATCTTTCCCTCAATGTCATGTTACTTTGTATGGATAGCCGTTTGTTGTGCCACAGAATTCCATTGTGAGAGAAATTGTGCGTATAATTCTACCCTGCCAGACATCCGGTCACTGCGGGCTTTGCCCTGGGCATAGATATTTGAGTTGTTTGATTTCAGTCTTGTTAACACTAATAACAGTCACGCATTTATTGCAATTAGTATCATGTACCAATCCACACTACTTAAGCGGTGTCATTCCATGAGTGATCTGATCTTCGTGTTACATCTATAATGGGTTCTTAATTAGATGTGTACAAAGGAAACGCTAAACCTAGTATTCTGTATATGCGGTGTGCAAATGTAGCAAAAAATGGAAAATACGTAAAGAGAATACAAATGATTCCATATGTCTGACTGCGAATGCGATTTGTGCAGACGCCAAACTGGATCGCTCCATGTAGCGATTGGTGAATGCGTATATAAGATAGGTATTTGTATTTATGGGAGCATACCTCGTACGCATTCGCATAATGTGTATACAGAATCCTAGCTTTATGCTCCATAGAGTTGCATGATCAGAAGGTTTTGAGTTTCTACCATTTAAAAAAAAATTGTTTAGATAAATATACATAAGGTTGATCATTATAATGCGCTTTACTTTTACTTTGAAGTAACTTATTTTAAAGGGTCAGCTGACTTGAAAAGATATAAAATTACTTTTGGCATGCACATAAAATTGCTGGGGCACCATAGGCTTCAGCAGTGACAGATTCTGATTATTAACTTACTATTTCCTCTAATGCAGCAACACATATTTAATAGGTTCACCAATATCTTCAAGTTGCATAGTCCGATGGTTTTGAGTTTCTGACATTTTCTGAGATAACTACATTAGGTTGATCGTTATAATGTACCTTACTTTAGCTTGAAGTGACTTTTATTTTAAGTGGCTAACTTTTGAGATATTTGAAGTGGAGCCATGCAAAGCATGCCAAAACTCTGATACCATCGGCTTCTACAGTAATGGGTTCTATTAAATTGCCCCAGTATTCCCTTCTGTGTGGCGATATCTGCTTCATATCTGCGATAAGTGCCTCAGTATCTAAGTTAGATCAATCAATCAATGGGTGCCGTCTTCTCGAAGAAGGTTGGCTGCAATGGACCTCCATCTCTTCCTGTCATTCGTTCCTCTCACGCATTCCGCATAGCTCATTGCTGTCCACTCAGTGATGTTGTCCATCCATGTTGTTCTCCTTCTCCCTCTTGGTCTTTTCCCTTCTATCTTCCCTTCCAGTAAGTTAGATATGTAGAATTAAATCTAGGTGATTTTCTTTTGTTTTGAAAATTTGATTTTTCATCGGACTATGCAACTTTAAGTTGGAAATGTTGGATCAAATCTAAGTAAGTGTTTTGATTTCGACAATTTTATGCTTTCATCGGAGTATGCAGCTTTATGGTTCTACTGTACACCACTACCATTACAATAATGAAAAACAAATAACCCATGTAATTGTTTATTATACAATCCCAATTATCTGTCATGTGTGTAAAGGGCAACATTTTTATCCTGGGATTAAAATCGGCCTACATCAGATCAGTTGGTTGTTGTTTATTCATAGGTGAACAATATGGGTATTCCAAGTTCCGCTGGTCTCTCTGAAGCTGCGACCCATAAAGATGGGTCGCAGCTTCAGCTTGCACAGTTACAAAAGTGTGGTTGGTGCCACTCCTAGCCTAGCCTTCACTATAGATCCTATACTCATCTCTCATATCTATAACAATATGCCTCCTGGTGAACAAACTAGGTTTGATTATTAACATACATTTGTTTCCAATGTAGATTGCGGTGAAATTGCCTAATGGGCCTGTCACATTACGGCGTATGGTGGCGGCGTATATAAAATGTACCGATAAAATTTGAAAACCGTTGCGGGATGACGTATGGTGACCTTTGTGCACTGATATGAGCGTGTGAGTACGTATCAGTTTTCGGCTCATACGCCGTATACGCCCGGTCCCTCCCTCCCCCTCTCTCCCTCCCTCCCTCCCTTGCGGCGCCTTTATATACCGAGAGCATACGCCGGGCATACGCTGAATATATGCTTTGTACACGCTGAGAATATGCTATGAATACGCTCAAATGCGTTACATGTGCACCAGGCATACGCAACATACGCTATAGATACACCAAAGGAGCGGTTTTAGCGGATGTGTAACACAAGATGGCGTATGTATAGCGTATGTGCAACGTATGATGGCATACGCTTAGCGTATGCATAGCGTATGAGGAGCGTATGAGCCTTACATCGCCATACGCTGACATTTTTTAGCATGCCCAATTTCTTTTAGGACAGATGCGTGTATGACGGCGTATGAGGGATACGCCGGGCGTATACGACGTATGCACAGCGTATGCAAAGCGTATGCGAAGCATATGCGAAGCTATGTGACACAAGCCGATACGCCAGCATAAGCTTCTGTCATACGCCGTAATGTGACAGGCGCATTAGCAAACAGTGTACATTAGATAAAATAGCACTTTGTGTATGCTTTTTCACGCCTCCTCCCCCCCCCCCCATTATTAGGATAGGGAAAGGACTGGTTAGCTCTGTGCCCGGATAATGTGAATGGGTGGGATATCGGGTCATGGCGCTGGTGGCCTGATTTCCCAGTGCTATGATAGCAGCAGCCGTTCCACTGTGTATGCACTGGAGGACGGCCGGGGGTCGTAGAACCGTATCAGTTTGTACACTGCATTCCGTGCCAATGTGCTAAGCATTACACCACCTAGGCTCCCTGATATCACCACACTACCCACGCCTACCTGTCTATGTGGTTACTTGCGCATTTGCGATGGATCCCGTCCAAACAATAATGCATAGGCACAACCAGAACAGCTGCTGCCTTCATACCATTAAAACCGGAAACCTGTGTACTTGCGGTGGATCCTGTCAAACCATTAATGCTGATGTGACCAGCATGGAACGGCTGCTGCATTGGCTAATACAAAAGATCTGAAAATTAAAATTTGTCAAATGCACATATCTCACTCAGATTTTGGAATATAATAAAAATTCAAAAAGCATTAATGCTCAGGCCCTGCTGATGTGGCCAGCATGGAATGGCTGCTGCATTACTCTAATCCAACAGATCTGAACATTCCAATGCACATATCTCACTTTAATTTTGGAATATTTGTAAAATTCAAAACGCATATTGCTTCTGATTCATATATATATATATGAGTCACGAAAATTGGTGGTTTATTTAAGATCTCAGCATCGCAATTCTTAAAGTGTAGTGCATTTCTTTGTTTTATATAAAATTATTCTAGAAACAAATAAGGTTGTTGTATTTTCTCTACCTTTACATTCAGGATAAATGTAAGGACTTTGCAACACCCCTGTCAATGCTAAGCTATAATTATGACGATTGACGCCGATATCCAATGATCGATGCCAACAACTTTACCAGGATGTCGGCGTCGCAATTCTTAAAGTGTAGTGCATTTCTTTGTTTTATATTAAATTATCCTAGAAATAAATAAGGTTGTTGTATTTTCTCTACCTTTACATTCAGGATAAATTTAAGGACTTTCCAATACCTCTGTCAATGCTAAACTATAATTATGACGATCGACGCCGACATCCAATGATCGACACCGACAACTTCCTCCAATTGGCCTATTTTCGTGAGCCTGACTCGTATATATATATATATGCTTTTTGAATTTTACAAGAAAAAATTCCTCCAGTGTGTGTGGTGCGAGGGGGGGGGCCCTTCCCACCAATTACCCCGACACCTGGGAGGGGGGGGGAGGAGCCACCACCAATGCAGGGGGGGGGGGCACCACCAATGCGCCAAGGAGGAATAGATATATACAATATATGTTCCCCTTGCATTTATACTTGTATAATGCATTATGCATCACATATATACCCACGTATATACAACGTATATGCGGATGTAACCGAATTGCACTGTGCTGCCGCCCAGAGGCTCCTGGTGGGGCAGGACCCTCCGTACACCTGTTATTGTGTTGGGACACAGTCTACTTGCTACTTTGGACAGTCTACTTGCTACCTGTGTCTACGGTTCCCTACGGACTACCTATACGGATCACTCTATGGCTACAGCTATACACAATCTACACCTAGAGGGCCTATCTACGAAATCGTGAGCTAAAACTAACTTTTTGTCGATACGGTTCATTATCAAGCAGTTTTAACGGCTCGTCTTAACGGCCAGGCTTAACGGTCGGTCTGATCATCACAACAAGGCGGCTCCAAGGTTAACACAACGGTTAGCCTAATAATAGTATTGTCGATATGGTAATCGTGCCCGGAATTGTCTTTGCCAAACTAGACTTTGTCGATACGGTTCATTCAAATAACTTGGCGGGAAAGTCGTAACGGCTCGTTTCAACGGTTAGCTGTAGTCTTCCTATATAAATAAATATTACGAAAGTGTGCCGAAAATAACTTTGTCGACACGGTTCTACACCTACGGCGGGAAAGTTGTAACGGCTCACTTAAACGGTTAGCTGTAAACAACTTTTTGACGAAGTTACCTACAATTTTGATGTCGACAAGACTGACTGTCGATACGGCCATTCGTGCGGTGCACTGTCGATACGGTAATCTCTGCCGTTTCTACCCGGACGATGCCAAAGGACTACTGCGCATTTTGTAACGGCTCACTTAAACGGTTAGCTGTAAACAACTTTTTGACGAAATCACCTACGATTTTGATGTCGACAAAACTGACTGTCGATACGGCCAAAGGACTACTGCGCATTTTGTAGTGTCGTCCACTTGGAACCCGTCAACGATGGCTGCAGGCGCCGGGAGTCGACGAAACGGACGACAAGATCGACGTCGAAACTCGACAAGATGGCGGAGGGCGGGAAATCCTTAACGGCCAAGCACAAAGCCTGATCGACCAGGTCGTCCGGGTCGGGGATGACTGCAGCAAAGACGACGAGGAACGGGAAATCCGAGCTCGCATCGTCAAGCTGCGAAAATGGAAACGCCTCGCTGAACTCGAAAGGGAGGAACAGGACTTGCTTAACGACGTGGCACGACTTTCTGCACGGATGTCGAAACGGACGGACGACATTCGACCAGACGGGACAACGGCACGAAGCAGCAGCCGGCAAGACAGCTCGCACTGACGAGGCCGCAGTACAACACGAAGACGATTGTCATCCCCACATCGAAGAAGATGTCACCATCGACATGGCGCCTGTAGCTCTACCTCGTCAGACGACCGCTCTGCTAGCAGAGAGAGGAAGGCTTGAAGTAAGTGGTCGCTGCATAGGCACGCGGAGGATGGGAGGGACGTAAAGAAGCTATGGCCATTCGAACTGATAGAGGCAACCGTTAACTGGGTGGTAGCCTCTAAGGTGACTGACGGCAGTAAGCTTTTGCGTATCCTCCAACATCTAGGATACATCGCAGGTAAGGCTAAGGCGGGCACTTTCCAAGAAAAAACGCACATAAACTACGACTGTGCCATCTGCAAGCTTGCCGTCTCGAAAGGATACGCGGCCTTCTCCGCGGGAAGCCCTGAAGTACTATGCTTTCGAGCACATGAAAAAGCAGTGTGGTGGGGGAGGTAGTCACTCGGGCAGTGGTAGCCAGGGTCGGCCAAGGCAGTTGTTCGTTAGGGATGGGAAGAAGCCTTGCTTCTCGTTCAATAAGGACGGGGGCTGCAGCAGGGACGACCGCACCTGTAGCTATGGTCACTGGTGCTCCAGGTGCGGTAGTAAGGCGCACATAAGGAGCAAGTGCTCAAAGGATTAGGGGTTTGTCGGCGGTCCAGCGCGGCGCGTCCTGAAATTGTGTTCAGGGGATCGTTATACCATTGTTGAGTTAGATCCTAGTGTTCTGGCAGATTGTGCTGCCTCTCCGACTCCGGCTAGCACGTCCGACAACCCGCCTCTAAATTCTCCCGTGCATGTGACCTCGGGCCCTGTGCTTGTTGAAACCGTTCTTCCTGATGAACCTGTTCCTCGTGATGTAGTTCACGACCATTCACTTAAATTTGTTGGCCCCCTTAATTTGGCCGCCCATTGTAATGTCCATATTTGTGGCACAGCCGTCAACCGCACTCTCACCAACGAATCTGGTACGGCCTCGCCTGTGAACATTGACGAGCCCCCTATTGGCGGCATGCCGCATTGCCCTCTAATTGCTTGTAGTTGGTTAACATTGTCTTGGGTGGAGGGTAGCGTTCACGTAACTGCTTTCGATAAACTTGGCTCTTCTGGCAAACCCACTGTATTAATTGTTTCCCTCGCCTGCAAGAATGCCACTTGTACATGTGTTCATTACATAGGCCCCAACAGGGCTCAATTTAAACCCTGTCGTATCATATGTGAATGCTTCTTTCGCGGATCTGTTGTTGATGACTGGAAGTTCATACTACACGGCTCCATCTTTGGGTTCAAGGTCATCAACCCCAGTTGCGCCGCCAGCTACTCGGCCCCTTCTCGGCCTACCCGGGATGGTGCCGACAACAATGTTCTCAATAAGAAGCTCAGCTCTGAGCTCAGCTGCGGTTACATTAGTCGGGCTGACTCAGCCCCTCTCTGCACTCACAATGTTTTTGCCGTCCCCAAGTCAGGCAGTGAGGGAATGCACACATTGTCGACTGCAATAAGCCCAGCGACCGCTCTGTGAACAGCTTTGTAGACGAGGTGTCGCATTCCTTCTGCTACCAAGGCATTGGCGACTTAGTTGATCAGCTCCATTGCAGAGACTACATAGCCACTATAGACATTAAGGACGCCTATAGGGCCATCAATATCCATCCCACTGACCGCCCATTCCAGGCTATCAAATGGGACTTCGGTACTGGGGGTGTGTCCGAAATTATTTTTGACAACCGACTATGTATGGGGCTCTCCTCTAGCCCCTACATTTTCAACCGCATATCAGATTTTGTTGCTCGCTGTGGCAGGCTCGACGGAGTGGTCAGATGTGTCAACTATCTGGACGACTTTGCCATTATAGGCTCCTCGTTCGAGGATTTCGCAATTAACCAGCAAAAAATTGCTGCCATCCTTCGTAGGATGGGTTTCTACTTAAGTTACCTCAAACTCTGTGGGCCTGCCCAGTGTGCAAGATTTCTCGGTATCAAAATTGTCAGTGTCCTTCTCCAGCTCTGCCTTCCCCGAGATAAGATCCTTAAACTCAAAAGTGTACTATCGGGGTTCCTCGGCAAACGCAAGGCCTCACGTAAAGACCTAGAGAGGTTAGGTGGCCGCCTAGCCCATTGCGCTACTGTCGCCCGTGGGGGGGCCGCTCGTTCTCAACCAGGGTCTATGACGCGATCCGTCAGCTGCGTAAACCATACCACATGTTCCGCCTTAACGAGGAATTCAGGTCAGAGCTCCAGTGGTGGCTTAATTACGATGATACCTTCAACGGCTGCGCAAAAATTCTTGGCCCCCACGCAGCTGTCGTTTCAGTCTACAGTGACTCCTCTGATTGGGGCTTCAGAGCGACCCACTCGGATGACTGGTTGGTTGGCTCTTTTCATTCAAAGGAGCGCGACCTGGCCCCTGAGGTCGGCCACCACCATGCCGAGGCGACGGGGGTTGGGCCCGAAACCCACATTAACCAGAAGGAGATGTGGGCCGTCATCGCCGCTGCCCGCCGCTGGGGCCATCTTTGGCAAGACAAAAGTGTTGTGCTTGTTACTGATAACAATACGGTTCGTGCTGCACTTGCCACTGGCCGCTGCATTAATAAAGCCATCATGGGTTGGGTTAAGGAGCTTTTCTGGACGTCAGTTACCTTTAACTTCGCCGTGAAGTCTGTTTATATTAGGAGCGGAGACAACACTATCTGTAATGCATTATACATCACATATGTATGTATATATATATATATATATATATGTAGCAGTCTGCACTGAACTCTCAGGCAAGTAACCACATAGACAGGTAGGCGTGGGTAGTGTGGTGATATCAGGGAGCCTAGGTGGTGTAATGGTTAGCACACTGGCATGGAATGCAGAGATGTGGGTTCGAGTCCCGGTCTAGGCGCAATATTTCACATTTTCATCAACCCCACGTTGGAGGATCCCAAAGTCCCAGAACATCCCCCGTGGTCGTTGAGAAAGCCATCGGTTATCCTCCGACTCACGGAACTGAGGAAGTCTGGGACACATCCATTCGAGTACCAAGGACTGCATGCAGAGATTCAAGGCCAGTTTGCAGACCACCTCTCCATACACAATGATGGTTCGATAGACCAAAGCCGGGTAGCTGCTGCGGCAGTCTGCCGACGGGAAAAATTTGGTGTACGTTTGCCCGATCAGAGCTCGATTTTCACTGCAGAAGCCTGAGCACTCCTTCTCGCGTTGGAGTGTATCGAGGTATCCAACCACACTAACTAGTAACTATGTTATATACAGTGATTCGTTCTCTTGCCTCCTGGCTGTTGCTGGACTGAAAAAGAATCACCCTATTCTAGCAACGGTCCTAAACTCGGTCTACACACGAGCAATTATACCACAATCGTGGAAGGACGCAGTCATCGTACCCATCCCAAAGAAAGACCCGGGCGAGTTCAGGCCCATCTCGCTGCTACAATCCCTCGGGAAAGTGGTAGAGAGAATTGTACTGAGCCGGCTCGAGACCTTCTCCAGTGACCTGGCCAATGGATTCCCCGAAGAACTGGTCAGGTTCCGAGGCGGACGTGGCACACAGCACGCCGTCCTCACCCTCGTCGAGGAGATAGTACGCGCCAAGGGACGACGCTCTGGCGCGGCTGTTATCTTCCTCGACCTGGAGAAGGCCTTCGAGCTGGTCGACCACAACATAGTCCTTGCCTCCATGGTTGAGCTGGGAGTCACCGGGAAGCCTCTGGTGTTCATAAAGAACTACCTAAGTGATAGGCGAGCCAGTGACCGCTTCCAGGGCAGCACCTCTCCCCTCAACCACCTAAAAAACGGCGTCCCACAGGGGGCTGTCCTCAGCCCCTTCCTCTTTACTGCTGTAGTCGCTGGCCTCATAAGCCGACTGAAAACAGGCATTACTGAACGCCGCCTCAAACATGTCAAGATCCTGTGCTATGCAGACGACATCGCTGTCATCTGCTCACACACCAGGGACGTGCCCCTCCTCGCTGCGGATGTCCTGCCCCTACTTAGCAGCTCCTGCCGCGAGCTTGGGCTCAAAATATCCGCAAGCAAAACCAAAGCTATGATGATGTTTGCCAATCAGCCTCCCCACCCACTCTGTGCCGCAGACTTGGACGTCGAGTGGGTGGACACCTTCGACTACCTCGGAGTCAGGCTCGATCACAAACTCACCATGAGTCCACTTGTGAAGCATTTGGCCTCCAGAATGAACAAGAGACTTCTAATGACTAGAATCTCTGGGTTCAACTGGAGAGCACCAGCTGAAGTGCTCAGCCTCTTCTACAAACAGGCCGTGCAGGCCCTCTACGACTATGCAGCCAACACCGTTTCCTGGATTGGTCACTGCAGAAAGAACCGCAAGACACGCCTCCCTCGCAGTAGCACCCTGACCAAAGACCTCCTCACCCTGGAAAGAGTCCAATACCAGGCAGCGCGACTCATCACCCGAGCTCGCAGGACAACCAGGGTTGAGATCCTCCTCCTTGAGGCCAACCTCCCACCACTCCACCTACGCGGACAACAGCTGCTGGCAAATCACCTCTGCCAAGCCCTGTCCACAGGCCACTCCACCTTCTACCGCAGCGCAGCCTCTTGCCTACAAAACGGTCCAGGTCGGCTCCTCGGCCTCTCCTGGGGAGCGAAAACGGCCATCCACACCCTGAAAGAAACCCACGGGCTGGCACTCGCTAATGTCCCTGACCTCCGGGCGAGACCCCCCTGGTACTCCGTGCCCATTGAGGTCAGGCTCACCAGCCTCTGTTCAGCCCGAAACAACTACCTGACTATAGTCCTCAGAACTCTGGCACAGGAAACCATTGCCCGGGCCAAAGAGGACTTCCCTCTAGCCACCACGGTTTATACCGACGGCTCGCTCAACCCTGACACAGGCCGAGCCGGGGCTGGCTACTTCCTACCAGACGGGCAGGCCAGATGCCTTATCAGAGTCACGGACTACTCCTCCACCCTCGATACAGAGCTCGCCGCCATCCAACATGCACTGACCCACCTGCGGCACTGCAGCTGCATAGTGGTCACTGACTCACTCAACGCAGTCCGCAAGATCAAGGACCACAGAGCTCACCACTCTCTGGCCACCTTGATCCAGAACACCATCGTTACCAGGCATGAAGCTCAACTCGACACAGTGCTGGCCTGGGTCCCCTCCCACATAGGACTTCCCGGTAATGACCAGGCTGACTCAGCTGCTCTGGACGGATCTCGCAGTCCTGAGATCGACCTCGTCATAGACCACTCCTTGTCCAAGCTCAAAGCCACCCACCCTAGAGCCACCAAAGCCCTGTGGGAGGCTTCCCTCCACGACACCACCGTCAGGAACCCATACTTCATCAGTTGGGCCTGGCACAAAAATGTCAGGGCGCGCCTACTAGTCTCAAGAAACCTCTCTGCATCCGTGCAAGAGGCTGTCACGCGCTTCAGGACTGGATGCAGGCGGTTCATTGATACCCCTGCATTGCAATGATGTCCATGCAGCGACAAAATCTTCAACGTCGCCCACGTCTTGGCGTCATGTGTGGCCTTTGATAGGACCGCCATCCGAGACTTCCTCAGCCCACCACACAACTTGTCTGACACCCGAGCTGTGCCCGCCATCCTCACGAGGCTCTCCAAGTCCTCATGGGAGCCACTTGTTAGATTCTATAGACAAAACTATCACACCTTCGAGATCGTCGGCGGCCCTGAACCTATCGCCGACGACTCTGAACCCAACAGCAGCGACAGTGGAGCCCTGTGAGGTCCCCCAGTCAGGGAGCCCCGTGAGGTCGCCCATCAGGGAGCCCCATGAGGTCCCCCACCAGGGAGCCCCATGAGGTCCCAGCCAGGGAGGCCCATGAGGTCCCACCGGGGAGTCTCGTGAGGTCCCACCGGATGCCCCGTGCGGTCCTGGACACACTGGATGTGACAGCCTCGACCCCCGCACCCACAATGTCGGTTCCCGCTTCGATCACCGACGGAGTGGGTGCCGGGACCGCGGATACAGCCACACCCACCCACCTCACCCCTTTCCAAGAGCCACTGGCACTGGACCACCCACCCTGCGACGGGGGCCCGGAAGACCAACGCGCCGCCCATGTCCCTGCTGCCAATGACACCGGATCCCGCTTTGATCTCCAGTTGAGGTACAGGACCGTGGGCCCAAGAACATATTGCCACCTACCGGGCCACTGCCGCACCACAGCAAAAGACACCACAAAGAGCACCACGTCCCCCCCCCAACCCCCAACCCCCCCATCAAGCTGGACGAAGTAAGAAGAAAAGACCCCCCCCCCAAAAAAAAACAACCCCAAAACACGCCAAAAACGGGCCGTTTTAAAGGCACCATTTATTAATGCTGCAGTCCTGCAGCCAGTGACCGCTGCGTCACAAACCCCCCAATAATAATAGTCATTTATAAAATGAACCAACTGACAATGGATGGGTATGACATCCACCTGTGCTGGGTGCCTGGCCATGCCGGCATACAAGGAAACAAACGAGCTGATCAGGCTGCGAAGAATGCCCTCAACTGTGATCTTGAACAGTGTCTGATCCCTCACTCTGATCTGAAACCACTAATAGCCACCCACATCAAATCCAAATGGCAACATGAGTGGGATGAAAACATTGGTCGTAATGCTCGCATTGCGTTTGATGCGAGGAAAGGAAGAGACCCTCCCCCCGCCCTGCCGCCGCCCGGCTTTCTCACCTTCCCTGTCATCCCTCCCTCAGCTTTCTCCCTCTCGCCCTGCCCCGCCGCATTCTCACCTTCCCCGCCTGTCGCCTCCCCGCTCCTTCCCTTATAAGGCCGCCCGCCGGCCTCCCTCAGTCACTCGCCTTCCAGCCGTCCTCCCTGCTCAAGCTATTTTCTCCACCCACCCACCCAACTCTCCCTGCAAGCCAGCGGAGGGCTCTTCGGCGCCCCTCGCCACGAACACTCAAGCTCACCCAGAGCTCCTTAGCCATAAGTTTATTCTCACCGCATTGTTTCCTTGTACATACTTTGTCTTTTTTCCTTGTTGAGGTGTTTCAATAAAGCGCCTCTTTTTCCCATCCCCGCCTTGCTTTCTTCCTTTTCGCGCATCAATAAACTTAAAGAAATTGAACCATCTGTGGGAAAACCACCATAGACTCATGCGGGAGGTCGGCGGGACCAAGTGGTCCTTAGCCGCTGCCGTATTGGCCACTCGTGGCTTACACATGCTTTTCTGCTCAAGGGAGATCCTCCCCCTGAATGTATTGGGTGTCAGTCCCCGCTGACACTCAAACACATTTTACTAAGTTGAGTTGATTTTTTGGCCCTGCGTCAACAGTTCTACACTGCAGACAGTATGCATGACCTTTTTACTAAGGTAAAACAGGAAAACATTTGAGCCTTTTTGAGGGCAGCTGGACTGTACCACCTCATATAGTTTACTAAATAGATTCTATCAATTATTAATAAAACTTTTCTTTTTCTATGGGAATTTGCTTCCCTTGACCACAAATATATGATTGTGAGCTTTCTAATTTAATGAGTGTCTATTGGCACGTAATTGATTGTCTGCTTTTACATGTAAAAGTGATGGTTTGAACAAAAACCAAACATTTCTCGCCGTGAATATGACCTATGCTGTCAACACGGCGTAAAGCAACCACCAATCAATCAATCAATCAATCACCCCCACAACACTGGATGCCGTGACCATGATCCTGTACAAGCTACACGCTGTATGGTTGTTGAACCTACCCTGTGTATGTATATGTTAGTGCATTGCCTGTATGTATGTAATTGTAAGCATTAAAGGACTTACAATTCCAGGGGTATGAGTGTAGTAGTCTGCACTGACCTCTCAGGCAAGCAACCACATAGACAGGTAGGGGTGGGTAGTGTGGTGATATCAGGGAGCCTAGGTGGTGTAATGTTTAGCACACTGGCCCGGAATGCAAAGAGATGTGGGTTTGAGTCCGGCTTTAGGTGCAATATTTCCCATTGTCATTACCCCCACAACATTTTGATATAAAGTGGGATTGTCTTATTTTATGTGCATTCAGTCTGAATATGATCATAAATTTGTGTGTGCTTTCAATCTTGAAATTGGGGGTGTGCTTCTATTGGGCAGTGTGCTTCTATTGGGACATATACAGTATATATATATGTATAAATATGCATACATTATGTATATAGGTGAAGTGAGCCTGTACGCGAATGGGGTGCCTGGCGGACCGGAGACGGGCACAAGGCATGGATTGTGAGCCACCGCCTACATAGGCGCAGGGATCAACACGTGCAAGGGAGAGGCCGCTGTTGATTCCCGTTGTTATGAGACATGCCATGGCAACAGCAGCAGCATTCTTGGCGACTCACTTGCTATCCGCACCGCAATTTGTCCACACCTCTCTATCTCCTCTCCGCTGGCCATGCTCCTCCTTGATATTGTCTGAAAAGAGTTCCAGGAGGGTGAGCCTGCCAGAATTTCACTTTCTACTGTTACTCTGTCCGTGTCTTTGGCTCGCCGGCTGGTCACCATAGAGCAAATAGACACGGTCCTTTGACTCAACTCTCCTCATTTCTCTTTCCTATACTCTACCCTCTTTTTTTTTTCTCCCAGGTTTACTTCTCCCCATGATCAAGGGAGTTGTTTGCTTGGGTTGGGCCCTTTACCTTTTCGTTTCTCTCGCTTTGTTCTTGTTGCTGGAAGCGTTGGACCCACCTTTACCTGCCCCTTCCTCGTAAACCCTTGCTGCTATCTGCTGGATACAAGTGATGTGCTACCGTTGGACCGGAGTGATTCGGGGCCACCCCAACAACTCATCATTTAATCGTTGTAAAGACATCCCCCAGCTTCTACAACTGTCCCACCAGAAGATTAATCTTCAACCAAAGATTGGACCGATTTATCAGTGCCTCTCTATATTGCTGAAGTTCTGCAGCCGGTAACCGTTGTAAGGTTACAAACACCCCAGAAGTCAAGTCTTGGCGACGGGAAGAGGTTCAAGCCCAGTGCTCGGGCCTGTTGGGCGTGTCGTTACTCGCTCCAACGTATTTGATATTTATTTATGTAGTTGGGGTGTGAAAGTGCTAATGTCATCATCATCATCATGCTGTCGGTCACGATGCGACAAAGACTGCTTTCATTACTTGACTGTCGCTCTCTATTTACATTTCATGAAAGCTGACTGCAAAAGTGTTGAAGTGCTGCTGGCTTTTGCAAGTTACCAGTGGCACTCTCTCGCGGAGCAAATATAGGTATCACACCGGCAAGAACATGTCCAGACAGGCGCAAAACTATTGACCCTGCAGTGGCTGGTTGGGAGATATTGGGAGTCCCATACATCAACCGCCCTTGATGCTGCCACAGTGACATGGTTTTCTGTTTAGGGTTTGCTCCCTTAGCCTTCAGTTCTGTCAAGAACCTGTACCACAAGGCAGTGGTTTAAAACTCTGCAGGGCAGGTGCGTCAAACGCATCTGAAACGCATCTGTGAGTGGTCCGATCTTGTCTCGATCAGCGAGCGTGATGGACATGTTGGCAAATACCTTTTGCGCTTCCTCGCCGGCGACATGAAGGAAGATGCAGCATTGCACTCGTTCTGCCTTCGTTATTACACCTGCAGCAATGGCATATATATCATATGCTCTGATCCATGTTTTCCAGTTCGATCGTGCGTTGTTGCTGAGGACGAGCTGTCCTGGTGGCCTGAAACCCGGCAGTGTATTAGTGGGCGGCATTCTTCCTCATCTGACACCATGTAAAAGTACAACATCGGAACACTTTGACTTCTGGATACTGAATGCTTTATTCACGTCCAGGGCTCACTGAACCGCCGGCTAAACTTTCCATGACATCATCTCATTAACATAATCCTTTGTTCTCTCTCAATGCCTGGATCCCATTATGCATCTTATTAGCATATATTACAACCACCACCAAGCTGTATGGCCTCATGGGCACCACAAACCTTGACCTATGAGTGTGATCACTATTCCAGCATAGGGGGTACGCCCTGAGTGCCCTCACACCCAGACCTGCCAGCACCACTGCATTTATTTACGCTGGTAGATCGTGGGGTTGTGGGTTCGAACTCTGGTCGAGTCAAACCAATGTCTTAAAAATTGATACTTGTTGCTTCCTAGCCAGGCGCTCGGCATTATGAGGACAGGGCAAGGACGTAAAAAAACAACAAACAAACGTCTATTTACATCCCACTCAGGCACCACCAGCCCTTACATATATATATATATATATATGTCATGGGGGTGATGAAAATGGGAAATACTGTGCCTAGAGCGGGACTCGAACCCACATCTCTTTGCATTCCGGGCCAGTGTGCTAACCATTACACCACCTAGGCTCCCTGATATCAATACACTCCCCACGCCTACCTGTCTATGTGGTTACTTGCCTGAGAGGTCAGTGCAGACCACTACACTCGTCCCCCTGGAATTGTAAGTCTTGTAATGCTTACAATTACATACATACAGGCAATGTACAAACAGATACATACACAGGGTAGGTTCAACAACCATACAGCGCAAAGCTTGTACAGGATCCTGATCACGGCAACCAGTGTCATGGGGGTGATGAAAATGGGAAATACTGTGCCTAGAGCGGGACTCGAACCCACATCTCTTTGCATTCCGGGCCAGTGTGCTAACCATTACACCACCTAGGCTCCCTGATATCAATACACTCCCCACGCCTACCTGTCTATGTGGTTACTTGCCTGAGAGGTCAGTGCAGACCACTACATATATATATATATATATATATATATATATATATATATACATGCATGCGCCTGGTCAGTAATAGAACATTTGCATTCCCACCTATGCCATTTATCGGAATATTTTACACCTTGATTTAAAAGGTTATTGATCCTTTCCGACATACTGCGATATTACTGGATGCCCGGCCACGTTTTGGACACCAGATAATATGACAAAACTCTCCCCTTCATAACTCTTATCTGTTAGCCCATTTAACCAATATTAAAGCCAATGCATGCCTGTTAGAATCAGTGTCAAAGAGGATATCAGGCCCCCACCATTCTGCATTCTGTATGCTAGCACTAAACTTATAGACATGCTCAAACAATGACATAATTGAAGTGAGACATGCAAAACTCGCACGGATTCTCCAGCCTGGAATTGTCTGATTAGTGTTAACCTTAAAGCACTAATTAATACTAATACAACAATAGGATGGCCAATGGAGTTACTACATTGGTAGTTTCCACACTCCAATGTGGGACTGGCTGGCTGTGGTCTAGGGAAACTGGACCTACTTTAAAACACTGGTTGACTGGAAACCTAATTAATTCATGTAAACTTATATTTGTTGGGGCATTGGGGCGCCGGGACTTGGGGGTTGAGAACTATGCTGAGGGAAATTGGAGGATAAACAAAACAGGTGATGTCAGGAAGGCAAGCTTCCTCTAAGCGATTTAAAGGGCCTCCCTGGATTTAAGATTGGCCACCTGAATGTACGCAGCTTAACCCATAAGATAGAACAACTAAGACTAGACCTACCAAGATCAGGGTTTGATATATTCACAATATCTGAGACATGGCTCAATAAATCTATGGAGACAAAGTTAACATCAATCCCTAATTACCGGTTTCTTAGAGCTGATAGGAATACAAAACTACAAAGTGACCAGGTCAAGAATGGTGGAGGTTTAGGGATCTATTGCAGGACTGACCTGCACGTGGATGCAGACAAGTGTTTGGAACAAAATTGCTCTAATCCAAACATTGAACTCCAATGGGCTGTCATAACTAGACCCTACACAAAAAGAATATTAATAGGTAACATCTACAGACCTCCAAATGGAAACATAAATGAAGCAATAGAGCAAATAAGCATGTCAATGAATCAGATCCCAGACATTAATAAGTATGAAGAGCTCCTAATTGGTGATTTTAACATTGACTACAGCGCTAAGAGGCACCCACCTGCAGGCTTTATGAAACAATTTGCGGCAGAACATGAACTCCAGCAAGTAATTAAACAACCGACTAGAGTAACAAGGACCACACAAAAAACAATAGACCTTGCTTTCACTAATATCAAGTACTGTACCAAATCAGGTGTATTGAACTACAATATAAGCGACCATAAACCAATATATATAATAAAGAAAAAGCCCAGAAATGACAAAAGAACCACCATCTATAGGCCGCACCTATAGGAATTGTAACTTCAATGATCTAGCAGCCACTCTGAGGGAAAACAACACAGCAGAACTACTATCAGAGGAAGATCCAAACAAATGCTGGGACATGATACAAGAAATGATTGTCAATGCTGCAAACAAACACTGTCCCCTGGTTAGACTTGACATAAGAAACAAAACAGCTGGTTATTTGAACAATGAACTCCTAGAATTGCAGCAGGACAGATTATTTCATTCGGAAAGCAGATATAACAAGAGACCCTGGGGATCAATTTATAGCTGAATGTATGGTCAGGAAGGCCAGAAATGAGGTGCGAAAAGCCAAGTCTAGGCACTGTTTAGACCAGATAAATAAGTATAAGCAAAATACTAAGAGACTCTGGCATGAACTGCAACAAATTAACCCAGAAGGAAAATCCATTATCAGCAACCTTAGTAGCGAGGACAACGGGGAGAGAATACTAGATAGCCTCCTGGCAGAAGAGATTAACAACTACTTTATTGATGTAGGTGAGAATCTTGCCAGAAAGTTTGACCAGGCTGTAGATAGTCAGGACACCTACACGGTCACCACCAATGATCAGACGTATGATTTGACTGAGATAACACAGGAGCAAATCCTCAGAAAGGTCAATGCTGTATCAGCCTATAAGTCATCTGGCATTAAAGACATCAGCTCAGCCCTAATGAAGGTTTCAATTACTGCACTTATAAATGAATTCACTTACCTGTATAACCTAGTGGTCAACACTGGTATTTTTCCGGAAAGCTGGAAACTAGCTACAGTTTCACCCATTCCAAAGACCAATAACCCAAGATACTGTAGTGAGGTGCGCCCAATATCTATTCTCCCTCTTCCTGGCAAAATCATAGAACAAATAATACATGATGAGATAAAAACATTTTTAGAGTCTTCAAATTACCTAACCACTCAACAAAATGGATTTAGAAAAGACAGATCAACAACTAGGGCATTGGCCTCTCTTATGGATGAGTTATTGACCAACATGGACAAAGGTGAACTAACAATTGCAGTATACCTCGACTTCAAAAAAGCTTTCGATACAATTGACCATAGAATACTATTGCAGAAAATCCAGAAAGCAGGATTGGGGAAGAAAACCTATACATTCATGGCCAACTACTTAACTAATAGGAAACAATGCACAAAACTTAATGACACTGTGTCAACCATCAGGACTATTAAAACTGGAGTTCCTCAGGGTTCAACCCTGGGCCCCCTTCTGTTTTTAATCTTTATAAATGATTTACCCCAATTATCAGAGGATGCAACATTCACATTATTTGCAGACGATGCAGCACTCACAGTACAAAATAAAGATTTCCAAATAGCAACCGATCAGGTTCGGACAGTGCTGACCAGGGTTAACCTGTGGTGTAGTGAAAACAAACTATCCCTTAACACCAATAAAACTGAGTTTGTCATTTATGGCACCAAAGCAAGGAAGGCAAGGGCACAACCCATAACACTGCATATTGGCGGAAATCAAATTAAGGAGGCGAGTGCATACAGGTACTTAGGAACAGTGATTGATTCTACCTTAAATGGGAATCAACAGCTGGCTAGACTAACTCAATCATTGGCACTAAAAATGACTACAATCAGGAAGATGCGGAGCTTCATAAGCGAAAACACTGCCCTACTGCTGTATAAATCGACAGTTCTACCAATAATAGACTATAATGATATAATTTATGGATTGCTCACAAAGCAGCAACTGACTAAGCTACAAAGGATCCAAAACCGGGCGTTAAGAACAATTTATTGGGGCAAAACACTAAGTGTACAGGAAATGCATGACAAAGCAAACCTAGATTACCTAATGGTTAGAAGAGATTCACATCTCCTATCACTTATGTACAGAAGAGCCAGAGATACCCAATATATAGAAAACACAAAAAGGAATACTAGACGGGCAGATTCCACTCTACTCAAAGTCCCCAAGCCTTCCACAAACAAACTAATTAAAGCACCAATTTACAAAGGCAGCATGATGTGGAACAACCTACCAACCAGAACCAGGGCAGCGTCATCTTACCTAGAATTTAAAAACTCACTGAGAGAACATCGGATTAGGCAGGCCCTTATGCAGTTGCAGTAAAGTATGTTCCATGGCGTCACCATACAGTAAGTGGCAGACCACCAAACCCTCAGCCTCGGTTTCTCACCCCCCCCCCCCCCAGCCCCCACTTTTTTTTATTTGTTGCTGTTCCTCTGTTATCTCCAGTCAACCATATACGATGACAGAGACAGTCCAGGTAAAAAAATGTAAAATTTAAGACCTAAATGCACTGGGATTGGTCCCACTGCTTCACTGGTCACAGATGGTCCAGTGTACTATTAACAACTCCACCGCAACAACATAATTCATAAACTCACATAACTAGCTTCATTAGAGTTACACTAGAATTTTTCCTAACAAACCAACATTTATATACCGCTTGCCTAGCTGCAACTGAACATTAAAACTTACTACAAGTTTACCAACTGAATACAGAAGATAACTTCTGCTTACATTCTAAATACTATGTAAATACTCACATTGATCTGACTAATATTGATCTAGTTATGTGACACTACTGTACCATATTGTTATGGAACTTTGGGTTTCAGAATTTCATTGTGTTACATGGTGCAAATTGTCTATTCAACAGGTATTGTACACTTTATTCTATATACCTTTTGTGTAAATAACACTGAATTGACAAATGGCTGGAAGACCAGTGCTTCGGCACTGACAAAAGACTTATTCAGCGGAATAAACATATTTACCAAAAAAAAGAAGAAGAATGAAGACAAGTCACTCAGATAAACAGTGGGGAAGTTGTGCTTTATTAACACTGACTTCTGTCCACCTACCAGTGACCTATCATCCACTCCCCTTAACTTCTAGCCACACAAGATATCATTACCTCTTTAGCCTGTCTAGAAAGCAGTGTACACAGCCTAATGGACAGGAGTCCTATGGCTGTGTTCCACTTAATTAGAATATAGGAATTTTGCCAGCATCAGACAGAGTGTCTGGGGTTCCTGCTCAAGAGTAGGTGTGTCTCACTCAAGAGCCAGGAGTAGAGTGATCTCTCTCCAGGGGGTCTGGAGCAGAGCCTAGAAAATATGATCTTGGTTTGAGGCTAGTGTGGTCAGAGGGCCAATGGGAAGTGGGTGACTGGGTCCTCAGCCAGCCAATCAGGCACCTCCACAGTCGGGTGGGTGGCACCCCCCCCCCCCCAGTAGGGGTGGCTGTCACTCAACCAAGCTGCAGGTGGTGCCCTGTGTGTATATGCAGATTAGGCTGGTGGGCCTACCCAGTGGTCATGTAGGGACAGGTAGCTGCAAACAGTTACAATAGATCTCTGTTAAAATGGTCTCTTCTCCAATTGCACTCTTTATGAATGCATTGAGAAGTATTTCAACACTCATGTACTGTCTCTTATTTAGGAACATCTCTTCATTAATCTTAGGCATCATGTATGAACATATATTTCACATAGCTTATATCATGTCATAATGGGAGTGGGATATTATTACTTTTAGTTTACATAACATCGTCCACACTCCATCACCCAAGAATAATAATGCTGTCTACCAATATACAATTCTAAACCGAAAATCCGTATATTTTTACAATACGGTCGTTTCAGAAAACAATGGACACCACGCTCAAGCAATGCACTTATCTATCTTTTAATATATGATTTCATTAGCAGTGTTAACAACTAATGTATACCTGTGTTTTATAGGGGTTACTGCCGACAATAGGTGTATACAACTGGTTCCCAGCAAATGTGCGATCAGTGAAAAGTGAGTTTGAAAGTTTCTATTCATAGTGGACACGAAGTGTAACAACCATTACACCAAGTTTAATGTGTTATAATTTAATAAATATAGAGTGAGAAAGCATAAGTTACACTCTAACTAGTCGTAAAATATTCCGATATACAGCATGGGTGGTGGTGCTATTATGGGAGGTGTTATTTGTATACCTCAGCCAAACGAGCTTGTATTTATATGTATGTATATATATATGTGCTATATAATTTATTATATGAATATAAAGGGGCGGAGTTTATATCCTATCCGGTTTTATCGTACTTTAATTAATTCCTCGCTATTTATTATGTACTTCTTATTTATTTGTTGATATTTGCTGCGGGCTGGAACCCGCTTCGCCTGGCTGGCGCCAAGTCCGTGTAGCCATGGCCCAGCCAGCGCGCGTCATTATCACATGAGCTCCGAATTCTTTACTGGGCTATGTACAGTAAAGCCTCTCTAAATCGACCGACCTTGGGACCGATTTTAAGTGGTCGATTTAGGGAGGTGGTTGGTTTAGGAGTTAGAATATGGTTACAATGGTATTGTTGCGACCCAAATAAAGCGATCAATAGAGGGGAGTGGTCGATCTGTGGAGGTGGTCGGTTATGGGGGTTTTACTGTATATATATTGGTTGGGTTATACCTGAGTTCATGTGGAAGACATAGTGAGTGCTGGCAGGTTGAGTGCAGTGGCACTCACAACCTGGCCCTTCTGCCTGAGTAGGGGTCAACACAATCCAGTGGTGGTCAACACAATCAGGCTGTGAGGAGCAGCCAGATCAATGTTGGTGGTGGCCAGGCAGCCGCTGGTGCTGGGCAGACTACCGGTTGCCATGGGGAGTGGAAATGCGGTTCTCCTATTGGGTGACAGGAGTGGTGTGACACCCTACCAAGGAACCTTTTTTTTCCTTTTTGTTCAAATTTTTATTCCAGTTGAATAACATCTTTTTTCAGCACCGAGGTACTGGTCTTCCGGCCTTAACAATTATAGTATGAACTATTTCTGGATGAGATGATGAGATGGTATGAAAAATCTAGACAATAGTAGGTTAAAATGAGGCCTTGCAAATATAGTGGGGATCTTATTTTGCACATGTAGACTGGAGAATAGCCATTTACCTTTAGACTATATCAGTCATTTGATGATCATACCTGTGAGGAGACATTAATATAATGGGCATGACTTGCTGATACAGGTAGTCGTGGATTTTGAATTATGTAAATAATGATTGCACGACTCATTTAAATTGTCTTGGGTCAACTATAGCTTTGTCAGTAGTATATGTTTTATTGGTTTAGTCAGGTGTTATAGGCTGGTGGGTATACTTTGGTAGTTGTAATTTCTTTTACTCTTTTTGCCAGGGGGGATTTCAGAGAGGGAGAATGATTTGGGACTATGTATTTATTTTGGTTCTCAACTTTTGTGGTCTATCCAGGTAGGTTTATTAATGTATGTCTATGTTGGGTACTCAACCTTTAATCTAGATTTAAATTGCAGGTAAGTTGTTGCATTCCTGGTTTTGGCAGAGAGTTTGTTCCAGATTTCCCTGATAAATAGGTGCTCTTTTGAGTTTGTTAGTCCTTGGATAGGGAATTTTTAAGAGGTTGCCATCTGCTGCTCTAGTATTGTGAATACTTGTGTCGGTATATATTGTGGCTTGGGCTCTATTGTACATGAGTCCTATGCCTTTTGTGCGTTGTCTCTACTTTGTCCATTCCAGCTTTAGTATGTAGTGCTTCTGTGTGTAGATTTTGGCCTTTGTAAACCCTCCTGAGTGCCCTATTTTGTACTGTTTGAAGCTTCACTTGTTGCTGTTTTGTGAGTAGTTCATATATTAGGTTATTATAATCAATTATTTGGAGGATCATTGTTTTGTACATAAGAGCTGTTTTTTCACTAATAAAACCTCTTATTTTTCTGTAGGTGTTCAGTTTCCTTGCCAATGACTGATTTAATTTTCTTAGTTGTTTATTCCCACCTAGAGTTCCATCCAGTTCAGTTCCCAAATAGTTGTAGGTCTCTACCTCCCTTAGTGTTTCATTCCCAATCTTTATTTGTACTTCTGGGACTTTGTCCTTCTTGTTTTTGGTCCCATAGATAACATATTCAGTTTTGATTATATTGAGAGTTAATTTGTTTTCTTTGCACCATATATTTATTCTAGCCAAATTGTCATTTGTCAATTCTGCTGCTTTTGCTAAGTTACTGTTTGATACCAGTTGGACTGCATCATCAGCAAATAAAATGCATTTTGTTTGCCTCAGTGCTTGGGATAAGTCGTTTATGAACAGAAGGAATAAAAGGGGGTCCAGTGTTGATCCCTGTGGTACCCTAGTTTTTACTTGTCTTAAGGTTGACTCAGTGCCATTTAGTTTGGTACTTTGCTTTTGATTGGAAAGATAGTTTGCCGGAAAGGCTACTGTTTTTGGACCCACCCCACTCTTGACAACCTTCTGCAACAGGATTTTATGATCTATAGTGTCAAATGCTTTTTTAAAATCAATATATACTGCTATGGTAAGTTTGCCAGAATCCATCTATGTACTATAAAAATAAACTCTCTTCACTCTTACTTTCTTTTTCTTCTTGTCTGTATCACAATTCCATACAGGCTACTTGCACAGCCACAGATCCGGGTACCAACTCTACATAGTAGAAAGAAGTCTTACAAAGAGTTTAGTAGTGTATTTATCCCAAATTATAGCATTGGTTGGATGTAATTGCATTGTGCTTACCAGGCTGTTCAACATGTCACAAATCGGCCACGTGTTTGGCATTTATTTTTGCACGATTTGTCAGTTTACTAAAGAACAAAATAACAGAAGTCAATGATTTGGTCTATTCTATCTCTTTATCATACCAACATGATGACACAAATTCATATTTGTTGATTTCATGAAGAACAAGAATATTATGAGCTTTCAAACCGAGTAACCCATCATGCACCACCCTTTCTGAGAACGACCCATATACATGCATATATGCTATATAAGACTGATGCAAGTATACTATCTAGTATTGGGTGCTGGAGTGTGGGCTAGTCATCTACTGCTCCAACCTTCAAATGCGCTGGTAGGAGTTCAAGCGCGCCGGAACGTGTCCAAATGCGCTGGTTGCACTCTAAATAAAAGATTCACCCTGTTCTTGCAGTAGGGGTGAATGACAACATAGTCTAAACAGGGGCGAAAATAACTTTAGTATGGAACAGGAAGTGGAATCTCTGGTTCCGGGATCAAATGGCTACTTATATCGGCACAGAGTTGGTGAAATGGGAGAGAATGCAAAAAGACAAAATGCAGACCATAGTATGCCGTCGATTTCACTTTTAAAGCCTATTAAAGTTGCATAGTCCGATGGTTTTGAATTTCTGTATTTTTTATGAGATAAATATATTAGATCGATCACTAGTATCTACTTTACATTAGTTCAAAGTTACTTGTATTTTAAATGGTAAACTTTTGAGATATTTTGAGTGCAAACATGGAAAATTAGTTTTGGCATGCTTGCCAAAACTCTGATGCCATAGACTTCTGCAGTAACAGGTTCTGTTAAATTGATTCAGTATTGCTTTATTCACAGAAACAAATGCTTAATAAGTGCATCAGTATCTAAGTTAGATATGTAAAATCAAATCTAGATAATTGGTTTAGTTTTGAAAATTTGATATTTCATCGGACTATGCAGCTACAATCATATTTTACTCTATTTTTCAAATCAAAAGTAGCGGGTAAATATTAAGATATATGTGACAAATATATTTTGCTTCATAAATTACGAATGTATCTAAAGCTGTGTTTACACGGGCAAATGTAAAACGATTTAGACAAAGCAATTTATATGAAGCGATGTAGTGGCGCGTTTACACGCAACTAGTTTGAAGGCGGAAATCGATATCTGCGCATGAGTAAGCCCAGACTAACCAGCGCCAGTAGTGGTGAGCCTGTAGCCGGCGAGCACTGTTATTTGTTTAGTCTACATTCGTCGATTCACAATATGAATAACGACGCCAATGTAGCGGCTACGTTAATAGCGCTTGGAATTTAGGGTTAATTTAATTAAATTTCATTATTTGAGTATGTAATTCTGTTAAATATGATCGCATTCAATAGATTTCGGCCTAATCGGTCCCTAACACTGCCGGGCACCAGCGATAGTTACAGCTGAGCCTGTAGCCGGCGAGCACTGCTATTTTACACTATCGCCGCCCGGGAACCAGCTCTATCGCTTCATCTATACTATCTCCCAAGGTGGTTTACATCTACCGATTTATATGAATCGATTCAGCCCTAAAACGCCACAGTGTCGCATTTACACGGCAAATGTAAATCGATCTAGGCAAGTGGTTTTATATGAAGCGTTTTAACTCGCCTGTGTAAACACGGCTTAACTGCTCATTTAATTTACCCAGCATGTAGATAATTTTCGCTACTTTTTCTAAATGCAGTGCTTTTCACTCCTACTGCAAGTACGGGGTGAATCTCTTATCTAATTACTGTCCTCCTAGTTGTTGCGTTGTTTGTGTTCAATTCAATTCAATCAATTCAATTCTTTTATTTTAACTCTCTGCAAGGTATGTTTACAATAAATTGAGGTGATACAATAAATGCATACAAATTCCTTACAGACAGAAAGGATCCCAGAAAAGCGATGCTTATCTAGCTGGACTGTTCAGGGCCAATACGGTAGGAGTATATTGCGTAGCTGGCTCCAGGCGACCTCGCATGCGCTGTAGGCATAACCACGACGCTCACACTGCATTTCGCACAGCGCCGACCAGCGCAAGCTGAGCACCTTCCGGCAGTGCTTGCAGATGACGCGACACCGCAGCCCGTCTGGACTCAGCATGTACAATTTGGACGAGCGGCCAAGGTAACGAGGATCGACACGCGGCGCAGTGCGGCGCGCCGGCGCACGCCGGCGCACGCCGGCGAGGTCATCGTCCACAAACGAACCTTCTTCTATCTTTTCTTCTTCGCGTTCTGCTGTGGAGATCTTCTGTGTTATGCCGGGCAACAGTTCCTTCTTGTTGTTGTTGTTGCCGGACACCAGTTCCTTCTTGTTGTCGTCGTTGTTGTTGTTGTTGTTGTTGTCGGGTGGGGCCTCCTCGCCGGGGCACGCCGGGAAGGCGGGCGGTGCTGCGTCGGGCTTTGTCACCCTCAGGGACGACGCTACGGCGAACACGGCCGCCATCCACAGGGCTACTGAAATACGGAGAGACAGGCGGTGAGCAAACTGAAGCTGACAGAAGCTGTCTAATTAAACCATATCGGCCACATGCGGTCGTCTGACCATTACAGAGGTCAGTGGTCCAGTCCCTACAGAGTGAGTTGTCTGGTCCCTACAGAGTCAGTCAGCCATTCCCTACAGACTAACAGAGTCAGTCATCTGGTCCCTACAGAGTCAGTGGTCTTATCCTTACACGGTCAGTTGTTGGGGTCACTACAGAGTCGGTGGTCGGGTCCCTACAAGTCAGTCATCTGGTCCCTACAGAGTCACTGGTCCGGTTCCTACAGATTCAGTCGTCCGGTCCTTACTGAATCAGTTGTTCGGCCCATACAGAGGTCAGTCATCTTGTCCCTACACAGTCAACCATCTTGTCCCTACATAGTTAGTTGTATGGTCCCTACAGAGTCAGTCGTCCGGTTCCTACAGAGTCAGTCGTCTGGTCCCTACCCCAGACAGCACACAGTCGTCGGCCATACGGCGGCCCAACGGCGGCCCGACGGTGGAAAACGCCGTCGGGCCGACGTTGTTTTGTCCAACCTCCCGCCGTCGGGGTGACGGCGGCTGCCGCCGTCGCCCCGACGGCGGCAGCCGCCGTCGCCCCGACGCCGTCGGGGCGACGGCGGCTGCCGCCGTCGGGGCGACGGCGCCAAACGCCGTCGGGCCGACGTTGTTTTGTCCAACCATCCACCGTCGCCCCGACGGCGGCTGCCGCCGGCGGCCCGACGGCGCCAAACGTCGTCGGGCCGCCGTTGTTTTGTCCAACCATACACCGTAAGGTCGACGGCGGCTGCCGCCGTCGCCCCGACGAGCCGAGAAGACACTGTCACTCTAGTGTCAATACGTACAGGTGCAAAAATATTAGTTTTATTCAAAATTAATAGAAATCGAGAACCCTAACCTTATAAATTGGATATAGCCTGTACGTATTGACACTATAGTGACAGTCGAAAAAAACCAAGATGGCGGTTCTTGGTCAACCTTCCGTACATGGTAATTCAAATCGTATTAACACGAATAATTCCATTAATACGTCGTAATAAATTACAAAACTTTTACAAAATAATCTAAGCATATTAATAAACAAACCTGTTAAATAATTCCTTTAAATTCCTCCGATTTCTGACGTTATTTGTTCAAATAGAACGCTGTCCAACGATCGCACGTGTTGTGCTGGCCACTCGAGGCGGCGACTCGAGTCAGGTGGCGATTCGAAGTAAACAAACCGCATCGGATGATTCAAAGCGTATTAACACGAATAATTCCACTAATACTTCGTAATAAATTACAAAACTTTTACAAAATAATCTAAACATATTAATAAACAAACCTGTTAAATAATTCCTTTAAATTCCTCAGATTTCTGGCGTTATTTGTTCAAATAGAACCCTGTCCAACGATCGCACGTGTTGTGCTGGAGACTCGAGCCGGCGACTCGAGTCAGGTGGGGATTCGAAGTAAACAAACCGCATCGGATGATTCAAAGCGTATTAACACGAATAATTCCATTAATACTTCGAAATAAATTACAAAACTTTTACAAAATAATCTAAACATATTACTAAACATATCTGTTAAATAATTCCTTAAAATTCCGGGTAATTCTGGAGTTATTGGTAGAAAAAGAACACTGATCGACAATCGCACGTGTTCCGCTGGCGACTCGAGCCGAAATCCAAATTTAAAGAACTGCGCAGGCGCGGCCCACCACCGTCGGGCCGACGATGGCCCGACGGTATACCAAGTGTGGAAAATGAATGCAAACCTGCGGCGGCCCACCACCGTCGGGCCGACGATGGCCCGACGGTGAATCAAAAGTGGAAAGGGATTGAAACCTAACGTCGGAAATCAACCGGCGGCCCGACGCTGGCCCGACGGTGGCTCAAAAGTGGAAAGGGATTGAACCCTAACGTCGGAACACCACCGGCGGCCCGACGGTGGCCCGACGGCTCAAAAGTGGAAATTTGGATTGAACCCAAACGTCGGAACACCGCCGTCGGGCCGACGAAGGCCCGACGGTGACTCAAAAGTGGAAAGGGATTGAACCCTAACGTCGGAAATCAACCGGCGGCCCGACGGCGGCCCGACGGTGGCTCAAAAGTGGAAAGGGATTGATTCCCAACGTCGGAAATCCACCGGTGGCCTGACGGCGGCCCGACGGTGGAAAGTCGATCGCGACGGTGCGACCAATAGCCGACGTCGGCCCGATGGCTCTGTGCTATCTGGGACAGAGTCAGTCGTCTGGTTACTACAGAGTCAGTCATCCGGTCCCTACAGAGTCAGTCATCCGGTCCCTACAGAGTCAGTCATCTGGTCACTACAGAGTCAGTCGTCCAGTCGCTACAGAGTCACTGGTCCGTTTCCTACAGATTCAGTCATCCTGTCCTTACAGAAGCAGTTGTCCGGTCCAGACAGAGGTCAGTCATCTTGTTCCTACAGAGTCAACTGTCTGGTCCCTACATAGTTAGTTGTATGGTCCCTACAGAGTCAGTCGTCTGGTTCCTACAGAGTCAGTCGTCTGGTCCCTACAGAGTCAGTCATCTGGTCCCTACAGAGTCCATTGTATGGTCCCTACAGATTCAGTCGTTCGGTCCCTACAGAATTAGTTGTCCGGTCCATACAGAGGTCAGTCATCTTGTCCCTACAGAGTCAACCATCCGGTCCCTACATTGTTAGTCATCTGGTCCCTACATATTCAGTCATTAGTCCTACAGAGTCAGTCGTTGGTCCCCACATATCAGGTCGTCTGACACATAGGATGTAATTTTTTTTTTTTTTAACCAGACCAATCTACAAAATTGTACAAAATTGTTTAGGCCCTACAAATTCAACCAGTTGGGTCGAACAAAGCCATCTATCCCCTACAGTGTATCTACAAGGTCCCGTCATGAAATGACCTAAGATGTCGCTAGGATGTTAAACCCCACCACATCAGCAAGAGCACCTACAGCATCATCTCTTCAAGCCAAAACAAAATGACAAGATTCCAACATCACGCAGTGTGACAACCGACATATGATATGTGACATGCAACATCAGATGACAGATATATGTGTATCCAAAATGTGATTGTCACATTTGATAGCTATGAAATGTGAATGTGTCGGCTTCATGGGGTAAAACACAGCTATTTCCGAACCCTTATTTTCAGCACTACTTACGCAAAATTGTCCAAGGAAATGCTCCAAGGAGTTTGTTTTATTCAACGACGCCTCTAGAGCACATTGATTTTTATCATCGGCTATTGGACATCAAACATATGGTCATTCTGACATATTTCTTTACAGGAAACCTACTGCCGCCACATAGGCTACTCTTTCTGATAAGCAGCAATGGGTCTTATATGTGCACTTTCGCACAGACAGGACAGCACATACCAGAGCCTTTGATGAACCAGTTGTAGACCACTTGTTGGAACGGAAAATAGTCCAAACTGCAAATGGGTCTACTGAGCAGGATCGATAGGATGACCAACACCTTCACAGGTGGACACTCTACCACCTGAGCTACCTCCCGCTCCAAGGGAATGCTCCAAGAGACCTTTTCTACCAAGCATGCACTGTGAGCTGCTACCCATATTAGTTCATGCCACTGCCATCAGAGGGCAGGTTGGCAGTGCAGAAATGTAATCTCAACACTGAAACCTGCGAAACAGTGGCCAAGGACAGGAGTACATGGCAGGCTTGTATTAAGAAAGACATGGCATGGTTTGAAACTGATCATATATCTCAGGCTAAGCAAAAGTGTCAGCAGAGGAAAGATTGTCTCCTTCACCTACCGGACTCTCTGACTGCAGCTATATCCACTCATATCCAACATGCCTCTGCATATTCTGATCATGAATTGGACTTATTAGGCATTGACGAGTTCACAACAAATGATGAGCTGCTGTCATTATTGCCATTAATGGAAAACCTAAAAGTGGTGAATTCTTCTGTAAAACCTTTATTATACAGCTTGATGTTGCTCAGTGAGCTGCTCCCCACATTAGTTCTTTCACTGCCACCAGAGGGCGGGTTGGTGGTGGAAATCGTCTATTGAGGATTTGTGTGTGACGTAGGCATCACACTACTCCTGCATCGTGGCTGAATAGAAGCAGTTCATTCTGCTATCAAGTGTATGTAAATAAAACAAAAAGCACAACTCTATTCACTGTTACGATCTAATTCTGTTATTTAGAACCATGAATATTCAATCATATGAGTAACGAACAGCTATAGTTTATTTATAGCAATAGACATATAGACATCTCGCAGCAGTAGACATCTCACAATATACCGGAAATGTAAGTATACATAAATATATCATAGCAGTAGACATATCACAGTGCATACAGACAGATACAATCTTTTTTACATCAGATCATGCTGTCTTCCCAAGAAAGTGATCCGGCGGGCGAGATGACCCAGTCTTTTGGTAGATTCCGCTGCTCCTTTCCTGTCTTGGAGGTGGTGTTGGGGGCTAGGAAGAATGTCTATGTCTGCCAGGTTTTGGCCCTCTCTCCAGGCTCCGGGAACAAAGTTGTGGTTCCCAGTCTCTGGACGATCCAGCTACTGGTTCTGCAGGCCTGGGTAGCGCATCCTCATCAGGTTGTGCACAACCATGCATGCGGTGACGATGACCTTCACGGTGGAGGGGTGGTGCTGCATAGTCAGCAGCACCTGGAAGCGGTTGGTTAGGATGCCAAAGGAATTCTCCACCACTCTTCTAGCTCGGGAGAGTGGGTAGTTGAAGAGTCGCTCTTCATTTGTCAACCCCCTCCTGCTGTACGGCTTCATCATTGTCGGCCACAGGGCGAAGGCATCATCACCGATGAGGAAATAGGCACATCCTTCTGAAGTTCACGATCGGTTTGGGGTCCGGAAAACCGATGGTGCCACCTTCAGCGCCCGCCTTCAGCTCCGAGTCGTTGTAGATCTGGGTGTCAGATGCAAAGCCTATACCCCCAAGATCTGCCCAGATGAAGTTGTAGTCCGCATCTACAAGTGCCAACAGGACCACCGGAGTAAAACCCCTTGTAATTGTAATAGAGTGACCCACTCTTTGGAGGGCACCGGCAGGTGATGTGCTTCCCATCCAGAGCGCCACAGGTATGGAGGAAGTTCCACTTCTCCAGGAATTGGTCGGCGATGGCATGCCATCCTTGTGGAGTCGTGGGGCAAGTCATGACCTCGTCCAGGTACTCATCGATGATGGCCTGACACACTTCACACACAATGAACCTCTGTGTGTTGTGGGGGACCCTCCACCCAAACTTCATCAACGAGTATTTGTTCCCAGACGCCAGGTGCCGCAGAGTAAGGGCGATCTTCAGCCCAGGCTCGAAACGCACCCTGTATGTTGCGTACTTTTTGGCAATCCTGGGTCCTACTCTCGGCACAATCTCGTCAAACATCTGGGGAGGCATCCACATAAAGTTGACGAATGATGCAGGGTCCTCGCTGCGGAGCTCAACCATAAGCTTGTCATACAACCCAAACTGTGGCCGCCTACCGATCCAGGGTCTGACCCACATTCTCTGCCTCCTTCTATCAACACGGGCCGCCAGAAGAGCCATGAGGTAGAGATCTAGCTCATGCTGGTAAATGGCAACTCGGTAGTGATGCTGGAACTGTAGATGGAGTGTAGGGACATCCATCCTCTCTGAAGAGCTGAGCAGATCTGCTGGAAGAAGCCAGGTGGTGCCTTGATATACCGACCACCAACACGCTGGCGATACACTGGTGATATGCTGGTGATACGCTAGAGGCACGCTCGTATATGCTAGGGGTATGCTCGCGTACTTTAACGGAACATTGGGAGTATGTTATATACGTCAGCGACACGCGAAGGACGCCGGTTGTACATATGGCTAACATGCACCAATGTCCCCAACGTATCCCTAACGTACACCGACGTACCCCTAACGTGCACATAACATATGTGGAACGTATTAGCCACACGTCGACACGCGTTGGACATTTTTAGCATGCACAACCTTTTTTCGGAGCCTCGACACACGGCGACGTAAGATGATGTATAATGATGTATCCGGAATGTACCCGTCGTATGCCCAATGTATACTTAACGTATGATGATGTACGCCGACCTGTTGGTCGAAAATCACATACGTCGGCATAACTAAGGCTAGAAGTCATAGTGTGACAGGCCCTTTAGAAGGATGTATTGAGTGAATGATAAAGCACATCCGCCTACACACACTTGGAGAGCATTGTTACTTGCAGAGTGCTTGGTGGAGGCGGGTGGGGGCTGACTCACTAAGGAGTCAACACACCATTTCGATTTTAAGGAATGATATATATGAAAGAAGCAGAATAAATAAAGAAAACGTATCTAAACAATATATAAATAATAAGAGCATACATATGTAAGAAAGGTGTCTTAAAGATGCTTACGGATAATTTAGATATGAAATTGAATCCAATAGACTACATCACGGTTCCAGCGACGCGGTGCATTGTGGTATGTGTCTGAGCAAAACATACCCGCGAGAAGCACATGGCTAATGCTAATACACTGGGTGCAGCTATGAAATGTGATAGTTTCAGCTCATCCCAGCTCTTGTTTGAAACATAGAATACCAACTAAAAAAACATATATAATAAATTAAGATATTAATCTTTTAATCAATATAATCAGCACATCTTATGCCATGTGCATTTAGATTTAGATTTAGACAAATCCAGGTACTCAGACTAGTGTTAGAGTCATAGCCAGAGTCAGTTTTATTTATTTTATTCATGTTTTTTTTTATATCCTATGGCTAATGACATATGTAGAAATAGAAAATGAGTAGGGTTAATCAGATATTGGTTATATATTTCTTTGAAACAAGTTTTTGTTGACACATTTGACATTTTAATATTTAGAACAAGAATTACTTCTGG
This sequence comes from Branchipolynoe longqiensis, assembly GCA_030323885.1. Taxonomy (NCBI): domain Eukaryota; kingdom Metazoa; phylum Annelida; class Polychaeta; order Phyllodocida; family Polynoidae; genus Branchipolynoe; species Branchipolynoe longqiensis. The sequence goes on along the minus strand of CM059187.1, from coordinate 153,065,989 downwards.
CTAATCAATGGTGATGTAAACATCAGCCTGTAAAGTAACTGAAATTGTATATTTCTTAGCTCAAAATGCTTAATTATGGAGAGTTGTGTCTTAAACATATTCATTATAGTATTATATTGCATCCTTCCGTCCATGTTTGTGCCAAATTGTTATGTATTTCTATTTATTTTGAATAAAATGCCAGATTTGCCCTATGCGTATCGGTAAACTCAATGGCAGTGTGTATGCAGGTATTGCAGGTATTGGGGTATGCAGGTATGCAGGTATTGCAGGTATAGCAATACCTCAGGGAGTTTGACGCCTCTGCCTTGCAGAGTTGTAAACCACTGCCTTCTGAAAACCATGTCACTGTGGCAGCATTAAGGGCGGTTGATGTATGGAACTCCCAACATCTCCCGACCAGCCACTGCAGGGACAAATAGTTTTGCGCCTGTCTTGACATGTTCTTGCTGGTGTGAAACCTCTATTTGCTCCCCGAGAGAGTGCCGCTGGTAACTTGCAAAAGCCAGCAGCACTTCAACACTTTTGCAGGCAGCTTTCATGAAATGTATACCATCAAGAGAAACCTGAAGCTGAGAGACATTAAGACCGACTCATGGACGCAACTCTCACAGCAGAGAGCTAAATGGAGAGCGGCAGTCAAGTAATGAAAGCAGTCTTTGTCGCATCGCGACCGACAGCATGATGATGATGATGACTATTCTGGCCTTGTCTCCATGAGCTTTGTTCGCAATGAATGAAGAAGACTATCCATCAGTATCACATTCAGAACTGTCCCTTGAAAGAAAAGCATATCACTTTTGTACCTGTGTCTACCCACACACCACGGCTCCTAGATTGGTTAGTTGGATGAGTATGGAACGAGATTTCTTGTTTTATTCAGTATTTAGACATATCATTAAATGTGTAATGATATGTCTAAATCGAAATAATGAGATCATAAAATATTCAATGATCTCATTAAATATTGAATGGTCTAACTAAATAATTAATTATATCATTAATTTGATTTAGACATATCATTAAATATTTAATGATATCATTAATTCGATTTACACATATCATGACATGTATTTGAACATATGTTTAAATCGGGGTACTTTTTATTCTATTTAATAATATGATCAAATCCATTTGAACATATTCAATGTATTTTATCATATCATTAAATCAATTTCATGATATGATTAAATATAGTACATTTAGACATATGTTTAAATGTATTTAGACCGATCATCAAATCGATTTGATGATATGTTAAAATACACACATGATTAATCATATCATTAAATCGAGTTGATAATCTCTTCAAATCAATTTGATGATCTGTTTAAATAGGACTTAGTTGACTCCTAGAAAATGAATGCTCCCTGGACGTCAGACACTTTAATCCCTCTCCCTCTCCCCCTCCCGCCCCTCTCCCTCTTCCCTTGCCGTCGCCTCCCTCTCCCGTCCCCTCCTTTCCCCCCTCGTCCTGTCCCTGTCCCTGTCCCTCCCCTCCCCATCCCTCTCTCCCTCTCCCCCTCCCCGTTCCCCTACCTCTCCCTCTCAGTCTCTCTCCCTCTCCCCTTCCCCCTCCCTCTCCCTCTCCCCGTTCCCGCCCCCTCCCTCTCCCGCTCTCCCTCTCCCCGTCCCCTACCTCTCCCACCCCCTCTCCCCCTCCCCCTCCCGGTCACCCCTCCTCCATGACCTCCCGCTCTCTCCTCCCCCACCCTCTCCCCCGTCGCCCACCGTCTCCCTCAGCCTCCCTGTCCCTCTCCCCTATCCCTCTCCCCCTTTCCCGTCCTCTCCCCCCTCTCCTCGTCCCCGTCCCCTCCCCGTCTCCCCCTCCCCTCGTCCTCCTCCCTCGTTTCCACCCCCTTCCCTCTCCCCTCTCCCTCTCTCCCCCGTTCTCCCTACCCCGCACTCCACCTCCCACTCTCGTCCGTCCCCCTCCTCCTCATCCACCCCCCCTATCCCTCCCCATATCCTGGAGGTCAGAAGTATTTGATCAGATCATTAATTGCACATGACACAAGGTGGCATTTAATGATATCATAACATGAAGTTCACACAGTTTGCACTAGGCGGCTCCACCTCTGGGTTAAGCTCGGGGCAGACAGACATCTCCCCCTCTCCTTCCCCGTCCACCTCCCCCTCCCCGTCCCCCTCCCTCTCCACGTCCCTCACCCCCTCTCCCTCGTCGACCACCGTCTCCCTCCGCCTCCCCGTCCCCCGTCACCCTCCCTCCGCCCCCTCTCCCTTTCTCTCCCCTCCCTCCCCTATCCCCTCCCCGTCCCCATCCCCCTCTCCCTCTCCGTCCCCTTCCTCCCTCTCCCCCTCCCTCGCCCCCCATCTCCCCCTCCCCCATCAAATGCATTTAATGACAGCATTAAATCGATGTTATCATCTCATCAAATATAGAATATTTAAACATATCATAAATTATTTGAACATATCATTAAATATGATAAAATATGATATGATAAAATCGATTTAGAGATAGCATTAAATATTTAATGATATGTCTAAATACTGAATACAACAAGAATTGGCGTTCCATATATGAGGGACTCAAACCCCATATTAGGCTGAGAGTGATAGAATAAAGGGATGCGGCTAAAGGAGATGAGCGTCCGCTCGCCTTGTGACAGGTCATTTGAGTCAAACACAGGCCGAGTCAAGCCAATACACCCCCGCCAGTTAAGCTAGTGACATCTAACGGCAGAATCTGGAACCACTCTATTTGGGTACATTCCCCGAGTGCCTATGATTTCACATGCTATATCTCCATAAAGAATGCCGGGAAAAATAATAAAAATGCCTGATTATATTCAGATATTCATATCTGCAACATATATGAAACAGGATTCAAGCTTGTAATATATATATATATTTATATATATATATATATATATACTTATATATAACTTATAAGGCAACTATACTATATTTTTCTTCTGGAATTTCACCACCGCTCTCTTCATGTATATTACACCCCTCCACTTAAAGTTGCATAGTGCGATGGTTTTGCGTTTCAGAAATTGCCTGAGATAAATACATTAGGTTGAAAGTTATAATGTACCTTACTTTAGCTTGAAGTCAGTTTTATTTAAAGTGGCTAACCTTTGAAATATTTGAAGTGCCACCATGCAAAATTAATTTTGGCAAGCTTGCCAAAACTCTTTCACCATAGCATTCTGCAGTAACATGTTCTATTCAATTGCCTCACTGTTCCCTTCGGTGTGGCGACACATGCTTAATAAGTGCATCAGTATCTAAGCTAGATATGTAGAATCAGATTCAGATCATTGTTTTGGTTTTGAAAATTTGATGATTTCGTCAGACTATGCAGCTTTAAGCTAGTGACATATATCGGCAGAATCTGGAACCATTCTATTCGGGTCCTTTCCAGCTTAACCCCCGTCCTGATATGACCTTAGATGTTGCTAGGACGTAAAACAACAACAAACAAACAAACAATCCAGCTTAACCTTAGTCTGCTGATACTTACCTGCCATGGTTGTCATGGTGAGGTGGGGCGCGGCTTTGTCCTGGTCACCCTCTGTCTGTCTGTGTGTCTTGTCTGTGGTCTGTCTGATTGGTCGGCTGGTGTCGGCGTTTCTCCGTGTGCACACTCACGCTGGTTCGCACCGTCTGAACGCTCCGTCAAAGTCGGATTAGTTTGTGCGCGTCACTGACGATTCGTGTGCGCATGCGCCGCACTCCCGCTTGTTGCTTCCTGGCCAGGCGATCAGCATTATTAGGATAGGGAAAGGACTGGTTGGCTCAGTGTCAGGACAATTTGACTGAGTGGGATATCATGTCATGGTGCTGGTGGCCTGGTCTCCCAGTGGGGCAGCACTATAAAGTCACCATGAGTGTGCACTGTCACAAGTCGGGACCCATCCTGATATGTATGACCTTAGAGGTTGCCAGGACGTAAAACTCTAACAACCACACCCCCTCTCTCTCTCTATATATAAAGTAAATTAAGTCGGCAGGAGTCAGTGATACTGATAGTACATGAAATGGCGTCATGAGTGTGGTTCGCCGGAAGGTCAGCTTCGTTCGTTATATTCACATAATACATGATGTATATATATAATTATATATATATATATATATATATATACATATATATATATATATCCGCCAATTCTCGCACGCGTCGCCCACACACTTCAATATATGCACATATATACATATTATGACGCATATATAGACTGACAGATATATATATGTAGTAGTCTGCACTGACCACTCAAGCAAGTAACCACACATACAGGTAGGCGTGGGTAGTGTGATGATATGAGGGAGCCTAGGTGGTGTTATGGTTAGCACACTGGCCCGGAATGCAAAGAGATGTGGGTTCGAGTCCAGCTCTAGGCACAATATTTCCCATTTTCATCACCTCCACAACACTGGTTGCCGTGACCATGATCCTGTATAAGCTACTCGCTGTATAGTTGTTGAACCTACCCTGTGTAAAAGATCTATATGTAAGTGTATTGCCTGTATGTATGTAATTGTAAGCATTAAAAGACAATTCCAGGGAGATGAGTGTAGTGGTCTGCACTGACCTCTCAGGCAAGGAGCCGCATAGTCAGGTAGGCATGGGTAGTGTGGTGATATCAGGGAGCCTAGGTGGTGTAATGGTTAGCACACTGGCCCGGAATGCAAAGAGATGTGGGTTTGACTCCCACTCTAGGTGCAATATTTCCCATTTTCATCACCCCCATAACACTGGTACCATGACCATGATCCTCTATAAGCTACGGGCTGTCTGGTTGTTGAACCTACCCTGTGTATGTATGTGGTGTATGTATGTGTTGGTATATTGCCTGTATGTATATAATTGTAAGCATTAAAATACTTACAATTCCAGGGGGGCAAGTGTAGTTGTCTGCACTGACCTCTCAAGCAAGTAACGATATATACAGGTAGGCTTGGGTAGTGTGGTGATATCAGGGAGGCTATGTGGTATAATGGTTAGCATACTGGCCGGGAATGCAAAGAGATGTGGGTTTGAGTCCTGCTCTAGGCACAATATTTCCCATTTTCATCACCCCCCACAACATATATATTAATATACATATATATATATATAAATATATATATATATATATATATATATAATACTTCTTCTGTTAGTGGAGGTAAGTATATATAACATAGGAGATAATATATAACAAGATCTTCGACATATGAACAAGTAATGCCATATGAGTTGGAGTTATGAAAAGACCCCAACTCCTTTATTAAAAAAACAACTTCCGAACGAGATGAGTGTCAAGCCCCGCATAGGTGGTGAGCGGTGCATGCCGGACTCTAGGCGGGTTGGGGGAGGGGGCACTCCAGATCTTATTACATGCGATAACGGTCTTATCACTATCCATGTAGTCGTCTCGTGCGACACAATTATTTTGTTTAAAGCTCTCTCTATAAATGTGACGCATAAGCATTATGCGAGTATAAAGGCATGGAAAGGAAATATTGCTCTCCTTATCATTCAATGTTATTGCGCATCTTTCTCTAAGGGTGCCTCCGCCCCCGTCACGTGACCGGTGGCGCCACCACCGGCCCCAATCCTAACTAATCAGCTGCGCACGACACTGTCAATCACGCACTGGAATTATTGTGTATCTCTTACCATCGCAGTATGTAGTTTAAGAGAGGAGCGGGATATAGCTCAGGCGGTAGAGTGTCCACCTGTGAAGGTGTCAGTCATCCTATCGATCCTGCTCAGTGGACACATTTACAGTTTGGGATATTTTCCCTTCCAACCAGTGGTCCACAACTGGTTCATCAAAGGCTGTGGTATGTACTGTCCTGTCTGTGGGAAAGTGCATGTAAAAGATCACTTGCTGCTTATCGGAAAGAGTAGCGTATGTGGCGGCAGCGGGTTTCCTATAAAGAAATATGTCAGAATGACCATGTGTGAAGTCCAATAGCTGATGATCAAAATTTATGTGCTCTGGAGGTGTTCATAAACCCAACAAAAAAAGTAGTTTTAGGTGATTCATACCAAGGCAGATTTTGCTCATATTTAAGCATGGTTGTCATTCACACTTACTTTCAATAGAGATGATTTAACATAATCTAGTTTATACCAACGTTTAATTATGTAAACAGGAAAATTGGGCAGACATTAGTAGTATAGGAGGGTTCTTTTGAGCGTAAAATTATGTAATCCTGTCTCTGAGAGAGTCCATTGACCTTAATTGCCCCCTCTGAGAGAGTCCATTGACCTTAGATGACCCCTTCTGAGAGTGTCCATGGGGTTGTTTGACCTGAGATGACCGGCTTGTCCTTAGATGACCTATTTTAGGTATTGTTATTATGCGATGACGCGTATGATTTTGTGTGTGTGTGTTTCCCCCCCCCCCCTCCGAAAACCCGAAGCAGTGACGTCATTGAGTTAGTTGGTATTGGTAGAGGTCATAGAGTTCATTTATCCTAGCAATCTGTTGTTTTGTGTGTGTGTTTCCCCACCAAACCCTCCCCGAAAACCCGAAGCAGTGACGTCATTGAGCTAGTTGGTGCTGGTAGAGGTCCTAGAGTTCATTTATCCTAGCCATCTGTTGTTATTGTTTTGTGTGTGTGTGTATGTTTCCCCCCCAAACTCCTCCCCGAAAACCCGAAGCAGTGACGTCATTGAGCTAGTTGGTGTTGGTAGAGGTCATAGAGTGCATTTATGTTTTGTGTATGTGTGTGCATCATTGAGCTGGGTGGTGGTAGTGGTGGTGGTGGTGGATGTTACTGCTAAAAATAGAATCGGGGAGGGAGGGGGTAGACACTTTCAGCAGTAACATCTGCCACCCCAGTCTTCCCCCCCCCAAAAAAACCCCCATACAATGACGTCATTGAAGGGGTTGGTGATGGAGGTGGTGGATGTTACTGCTAAAAATAGAATCGGGGAGGGAGGAGGGTAGAAACTTTTAGCAGTAACATCTGCCACCCCAGCCTTCCCCCCCTAAAAACCCATACAGTGACGTCATTGAGTAGGTTGGTGATGGTGCAGGTGCAGTTGCAGGTGGTGGTGATGGTGGATGTTACTGCTAAAAATAGAATCGTGGAGGGAGGGGGCTAGAGACACCCCCACCGCCCCGCTCAATGACGTCACTGTTTGGGTTGGTTTTGTATGTGTGTGTGTATACCCCCACCCTCACCGACTCTATTTTAGCAGCAACATGTACCACACCCCGCTCAATGACGTCACTGTTTGGGTTTCTTTTATTCAACCTCACCCTCCTCCCATATCAGGTAGTGATGGAGTTTTGATGAAGTAACATCAATATTTAAGCGAAGAACAACATCAATATTTAAGCGAAGAACAACATAGGAAAACATCAGGTAGGTTTACTCATATCTTATTTATTTATCGATATATCATTACTTGCGAAGATTGTGGTAAGCATTTCGCATCATGGCGTCAATTGATTTCCCATAGATGGATTCATGCTTCAGAAGGTGCTCAAGCACATCAAGAACCATGTGTAAAGACTAAGGCTCGAATCTTTGGCTGTGTAGGCATGCTATGGTGAAATCAATACAGACAAAGAGAAAGGAAGAGGATGAAGTGTAAAGAAGAAGAGAGAGTCAAGCCCTCTGGTTTATTATTTATATGGTTACATGGGTTCATTGTAGAGCTTCACCCCACCCCTTTCCCCCAATGGGAAACAAGCATTCATGGCCCTACCAATAGGGATCCAGCATTCCTGATCCCCATAGATACCAGTGGTCTGCCCACCACCACAAGCTGTATGGCCCCATGGCCGCCACCAACCTTGACCTTTGGGTGGTGATCCCTATCCCAGCAGAGGAGGTAGGCCCTGAGTGCACTCACACCCAGACCTGCCAGCACCACTATGTCTATTTACATCCCACTCAGGCACCACCAACCCATACATATATATATATATACATACATGTGGCTGGTCATGTACACCGATCAATAATAGAACATTGAATTATGAATGAAGTTGATGTTGCTGGTGTCGCTGCGAATGATAAAGATGGAGAAGGGGAGGGGGATGTGTGGAAAACTCCTAATTTCTAGCAAATCTCTCGCCGGAATCGTCTGAAAAGGCGCTTCCAACTTAAAAATTCAAAACAAGGTGGGGAAGGTAAAGGGGGAAAAAAAGATGCACTCCCTCTATCTCTCATCCTCTCCCTCCCAAAAAGAGGATCCTCCCTCCTCCTCATTTCAATGATCGTGATGAACTCTCACAGCAGAGAGCTAAATGGAGAGTGGCAGTCAAGTAATGAAAGCAGTCTTTGTCGCATCGCGACCGACAGCATGATGATGATGATGATGATGAATTCCGCACACACAAGTTCATAACCATCACATGAGGAAAGGTGAGGAAATTGAGGAGCTGGAGGTGGAGGGAGAATATTTTTCCCTCAAACTAAGACAAAAAATACTATTTCACCCCAAAAAGAACTCATCATCAACAACATAAATATCATCATCATCAAAGAAAGTTAAAAAACTAAACAAAAACAAGCTTGCTTATACATAATAATAATAATATTGATTCTGATGAGATATTAAAGTATAAATTGATTAGTTTTGGGAAAAAGACATTACTCGCTATTAGTTACTCAAACTATAACCACTGTTGGGATTTATGTTATTATTGATATTGATGATGATGATGTTATTGATGTCATTGATGTGACACTACTACTACTACTATTAATATTACTACTACTACTACAAAAAACCCATCAAATCAAAAATCAAATCGGAGGATGGATAGGAAATCCTCCCACCGAGAGAGTTGGATTTCAACAATTCAAGCGTGTGTAATGATAATATTGAATTCACTGTTGGTACTAGTAGTAATAGTAGTGGAGATTCCAACAAACGAGCTGCTTCCTTTTTAATGTCTAGGAAACAAAAGTGCTTAACTTCCCCCCCCCCCTCATTATTTGTGTATTTGTATTATCACTGAGTATTACTACCATTATTCCAATGGAAGAAATGGTTCAGACTGATATTCTGTGTAAAATGATGAATACCAGCATTGAGTATTTTGTACATTTGCAATGAATGTATGGATTTTTGGATTTAATGAAGATATTTATTGTTTCATCATGTTGAGAGACAAATTACATCGATTGTTTGATTTTTTTTCAAAAACCTATGTAACTGTGTATCACTATGACTTCATTCATTCATTCTCTACTTATGAATCTATGTGATGACAAATGTTTATCATTAGCAATACGTTATAAATAAATAAATAAGAACTATGAAAGACAATAATGCTGTTTTCTGTCTTTTATTATGACTATTTTACTTACAATATATATATAATTATGAACAATATATATATATATATATATATATATATATTACAAAGACATACATAAATACATACATAAATACATACACATGAATAACAACTGTTACTGATACTGTTACTGATACTGTTACTGATAGTGTTACTAATGATGTTATTACAACTTATTTTAGTCAAACTACTACTCCTCCTCAGTTTAGTTTTGAGTGAGACAACATCATCTTCACCAACTGAAGCTCCACAGGAAAAAGAGCAATGCGATTACAGATGTTGCACTGTGTGCAATCTCATCACACTTCACCTCAAAGTCACCGTGCAGGAACAGGAATGAGGGGAGGTGTTCCTTCAGAAACTTGCTTAAAACCTCCAATTGATTCGCATCAAATGAACTCCCTGTTTGCAGGAAGTTAGCATTCTTTTCTCTGGAGGTTTTGATCTTTCAGAGTTTGAAACAAACTATTTGCGAAAGTCAATGCGGGAACTGTCTCGCTCAATCACAGCATACACACCATGACACAAGTTGATGTGGAAGCCCCCAAAGCGATGCTCTGTCTTATCCTCTTTGAGAGCCCGAATCATATCGTCAATGATTTCAAGCATGATGGCGATGGTATTTTTATCGAAGTCCATGAAATAATGATTGCTAGCTGACTTGAGGATCACACCATTAGCATAATGCTTGGTTATTCCCCCCTCCAACTCTGGGATGGTTTGCATCCCACCACACCACAGCATAGTCATCAAGTGCAGGACGAGTCCATAGCGCAATCTTTATGCCTAGCTTGACACCAGGACCCTTCATGTGTTCCACATACACATTGTTCCCCAACAGAAAACTGGCTGTATCAAATTGCTTCATGTCAATCCCTTGGGGAATAAATCTTCTGACTCATCTTGCTTCATGCTGGAAGTAAACGATTTGGAAGTTTCAATGGAGAAGCTGTCATAGCTGATAATAACGCTTCCTCCTCCTCCTTCTCCTTCATCTTCTCCTTCACCTTCTCCTGCTCTTCAACAATTCTCCTCCTCCTCACTAAAGAAGAAGAAGAAGCCAGATTCAAAATGTGTGTGAAAGAAGACAACTTGGAGTGTGAAATGAAATTCAACTCGTTCTCATTCTCGTTCTTGTTCTTGTTCTCGCTCTCCTCCTAATTCTCCTTTGATTGGCTTCCGGTTTTCTCCCGCTTCTCCTCAGTTCTCCGTCTCTTAATGAAATCGATGTCTTCAATCGGAGAGGAGTCAATAATTGACATTTCCACCTCAAAGCCCTCCTCAAGTTCCTCTCCATATGTATCGGAGAAGTATAAACTCATTTTTTCCACTGGTTTAGTTGTTGCTGCTGCTGCTATAGGCTCAGTCATTGGCACTGAGTGCTTCAAAAACCCCTTCTGCATGAAAGCTATGATACTGACTGAGAGAAACAGTCAGTGGAGGTGGAGGCAGAATTGGAAAAGCTTATATAGCTTGTGCGGTCTGTGAGACTTTAAAAAACAACCCCAACAAATATTCACACACACACAAAAACCCATCTGGAAGTGGAGTGAGTGGGAGGGGGAGTGACCACATGGGGTGAGGGAGGGAGGGAGGGAGGGGAGGGTGTTCATGGAGGTTGTGTCCGCATAGGCGCAGTGCAATGAAAAACTAACATGTAGCCTCTATAGCTCAGTTGGGAGAGCGGTAGAGTGAAGATCTAATGGTCCTTGGTTCAATCCCGTGTCTTGGCAGCTTCAGTTTTCCTTACTTACTTACACACACACATACACTCATTTCAGACCTAGGGTCCTGGTGTCATTATTATCGCCATTGTTGACATCAATGTCTTCCAACATCATAGTTTGCCAACCAAAGAAGGGCCACCTCCAATGCATTCCATATGAAATAATCCGAGCATTGTTAAAGGCAAATGAAATCTCCTGTAAAAACGCTTATATATTCGGAATGAGAATGCAGGAAAAATGCTTCCGCCCATAGTCAATAGCACAGCAAATTAAATTATTATATTGAAGACTGTCTGTAAGTTGTGGAAACAATTTCCCACTAAATCTATCAATAACTCCAACACCGGCACAATGAACTATGATATGGATGCTCGCTCTATTCACATCCAATTGAAATATCAGAGGATATACTTTTGCTTGGGGTTGTGACGGGTGATATAAAATAATGTAATCAATATCATGATTCTGTTACAATTGTTCAAATTCCTGCAATGCTGTAAGCAAGGGTTGAAGTTTCATAGGTAATCGATATTGTTTATTGTCCTTCCAAATGGAAATGAAATCATGAATATGCTCTTCATCCAAAAGAATACGAATACTCTGAATATTCTTATTTCTTGTCAAATACTCCAGCAAAGCGTGATCACTATCTTGCATAATGCGATGTGTGATATCTTGCGATATGTCACCTATTCTCAATGGCAACAAATCAATCCAAACAGTGATGTCATCGATAGCAATGGTAGAGAATGCTCATCCTGAGCAGATCTATTTTTAGCAGTAACATCTACCACCCCACTCGATGACGTCACTGTTTGGGTTGGATTGGTGAGTGTGTCTAGCCCCCTCCCTCCCCAATTCTATTTTAGCAGTAACATCCACCACCACCACCACCACCACCTGCACCTGCACCTGCACCTGCACCATCACCAACCCTCTCAATGACGTCACTGTATGGGTTTTGGGGGGAATGCTAGGGTGGCAGATGTTACTGTTAAAAGTCTCTACCCTCTTCCCTCCCCGATTCTAATTTCAGCAGTAACATCCACCACCTCCATCACCAACCCACTCAATGACGTCACTGTCTGGGTTGTTTTTTGGGGGGGAGACTCGGGTGACAGATGTTACTGCTGAAAGTGTCTACCCCCTCCCTCCCCGATTCTATTTTTAGCAGTAACATCCACCACCACCACCACTACCACCACCCAGCTCAATGATGCACACACACACAAAACAATAACAACAGATGGAATAGGATAAATGCACTCTATGACCTCTACCAACACCAACTAGCTCAATGACATCACTGCTTCGGGTTTTCGGGGGAAGTTTTTGGGGGAAACACACACACACAGCAATAACAACAGATGGCTAGGATAAATGAACTCTAAGACCTCTACAAACACCAACTAGCTCAATGACGTCACTGCTTCGGGTTTTCGGGGGGGGGGGGTGAGGGGGGAGAAACACACACACACACAAAAGAACAGATGGCTACGATAAATGAACTCTATGACTTCTACCAACACCAACTAACTCAATGACATCACTGCTTCGGGTTTTTGGGGGAGGGGGGGAAACACACACACACAAAATCATATGCATCATCGCATAATAACAATACCTAAAATAGGTCATCTAAGGACAAACTGGTCATCTCAGGACAAACAACCCCATGGACACGCATGGACGCTCTCAGAAGGGGTCATCTAAGGTCAATGGACTCCCTCAGAGGGGACATTTAAGGACAATGGACTCTCTCAGAGCCAGGATTACGTAATTTTACGCTCAAAAGAACCCTCCTATACCACTGACATTGGCAGCGGCACATTGTGATAAGCACCGTCACACACGTCCCTAAATGAGCCTGAACTGCTCAATCAGTCAATTAATCAATCAATTAGCTAGGTTGATTGGTTGTCTGGGTTTTACGTCCTAGTAACATCTAGGGTCATATCAGGACGGGCACCGACTTGTGACCGTGCGCATTCATGGCGACTTTATAGTGCTGCCCGACTGGGAAATCAGGCTGCCAGCACGTGACCTGATATCCCACTCTGTCACATTATCCTGACACTGAGATAACCAATCATTGCACTATCCTATTGCTGAAAAGTGCCATCTTTAATAGGACAGGGCAAGGACTGGTTAGTTCAGTGTCAGGGTAATGTGACTGATTGAGATATCAGGTCATGGTGCTACTGGCCTCATTTCCCAGGCGGGGGTGTGGGTGTGGGGCAACTTCACCCCCCCCCCCCCCACCCGCTAGTTACGGCCATATTATTAGCTTACTGTCCCTCACTGACTTAAGCCCCAGTCATACTACTACTTGCGACCACTTCGACCAAAGCAGGACACTTTTTTGTTGCCAGGAAACTTTTAGTGTAGCAGCTGCAACCTCCTTGCGACCAAACATATATCATTCTGATATATTTCTTTGGAGGAAACCTGCTGCCGCCACATAGGGTAGCTACTCTTTCCAATAAGCAGCAAGGGGTCTTTTATATGCACTCTCCCACAGACAGGACAGCACATACCACAACCATTGATGAACCAGTTGTGGACGACTGGTTGGAAACGGAAAATAGCCCAAACTGCAAATGTGTCCACTGAGCAGGATCAATAGGAGGACGCACACCTTCACAGGTGGACACTCTACCGCCTGGGCTATGTCCCGCTCCCAGGGGGTGGGGGGAGGGTGAGGGGGGGGGGCGGGAGCAGAGGAGGGGGGGGGCTTTAGCCAGGGTCACGTGACTCCGCCACTTTCAGTTAGCCTTCAAACCCAACAATGCTTGTGCATACCTGTCAGTCTCTGCTTGCAGGATGTCCGGCTGGTACCGGTGTAGCAGTTTAGATTCTCAGTGGGTTTAGAGTCTACGCTCGGGGTTCTGCGCATGTGGGTATTCGATTAACACGACCCGGGCGACTCGGGTCACCCGAGTTGCTAGAAATTCATATAGAACACCGCGAGTGGAGTTTTGACAAAGACATATTTTTGCTAAATAATATATATTTAGCGAATTGAAGAGTTAATGCCTTGACCACATTTGTGCGTCAAAGAGTTGCTCGGGTTACCCGAGTTGATTAATCGAATACGCTGAAATGGCGTTCGATTTTGACGCATGCGCAGAACCCCGATCGTACACTCTAAACACACTGAGAATTGAAACCGCGACACCAGCTGGTACCGGCTGGTATAACTGCATCGATAAAAACACGTGCAAACAGATATCCCTCGAGAAGGTTTTAATTACTACCAACGAAACGCACACCTTTAAAGCTAGGATTCCTTATACGCGGTACGCGGTATGCGGCATGCGGTATGCGGTATGCGGTATGCGAATGGCATGATTCCTTCTATGCGGTATGCGGCATGCGGTATGCGGTATGCGATATGCGGCGACGTCTCACATGGGGGTTCCTACCTTAATCCACAGAAATAGGAATAGTTATCTACGCTTTGGCAATTATAAAGGTAGGAACCCCCATGTGAGACTAATCACTATGTACACGGCACCACCACCACCACCACCACCACCACCACCACCACCACTACCACCACCACCACCATATGTTTCCCCTCCTCACACACTAATCACTATGTACATGGCACCCCTCTGTGCCTGGTGTCCCCTCCGCACCCCTGTGTGTGACCGTTCCGTAATGCTCAGTCGCCTCCCCTCGGCTAAAACTAATGGACAAACGCGACTGATGGTTTTCTATTCGCACCTCCGTGCCGCATGCCGCATGCCGCACCGATCGCTACAGGGACCGATCGAGTTGTCGCATCGCATTCGCATTCGCATTCGCATTCGCATACCGCGTGTAAGGGTTGCAGCCCATTGACTTCAAGGCGTTTCGATTTTTTTGCCACATTCGCATTCGCATACGCATACCGCATACCGCGTGTAAGGAATCTCAGCTTTATTCCGCCGAAAAGTGTTGCCATAACAATACTATGAATTGGAGACGGACGGGATGGCCCGACTGGTAGCGCGTCCACTTCTTATGCAACAGGACACGGCCTCAATCCCCAACTGAGTTAAACCAAACCAAGCCAAGCTAAATCAAGAGAAAGATGTACACAGTTGATGGTCATGGTTACCTTACCAGCTACTTGAATACATAAATTATGATACATTTATTGGGCTTGAATAGACCCCGGAGATATTAAAGTATAAATTGATTAGTTTTGGGAAAAAGACATTACTCGCTATTAGTTACTCAAACTATAACCACTGTTGGGATTTATGTTATTATTGATATTGATGATGATGATGTTATTGATGTCATTGATGTGACACTACTACTACTACTACTATTAATATTACTACTACTACTACTACCAAAAACCCATCAAATCAAAAATCAAATCGGAGGATGGATAGGAAATCCTCCCACCGAGAGAGTTGGATTTCAACAATTCAAGCGTGTGTAATGCTAATATTGAATTCACTGTTGGTACTAGTAGTAATAGTAGTGGAGATTCCAACAAACGAGCTGCTTCCTTTTTAATGTCTAGGAAACAAAAGTGCTTAACTTCCCCCCCCCCCCTCATTATTTGTGTATTTGTATTATCACTGAGTATTACTACCATTATTCCAATGGAAGAAATGGTTCAGACTGATATTCTGTGTAAAATGATGAATACCAGCATTGAGTATTTTGTACATTTGCAATGAATGTATGGATTTTTGGATTTAATGAAGATATTTATTGTTTCATCATGTTGAGAGACAAATTACATCGATTGTTTGATTTTTTTTCAAAAACCTATGTAACTGTGTATCACTATGACTTCATTCATTCATTCTCTACTTACGAATCTATGTGATGACAAATGTTTATCATTAGCAATACGTTATAAATAAATAAATAAATAAATAAATAAATAAGAACTTTGAAAGACAATAATGCTGTTTCCTGTCTTTTATTATGACTATTTTACTTACAATATATATATAATTATGAACAATATATATATATATATATATATATATATATATATTACAAAGACATACATAAATACATACATAAATATATACACATGAATAACAACTGTTACTGATACTGTTACTGATACTGTTACTGATAGTGTTACTAATGATGTTATTACAACTTATTTTAGTCAAACTACTACTCCTCCTCAGTTTAGTTTTGAGTGAGACAACATCAGCTTCACCAACTGAAGCTCCATAGGAAATAGAGCAATGCGATTACAGATGTCGCACTGTGTGCAATCTCATTACACTTCACCTCAAAGTCACCGTGCAGGAACAGGAATGAGGGGAGGTGTTCCTTCAGAAACTTGCTTAAAACCTCCAATTGATTCGCATCAAATGAACTCCCTGTTTGCAGGAAGTTAGCATTCTTTTCTCAGGAGGTTTTGATCTTTCAGAGTTTGAAACAAACTATTTGCGAAAGTCAATGCGGGAACTGTCTCGCTCAATCACAGCATACACACCATGACACAAGTTGATGTGGAAGCCCCCAAAGCGATGCTCTGTCTTATCCTCTTTGAGAGCCCGAATCATATCGTCAATGATTTCAAGCATGATGGCGATGGTATTTTTATCGAAATCCATGAAATAATGATTGCTAGCTGACTTGAGGATCACACCATTAGCATAATGCTTGGTTATTCCCCCCTCCAACTCTGGGATGGTTTGCATCCCACCACACCACAGCATAGTCATCAAGTGCAGGACGAGTCCATAGCGCAATCTTTATGCCTAGCTTGACACCAGGACCCTTCATGTGTTCCACATACACATTGTTCCCCAACAGAAAGCTGGCTGTATCAAATTGCTTCATGTCAATCCCTTGGGGAATAAATCTTCTGACTCATCTTGCTTCATGCTGGAAGTAAACGATTTGGAAGTTTCAATGGAGAAGCTGTCATAGCTGATAATAATGCTTCCTCCTCCTCCTTCTCCTTCATCTTCTCCTTCTCCTTCTCCTGCTCTTCAACAATTCTCCTCCTCCTCACTAAAGAAGAAGAAGAAGCCAAATTCAAAATGTGTGGGAAAGAAGACAACTTGGAGTGTGAAATGAAATTCAACTCGTTCTCATTCTCGTTCTTGTTCTTGTTCTCGCTCTCCTCCTCATTCTCCTTTGATTGGCTTCCGGTTTTCTCCCGCTTCTCCTCAGTTCTCCGTCTCTTAATGAAATCGATGTCTTCAATCGGAGAGGAGTCAATAATTGACATTTCCACCTCAAAGCCCTCCTCAAGTTCCTCTCCATATGTATCGGAGAAGTATAAACTCATTTTTTCCACTGGTTTAGTTGTTGCTGCTGCTGCTATAGGCTCAGTCATTGGCACTGAGTGCTTCAAAAACCCCTTCTGCATGAAAGCTATGATACTGACTGAGAGAAACAGTCAGTGGAGGTGGAGGCAGAATTGGAAAAACTTATATAGCTTGTGCGGACTGGGAGACTTTAAAAAACAACCCCCCCAAAAGATATTCACACACACATAAAAACCCATCTGGAAGTGGAGTGAATGGGAGGGGGAGTGACCACATGGGGTGAGGGAGGGAGGGAGGGAGGGAGGGGAGGGTGTTCATGGAGGTTGTGTCCACATAGGCGCAGTGCAATGAAAAACTAACATGTAGCCTCGATAGCTCAATTGGGAGAGCGGTAGAGTGAAGATCTAATGGTCCTTGGTTCAATCCCGGGTCTTGGCAGCTTCAGTTTTCCTTACTTACTTACACACACACATACACTCATTTCAGACCTAGGGTCCTGGTGTCATTATTATCGCCATTGTTGACATCAATGTCTTCCAACATCATAGTTTGCCAACCAAAGAAGGGCCACCTCCAATGCATTCCATATGAAATAATCCGAGCATTGTTAAAGGCAAATGAAATCTCCTGTAAAAACGCTTATATATTCGGAATGAGAATGCAGGAAAAATGCTTCCGCCCATAGTCAATAGCACAGCAAATTAAATTATTATATTGAAGACTGTCTGTAAGTTGTGGAAACAATTTCCCACTAAATCTATCAATAACTCCAACACCGGCACAATGAACTATGATATGGACGCTCGCTCTATTCACATCCAATTGAAATATCAGAGGATATACTTTTGCTTGGGGTTGTGACGGGTGATATAAAATAATGTAATCAATATCATGATTCTGTTACAATTGTTCAAATTCCTGCAATGCTGTAAGCAAGGGTTGAAGTTTCATAGGTAATCGATATTGTTTATTGTCCTTCCAAATGGAAATGAAATCATGAATATGCTCTTCATCCAAAGGAATACAAATACTCTGAATATTCTTATATCTTGTCAAATACTCCAGCAAAGCGTGATCACTATCTTGCATAATGCGATGTGTGATATCTTGCGATATGTCACCTATTCTCACTTGCAACAAATCAATCCAAACAGTGATGTCATCGATAGCAATGGTAGAGAATGCTCATCCTGAGCAGATCTATTTTTAGCAGTAACATCTACCACCCCACTCGATGACGTCACTGTTTGGGTTGGATTGGTGGGTGTGTCTAGCCCCCTCCCTCCCCAATTCTATTTTAGCAGTAACATCCACCACCACCACCACCACCACCTGCACCTGCACCTGCACCTGCACCTGCACCATCACCAACCCTCTCAATGACGTCACTGTATGGGTTTTGGGGGGAATGCTAGGGTGGCAGATGTTACTGTTAAAAGTCTCTACCCTCTTCCCTCCCCGATTCTAATTTCAGCAGTAACATCCACCACCTCCATCACCAACCCACTCAATGACGTCACTGTCTGGGTTGTTTTTTGGGGGGGGAGACTCGCGTGACAGATGTTACTGCTGAAAGTGTCTACCCCCTCCCTCCCCGATTCTATTTTTAGCAGTAACATCCACCACCACCACTACCACCACCCAGCTCAATGATGCACATACACACAAAACAATAACAACAGATGGCTAGGATAAATGCACTCTATGACCTCTACCAACACCAACTAGCTCAATGACATCACTGTTTCTGGTTTTCGGGGGAAGTTTTTGGGGGAAACACACACACACACACACAGCAATAACAACAGATGGCTAGGATAAATGAACTCTAAGACCTCTACAAACACCAACTAGCTCAATGACGTCACTGCTTCGGGTTTTCGGGGGGGGCAAGGGGGGAGAAACACACACACACAAAAGAACAGATGGCTACGATAAATGAACTCTATGACTTCTACCAACACCAACTAACTCAATGACATCACTGCTTCGGGTTTTTGGGGGAGGGGGGGAAACACACACACACAAAATCATATGCATCATCGCATAATAACAATACCTAAAATAGGTCATCTAAGGACAAACTGGTCATCTCAGGACAAACAACCCCATGGACACGCATGGACGCTCTCAGAAGGGGTCATCTAAGGTCAATGGACTCCCTCAGAGGGGACATTTAAGGACAATCGACTCTCTCAGAGCCAGGATTACGTAATTTTACGCTCAAAAGAACCCTCCTATACCACTGACATTGGCAGCGGCACATTGTGATAAGTACCGTCACACACGTCCCTAAATGAGCCTGAACTGCTCAATCAATCAATTAATCAATCAATTAGCTAGGTTGATTGGTTGTCTGAGTTTTACGTCCTAGTAACATCTAGGGTCATATCAGGACGGGCACCGACTTGTGACCGTGCGCACTCATGGCGACTTTATAGTGCTGCCCGACTGGGAAATCAGGCTGGCAGCACGTGACCTGATATCCCACTCTGTCACATTATCCTGACACTGAGATAACCAATCATTGCACTATCCTATTGCTGCAAAGTGCCATCTTTAATAGGACAGGGCAAGGACTGGTTAGTTCAGTGTCAGGGTAATGTGACTGATTGAGATATCAGGTCATGGTGCTACTGGCCTCATGTCCCAGGCGAGGGGGTGGGTGTGGGGCAACTTCGCCCCCCCCCCCCCACCCGCTAGTTACGGCCATATTATTAGCTTACTGTCCCTCACTGACTTAAGCCCCAGTCATACTACTACTTGCGACCACTTCGACCAAAGCAGGACACTTTTTTGTTGCCAGGAAACTTTTAGTGTAGCAGCTGCAACCTCCTTGCGACCAAACATATATATATCATTCTGACATATTTCTTTGGAGGAAACCTGCTGCCGCCACATAGGGTAGCTACTCTTTCCAATAAGCAGCAAGGGGTCTTTTATATGCACTCTCCCACAGACAGGACAGCACAACCATTGATGAACCAGTTGTGGACGACTGGTTGGAACGGAAAATAGCCCAAACTGCAAATGTGTCCACTGAGCAGGATCAATAGGAGGACGCACACCTTCACAGGTGGACACTCTACCGCCTGGGCTATGTCCCGCTCCCAGGGGGTGGGGGGGGGGGGGGGGGCAGAGGGGGGGAGGGGCTTTAGCCAGGGTCACGTGACTCCGCCACTTTCAGTTAGCCTTCAAACCCAACAATGCTTGCGCATACCTGTCAGTCTCTGCTTGCAGGATGTCCGGCTGGTACCGGTGTAGCAGTTTAGATTCTCAGTGGGTTTAGAGTCTACGCTCGGGGTTCTGCGCATGTGGGTATTCGATTAACACGACCCGGGCGACTCGGGTCACCCGAGTTGCTAGAAATTCAAATAGAACACCGCGAGTGGAGTTGACAAAGACATATTTTTGCTAAATAATATATATTTAGCGAATTGAAGAGTTAATGCCTTGACCACATGTGTGTGTCAAAGAGTTGCTCGGGTTACCCGAGTTGATTAATCGAATACGCTGAAATGGCGTTCAATTTTGACGCATGCGCAGAACCCCGATCGTACACTCTAAACACACTGAGAATTGAAACCGCGACACCAGCTGGTACCGGCTGGTATAACTGCATCGATAAAAACACGTGCAAACAGATATCCCTCGAGACGGTTTTAATTACTACCAACGAAACACACACCTTTAAAGCTAGGATTCCTTATACGCGGTACGCGGTATGCGGCATGCGGTATGCGGTATGCGAATGGCATGATTCCTTCTATGCGGTATGCGGCATGCGGTATGCGGTATGCGGCAACGTCTCACATGGGGGTTCCTACCTTAATCCACAGAAATAGGAATAGTTATCTACGCTTTGGCAATTATAAAGGTAGGAACCCCCATGTGAGACTAATCACTATGTACACGGCACCACCACCACCACCTCCACCACCACCACCACCACCACTACCACCACCACCACCATATGTTTCCCCTCCTCACACACTAATCACTATATACATGGCACCCCTCTATGCCTGGTGTCCCCTCCGCACCCCTGTGTGTGACCGTTCCGTAATGCTCAGTCGCCTCCCCTCGGCTAAAACTAATGGACAAACGCGACTGATGGTTTTCTATTCGCACCTCCGTGCCGCATGCCGCATGCCGCACCGATCGCTACAGGGACCGATCGAGTTGTCGCATTCGCATTCGCATTCGCATTCGCATTCGCATACCGCGTGTAAGGGTTGCAGCCCATTGACTTCAAGGCGTTTCGATTTTTTGCCACATTCGCATTCGCATACGCATACCGCATACCGCGTGTAAGGAATCTCAGCTTTATTCCGCCGAAAAGTGTTGCCATAACAATACTATGAATTGGAGACGGACGGGATGGCCGACTGGTAGCGCGTCCACTTCTTATGCAACAGGACACGGCCTCAATCCCCAACTGAGTTAAACCAAACCAAGCCAAGCTAAATCAAGAGAAAGATGTACACAGTTGATGGTCATGGTTACCTTACCAGCTACTTGAATACATAAATTATGATACATTTATTGGGCTTGAATAGACCCCGGCGCTCGTCATTATTACGATAGGGCAAGGAATGGTTGGCTCAGTGTCAGGATAATGTGACTGAGTGGGATATCAGGTCATGGTGCTGGTGGCCTGGTCTTCCAGTGGGGTAGCACTATAAAGTCGCCATGAGTGCGCACTGTCACAAGTCAGTACCCGTCCTGATATGACCTTAGATGTTGCTAGGACGTAAAACAACAACGATAGATTCATATATGTATCAAGGAATTGTACTGTACGGCCGGAAGACCAGTGCTCCGGCGCTGACAAGCGATATTATTTGAATAAAATACAGTTCAGTAAAAAACAACAACCCAGTAGCGGTCTATGATAACCAAGCATTTAACCTATATATTCAGCATCTTAAGCTGCGTTTACACGGGCAAAAGTAAAACGATTCAAGACAAAGCGTTCTACCTGAAACGTTCTCGTGGCGCGTTTACACGGTATCGTATTTTCAGACGTGTCGTGGCTTCTGCGCATGCGCGGATTCTCCCCCTGTTGCCGGCGAGCACTGCTATTTGTTTTGTTTACACTCGTCGATTCGACGCCGATGTAGCTGCTACGTTAATATCACTTGGAATTTAGGGTTAATTTAATTAAATTTCATCATTTGAGTATGTAATTCTGTTACATATGACCGCATTCAATAGATTTCGTTCTATTCGGTCCATAACACAGCTGGGCACCAGTGTAATGTTACAGCTGAGCCTGTATCCGGCGAGCACCGGTATTGTACACTATCGCCGCCCGGGAACCAGCTGAAACGTTTCCTGTAGACCACCTGATTAGGTGGTATACGCGGAACGTTCCAGCCGAAACGGTTAAGCCCTAAAACGCCGCAGTGCCGCGTTTACACGGACACATTTAAAACGAACTAGGCAACTGGTTCCAGCTGGGGCGTTTCAACTCGCCCGTGTAAATGCAGCTATAGATTGCAAACTCATGTGGTTAGGGCCATAACCCAACCTTCCAAAACCTGTTCTATAGGGTTGTTAAGCAGCCCTATCCCGGAGACAGTGCTGAGGGAATAATTACTGATCTCTCTGAGGGCTGGGGTCGGACGCTACCATGTTGTGAATAAAACTTCATTTACCTGGGTCGCGTTCAAGGTACGCCTCGGAGGCGACTCGAAGATATTCTGGATGTCACGCTACTCTGAACTCTGAACGACTTTAGCTGTCATGTGCCTAGAAAATGGCAGCCCCCATAAGGTGCAGCCATTTGCAATTGAAAAGAACAGCTCTGATTGGCTGAAACCACTGAATCCAGCAGCCAGTTTGGAGGTGCTTTTTGCCTCCTATCTGAAAAGTGTGATGTCTCGGAGTCCACTCTGAGGTGCACCCTGAACACACATTGGCCATAAAGACGTCACGGAGGCGCCTCCGAGACGTACTGTGAACGCGGCCCAGCACTTCTTCTCTGTCGTTCATCAAACCGGCTAAGGATTCAATCCAGGGAACTGCTTTGGTTTAGAAAGGTGCATGCGTTTATCGAATGGCACACTAAATCCATTACAAAGTCACTAATGTCGCCATGACTACTATTATGTGCTGACATCATCAATTATCTGACCACTGAAACACGTAGAAGCAGAACAAGATGTAAAAATGTACAGTCTTTCGGTCATGGTAGACGAGTTGGCAAAAATATCAATATCTTGGGCGATGGAGTGGGGACCATTGTTATGTAATAGTGGAGCAATGGGTGCCCACTCGCTGTGTGACATAAGAACGCTATGTGTAAATGTTATGCCGCGCAGTGACCGTAATTGTGATATGATATAATGGCATTCTCTGTGGTGGAGTGGTTAGAGTGTCTGACTTTTTTCTAGGTCAGACTCCTAATCTGAGGGTCGGCGGTTCGATTCCCCATGCCCCCAGCTCTGCCAATTTGGATTTCCACCGCTGTGTATAACTTACAGCGTCATCAAAGGCCGGTTGCTCTCATACCATGTCTATGTGGTGTGGGAGGTTAAAAATCCTTTGGGTCGGTAAAAGTGTAGGCTCGGGCTTTCTATCAACCAGCAGTGGAGTGGGGAAGACCAGTCGTCTGTGACTGGGATTTCCCTGCTTGGGACAACTAATGTACCAAAAAAAAAAAAAAGAGAGACAAATAAGTGTTCACACTTCCTGTCTACCATATCGCTATATCGCTATATCGCTATATATCGCTATATCGCTATAAAGATACTGTTACTTATTACAGAAATGTTCCCTCCATGCACCAGAAAGGATGCAAATGGAGTGGGAGCATCTATATATATTTGATGGAACTGTATGATGACTACTTGTTACCACAGGACCACTGGGCAAGCACACCAGCCTTTCTGCATACATTATGGACAACACCAGCACTGGGGTTGAGTGACAGGTGCCGCTCTTGGCCGGCATCCACCCAGGCTGCAGGGGTTGTCTGATTGGCTGACTGTGTGAGCCCATGCACCTGATACTCCTTGCACTTGCTATAGCCCCAGTCACACATACCCGGATCAGGGGCCGGACGAGCCCCGGACCGCCATCCGGGGTGGTCCCGGCCGATCCGGGGTGATCCGTGGCTCGTCCGTGCCGACACCACCTGATCCGGCCTGATCTGTAGCTGGTCCGGCGCCGTCCGGGCTCAGCCCCGGATGTTTTAAAATGTTTAAAACATCGGGGTGGTCCGGGGGATTTTGCGATCCGGGCTCAATCCGGCCTGATCTGGCCTGATCCGCTGGTGGTCCAGGGGTGGTCCAGGTATTTCGGGGGTGGTCCGGGGTGAACCGGGCCTGTCCGGGGGTGGTCCGGGTTCATTTTGAGCCAGGTTTGACCCGGACCATCCCCGGACTATCCAGGACTACCCCCGGCCTAGCCACGGACCACTCCCGGACTGCCCCCGTAAGACCGGGGGTGATCCGGGATAGTCTGGGGGTGATGCGGGATAGTCCGGGGGTGATCCGGGATAGTCCGGGGGTGGTCCGGGGCAGTCTGGGGGTGGTCCGGCCTCATCTGGGGCCAGTCCGGCCCAGTCCGGGGGCAGTCCGGGGGTGGTACGGGGCGGTCCGGGGCTCGTCCAGGGCTCGCCCGGGAAAGTGTGACTGCGAGGCAAAAATCGACGAAAACAGTGATTTTATTCATGGCAGTCCGGGACAGTCCGGGCCATTGGTCTGTGGGTGGTCCGGCTCAAAATCCGGGGCTCATCCGGCTATGTGTGACTGGGGCTTAAGCAGACACACACTCAGTCTTGAAGTACTGAAAGAAGCAGTTCGACACTGAGCTGTGTGCAACAACCATTAGACCCTGATTCAATGGGGTGTAGGCACTGATTTTGATATGAGTAAGCAGGAACCATGTGGGTCTGTGTAGCAGGTTGTAAGTGAGTCAGGGTGGCAGGTCACTAGTAGGTGAACAAGAGTTGTAGCCAATAAAGTTCAACCTTATCACTGTTAATCTTGCACGACTTGTCTTCCCTTTCTTCCTTATGAGTTGCTTAGAGTACTTTGAAGGTGGAGACTGGTAGACAGTTGTCAGGAATCGCCGGAATAGTAGTGAGTAAGAAGAGAAGTTGAGACAGCCATCAACAAACTTTTCAAAGAGACAACAAAAGACTGGAAATATAATCAATTTCTTTATGGTTTAAAAAAATTATCACTGATGGGTGTGAAACCATGCAATTCGCAATCAACAATCAATGATGAACTTTTACTTGAGCCAATCAAATTCCGAATTGAAGTCTTTCTCAAGATAATAAGTCAGCTTTTATTTCAATCCGAAACAGGAATAAGCGGATCTGCTTCCGTCAGTGCAGTATTTGCTTAAAGCGGCATAGTCTGATGAAGGCATCAACCTTTCAAACCTAAAAAAACTGATCTAAATTTGATTCAACATATCTAACTTAGATACTTGTGCACTTATGAAGCATTTGTTGCTGCATAGGAGAGACTACTAAGTCAGTTTGATAGAACCTGTTACTGCTGAAATCTATGGTGTCAGAGTTTTAGCATGCTTGCAACAATTATTTTTTTATGTTTGCACTTCAACTATCTAAAAAGGTTAGCCATTTAATATCAAAGTTACTCCAAATGAAAGTAAGATAGATTATAATGACCAACCTAATATATTTATCTCAGGAAATAGAACAAATTCAAAACCATCGAACTATGCAACTTTAAACTAGTTCATGGATTGGCCTGCCAAGGACCTCGTAACCGGTCGGGATGGTCAAGTGGGTAGGGCACCCGCTTCCTGTCCAGCAGGTTGCGAGTGGATCAAACCCTGACCAAGTCAAACCGATGACTTAGAAAACTGATCATTAAATTGACTTCGCATTGCTAAGATAGAGCAAGATGTGGTTAGTTAAGTGTCAAACTGCTAACACTCCATCTCAAAATGCTAAGTTCAACAACATGATAATTATGCAATTCACAACACAGTAGGTATACAAAACTGTGAAGGGAAACTATCCACATAACCACTCCGTAATGTAAAGGTCTAGTCAATACACATGTATGAATCTAAGTATGTATATATACAACACATAACTACTATTTTATATGTGAATTGTCAAACTATACATAATGTAAGTCTTGGAATGATTAATATTGTTATTTCAGCTGATTTGAGCTAGCTACTCATGACAATATCAGACTGCATACATATATTGTAAATAACTGTATTGTCACATGGCTGGAAGACCAGTGCCACGGCGCTGACAAAAGACTTTATTCAATCCCAGTGGGGCAGCACTATTAAGCCACTATATACATGCATTATTGTGAGTCAGTAGTATGAGTACTCATCCGGATATGACCTTAAATATTGCTAGGATGCAGCAAAGATCCAAGCTTGTCACTGAGTGAATCAACAAGTGAGGCTGTGCTGCCACCTGGACACAACAAAGAGAACAATGCAAACCATCGTAGTTTACGCAAAGCTCACCAGGGGGATCAGATAGTGAGTGAAGTCTGGAAGTTTGTATGTTTTGTTTGTTGGAATTTTACAATGTTGTTTGTTGGAATTTCAGGTCGTATCAGGACGGGCACCGACTTGTGACAGTACACACTCGTGGCAACCTTTTAGTGCTGCACCACTGAGAAGCAAGGCCGCTGGCACCAAGACCCGACTTCCCACTTTTTTTTTGTTTTCTTTGTTCATTAGTTGATTAAGCAGGGGAAATTTCAGTCGCAGACGACTGGTCTTCCTCCTTAGTCATATTATCCTGACACTGAGCTAACCAGTCCTTGTCCTATCATATTAAAGTGGTCCGATGAAATATAATTTTGTCAAAATGAAAACAACTACTTACATTTGATCCTATATATCCAACTTAGATACTGGTGCATTAGCTAATGATTTGGGACAGCATATACAGAATAACCCATGAATTTATAACCTCACCCCTTTGGACACTCACTTTGAAACACCCATTATGCAGGGAGGCCATTAACCAATTAGGTCAATCTCGTGACCTCATTACCCTCCCCCGACCAAGTAGGCCTACTGGGAAGGGCCATAGAGGGGAAGGGGAAAGAGGTGGATATTGCCCCTCCCCTCCATGTTGGATATTCAGGCCCGGCTGATGTGGCCAGCATGGAATGGCTGCTGCATTAGCTAATGCAAAAGATCTAAAAGTCAAAAGATTTCAAATGCACATACCTCACTCCATATGGTTCACTCCTTTTTACATTCAATAACAAAAAATTGTTTTCCTTTTATACACAGTGTAACTGACAAATTTCAAACGGATGCGTGCAAAACAATTTTCTGCCATTGGGACAATGTCAATCATATACCGATGTATATGTGATGTTGGATATTCGATGCTACTTGGTCAATTCGATAGATATAAATCAAATTAACCTTTCTACAAAATGATATTTTGTTAAATACCCTAGTACCACGGACCTATGGCACCAATCCGTTCCCAGAATGTTCACAACCCAAACAGAAATACATACCTACATCCCTGTCAGGTTCCAAGATTAGTAGGTCATCTCACATCACGTGGTGACTGCGAGATGACCATCTGGGTCATAGCCACAGGACTTTTGGCAAGCTTGTCGAAATTATTTTGGGTTCTTTCAGCTCAAATTGTTCCAAAACTAGTCATTTTTCATCAAATTGACTCCAGACTAATGATTAGTAGCTCATAATGATCAATTTGATATATTTATCTAAAAAATAAGACAACAATTCAACCATTGGACCATGCAACTTTAGTGCCGAGTGCAATGCTAGGTAGTGACAAGTAATACTTTTACAAGTCATTGGTTTGACTCGACCGGGATTAGAACTCAGGACCTTCCGCACAGGAAGCCTGCGCTTTACCGATTCAGCCACCGCGTTCGGTATATATAAAGAAAATGACAGTGTATATAGTAACAGCGGCAGAGCAAGTGCTAAAACCATTCAACCATTTGGAGATTATATTGATTGATTGATTGATTGGTGGTTGCTTTACGCTGTGTCGGCAGCATAGGCCATATTCACGGCGAGAAATGTTTGTTTTTTGTTCAAACCATCGCTTTTACATGTAAAAGCAGACAATCAATTATGTGCCAATAGACACTAATTAAATTAGAAAGCTCACAATCATATATCTGTGGTCAAGGGAAACAAATTCCCATAGAAAAAGAAAAGTTTCATTAATAATTAATAGAATCCATTTAGTAAATTATATAAGGTGGTACAGTCCAGCTGCCCTCAAAAAGGCTAAAATGTTTTCCTGTTTTACCTCAGTAAAAAGGTCATGCATACTGTCTGCAGTGTAGAACCGTTGGCGCAGGGCCAACAAATCAATGCAACTTAGTCAAATGTGTTTGAGTGTCAGTGGGGACTGACACCCAATACATTCAGGGGGAGGTTCCCCCTTGAGCAGAAAAGCATGTGTAAGCCACGAGTGGCCAACACGGCAGCGGCTAAGGACCACTTGGTCCCGCCGACCTCCCGCATGAGTCTGTGGTGGCTTTCCCACAGATGGTTCAATTTCTTTAAGTTTATTGATGTTTTCATCCCACTCATGTTGCCATTTGGATTTTATGTGGGTGGCTATTAGTGGTTTCAGATCAGAGTGAGGGATCAGACACGGTTCAAGATCACAGTTCAGGGCCTTCTTCGCAGCCCGATCAGCTCGTTCGTTTCCTTGTATGCCAGCATGGCCAGGCACCCAGCACAGGTGGATATCATACCCATCTGTTGTCAGTTGGTTCATTTTATAAATGACCGTTGCTAGAATAGGGTGATTCGTTTTCAGTCCAGCACAGCCAGAGGCAAGAGAGGAATCACTGTATAACTAGTAGTGTGGTTGGATACCTCGATACACTCCAAGCGAGAAGGAGTGCTCGGCCTCTGCAGTGAAATGAGCTCTGATCGGCAACGTACCCAAATTTTCCGTCGGCAGACTGCCGCAGCAGCTACCTGCTTTGGTCTTTCGACCATCAGTGTATATGGAGGTGGTCTGCAACTGGCCTTGAATCTCTGCATGCAGTCCTTGGTACTCGAATGGATGTGTCCCAGATTTCCTCAGTTCCGTGAGTCGGAGGATAACCAATGGCTTTCTCAATGACCACGGGGGATGTTCTGGGACTTTGGCATCCTCCAACACGTCCAAATCCACGCCCAAGGGCTCCAAATGAGGTTTCATTCGGAGCCTCAGTGGCCGGATGTAATTTGGCCTGGCTTCATACCCGGATTCGTCATGTTGCTCGAATAGACAATTGTGTGCAGGATTCAATGCATTAGTTTTTATCTTGACTACATATTGCATGGCCAGTTTGATTCTCCTGTTGTTAAGTGATGGTTCATTGGCTTCGACATAAAGGCTCTGAACTGGTGAGGTGCGGAAGGCCCCAAGGGCCAGGCGCAGTCCCTGGTGGTGGATCGTATCTAGCAGCCCAATATATGATTTCCTTGCGGAACCATATACTATGCTGCCGTAATCCACTCGTGAACGAACCAAGGTTCTGTACACGGAGAGCAGAACATCTCTGTCCGCTCCCCACTCTGAGCTGGACAGCACCCTCAGAATATCCAGCGCTTTCAGGCATCTTGTTTTCAGGTACTTTATATGTGGCACAAAAGACAGTTTTGCGTCGAGAATGAGGCCCAGAAATTTGGTTTTCTCAACAACTTTAATGGGATCCCCATCCACGGTCAGCTCCGGTTCCGCATGTATTCTACGCAGCAGGCAGAAGTGCATGCAGACTGTTTTGGTCTTGGAAAATTTGAAACCGTTCAGAACTGACCATCGATGGATCCCATTTATGCTTGGTTGTAGCTGTCTCTCTATGACATTCATGTTAGCATCGCTGTAATATAAAACAAAGTCGTCCACGAAAAGACTACAGGAGACCCCCTGCTTTACAGCAGCAGCAATACCATTGACCTTGACCCCGAAAAGGGTAACGGCCAGTATGCTGCCTTGAGGTACTCCTAGTTCCTGTGAGTGTAGGCGGGAATAGGTAGTCTTGACACGGACGCAGAAATGCCTGAAGGCTAGAAAGTTCCTGATGAAAATTGACAAGTGGCCACGAAGGCCAATCGCATGAAGATCCTCCATGATGCCATGCTGCCACGTTGTGTCATAGGCTTTTTCGAGGTCGAAAAAGACAGCCACAACGTGCTCCTTCTTAAGGAAAGCATCTCTTATGAAGGTCTCCATGCGCACCAAATGGTCGAGGGTGCTGCGGCCCCGTCTGAAGCCACATTGAAGGTTGGACAGGTGGTGTCCTGACTCCAGTAGCCAGACGAGGTGGTTGTTTACCATGCGCTCCATGGTTTTACAGATGCAGCTTGTAAGGGCTATGGGACGATAGTTGTGGGCTTCACTCTGGTCTTTACCAGGTTTGGGAATCGGTATTACTGTCGCCTCCCGCCAAGAGGCGGGGACGACACTCGACTCCCAGATGTTGTTGAAGAGTTGAAGCAACAATCTCAGTGCATGTTCAGGGAGATGTTTCAAAAATTGATAATGAATTCCATCAGGTCCAACTGCTGTGTCATGCGAGCTTTCCAAAGAACACCTCAACTCACCCATACTGAATGGGGAGTTGTAGTGCTCCTCGCCATCGGAAGAAAAGTCCAAGAGCTTTTGCTCTTGGCGTTCCTTGACCACCCGAAAGCCCGGGAGGCAGTTTGCCAAAGATGAGTTTCCAGCAAAGGTGCGAGCCAATTCTTCACTTATTTCGTTGAGTGATGAGAGAATGGTGCCGTTGTGTTTCAAGTGCTGGACTACAGAAGAATCACCTCCCCTTCATTTGATTCTTCTGATCATTGTCCATACTTTGCCCAACGGCGTGTGCATGGTGATGCTAGAAACAAATTGTCTCCAACACTGCCTCCGCGCTTCTTTGATTGTTCTGCGAGCGTGAGCGCGCAGAATTTTAAAGAGCGCCAGATTTTCAGCAGTCGGTCTCCTGTGGAATTTACGCTGAGCTTTCTTTCGTTCCTTAATAGCCCTCCTACAGCCGTCATCTAACCATGGAGGCGTCAAACGCTTGGGAGTTGCCGAGGTCTTCGGAACAGTTTTATCCGCGATCCATCTCAGCATCTCAGTGAAGGCATCGATGTCACTGATGTCTGGAGTGAACTTCTCGCAACATAGGGTCTGGAAGGTGGGCCAGTCGGCTTTACAAAGCCGCCAGCTCCTCTCTCGCTCTATGGGAGATGCCCCCCACAATTAAGAATAATTGGGAAGTGGTCGCTCCCGCAGAGGTCATCCCAGACCCTCCACGAAAAGTCCAGTGCCAGTTCTGGTTCTACAATGCTGAGATCGATGGCGGAATATGTTCCGTAGCCGGGATGCAAATATGTGTATGAACCATCGTTCAATACACACAGAGCATGAGCGGCCACAAGGTCCTCAATTCTCTTGCCTTTAGCATTCCTATTGTCCCACCCCCCCCATAATGGGTTGTGGCCGTTAAAGTCACCCATAAGTAAATATGGGGACGGTAACTGGTCCACAAGGGCGTCTAGTTCTTGTAAAGTGAGAACGGAGCTCGGAGGAATGTAAATGGAACAGAGAGTTACAGTCTCATGCAGCATCAGACGAACAGCTACAGCTTGTAGTGTTGTGTCTAACGCCACTGGTGTACACACCACATCACGTCTGACCAAGATGGAGGAGCGCCAGCGGCTCAGTCTCCATCTGGTGCGTGCTTGTTATGAATGGTGTAGCCTTTAAGACTACAACTCACAGAAGCTTTTATATAAGTTTCTTGTAGGCAAACAGCGAGTGGATTGAGGTTGCAACAAAGAAGAGACAACTCTTCGATGTTGCTCCTAAAACCTCGGCAGTTCCATTGAATAAGAGATGCACCTGTCACTGTCATTTTGGAGCAGTGACAGGTGTTCTCCCCCTCGCCTTTGGTTTGAGGGAGAGACTTCGACTGCGGGTTTCCACAGTCTCAGGCATCTCAATATCGGCCAGCGCCCGATATCTATTTGATGTTAAGTTTTTGGAGATCAATGACCCCCTGGACGTTTTGTCCGTAGGGGTCAAAGATCCCTTCGGAACTCGGTCCGACAAATTCTTCTTCTTTTTGGGCATCGCCGGCTCGGCCAGCGTCTGCACCGCAATACTAGTATTACTATTATTACTTTTGATCGAAACCGGCGTCGGATTTGGGACTGGGGTGAAGGCAGTGGGCTTCCCTCCAGTCAACCACGTCAGTTCAGTCTGGCATTCAATTGTCCTGTTGGAGACTTTGGCTGCCGCAGCATAGCTCTTGGTGATTGGTGAGGGAGTATTCACCTCAGTCAGCCTTCAAGCTTCTGGGTAGCTTAGCCGCTTCTCAGTCTTGATCTGCTGAATTAGCTTTTCTTTTTTCCAGACAGGACAGTCTTTAGATATGGCCATATGGTCACCCAGGCAATTGGAACATTTTGCCTGATTTTGACAACTGGTGTTGTCATGACATTTTTGACCACACTTAAAACAGATGATTTCATTTTTGCATCTATCCTTGCCATGACCAAACTTCTGGCATTGGAAGCATCGAAGTGGGTTTGGGATGAAGACATCCACATTCACACTAAGGTATCCAATTTTCAAATTCTTGGGCGGAAAAGGCTTGCCAAACGTGAGGATATATGTCCCTGTTTTTATGGACTTGTTATCCCTCTTTATAACTATTCTTCGTAGGTTTAACACTCCTTGAGACTTGAGCTCATGTGCTATCTCATCCTCATCAACACCATCAAGATCTCTAGTCCGGATTACTCCTTTGCTAGAGTTGAGAGTTCGATGAGGAGAGGCCTTGATGCCGACGCCTGCTAGCATGCTTGCACGTAGCAGATTGTTGGCATGCGCTTTCTTAGCACACTCCACCAGAATATGTCCACTTCGTAGTTTCTTCACGTCTTTGACTGTGCCAGCAATTCCTATTATGCCCTTGTGAATGGCAAAAGGGGAAAGTTTGGCAACTGATGCCTCGTTATTCAATGATTCAATCATAATGAACCGTGGCCAATCATCAGCGTTCGGACGTGAGTCCGAATCAGAGTCCGATTTCATTTCCGTGTCTGGTAATCTTTTCTTATTATTTGGGGGGTTTTGAGTATCCATATTGAGTTGTTTTTGGTTCGTCAACCTCGCTCCCCACCCACCACGGAGCCCTCAAAATTGGGGTGTGCAGCACTGTGGTAACCGACAGATACACACCAGGGATACGAGGATAATATACGCTAGCATGGAGGCAAAAAAGCATAACTAGATTGACCCTAGCCACCGCCTTCTAGGAAGTGAAGAATGACTTGGTAATTGTGTAAATATAAATATAAATACAGTTGTTGTACTATATATATATCCATTCTCCATTAATCTACCTAGGGCTTGGCATGACCAGCCGATTGATTGGAACGGGCCATTCCAACCTCTCGCCTAGATGAAGTCGAGGCCAAAGTGAAGTGTCGGTCCACAAGGAGCCTTGGCCCCTTGCAGTCCTCATGCACCAGGATCCCTTCCTCCACCGACACGAGTCGCGACTAACGGCAAACAAGCCGCCCCATTTGTCGCCTTTTGCGATCTGCAAGGGGGTGCAAGGAAACTATTCTACCCGGAGAATATAAGAAACACTGGAGATTATAAGAAACACTGGTGACATTATAAGAAACACTGGTGACATAGGAAACACTGGAGACATTATAAGAAACACTGGTGACATGAGAAACACTGGTGGGATTATAAGAAACACTGGTGACATTATAAGAAACACTGGTGACATTATAAGAAACACTGGTGACATTATAAGAAACATTGGTGACATTATAAAAACACTGGTGACATAAGAAACACTGGTGACATTATAAGAAACACCGGTGACATTATAAGAAACACTGGTGACATTATAAGAAACACTGGTGACATTATAAGAAGCACTGGTGACATTATAAGAAACACTGGTGACATAAGAAACACTGGTGACATTATAAGAAACACTGGTGACATAAGAAAGACTGGTGACATTATAAGAAACACTGGTGACATTATAAGAAACCCTTGTGACATTATAATAAACACTGGTGACATTATAAGAAACACTGGTGACATAAGAAACACTGGTGACATAAGAAACACTGGTGACATTATAAGAAACACTGGTGACATTATAAGAAACACTGGTGACATTATAAGAAGCACTGGTGACATTATAAGGAACACCCGTGACATTATAAGAAACACTGCTGAGATTATAAGAAACACTGTGAGATTACTTCATCTAAAGTAATGGGAACTTGTTTTCCATGTAACCCTTATCATGTGAAATGATATCAAGTCATGGTGCTGGCCGCCTGGTCTCCTAGTGGGGCAGCGCTATCAAGTCACCATGAGTGCGTACTGTCACAAGTCAGTACCCATCTTGATATGAGCTTAGATGTTGCTAGGATGTAAAACAACAACACACAAACTTTATATTTCATGTAGAAAATATCAGAGCCAAGTGGAGATGTGGTCACTCAGGGGTGTGGTAGCTGCATGAAGTGTCCATGGATACCGGCGCGTCTGTGATCTACTGACCAGACGACCACAACCGCCAGGGGGATATAATAAAGGAACGCTCTACAGATCATGCGTGCACACCAAAATGCTTGGTACAGACTTTGATTACCTATGTTCGAGCATAGCAGCATAGCACATGAACACCAACCAAAATAACCCATGGGTTTGTGGGTTCGACCCCTGGTCCAGTCAAACCAATGACTTAAATATTAATATTTGTCGCTTCCTAGCCAGGCGCTCGGCATTAATAGGATACTGCAAGGACTGGTTGGCTCAGTGTCAGGATAATGTGACTGAGTGGGATATCAGGCCATGGTGCTGGTGGCCTGGTCTCCCACTGGGCAGCACAATAAAGTTGCCATGAATGCGGACTGTCACAAGTTGGTACTCGTCCTGATATGACCTTCGATGTTGCTAGGGCGTTAAACAACAACAAGCAAACAAACCAAAATACAATAAATCTTTAATGAGGGCACCAATACCTCAGAAAGAGTAGCCTATGTGGCGGCAGCAGGTCTCCTACAAAAATATATGTCAGAATGACCATATGTTTGATGTCCAATAGCCGAGGATACAAATCAATGTACTCTAGAGGCGTCATTAAATAAAACTAGCTTTACTTTTTTTAAATCTCTCTGACAAGGATCCACATAAACAGGTATGCGTGGTGAAGGTGATTGCATCATGATAATGGTTAACCTGCTAGCCCCAGAATGACAAGAAATGTGTGTTCGAATCCTGCTCTAGGCACAATATTTTCCATTTTCATCATCCCCATGACACTGGTGCTGTGACAGCATCCTGTAAAAGCTACACACTGCATGTTTTTTTTAAACATACCTCTGTATGCATATGTGTGTGCATTGTCTGTATGCATATGTGTGTGCATTGTCTGTATGCATATGTGTGTGCATTGTCTGTATGCATATGTGTGTGCATTGTCTGTATGAATATGTGTGCACATTGTCTGTATGCATCTGTGTGCATTGTCTATATGCATGTGTGTGCATTGTCTGTATGCATATGTGTGTGCATTGTATGTATGCATGTGTGTGCATTGTCTGTATGCATATGTGTGCATTGTCTGTATGCATATGTGTGCATTGTCTGTATGCATATGTGTGCATTGTCTGTATGCATATGTGTGTGCATTGTATGTATGCATGTGTGTGCATTGTATGTATGCATATGTGTGTGCATTGTCTGTATGCATGTGGGTGTGCATTGTCTGTATGCATGTGAGTGCATTGTATGTATACATGCGTGTGCATTGTCTGTATGCATCTGTGTGCATTGTCTGTATGCATGTATGTGCATTGTCTGTATGCATGTGTGTGCCTTGTCTGTATGCATATGTGTGTATTGTCTGTATGCATGTGTGTGCATTGTCTGTATGCATGTGTGTGCATTGTCTGTATGCATGTGTGTGCATTGTCTGTATGCATGTGTGTGCAGTGTCTGTATGCATGTGTGTGCATTGTCTGTATGCATATGTGTGCACATTGTCTGTATACATATGTGTGCATTGTCTGTATGCATGTGTGAGCATTATCTGTATGCATATGTGTGCATTGTCTGTATGCATATGTGTGTGCATTGTATGTATGCATGTGGAGACATTGTATGTATGCATATGTGTGTTCATTGTCTGTATGCATGTGTGCATTGTCTGTATGCATATGTGTGTGCATTGTATGTATGCATATTTGTGTGCATTGTCTGTATGCATGTGTGTGCATTGTTTGTATGCGTGTGTGTGCATTGTATGTATGCATGTGTGTGCATTGTCTGTATGCATGTATATGTGCATTGTCTGTATGCATATGTGTGCATTGTCTGTATGCATGTGTGGGCATTGTCTGTATGCATGTGTCTGCATTTTCTGTATACATGTGTGTCCATTGTCTGTATGCATGTGTATGCATTGTCTGTATGCATGTTTGTGCATTGTCTGTATGCATGTGTGTACATTGTATGTATGCATGTGTGTGCATTGTCTGTATGCATGTATGTACATTGTCTGTATGCATGTGGTCAGTGTCTGTATGCATGTGTGTGCATTATCTGTATGCATGTGTGTGCATTGTCTGTATGCATATGTGTGTGCATTGTCTGTATGTATGTGTGTGCATTGTCTGTATGCATATGTGTGTTCATTGTCTGTATGCATATGGGTGTGCATTGTCTGTATGCATGTGTGTGCATTGTCCATATGCATGTCTCTGTGCATTGTATGTATGCATATGTGTGCATTGTCTGTATGCATGTGTGGGCATTGTATGTATGCATGTGTCTGCATTGTCTGTATGCATGTGTGTGCATTGTCTGTATGCATGTGTATGCATTGTCTGTATGCATGTTTGTGCATTGTCTGTATGCATGTGTGTGCATTGTCTGTATGCATGGGTGTGCATTGTCTGTATGCATGTGTGTGCATTATCTGTATGCATGTGTGTGCATTGTCTGAATGCATGTGTGTGCATTATCTGTATGCATATGTGTGTGCTTTGTCTGTATGCATATGTGTGTGCATTGTCTGTATGCATATGTATGCATTGTCTGTATGCATGTTTGTGCATTGTCTGTATGCATGTGTGCATTGTCTGTATGCATATGTGTGTGCATTGTATGTATGC
The DNA here is from genome assembly GCA_030323885.1 of Branchipolynoe longqiensis. Classification (NCBI taxonomy): domain Eukaryota; kingdom Metazoa; phylum Annelida; class Polychaeta; order Phyllodocida; family Polynoidae; genus Branchipolynoe; species Branchipolynoe longqiensis. Next base: position 153,028,552 of record CM059187.1, on the reverse strand, counting down.
ATGTGTGTGCATTGTATGTATGCATATGTGTGTGCATTGTCTGTATGCATGTGGGTGTGCATTGTATGTATGCATGTGTGTGCATTGTATGTATACATGCGTGTGCATTGTCTGTATGCATCTGTGTGCATTGTCTGTATGCATGTATGTGCATTGTCTGTATGCATGTGTGTGCCTTGTCTGTATGCATATGTGTGTATTGTCTGTATGCATGTGTGTGCATTGTATGTATGCATGTGTGTGCATTGTCTGTATGCATGTGTGTGCATTGTCTGTATGCAAGTGTGTGCAGTGTCTGTATGCATGTGTGTGCATTGTCTGTATGCATATGTGTGCACATTGTCTGTATACATATGTGTGCATTGTCTGTATGCATGTGTGAGCATTATCTGTATGCATATGTGTGCATTGTCTGTATGCATATGTGTGTGCATTGTATGTATGCATGTGGAGACATTGTATGTATGCATATGTGTGTTCATTGTCTGTATGCATGTGTGCATTGTCTGCATGCATATGTCTGTGCATTGTATGTATGCATACTTGTGTGCATTGTCTGTATGCATGTGTGTGCATTGTTTGTATGCGTGTGTGTGCATTGTATGTATGCATGTGTGCGCATTGTCTGTATGCATGTATATGTGCATTGTCTGTATGCATATGTGTGCATTGTCTGTATGCATGTGTGGGCATTGTGTGTATGCATGTGTCTGCATTTTCTGTATACATGTGTGTCCATTGTCTGTATGCATGTGTATGCATTGTCTGTATGCATGTTTGTGCATTGTCTGTATGCATGTGTGTACATTGTCTGTATGCATGTGTGTGCATTGTCTGTATGCATGTATGTAACATTGTCTGTATGCATGTGGTCATTGTCTGTATGCATGTGTGTGCATTATCTGTATGCATGTGTGTGCATTGTCTGTATGCATATGTGTGGTGCATTGTCTGTATGTATGTGTGTGCATTGTCTGTATGCATATGTGTGTTCATTGTCTGTATGCATATGGGTGTGCATTGTCTGTATGCATGTGTGTGCATTGTCCATATGCATGTCTCTGTGCATTGTCTGTATGCATATGTGTGCATTGTCTGTATGCATGTGTGGGCATTGTCTGTATGCATGTGTGTGCATTGTCTGTATGCATGTGTGTGCATTGTCTGTATGCATGTGTGTGCATTGTCTGTATGCAAGTGTGTGCAGTGTCTGTATGCATGTGTGTGCATTGTCTGTATGCATATGTGTGCACATTGTCTGTATACATATGTGTGCATTGTCTGTATGCATGTGTGAGCATTATCTGTATGCATATGTGTGCATTGTCTGTATGCATATGTGTGTGCATTGTATGTATGCATGTGGAGACATTGTATGTATGCATATGTGTGTTCATTGTCTGTATGCATGTGTGCATTGTCTGTATGCATATGTGTGTGCATTGTATGTATGCATATTTGTGTGCATTGTCTGTATGCATGTGTGTGCATTGTTTGTATGCGTGTGTGTGCATTGTATGTATGCATGTGTGCGCATTGTCTGTATGCATGTATATGTGCATTGTCTGTATGCATATGTGTGCATTGTCTGTATGCATGTGTGGGCATTGTGTGTATGCATGTGTCTGCATTTTCTGTATACATGTGTGTCCATTGTCTGTATGCATGTGTATGCATTGTCTGTATGCATGTTTGTGCATTGTCTGTATGCATGTGTGTACATTGTCTGTATGCATGTGTGTGCATTGTCTGTATGCATGTATGTACATTGTCTGTATGCATGTGGTCATTGTCTGTATGCATGTGTGTGCATTATCTGTATGCATGTGTGTGCATTGTCTGTATGCATATGTGTGTGCATTGTCTGTATGTATGTGTGTGCATTGTCTGTATGCATATGTGTGTTCATTGTCTGTATGCATATGGGTGTGCATTGTCTGTATGCATGTGTGTGCATTGTCCATATGCATGTCTCTGTGCATTGTCTGTATGCATATGTGTGCATTGTCTGTATGCATGTGTGGGCATTGTCTGTATGCATGTGTGTGCATTGTCTGTATGCATGTGTGTGCATTGTCTGTATGCATGTGTATGCATTGTCTGTATGCATGTTTGTGCATTGTCTGTATGCATGTGTGTGCATTGTCTGTATGCATGGGTGTGCATTGTCTGTATGCATGTGTGTGCATTATCTGTATGCATGTGTGGTGCATTGTCTGAATGCATGTGTGTGCATTATCGGTATGCATATGTGTGTGCTTTGTCTGTATGCATATGTGTGTGCATTGTCTGTATGCATATGTATGCATTGTCTGTATGCATGTTTGTGCATTGTCTGTATGCATGTGTGCGTTGTCTGTATGCATATATGTGTGCATTGTCTGTATGCATGTGTGTGCATTGTCTGTATGCATGTGTATGTATTGTCTGTATGCATATGTGTGTGCATTGTCTGTATGCATGTGAGTGTAAGCATTAAATGCCTTATTGATGTAAAACATTAAAAAATAACTACAATCACAGGGGGACCAGTGTAGTAGAGACCACTGACCTCTCAGCCAAGGAGCTACATAGACAGGTGGGCGTGGATAGGGTGATTGCATCAGGGATCCTAGGTAGCGTAATGGTTAGCACGCTAGCCCCCAGAATGGCAAGAAGTGTTAGTTCGAAACCGGGTTTAGGTTCAATATTTCCTATTTTCATCAACCCCATGACAACAATAATTGTTATAATAATGACATATAAACTATTGTTGTGGGGTGATGGAAATGGGAAATATTGTGCCTAGAGCGGGACTCGAACCCATATCTCTTTGCATTCCGGGCCAGTGTGATAACCATTACACCACCTTGGCTCCCTGATGTCACCACACTACACACGCCTACCTGTCTATGTGGCTCCTTGCCCGAGAGGTCAGTGCAGACTACTACACTATTATGGGGTTATTATTCATGGAATGAGATATTGCATCCTAGTGCTTTGCTGGGTTGATGTCCTGTAACCTCGAGATGGTGGTACTCAGGTTAGTAGTGAAATACTGGTGGGATACGTGTCGATTGCTACTCTCACTCAGAGTAACTATTGTGAAGTGTGTACAGGCGTGTGCGCATTGATGTTATATATATATATGTATATATATATATATATATATATATGTTTATATAAATATACCAATATATATCAATATATATGTATAACAATATATATAAATCTATATAACAACATACATATATATATAACATTGAGAACCCGTCGAAATGGGGCGTTGGTTAAAAAAACAGAACTATTAATGTATTATTTAAATTTAATAAAGTTAAGCCTATTTATGAGACAGCAGTTAAAGAAAAGTAGTGATCATTCCCATTCATGCATTTTGTTGAATGAAATTAACTAAATAATACTGAAAATTATGATTATGATGATGATAATAACAATAATAATGATACTAATATTGATAAAACTGACGATAATAATGATAATAATGATAAAAATGATAATAACGATGATTATAATGATAATAATTACGCTAGGAATGATGACAATATTGGGAAATAAATTACTAATGTTAAAGTTGCATAGTCCGATGGTTTTGAATTTCTGTATTTTTTCTGAGATAAATATATTAGATCGATCATTAGTATCTACTATAAACTTTTGAGATATTATGAGTGCAAACATGGAAAATTAGTTTTGGCAAGCTTGCCAAAACTCTGACACCATAGACTTCTGCAGTAACAGGTTCTGTTAAATTGACCCAGTATTGCCTTCTACGCAGAAACAAATGCTCAATAAGTGCATCAGTATCTAAGTTAGATATGTAAAATCAAATCTAGATAATTGGTTTTGTTTTGAAAGTTTGATATTTCATCGGACTATGCAGCTTTAAGCAATGTTTAGATTCAAACAAGTGTCAAATAAAAAACTACACAAACAAACAAACAAACAAAACATGCCGATTCTATACCTACATATACTCGCGGGAATGAATTATCTAACATTGAAAGGTGGTTACACACTGACCTCTTACACTACTACAGCAGTGTGCGCGTTGAACAAAAAAGAACAAATAAGGTGGGGGGGGGGGGAGGGGGTCCCGGGGGTGAGTGTGCGGCGGGAGGGTGTGTGTCAAACAACTAGGTCAGTCAGGTCATTGAGGTGGAACGCACTTGTAAACAAAGATACAACGGAAGTTGTTGCTACACAACGTGGCGTTCCTTATCAAAGGCCAAAGGGTAGCAGTCGCTGACACCAACAAGGACTATAAATATAATTCAACACCTTCACGATTATCAAAGTCCGATTTGATGACATAAATGACAGTCCTGCGAAGTTAGTTAGTAGTTGTATAGTTAGGTGCAGGTGGGTGTTCGGCACTGTTTGCTTGTCAGTTGGTTGAGAGTTGTGTTGTGTTCCTTGCTCGAGATAAGCGCGCGTGAAGATTGACACTGCTCGAGTCTAGCGTCTAGTAGGGGAGGGGGGGGGTCTATAAATCAGTCCCCCCGGCCACCCCACCCCACCAACCAGCTGCACGTCAACCTGGTTATGTGGAGGTATTGTTCGTGGTGAATCGACGCCCTCCCGCCCTCCATCCATCCCACCCTCTCTCTCTCTCTCTCCCTTTCTCTCTCCCCTCTCTGTTTTTCTCCCCCTACCCCACTCCCTCTCTCCATCTCTGTCTCTCTCCCTCCCTCGCTCTTCCGCTCTCCCGCTCTCTCGCTCTCTCCCTATCTCGCTCTCTGCCTCCCTCTCTCTCTCCCTCTCCATCCCTCCCTCTCTCCCCCCCCTCCCTCACTCACATCCTCTCACCTCAACCCGCTACATACACACTTACTGCTACATACACTACCGATATCCACACACTCACCGCTACCCGCACACCCACTCCTATCCACACACTCACCACAACACACCCTCACTGCTACCCACAACATTACAGCTCTCCGCACGCTCACCCCTGTCCACACACTCACCACAAAACACCCTTACTGCTACCCACACCCTCACCACTACCCGCACACTCACTCCTGTCCACAAACTCACCACACCACACCCTCACTGCTACCCACAACATTACCGCTACCCGCACATCCACTTCTATCCAAGCACTCACCACAACAACCCGTACTGCTGCCCACAACATTACCACTACCCACACACTCACCCCTATCCACACACTCACCACAACACATCATCACTGCTACCCACACCCTCACCGCTACCCACACACCCACTCTTATCCACACACTCACCACAACACACCCTCACTGCTGCTACCCACACCGTCCATGCTCCCCACACACTCACTCCTGTCCACACACTCACCACACCACACCCTCACTGCTACCAACAACATTACCACTACCCGCACACACTCCTGTCCACACACTCACCACACCACACCCTCACTGCTACCCACAACATTACCGCTACCCGCACATCCACTTCTATCCACGCACTCACCACAACAACCCTTACTGCTGCCCACAACAATACCACTACCCACACACTCACCCCTATCCACACACTCACCACAACACATCCTCACTGCTACCCACACCCTCACCGCTACCCACACACCCACTCTGATCCACACACTCACCACAACACACCCTCACTGCTCCCCACACCCTCCATGCTCCCCACACACTCACTCCTGTCCACACACTCACCACACCACACCCTCACTGCTACCCGCAACACTACTCTCCCTCACCACTACACATACACCACTATCCACACCCTAATAGCTATCCACACCATCTTCACTGCTACCTACACATTGACCACTACCCACACCCTCGCCCCTACCCACATCCGACCGCTACTCTCATCCTTAGCCACTCCTCCTCACTCCTACCCATCCCCTCACCACTACCCACACCCTTCACTTCTACCATCATCATAACCAATACTCGCCCCCTCACCTCAGCCACCAACATACCCTCACTACACCCACACCCTCACCTGTACCCCCCCACCCCAACATCGTGACATCCACCCACGCAAATAGGAGTTAACTGTGGAGGTAGTGGTTTCAACGAGTAGTACTTATCTATATTGGAATAAAGTTAAGAAATAGGTAGAGAATCCAAACAAGCTCTCGAATCTAGTTTTATCGTATATTAATCTATATTATTTAATAAACTATTCCATCAAAAGTGGCGGGTAAATATGGATAGGTATGTGAAGAATATATCTGGCTTCTTAGATTAAGAATATATCTGGTCATTTCTTTTTACTAGTCTCCCACACAAATTTCTCATGGGTTGTTCAGCAGCCCTGTCTCAGGATGAGGGTTGTGGGAGTCTTGACTTCTGGGTTGTTTGTAACCTTACGATGGTTACCGGTTGCAGAACTGCAACATTATAGAGAGGCTCCGATAAATCGACCCAATCTTTGGTTGAAGAATAATCTTCTGGTGGGACGGTTGTAGAAGCTGGGGGATGTCTTTACAATGATTAAACGATGAGTCGTTGGGGCGGTCCAGAATCACTCCGGTCCAGCGGTAGCACAGCACTTGTATCCAGCAGACAGCAGCAAGGGTTTCGAGGAAGGGCGGGTAAAGATGGGTCCAGCGGTGGTTCCAGCAACGAGAACAAAGTGAGAGAAACGTAAAGGTACAGGGCCCCACCCAAGCACACAACTCCCCTGGTCAGGGTGAGGAGTATGCGGGGGGAAAAAAATAAGGGTAGAGTCTAGGAAAGAGAAATGAGGAGAGTTGAGTCAAAGGACCGTGTCTATTTGCTCTATGGTGACCAGTCGGCGAGCCAAAGACACGGACAGAGTAAGAGTAGAAAGTGAAATGCTGGCGGGCTCCCCCTCCTGGAACTCATTTTAGACATATCAAGGAGGAGCAAGGCCAGCGGAGAGGAGATAGAGAGAGGTGTGGATGAAGTGCGGTCCGGATAGCAAGTGTTGTGGGAGTAACCGACTAATCCTTATATACTCACCTCTACATCACCCTCGTTACTCCCGTCCTGATATCACCTTAGATGTTGCTAAGACGCAAAACAACAACAAGCAAGCAAAGCTCCCCTTACCCATGCTCACAACCTTACCCATCCCTCCTCCCCCTTTATTCCACCACACACACATCACACCATCCCTCACCCACACCCTTACCCACATATCCGCCCACATCATCCCCCCACACCCACATCAGCTCTACCCCCACATACCCTTACCCTACCCCACATACGCGTATCACACAGCACAAACCCTCATGCCACCCCCACATAGCCCCACCCCAATACCCTCACACCCCACATACCCCCCCCCCCGCATACCCTCACATGCACCCCCCCCCCCCCCCAATACCATACCTCCACATATTCCTACCCCCACCTGGCACATGCCCTTACCCCCACCCCTACATACCCTCATCCCCAGCCCCACATGCCTCAACCCCCACCCCACATACTCCCACCCTACATACCCTAACCCCCCCCCCCCCCCCTCCACACACATACCCTGACCCTCACCTGCCACATCCCCTTACCACCACCCCTACATACCCTCATCCCCACCCCAACATACCTCACACCCCATCCCACACACTCCCACCCCACATACCCTTAACCCCCACCCCCATATACCCTTACCCCCACCTGCCACATGGCCTTACCCCGACCCCCCCCCCCCATACTCCCACCCCACATACCCTAACCCCCACCCCCACATACCCTCACCCCGACCTGCCACACATCCTTACCCCACATTCCCTCACCCCCACCCAACATACCTCACCCCCACCCCACATACTCCCACCCCACATACCCTAACCCCCACCCCACATAGCCTCACCCCCACGTGCCACCTGCCACATGACCTTACCCCCACCCCCACCCCTACGTACCTCACCCCCACCCAACATACTCCAACCCCACATACCCTAACCCCCACCCCCACATACCCTCACCCCCACCTGCCACACGCCCTTACCCCCCACCCCTACATACCCTCATCCCCACCCCCACATACCTCACTCCCACCCCACATACTCCAATCCAACCCAACATACCCTCACCCCCACCCCCACATACCCTCACCCCACATACCCTCACCCCCACCCCAGCATACCTCACCCCCACCCCACATACTATCACCCTCACCCCATCCCACATACCCTCACCCCCACCCCTCACAACCCTTCACCCCCACACACCCTCACTGCGCGCGCGCCACCACCCACCCCACCCCCACCCCACCCCTCGCAGCAGCAGTGTGGCGAGGGTGCGTACGCATGCGCGGCAAACTTTTGCGCGACTATTATGGGATGTGGAAGTTGTTGTTATCTTTTGTCTGCTGCCCGTGAGCGGCGGGGGAGAGCTCAGTGCAGTGCAGGGCGGTCACACAACTTGGATGAACTTTACAAGGACAGACGGCGACAAAATTCAACCGACAGAATGAGGCCTGGCCGCGGTGAGTAGTGAATCTATCAATCTAGATTTCCTTGTTGGCCCCGCTTTGAAAACACCGCGAAATCAAATCCTACAGTACCCCCCCTTCCCTCCCCGACTTTCGAGAATCGAGACGTCAACACAACAGGACCTAGACTAGTCCTGGTTTGTAGTTGTATGGAAGGAGGGGAGATGTGATGAGTGATGATGAGGAGGACTCATGGAGGGATGGGGATGGGGAGTGTTACAGTGTAGGCGTTGGCAGCCGGGTCTTTGTGTTTATAAATGGATGCAGGTAGTGACAGTTTTAGATGTGGTCGGCGCGATACCTCGACTCCCCCTGCCCGCATCGGAGGAAAGGAAGGCACTGGCTCGATGCAGCTACTGATTACACACTGTGGTTGTTGGTTGGTTATTGGAGTTTTACGTCCGGGTAACATCTAAGGTCATATCAACACGGGTACACACAGTGTGTGACTGACTGTGTGTGCATACTTCAGTACTGGTGTAGACAGGTGGTGGATGTGGGTGACAGTAGCTGTCTCATGGATGTAGTCCTCCCTGGTGTGGTGGCATGAGGAGTGGGGGGGGGGGGGGTTGTGAGTTTATGTGAGTGTAGTATAGACAGAAGGTACCCGCACCAGGCACATCGGGCTGGGATGAGTTAGACTGGAGAGTCAGGAGTAGTGCATCCTAGCAACATCACAGGTCATTCGGTTGAAGTTGTAAGCCTACAATCCGATGGTTTTGAGTTTCTGTTATTTTGAGGTTGTTGTTTTGAAGATGAATATGATATGTAATTATAATGTAGACCTACTTTACTTCAAACATGTTTTGAGTAAATGGTTAAAGTTGCATAGTCCGATGGTTTTGAATTTCTGTATTTTTTCTGAGATAAATATATTAGATCGATCACTAGTATCTACTTTACATTAGTTCAAAGTTACTTCTATTTTAAATGGTAAACTTTTGAGATATTTTGAGTGCAAACATGGAAAATTAGTTTTGGCAAGCTTGCCAAAACTCTGACACCATAGACTTCTGCAGTAACAGGTTCTGTTAAATTGACTCAGTATTGCCTTCTACGCAGAAACGAATGCTTAATAAGTGCATCAGTATCTAAGTTAGATATGTAAAATCAAATCTAGATAATTGGTTTGGTTTTGAAAATTTGATATTTCATCAGACTATGCAGGTTTAACTTAGGAGATATTTGAAGTAAAAATATGCCACATTGATTTCGGTCTACACACCGAACTTCTGGACATTATAGAATAAATACTAAATGAATTTAATATTAATATTATTTTTTCACTTCAGCCTATCGTGATTGCATAGGTTTCAACGTGATTATAGAATGAATAATAAATGAATTTAATATAACCTTTCACAGTAACCTATAGCATAGGCATCACAAGTGGCAGGTTCTATGTGACAAATTAAACTTGTTTATTATTATTGTCATTCTATTCAGCAATAAATACATAATAGGTGCACCAGTATCGAAATTGAATAAATATCAACAGATGTAAGTTAAATAAGTGTTTTCTAAACTAGATGCATCTGTTTGACTGTGCAGCTTCAGTAGGTTCTATTCAGACGAATTAAGACCTTTCTTGATCCGTAAACTTCTTTTTAACCGATGCAAGTTGTGAATATGACCTGTTATAGGTCTAGTGTTCATCACCTTAGAATGGCTCCTAATCCTACCAGTGAAGGTGATCTAATTCATTTGTACCACAGTAAAACCTCTCTAAATCGACCGACCATGGGACCGACTTTAAGTGGTCCATTTAGGGAGGTGGTCGGTTTAGAGAGTTAGAATATCGATACAATGGTATTGTAGTAGTCTGTACATGAGCCCCACTACCACACGGTGGTGGCAGACACTACGCCACACACCTACACAGTTACACTGAACTGCGCTAGGTGGCGGCAGGCTAGCCACCGGGCAGACCCCGACTGGGCTGCCCTCGACTGCATGTGGCTAGCTCACACCCAACCCACCTATAGAGGCGACGTGGGACCTGGTGAGTTAGGGGGCTGGTCAGTGGCCTGTTGATGCCGTGGAGAGCAGAGAGGTTTCATAATAAACCAGGTTGAAGCGTACTGAAACTAAATCTTGGCGTTCTTCCGTGAGTGTGTGACAGTGTGGAAGACCATGGGCCATCACAGTATTGTCGTGGGCGTGATGAAAATGGGGAAAATATTGCGCCTAGAGCGGGACTCGAACCCACATCTTTAGGTTATCTTGATGGTATGTGTTAAACTGATAAATTGTTTAGATACTTTTATTAATTAGATATTGCTAGTTTGTAGCGTCCCCTATATCGATCGCTTTATTTGGGTCCCCAAAATACTGTAGTGGTCTGCACTGACCTCTCAGGCAAGGAGCCACATAGACAGGTAGGTGTGGGTAGTGTGGGATATCAGGGAGCCTAGCTGGTGTAATGGTTAGCACACTGGCCCCGAATGCAAAGATATGTGGGTTCGAGTCCCGCTCTAGGCACAATATTTCCCCCATTTTCATCACCCCCATGACACTGGTTGCCATGACCATGATTCTGTACAAGCTACGCGCTGTATAGTTGTTGAACCTACCCTGTGTATGTGTAGGTGCATTGCCTGTATGGGTGTAATTGTCAGCATTAAAAGACTTACAATTCCAGAGGGAGGAGTGTAGTGGTCTGCACTGACCTCTCAGGCAAGGAGACCAGAAATTTTAAATCTGAGAATAGGTGGAACTTGGAAGAGTAGGTTAAATAAGTCAGTTCTGAGACATTAAAGTTGTTCGGCTCCAAGCTCCAAGGGTCGCTACTCATAGTGCGTAGGAGTCACACTGCAATGAGCTAGATACTCGATGCAGTGTACATGTAAAACAACTGCTGCACAAACTCAGCGCCTGCGGCCTGTCCCTGTTAGTAAGGCCCAACACCAGGTAGACCTTGTAGGACAGGGGGTCTGGGAAACTTTGAATAAAGTGATACAAAATGGTGCATTCTGGTGTATTTTGACGAAAAATATGTGAAAATGTTATTTGAAAAAAAAACCAAGTTGAAATGATTCTTTGGCAGGAGATTACATATTAAAAGTGGAATATCGGGTTATTTTGCTATATTTAAGGGAGATCTCCCGCCAAATCGGGAGACTTGGAGTTATTTTGCTATATATTACGGGGATCTCCCGTCATATCAGGAGTTGGGGTTATTTTGCTATATCTTAGGGAGACCTCCCGCCAAATCGGGAGACTTGGCTCTCTGCGTGTATAAGAACCGGTCCTTCTCCAGCAACCGTGGTGTAAGTAGTACAGCAAAAGTCGGCGTTTCCACGGGAAACAATGTTCTCATGGTTTCTAAATACAGTATAACCCCGTTAAACCAAAACTTGAAGGGACCCTAGAAATTTGTTTGGATTAACCGATCATTGGTTTAAGCGAGCTTTGGCTTCGACTTTGACTTGGCTTTGGCAAAAACGTGGGTGTATTATGAATGTAATATGTGTATGTGGACACTTTGATTATTGTTTTTATGTATATACAGTATAACCCCGTTAAACCAAGCTCGGTTAAACCAAACTTTTATTGTCGGCTTGGCAAAATACTACCATTTATCATATAGAAAAGTTGGTGGGGTCTCAGATGACCTTATAACCACATGAAAGTTTGGTTTGACTTTACCGGAAGTGGCCAAATTTTGTTTGGATTAAGTGATAATTTGGATTAAATGACTTTGGTTTAACCAACTTTTTTATATGATAAATGGTAGTATTTTACCAGGCCGCCGAAAAAGTTTGGATTAACCAATTGTTTGGTTTAACCGAGCTTGGTTTAACGGGGTTATACTGTACATGTGTTCCGAGCGCCACAAGTCCCGCAGGAAGGACTGAAGTTGTGACCCAGCACGCCGGGTCACAGCATCTTGGTTGTCCATCAGTGGTGATGATGACAGTAACTCATCATTTGTTGTGTACTCATCGATGACCGATGAATCCAATTTGTGCACAGAATGTGCGGTGGCACATTGGACATGTGTGTGTGGCTGCAGTCAGAGAGTCTGGTGGGTGAAGGAGACGATCTTTCCTCTGCTGACACTTTTGGTTAGCTTGAGATATATGATCAGTTTCAAACTGTACTGTGCCTTTGTGAATAGAAGCGCGCCATGAACTTCTTGCCCAGTCCACTATTTCCTAGGTTTCATCTACAGCTTCCCCAGCGGAAGTTTGGGTTGGTGTCCTTCCATTCCTCTCGTTCACTATAGACCTTATACTTTAAACTCACTTTGCATCTATAACCACATTCCTCCTGATTACGAAACTTGATAGAGTTCCTTCCATATATTTGTTTCTGATATAAATTGCAGGGACATTTTCCTAGCAAATATTTTGTTTGTGATGAATTTATTTACCCTACCCACACCAGATAACTGTTTGTTTTCACCGCTGAGCAGCACTAGTCAAATTTGATTCAAATCTTTTGAATTTTGTTTTAGTAATAATTTTGGGATCTTGTTGTTTCTTGTTTAGGGGTTGTAACTTAATTGCAAACAGTCAAAAAGCCGAAGATACGAAATATGTATACCGGTGATCCCAGAATTTTCTGTGGAGTCTCAGCACTATTTATTTACTTTCCACTGTAGCAGTAGATCTTAGATTATATTATATATGTAAATATATTGTAGTGGGAAATATTGCGCCTACAGCAGGATTTGAACCCACACTTTTTGCCATTTCTCGGTTAGCGTGTCAACTATTTCACTAGCTAAGGCCCCCTGATGTAATGACCTTATCGAGCAGGACTGTACTACCTCATATAGTTGATTAAATCAATTTGAGCAATTTACTAAGAGTTACCTTTACCTGGAATCTTATTTTCTTTAACCCAATTATTATAATTGCGAGCTTTTTAACTTCATAATGTCTTTCGACACACTTTTACACTCTGTGTAAAAGCGATGGCTAAACAAAAATGCACAGAATACAAGTTAAGCACTTCTCGCTGTGAATATGACCTTTGTTGCCGACATGGCATAAAACAACCCCCAATCAATCAAAACCCTATCCATGCCTACCTGTCTGGCTATGTGGATCCTTCCAATAGAGGTTAGTGCAGACTATTACGATATCTAGAAAACCAATGGCCCAATGCTAAAAAAAACACTAACCTTATTCACTGAATAAAAAGATTATTTTCCTCGAATTACAAAGAAAAACAACAAAATAATTGAGAAAATGAAAAGCAAAAGAAGGAAGACTGGGATCATCAATTAAGACATAAATGCAACCAAGAGATTGTTCCCAATGGAGTAAAAGTGACATTTTAAATTTAATAGGATAATTCACAACAAAGAATAAGCAACAAAAAACAGCAAAGCAGACAAAAAAACACTCAAACCGACTGTCTGTGTGTAATATACCAACATGTGACACTCTGTCAACAAACACTTCAGTAGAAAGTTGACGCTAAACTTTCCGTGCGAACACAGGTGTGGGGACAGTCAGCCAAGGCGCAATATGTTAATTATGTCCCCAACTTCCCACCACCACCACCACCCGCTCTCAATATCGCTGCAATGAGCCAGCAATGAGTAAACCTCCCCCCCTCCCCCCTACCCCATCACACAAAGCAAGCTACCCCCCCCCGCCCCCTCGCCCCACCTACACACGCGCGAATACCACCCTCCCACCACCCCGCACACAACTCTCTGAATCTTTAAACCACCTCCTGCCTCGCCGCCATGTTTAGATTTTTCCGAGAATTCTGGGTAGTGGAGCATGCTCAGTAGACTTTTCGGGTGCTGTGTGGATGGCAGCTCGCAAGGCCGAGAGGAAGAGGACCTGCCCAACCCACCCACCCAGCCACCCACCCATCCATCCACCCAACCAGCCACTTCCCCTCCCTCCCATCACTTAGATCTCGTTAGATCCCAATCCCTCCCGTTCCCAAGCCCTTATGTAAAGGATCTACAGTTGACAGGGGTCGAGCGACAAGTCTGGTTTCCAGCCACCAAACCATCAAGGTAGGTTTGTTGCTCTATCAAATCGCTCCGCACGTGAGGGAGGGAGCGAGGGAGGGAGTGGGGGAGTGATTGAAGGAGCGATTGAGGGAGAGGCAGAGGGAGTGGAGTTGTTGGTGTCCTGCATCTGCCGTAGTTGTCGAGAATCAGTGCAACACAGCTTGACTTAGTTTTGTAATGTTTTCTGTGAAGTATGCTGCTACCCCCTCTCCCTCCCACCTTCCCTCGCCTCCCCCCCTCCTACCTCCCCCCCCCCCCCCCTCTCCTCCACAGTGCGTATGTCACCTGCTGGGAAAGCTTCTCAGCAAGACATCACCGTGCTGCTCTGTACAGTGCCCCATCCCGCCCCCAACATCCCCCCATCCCTGCTCGGCACTGTGTTGATGTTGTGTAAGAGTGCAACAGCAAGGTGTGTGTGTGTGAGGTGGTTTGTTGATGCTCGCTGTGGTGATGGAGTTGAGATGGAGGGAGGGAGGGAGGGACCGGAGGGCCAGAGAGAGGGAGAAAGGAGAGGAGATGAGGGAGAGGAGGGTGGGTGGGGGGCGAGAGAGATGGAGTGGGGGGTGCCACACTGGTCTAGTTTAGAGACACGGGGCCCGGTGACGGCGCCTGGTCGCCGACAACATGGCCAGGTGACGCGGCGTCGTGTTGCTCCCGGTCCGCCCGGGGTGACAGTGACACCGCCCGGGGTGACAGTGACAGCGCACCGCTGAGCAACGAGCTGTCACAACACCGCAGGACGCTGTCAAACCACTCGGCGCATGGAGGCTACATCTCCAACTTCACTACTCGGCCCCAGTCGGCAGGCCGACTAGCTAAATATCACCCCCTCCCTCCTTCTTCTCCAGTTATGCCTTGCGGAGTTGCATTATTTATAATAGGCCTGTGGTATGCAGGGGCCTAGCTTCTTCCATATAGGCCTACACACGTATGGAGCTGGATAGCCTACTACCTGAGATTACAAATACATATAGAGTAAAACCCCGTTAAACCAAGCTCGGTTTAACCAAAGGATCGGTTAATCATAACTTTTTTCGGCGGTCCGGCAAAATGCTACCATTTATAATATAAAAAAGTTTGTTAAACCAAAGTCGGTTAATCCAAATTATTGGTTAATCCAAACAAAACTGTCGGACCCCAGGCCACTTTCGGTATGGTTAAACCAAACTTTCATGTGGTTATAAGGTCATCTGAGACCCCACTGACTATTTTATATGATAAATGGTAGTATTTTGCCGGGCCGCTGAAAAAGGTTTGGAGTAACCCATCGTTTGGTTTAACCAAGATTGGTTTTAACAAGGTTATACTGTATATACATAAAAAACAATAATCAAAGTATCCAGATATATTATATATTACATTCATAATGCACCCACGTTTTTGCCAAAGCCAAGTCAAAGTCGAAGCCAAAGCTCGGTTAAACCAATAATCGGTTAATCCAAACAAATTTCTAGGGTCCCTTCAAGTTTGGTTTAACGGGGTTATACTGTATTACAAGATAAACGGTATATAATAATAGAGAAAACTGAAGAGAGTTAGTGACCTTGTTTATATTCCCATAATAGATTATAGAGTAAATATATGTATAATACAATATATGATGTGCTTACATTTGTAAATACAAAATAAGCCTGAAATGAAGTCCGAGAAAGGCTTTTAACCATTCAAAACTATTCTCAAACCATCCAGATTTTGTGATTGGTTGTTGGAATTTTAGATCCTGGAAATATGGTCATATCAGGACTGGTACTGATTTGTGACAGTGCGTACTCATGGTGACTTTATAGTGCTGCCCCAATGTGAAATCAGGCTGGCAGCACCATGACCCAGTATCCCACTCAGTCACATCATCCTGATTCTGTGTTAACCAGTCCTTTCCCTATCCTATTAATGCAGCGTGCCAAGCTAGGAAGTGACAAGTATAAATTGTATATGTCATTGGTTTGACTCGACCGGGAATCGGACTCCTGCATGGGAGGCCTGCGCTCTTGCGATGTGGAAAACACTTTAAATGATAATTTAAAGTAAAATAAAATATAACTGCCTAAAATGTTAGAAATATATATCTGTCGTGATGAAAGAATCACGTGGCCATGACATCCAAGCAATAGCATCGCCATATTGGTAAGCATCATGATATTGGCTCGGCAAAGCTCCTGGAATTTTGGTAAAGTTGACCTGGAAAGTGCTTGAATAACCATTGAATTTTGACTTCCTTCAAGTATATGAACCCTGACCACACACATTGACCACTCTGTGTTTGATTGCTGCACTTGTGTCTGGCCTAAATTGAGGTGTAGGGGGGGTACATACACAACATCAATTTAATGAATTACTGAGGGGTGCTTCGCTCCCCCCCCCCATCCCCCCAAAGCACGACCAGAGGTCTGCTTAGGCCTGGGTTGATACCAACTTTTATATCTTGGAGGTGATGGATTGCCTGGTACCTAACTCTAAATGTACCTATTTGTACATTGGCTGGATCGCATGTGGGAGTTTGGTTCCCGGTCGAGTCAAAACAATGACTTTAAAAAAATTGATACTTGTCGCTACCTAGCCAGGTGCTCGGCATTAATAGGTTAGGACAAGGACTGGTTAGCACAGTATCAGGATAATGTGACTGAGTGGGATGTTGTGTCATTGGGCTGGGAGTCTGATTTCCCAGTGGGGCAGCACTATAAAGTCACCATGAGTGCGCACTGTCATAAGTCGGTACCCGTCCTGATATTACCTTAGATGCTGCTAGGGCGTAAAGCAACAACAACAACATTGACTGGAATTGACTGTTCAAAGTGGCAGAGCTGCTGGTCAGCAGTTTCAACAGTGGCACCACCTGGAAGTAAATACCCGAACCATAGCCATCTGCATGCACTAGCCTGCCAGCGATATCTTTGGCACATATGATCAAACCCTTGTGTTATTGGTCCAGGGTTGGTTACATAAACATGGGGGTGGTTTGCAAAGATCTACCATGGAGCATTTGTTAGAGTATAAAACTGGCCATCTTGGTTCAATGTCAGCTGCTATAAAACGAGAAGCCACTCGGTTGTCATACTTCTAAAAGGACACAGAAATCAAGATGGTCAGAAGAAAAGGTTCAAGGGTTGCTTTAAATACAACCTGAAGAAATGTAATCTCAACACTGAAACCTGGGAAATAGTGGCCAAAGACAGGCATGCTGTTATTCACAAAGGCACAACACAGTTTGAAACTGATCGTATATCTCATGCTAAACAAAAGCGTCACCAGAAAAAAGATTTGTCTCCTTCATCTACCAGACTCTCTGACTGCAGCTACCGACACATGTCCAATGTGCCACCGCACATTCTGAGCAAAAATGGGACTCATCAGTCAATGACGAGTTCAGAACAAATGATGAGTAGCTGTCATCATTGCCATAGATGGACAACCAAGAAGTAAATAAATAAATAGTGAAGCAAAATAATGGTAAAATAAATAGTACCCATGTGGAATGGTCAAATGAGTTGAGTGCCTGCTTCTCATGTGGCAGGTCATGGGATTCGAACCCACAGAATTAAAACCCAGCCAAGTCAAAGCAATAATTTAGCATTAATACTTGTGGCTCCCTATCCTGGTACTTGGGCTTACTAGGATAGAGAAAGACCAGAAGGAGGAAGACCAATTGTCGGCTATTGACATTTTCCTCGCTTAATCACTGAAGGTGTGTAAATAATATTGACATAAACAAGTTTATTACAGTATAACCCCGTTAAACCAAACTTGAAGGGACCCTAGAAATTTGTTTGGATTAACTGATCATTGGTTTAACCGAGCTTTGGCTTCGACTTTGACTTGGCTTTGGCAAAAACGCTGGTGCATTATGAATGTAATATACAATGTATGTGGACACTTTAAGTATTGTTGTTTTAGGTATATATACAGTATAGCCTCGTTAAACTAAGCTCGGTTAAACCAAACGATTGGTTAATCCAAACTTTTGTTTGCGTCCCGGCAAAATTCTACCATTTATCATATAAAAACGTTGGTGGAGTCTCAGATGACCTTATAATCACATGAAAGTTTGGTAGTGGCCTGGTGTCCGACAATTTTGTCTGGATTAACTGAAAATTTGGATTAACTGACTTTGGTTTAGCCAACTTTTTTATATGATAAATGGTAGTATTTTGCCGGGCCGCCGAACAAAGTTTGGATTAACCGATCGTTTGGTTTAACCGAGCTTGGTTTAATGTGGTTGTACTGTACGATGCATATATGTGATTATCGTCAGGGTGATGATACGACTCGGATTTATTGTGCCGAGAGCAGAATTCAAACCCAAACCTCTCGCCAATTCCAGGGCTATCATGCTAACCATTTACACTCCCTACGCTCCCAGTTACAATTACCCTATCCATGCCTATATGTCTGTGTGGCCCCTTGCCTGTGGGATCAATGCAGATTGCTACACTTGTCCCCATGGAATTGGAAGTATTTTACATTGGTGACATGTACAAGTTATTTAATGCTTGCAGTTACATACAGGGAATTCATTTACATATATACATACACAGGGTACGTTCAACAACCATACAGCAAGTAGCTTGTACATGATCCTGGTCATAGCACCAGTGCCATGGGGGGTTATGAAAATGGGAAATATTGTGCCTATGAGGGAATTGAAACTAGATCTCTTGCATTCCGGGCCAGTGTGTTAACCATTACACCACCTATCCCCCGTGATGTCACCACATTAGCTACCACTACCTGTCTATGTGGTTCCTTCCTTGCCTGAGAGGTCAGTGCCGACTACTACACATCTATAACTATAAGTATTTTAATGCTTACAATTACACACAGGCAATACTCAGAGTAGATTCAATCACCATACATCATGTCGCTTGTATAGGATCCTGGTCGTGGAACCAGTGCCATTGGGGTAATGAAAATAGGTAATATTACACTTGGAGCAAAATAGCGTGCTGACCATTACACCGTCTAGGTCCCTTGAGGCAATCACCCTATCCGTGCTTACTTCTCAATATGACTCCTTGCCTGAGAGGTCAGAGCAGACTACTAAATGATGCATTGTTGTGGCAGTAGCCGACTCTACTAACTGTGGGTCTAGTATGTGAATAGCACAGCAGTAATAGTTAATGACGCAGCCTCCAAATACCCAGACGACGCACATAGCAACCGTTTTGTTGTTGTTGTTATCGAGTACAGGAGGAAACTAGCTTGGGATTTTCAGGGGGTACCAAGATGGAATAAAAGATTGAAATGCTATTGTAATAAAACACGATGGAGTAAACTGTTATAAAACATGATATATTTTAATTTTTTTAAATTGCAATCTATAGCAGTGTAGTAGTCTGTACATCAGCCCCACTACCACATGGTGGTGGCGGAGACTACACCGCACACCTATGCAGTTACACTGAACTGCGCTAGGTGACGCAGACTAGCCACCGGGCAGACCAACAATGAGGCTGGCCTCTACTGCATGTGGCTCGCTCACGCCCCCCCCCCCCCCCCCCCCCCCCCCCCCCCCCCACCCCCCCACCCACCTGTGGTGTATAGGTAACCAGCGAGAGGGGTCATGTGACCGAGCTGACGTGGGAGAGTGAGGTACTGAATAAAGACACTTGGTACACAGACTTCAAAGCGTTCGTATCTCTACATACACTACATGGTGTCAGATGTGATAGAATGGACATGGCGCTATCAGGATTGAAGCCGCCGGCACCGCTTAGTTTCAAAGGAAACCTAGCGCTAAATTGGAGAGTGTGGCATGGGGCTTACGAATTTTTCGCAGGAGCGACCGGCCTGTCAACGAAAACTGAAAAAGTGCAATGTTGTGCGTTTTTGCACATAGCAGGGTTGGAAGCACAGAAGTTGTTTCACATAATGGACATAGCAAGTGACGAACGTGAGAAGATAGGCGCGCTGACAGCTGCCTTTCGGAAGTACTGCCATGGGAAGTCAAACCGCACCATAGTTCGGTATAAGTTTAATATGTATAACCAGACGACAGAAGACATGGAAACTTATATACGAGAACTGCAGTATCGAGTGGAATTGTGTGACTATGGTGCGGCGGAGGAGTCTATATTATGTGACAGACTGGTTTGTGGTATAAAAGACAACAAGATACGGGATAAGCTACTGCAAACAGCAAATCTAGAGTTAGACCAGTGCCTGGAAATGTGTAGGCTCAGTGAGCATAGCTCGGAACAGGTGACAGGGGACGGAAATAACACTGACGACGCTGAAGTGCATGCAGTCAACCGGAATGACAGGCGAGGGATACGCCCCCCAACATGGGCCCTGACACGCCCCCCCTACACCCCCCCTGACGCGCCCACCGGTGCACGCTGGGAGTGGCAATAGGCGAGACAGCAGTGAGAATTGGCGAGGTGGAAGTTACAGAGACGCACCCAACCGTGATAAATGTAACAGGTATGGGTATTCACACCCCCGAGATAATTGTCCAGCCAGAAACAAGGAATGTCTGGTGTGCGGCCGAATTGGGCATTTCGCGAGGGTTTGCAGAGGAAGAGAGCAGCGGCAGCGAACTCCGGTGAATGCGTTGGACGTGGATGGTGAGGAGGACTCACCCATGTGGCAAGACGAGGACGTGGACGACGAGCAACAAGACCTGTTTGTAGGAGCCATAGGTAAAACTTTGTGGTATGAGAATGTGCGCATAGGTGGTGAAATGGTGCAGTTCAAGCTTGACAGTGGCTCGGAGGCCAATATCATACCCGAAAAAGTGTTTATGGCTCTACCAAACATGGTTTTACGAGAACCGCTGTGCAGACTCGTCACATACACCGGGGAGCGGATATGGCCCTGGGGAGAGGTCACAATCAAGATACGAGGGGAGCCCATTGTGTTTCAAGTCATGGACAGCGGGTGTGCGATACTAGGAAAGGATGCATGCGTGACTCTGAATCTTCTCAACCGAGTGATGACATTGAATGTGGTTAAGAAGCCGGACTACGACAGAGGGCAGGAGACAGTCGATGGAGCAGCTAAATCTCTGGTAAATAAATATCATAATGTGTTTACAGGTTTAGGATGTATTAAAGTAGATGCCAGCATCCATATTGATGAAAATGTACCTCCAGTGATTGATCCTCCAAGACGTAGTCCACATGCAATAAATGATGCTGTACGAGATGAGTTAGATAGAATGGTTAAAATAGGGGTCATTGTTGAGCAGCTAGACCCAACACCATGGGTGAACTCTATCATGATTGTACGGAAACCAAATAAATTACGTGTATGTTTAGATCCGACAAAGTTGAACAAAGCCATTTTGCGGGGCCCATACCCAATTAAGACAGTAGAACAAGTAGTGGCTAAGACAGCGGGTGCAAAGTTTTTTTCGGTGTTGGACGCCCAGAGCGGGTATTGGCAGATAGTGTTGGACAAACCAAGCTCGCTGCTGTGTACGTTCAACACGCCATGGGGGCGGTATGGGTATACCCGGCTCCCATTCGGTATAAAAACAGCCGGGAACATTTTTATACAGGAGATGGAGAGCATTTTGAAGGGCCTCCCGGGTGTGGATGTGGTAGCTGATGATATTTTAATTTATGGCAGTACCATACATGAGCATAATGAAAGGCTAGAGTCAGTGCTGAAGCGTGCAGAACAGGTCAGGCTAAAATTGAACCCGAAAAAGTCAAAATTATGTAAGCCACAGGTAGAGTACGTGGGACACCTACTAACTGGGGATGGTGTAAAGCCCAACCCTGAAAGGGTCCAGGCAATCACTGATATGCCAACACCGACCGACAGAGCGAGTGTCCAGCGGTTCCTGGGGATGGTGGGCTATGTCCATAAGTTCATTCCGAAGTTATCGGAGATTGCGAAACCATTGAGGCTATTACTGTCTAAAGAAGTTGCTTGGCACTGGGAGGTAGAGCAAAATGATGCATTTGTTAGGTTAAAGAAGCTATTAGTAGCAGCCCCTGTCTTAAAGTATTATGAAGTAAAAAAGCCAGTGAAAATGCAAGTAGACGCTTCAATGACCGGGCTGGGTGCTGTGCTATTTCAAGATGATCGACCAGTTAGTATAGCTTCAAAGGCCTTGAACAAGTGTCAGGGTAACTACGCTGTAATAGAGAGGGAGATGGTTGCGATCTGTTTCGGCTGTGCGAAGTTCCACGATTACATATTTGGTAAGCAAGTCACAGTCGAGACAGATCACAAGCCTCTCGTGAGCATTATGTCAAAACCCATACACACATTGACATCGAGGCTTCAGAGAATGAGGTTGCGGTTACAAAATTACGATGTGCAGTTAGAGTATGTAAAAGGTGTTAATATGTTTTTTGCGGATGCTCTATCGAGAGCACCGGTCAAAAATAGTAAACCAGTGGACTTATATGATGATGACATGTATATTGCAGTGTTAGACTACAGCGATGACGATCTAGCCCAAATTGTTGAAGCAACAACACAAGATTGCACGCTGCAACAACTCATCGGGTACATCCACGAGGGATGGCCGGCACAGGACAGCGAAGTACTGTGTAACATAAAACCATATCACACGTACAGGGATGAGTTAACAGTTCAGGAAAATGTTGTGCTTAAACAGAACAGAATAGTGGTACCAGAAAGCTTGCAAAGACAAATGCTGGACAAGCTACATAGTGCACATTTGGGCATTGTTAGGAGTAAACAGTTAGCACGTGACAGTGTATTCTGGCCAGGCATAGATAGCCAGTTGCAAGACAAAGTCACTAGGTGCCAGGTATGCCAGTCAGTGAGGGCACGGCCACATACAGAGCCACTAGTCAATCATGACATTCCAGACATTCCGTTTTGGAAAGTTGGTGTGGACTTGTTCCAATGCAAAAGTATGAATTATCTGGTGATCGTAGACTATTATTCAAAGTATCCTGAAGTAATACAAACAACAGACACAACGAGTAAGGGTGTGATTGACAATATGAAGCAAGTTTTTGCACGACATGGGATACCGAGGGTTGTGGTGTCCGATAATGGGCCACAATTTTCAAGTGAGGAGTATAAAAACTTTGCTGTAAGTTACAATTTCACTCCCAAGTTCTCAAGCCCATTATACCCCAGGAGTAATGGCCAGGCAGAACGATGCGTACAGACTATGAAATCGATGCTTAAAAAGTCAATCATGGACAAGTCGGATTTTAGCCTAGCGTTACTAGATTACCGAAATACGATAATTCAAGATCTAGAAGCATCGCCATCACAGCTGCTCATGAGCAGAAAGTTAAGAAGCAGGATACCAACCATGCCAGAGTTATTGAAAGCTAAACCAGTGCCGTCGCGCAAAACACAAATAATGAATAGACAGCATAAACAGAAAGCATATCATGATGTGCGTGCAGTAAGGTCACATACGACATTAAAAGTTGGCGAACGCATACGGTACTTAAATGAAAGAAAAGAATGGAAGGAAGGTAGGATCATACAAAGAAATGCACAGCACGGGCGAGACTACTACATTCGAAACAGTGAGGGCAAAACAATAAGAAGAAATCGCACAATGATTATACAAGCACCTGAGTCAGCCAACAGCAAAATAACAAATCACGGTAGGTCAGGGGGGGGGGGGGGAGACATTAACACCCCTCAAAAGTACAGGTACGCAATCTACGGGTCATGTAACCCGAGTAGGGAGAACAGTAAAACCGGTACACCGTTTAGGTTATTAAACATATGTTCATTGCGAGTCACAGTAGTCGAGATGCAGTTCGATATATATATATATATGTAGTTAGGCAAAGTGTAGATGAACTTGTTAATGAAAATGACCAAATGGGTAATTGAAATTCGGGTCAAGCACATTGATTGTGGTTCACCTTCGGGGTGTTGATTGAATGTGATGAATTGGTCGTAAATTTATATGAATTAATGAAAGATTATTATTATTATTGTTATTATTGTTAATATTGTTAATATTGTTATGATTGTTATTGTCATTATGAACCAGAATCCCAGAGGGAACACAATCACATGTGAGCAAGGGCGAGTAGAATGATATGAAGTAGTACACTTGTTCAATCCGAGGAAAGGAGATGTGGTGTATAGGTAACCAGCGAGAGGGGTCACGTGACCGAGCTGACGTGGGAGAGTGAGGTACTGAATAAAGACACTTGGTACACAGACTTCAAGGCGTTCGTATCTCTACACCCACCTATAGAGGTGACGTGGGACCTGGCAAGTTAAGGGGTGGGTCAGTTGACTGTGGACGGCACGGAGAGCAGAGAGGTTTCATAATAAACCAAGTTGAAGTGTACTGATATTAAATCGTGGTGTTCTTCCGTGAGTGCGTGGCAGTGTGGTGAGGAAAACCGTGGGCCATTACAGCAGTATGCAGCTGCATACCTGCGTATATAGAAGCTAGGCCCCTGCTATATAAAACAAAAACAACAACAAATTCCAGGGCGCGAATGACAATGGGAACGCCCATAGTTAGAGCCGGGGCCGAAGGTGGTGACACCAGAACCAGTATGTAGGATAGGAGGTGAATACATCGAGGATAATGGTTGGTAGATAATGAAATAGAACAATAATAATAATAATAATTCCCTTCCGCAACTTTATACTCGCATAATGCTTATACATCACATATAAAGAAAAAATCCTCCGGTGTGACTGACACTGGTCTACATCCGGTGGAGGCGAGTAGAGAAGGTGGAGCCACCGGTACAATGTTGGTCTTATGGAGTATAACAAATAATAATAATAATTAACCCTTACGTATCTTTATACTCGGATAATTCGTTATACATCATATATCCTGATATATATGAAGAGTTCAGGCATAAAACCCTGTAAAAGCCCATCAAATATCTGAGCTAAACATTGTTTTTTTTCAAATATGTATTCCAGTTGAATAACATCTTTTGTCATCACCAAGGCGCTGGTCTTCCAGCCTTAACAATTATAGTGCATATGATTATGAAGTATTTATGGATGAGATGATGCGATGGTATGAACAATATAGACAGTAGTAGGTTAAAATGAAGCATTACAAATATAGTGGGGATCTTATTTTGCACATGTAGACTGGAGAATAGCCATTTACCTTTAGACTATATCATGGATTTGATGATCATACCTGTGAGGAGACATTAATGTAGTGGAAGCAGATAACCAAACGACAAAGGGCGGATACAGGTATTTATTCGTAACACAACCGTTACCTAACTGAATTAACCGTATCTGGCTGGGCGAGATGCCCTACCGAGTTAATATTCAAGCGTTAATGTTCAGAATCAAATAACAAATAATAACCGTAAGTAGTATAATAAAAAATTAAAAAATTGGGAAGCATCGAGCAGCAGTAGCACGGGCCAGGTCCGGAGCGTGAGTGGGACTGGGCAGGGCTGGGAGGTAGGGACGAGGCAGCGTGGGGCGCCCTCTAGTGGATTCGAACCCAACTACCTATCAACCAATGCCTTGAAAACAAACTAGAGGGAGGCACTGCATTTCCACTACACCGTCATATCCAGATATACGTAAGTATAATGGGCATGACTTGCTGATGCAGGTAGTCGTGGATTTTGGATTATGCAAATAATGGTTGCACAATTCATTTAAATTGTCTTGGTCAACTATAGCTTTGTCGGTAGTATATGTTTTATTGGTTTAGTCAGGTGTTATAGGCTGGTGAGTGTACTTTAGTAGTTGTTATTTCTTTTATTACTCTGGAATCAAACCTTTCAAAATTGTATTTGTTTAAATTCCCACTTTTTTGTTCATTGCTCCATAATCACGTGATCATAAGAACAGTGGAATTAATGAGAATTAAAATTATTTTCATGTAAAAATCTGTTATTTAAACTACAGTTTTCGATTGGCGTTTACGTGGATTTGCGCATGCACTCTTCATATGTACAATGTATATGGGTCATTCTTTAAAACTGGGCACCACATATTTGGTTTCCACATTACGATGCTGATAATTTGTTATTTCTCTTATTGATTGCAAGTCAAATAATTATTGTATCCTCTGTGTATTAAGTATGTTAGCAATAGTACATTTATTGAAGCTATCCCAAGAAAGAAATTAAAAGTTTACTTATATGATTTTGTGCTAAAGTGAAAAAGTGAAAATTTGCACATTTACATTTGCACATTTACATTTTTTCAACTTATTTTTCAACTTTTTTCTTTTAAGTCATAACCTTGGCTGCTTAACAGTAATCAATCAAATCTTGTTTTTCTATGTTGTATATGTTAAAATGAGGTTCTGAATGTGTCTTTGATTTTCATGTTACACGAGTGATATTAATGTATTGCTCAATTTGATAAGATCTAATTCAAAAAGTGAAATTCATTTTTTTCAAATCTGATATATGAACAACATGCAAACCTTCATAGGACATTGGATTAGGCTATTATTTGGAAGGTTTTTTTGCTATTATTTGGAAGGTCTTTTGCTATTATTTGGAAGGTTTTCACTTTTGGTTTCCATGTCAGACTTTCGTACCCAGTTTTAAAGAATGACCCATATCTATTTTACATATCACTAACTTTCCCCGAGCATGAAGGGCACACACAATATACACTATGCACTATAGTGTCCTAACACACGTTTGTTTGTTGGGGTTTCACATCCTTGCAACATAGGTGGTCAAATCAGGACAGACACTGACTAGTGACAGTGCGTTGTATTAGTGACTTTATAGTGCTGCCACAGTGGGAGACGGGGCCACCACACCATGACCGGATATCCCACTCAGTCACAATATCCTGATACTAAGCTAATCAGTCCTTTCCCTATCCTATTAATGTCGAGCACTAGGCCAGGTAGCAACAAGTATCAATTTTGTACGTCGTTGGTTTAACTCACATATGATTTGAACTCCCGACCTTCCGCACAGAAAGCATGCTCTCTACCGATTCGGCCACCGCGTCCGTTCTAATTAAAGTAGTGGTATTTACTTTTTTCACAAGCGCTACCTAACTACATGCTGCTATTTTAAGTGCTGAATCAAAGTCACGTGATTGTAATTGTAACGAAGGAGGGGAGCAACCCGATAGGCAAACTCAACTATTTGTGTCAGACCATTAATGACGTCATTAACGTCAGCCTTCTTCGAGTTTGGAGCGCGTCGTTAGTTTGCCGACATACCACCAGGTGGCAGCAGTGAGCGGTGTCGCATCGACTGACAGCGCTTTGAAACTCCGAGAATGAGCTGGAGTTAGGTCCTGCTATATATGGGTTGGTTAGTGCATTTGGTCTGGTTCATGGGGGGGTTTTTGGTCCTAGCAACATCCATGTCATATCAAGGCCGGAGCCGAAATTTTGATAATGCACACTTATACCGACTTTATAGTGTTGCTCCATTGATATACCGCGCTCCCGGCACCATGACACAAAGCCCAATTGTGTTTGCTTGTTTGTTGAGGGTTTACTTTCTAGCTACAGCTAATATCATATCAAGACGCATACTCGCATGTGTCTGTGCATATTCACGACGATTTTATAGTGCTGTCCCCTTTATGGGCCGTGCCCTGTTAAAGGGCTGTCACACTATGACCTATAGCCTTAGTGTATGCCAACGTTTGTGATTCTCGAACGTTATGCATAAGTTTTGAATACATTATGGACATGCTATGCACACGTCGACATGCCAGGTGTATGTTGACCATACGTCGGCGTACGTTACTCATACGCTGGAACTGTCACCTCCAACCGTCACTACATGTCCCAGCATGCCGGGTATACATCGTTATATGTTTTGTATACGTCACTATGCGCCACGCATACACAAGCCATATGCTTCGTATGTTGCTCAGACCGCCCGCATCATGAAAAGTTCAGTGAATGCCAACCTATTTGAATTTGATTTTGATTTCAAAATGTTACGCACGCGCTGGCGCCATACATCATAGTGTGACAGGGCCTTTACTATGACCCGGTATCTC
Organism: Branchipolynoe longqiensis; assembly: GCA_030323885.1. Lineage (NCBI taxonomy): Eukaryota > Metazoa > Annelida > Polychaeta > Phyllodocida > Polynoidae > Branchipolynoe > Branchipolynoe longqiensis. The sequence continues at coordinate 153,000,249 of CM059187.1, read as the reverse complement.
ATCGAGTTATATTATCCCGACACTGAGCCAAACAGTCCTTGCCCTATCATAGTAATGCCGAACATCATGCAAATGTAGTGACAAGAATCAATTGTGTACATTCTGCTTCGGCCGTGGATTGATCTCACGACCTTCCACACGGACACCGCATGCTCTCCACGCTAAGTCAACTCATCCACTTAGTACTGATTTGTAGAATGTCGACAATAATAATCGACTGATAATAATGCAAGGACTTGGAACGTCGATGCTGTGTTTGTGCGTCAAATATAATTTCTCTAATTCTAGACCATCCTAGTTATATTAAAGTAAGGATTTGAAACTTTGATGCTGAGAGGTACCAAGTAGATATGAGTGAGTACGAATATCTCCCGAATACACAAATTGTAAATATGGAGAAATAGCATCGATAAAGGGGGCAAGGGTGGACCCCTCCCATATTTTTGAAGAAAGCGATACACCACTGCTATCCTATCGTTGCGTTATCCTAGAAATGCCGAACACCAGGCTAGATAGCGACAAGTATCAATTTTTAAGTCGTCGGTTTGAATCGACTAGGATTCAAACCAGGGGGTTCGAATCCCATGACCTACACTTTTAAATACTCATTTACACCGCAGTCGTTGATTAAGCAGGAGAAATTTCAATCGGGGACAATCGGTCTTCCTCATTCCACTGGTCCTTGTCATATCCTAATGCAGAGAGCAAGGCTAGGTACCAGGAGTTTACATCTTTAAGTCATCGGTTTGTCTCAGCCACGGTCTGAATCCGGGGTTTGAATCCCATCCCGTTTGGCTGTTATTTTGCTTTGCTATTTATTTACTATTTATTTACTATTATTTACTATTTATTTACTATTCATTTACTATTCATTTACTATTCATTTACTATTCATTTACTATTCATTTACTGTTCATTTACTATTCATTTACTATTCATCTACTATTCATTTACTATTCATTTACTATTCATTTACTATTCATTTACTATTCATTTACTATTCATTTACTATTCATTTACTATTCATTTACTATTCATTTACTATTCATTTACTATTCATTTACTATTTATTTACTATTTATTTACTATTCATTTACTATTCATTTCCTATTCATTTCCTATTTATTTACTATTCATGTACTATTCATTTACTATTTATTTACACTTTAGTTACTATTATTGACTATTTATTGACTATTTATTGACTATTTATTGACTATTTATTGACTATTTATTGACTATTTATTGACTATTTATTGACTATTTATTGACTATTTATTGACTATTTATTGACTATTTATTGACTATTTATTACTATTTATTTACTATTTATTTACTATTTATTTACTATTTATTTACAGTTATTTACTATTTATTAACTATTTATTTACTATTTATTTACTATTTATTTACTATTATTTACTATTTACTTACCATTGTTTACTATTTATTTACTATTTATTTACTATTTATTATTTATTTCTTGCCAACCCATGGCTTCTTTTTTTAAAGCAGCCTGGCACTGGACAAGGCCTGGCTGGGACTGTGCTCCGACAAGTGCTCTCCAGTAGATCCTTGCATAACATGCTCATTCATATCAGGAACTGTGTGTCGGGAGAATTGTGTGGGTTTTCTTTTACTGGGGAAAACGCCTCATAAGTATTGTACTTCTACTTTCTCCCTTTACTTCTGAAATATTACTGATATAAATATCAGCTTGTATGTATACAATGATCATGTGGAAATAAATATCTTATTATTATTTCCAAATAGATCACTATGCAGTATCCTGTTATTACTTGCAGGGTTACAATCCTGCTGTATGCAGCCAACTATGTGTCAGGAGAGTTACAAGTTAAAATCGGATAAAAAGTAATTTAAAGTTGCATTGTCTGATGGTTTTAAGTTTCTATAACTTGTTGAGATAAAGAAAGTAGTGTAGTAGTCTGCACTGACCTCTCAGGCAAGTAACCACATAGACAGGTAGGCGTGGGTAGTGTGGTGATATCAGGGAACCTAGGTGGTGTAATGGCCCAGAATGCAAAATGTGGGTCCGAGGCCCACTCTGGGTGCAATATTTCCCATCTTCATCTCCCCCATGACACTGGTTCCATGACCAGGATCCTGTACAAGCTATGTGTTGTATAGTTGTTGAACCTACTCTGTGGATGTATATGTAAGTGCATTGCCTTTATGTATGTAATTGTAAGCATTAAAAGACTTACAATTCCAGGGGGACGAGTGTAGTGGTCTGCACTGACTTCTCAGGCAAGGAGCCATATAGACAGGTAGGCATGGGTAGTGTGGTGATATCAGGGAGCCTCGGTGGTGTAATGATTAGCACAGTGGCCCAGAATGCAAAGAGATGTGGGTTCGAGTCCTGTGCTAGGCGCAATATTTCCCATTTTCATCACCCTCATGACACTTGACAGTAGGTTGATCGTTATAAGCTACCTTACTTTAGTTTGAAGTAGCTCTTATTTATAATTGCAAACTCTTGAGATATATGAAGTGCAAACATGCAAAAATAATTTCGGCAAGCACTTCAAAACTCTGCCACCATAGTGTAAAAATGTATGGTCTTTTGGTCATGATAGACAAACTTGGAATCATATTAATATCTCGGGCAATGGAGTTGGGGACCATTGTTATGTAATAGCAATGCAATGTGTGCCCACTCACTGTGTGACATAAATAACTATGTTGAAATTTTATGGCACACAGTGACCAGGATTGCGATATGATGTCCAGATATGAAAACACGGTTATTAATTACAGAAATGTTCCCTCAATGCACCAGGAAGAGTGCAAGTGGAGCGGGACATGTATTAATGTTTATTGTAACTGTATGACGACCACTTGTTACCACAGGACCGCTGGGTAAGCACACCGAGCCATTCTGCATACATTATGCACACCATCTGCACTGGGGTTGAGTGATAGGTGCCCCTCTTGGGTGCCGCCCCTCCCAGGCTGCAGGGGGTGTCTGATTGGCTGGCCGTGTGAACCCAGGCACCTTATACTCCTTGCACTTGCTATGCAGACAGACTCACTCTAGAGACACCAAAAGAAGCAGTTCACCACTGAGCTGTGTGTAACACCCATTGGACTTAGGTCCAATGGGTTGTAGGCACTTATTAGAATGAACAAGCAGGAACCATGTGGGTCTGTGTGGCAGGCTGTAAGCGAGTCAGGGTGGCAGGTCACTAGTAGGTGAACAAGAGTTGTAGCAATAAAGCTCAACCTTATCATTGTCAATCTTGCATGACTTGTCTTCCTTTCTTTCTTATGAGTTGTTTCTGGTATTGTATAGGTGGAGACTGGCAGACAGTTGCCAGGATCTGCCTGATAGTAGTGAGTAAGATGAGTAACTGAGACGGGCGAAACAGTTATTCTTCAATAGGCTTCAGCAATAACAGCTTCTACTAAATTGACTTCGTGTTCCTTTCTATGGAGCAACAACTCCTTAATAAGTGCACCAGTATCTAAGTTTCATATGTAGAATTAAATCTCGATAATTGTTTAAGTTGAGTAAATTTGATGCTTTCCTCGGATTATGCAGCTTTAACATGTTAAATATTGAGCAAAGTGGACTCTCTATCTACACAGAACAACAACAATCTATTAACATAGATTAGATTACCCCAGATTGGATATTATCATATTGGCATACTTTACCTTCTTAGATAACAAAGCGAACATTACAAATAAAATAAAGAAAAGAACAAAAACAAATATGAATAGTGATTAGACTAATTCAAAATCGATAAAACACTAATGTAATATTAGTGTAATTCAATTTGTTAGACCGTATACGCAGAGAACAAAAGAAAACATTGAATATAGATTGATCTAAAACTCAAAATCGATAAAGGACGAATATAACATTCGCCTAATTGTGTTAATTACATTAATTAATTAAGCAGGGCACATTTCAATGGTGGACAATTGGTCCTTCTCATTCCATGGCTCCTTGCCCTATCCTAGTAAAGTTGTGCCAGGCTGGATTAAGACACGTTTACAATTTTTAGAAGTCATTAATTTGACTTGGCTGGGCTTTGACTCCCATGACCTACAACATTAGAAGTGGGAACTCAACTCGTTTGGCCAGCCCGTCTGGTTAAAGCTGCATAGTCTGATGAAAATATCAAATTTTCAAAACCAAACCAATTATGTAGGTTTGATTTTACATATCTAACTTAGATACTCATGCACTTATTAAGCATTTGTTTCTGCGTAGAAGGGAATACTGAGTCAATTTAATAGAACCTGTTACTACGGAAGTCTATGGTGTCAGAGTTTTGGCAAGCTTGCCAAAACTAATTTTCCATGTTTGCATTCAAAATATCTAAAAAGTTTACCATTTAAAATAAAAGTAACTTTGAACTAATGTAAAGTAGATAGGAGTGATCAATGTAATATATTTATCTCAGAAAAAATACAGAAATTCAAAACGATCGGACTATGCAACTTTAAATAACACTGCTGAGCATTTTTTGTTATGTACTTTAAAAAATTGTTATAGATTAGTTGATTAGGCACGGGAAATTTCAATCCTGAACAACTGGTCTTCCTCATTCCACTGCTTCTTGCCCTGTCCTAGTAATGCCGAACGCCAGGCTAGCTAGCGACAAGTATACATTTTTGAGTCATTGATTTCAACAGGATGGTCAAATCCCGTGACCTACCAAAAACGGGAGGTGGACGCTCAACTCATCAACTCATTTGGCCATCCCGTCTGGTTAAACCCGCCATTGTCAAATAACACGCCCCTCTCGCCAGAACGAGGCTTGCTGAGTAACACTTCCGGTTCCACGCCGACATATAATCGAAAACATGTCAGTCTCTGACGCGGCCACTACCCGGCATGGCCCGACTTCGGGCGTCCACTCGTTAAGGCGTCTTCCCGACAGGTGCTGCCATCTGCAGACAACGGCCATCATTAGCCACAATGGGCCATATCGATCAGTACACGGGGAGTCCACCAGAGGGACCCACGGCCCTACAGCGCAGTGGTGGCAGCGCTTCGATAGGAGGAGGTGGTGGTGGCATATATATATATATATATATATATATATATATACAGTACAACCTCTGTAAATCGACCGACCTTGGAACCGACTTTATGTGATCGATTTAGGGAGGTGGTCGGTTTATGGAGTTAGAATATCCTTACAATGGTATTGTTGGGACCCAAATAAAGCGATCGATATAGAGGAGTGGTCGACCTGTGTAGGTGGTCGGTTATTGAGGTTTTACTGTATATATATATATAGACGACGTAAATATATATATTATATATATATATTATATATATATATATATATATATATACGACGTACATACTACGTATATGCAGGTGTAGGTGCAGCACGGTCACACTTCTGCTGTATGGCCAGGTAACATTAGTGGGGCGCGGGTTCGAGCTACCCACAGGGGGCCATTGGGCGCTCCCATCAGGCTACAAGTATGGTACACATTAGTTTGCGCACCAGTGCCCTGTTCACCCGCGCTGTGTGTGAACTTGTGAACCGTGGTTTATATATATATGTTCTATATAATATATTATATGAATATAAAGTGGCAGAGTTTATATCCTATCCGGTTTTATCGTACTTTAATTACTTCCTCTCTATTTATTATGTACGTCTTATTTATTTGTTGATATTTGCTGTGGGCCGGAACCCGCTATGCCTGGCTGGTGCCACGTCCGTGTAGCCATAGCCCAGCCAGCGCGCGTCACGATCACATGAGCTCCGAATCTTTCCGAATTATTATTATGATTATATATATATATATATATATATATATGAAGGGTTCAGGCGCAAAACCCTGCAAACACCAATCAAAAACTTGAGATAAACATCGGATTCGACCCTTCATCAAATGTTTTTTTTTTTATATTCATGCTCTTTACTTCATTGCTCCATAACCATGTGATCATAAGAAAAGTGGAATTAGTGAGAATTACAATTATTTTTCCGGTAAAATCTTTAAACTACATTTTTGGATTGGTGTTTACGTGGGTTTGCTCATGAACTCTCTCTCCCTCTCTCTCTCTCTCCCCTTCTCCCCCCCCTCCCTCTCCCTCTCCCTCTCACTCTCTCTCTCTCTCTATATATATATATATACATATATATATATATATATATATATATATATATACAGTAAGACCTCACTAAATCGACCGACCATGGGACAGACTTTTAAATGGTCCATTTAAGGAGGGGGTCGGCTTAGGGAGTTTTTTTTATTGGTACGATGGTATGTATGGGCGAACGTTTGGGACCCAAATAAAGCACTCGAAATAAGGGGGTGGTCGATATGTGGAAGAGGTCGGTTAGAGAGGTTTTACTGTACATATATGCATATATATATATATATATATCTATATATCTATATATCTGTATCTATCTATATATCTAGGTGTACATATCTATAGTATATATATATCTATATCTAGGTATATGTATATGCATAATGGCTTAAACAACATATATATCTATCTAGATATATATATATATCTAGATATATATATATACATGTATATATATGTATATATATAATGTAGTCGATGAGGCTGAAGACTGGCAATGGGCGTGGGGGCGGGGCGGGAGGGCGGGGGAATGATGGATGGGCGCAGGCGGCGTGGGAAGGCGCGGGTGGGGGTGGGAGGGGATGGGGGCGGGTGGGGGTGGGACGGGTTGGGGGCGGGCTGCGGAGGCAGGTTGGCGGAATGGATGCTAGTCAACTGTGAACAAAGGGCCTTAATGGCACGACAGGCACGCCGGGCACCCGCCATGACGGATCGGCGCCCGCCATCACGGGCCTCCAGTCGGCATACTTATTACCCACCAGGCGGCGCCCCCTGCGGCACCCCTATACCCCCTCTGTCCCCCCTCCAGCACCCCTCAGCCCCTCACTCCCACTCCAGCACCCCTCAGCCCCTCACTTCCCCCTCAAGCACCCCTCAGCCCCTCACTTCCCCCTCACTTCCCCCTCAGCCCCTCACTCCCCCCTCCAACACCCCTCCCCCCTCACTCCCCCTCCAGCACCCCTCAGGCCCTCACTTCCCCTCCAGCACCCCTCAGCCCCTCACTCCCCCTCAAGCACCCCTCAGCCCCTCACTCCCCCCTCCAACACCCCTCCCCCCTCACTCCCCACTCCAGCACCCCTATCGCCTTCAGTCCCCCCTCCAGCACCCCTCAGCCCCTCACTCCCCCCACCAGCACCCCTCAGCCCCTCAGTCCCCACCAGCACCCCTCAGCCCCTCACTCCCACTCCAGCACCCCTCAGCCCCTCACTTCCCCCTCACTTCCCCCTCAGCCCCTCACTCCCCCCTCCAACACCCCTCCCCCTCACTCCCCACTCCAGCACCCCTATCGCCTTCAGTCCCCCCTCCAGCACCCCTCAGCCCCTCACTCCCCCCACCAGCACCCCTCAGCCCCTCAGTCCCCCCTCCAGCACCCCTCAGACCCTCAGTCCCCCCCCCAGCACCCCTCAGCCCTTCACTCCCCCTCCAGCACCCCTCAGACCCTCAGTCCTCCCTCGAGCACCCCTATACCCCATCAGTCCCCCCTCCAGCACCCCTCAGGCCCCCTCCAGCACCCCTCAGACCCTCAATCCCCCCTCCAGCGCCCTTCATCCCCTCAGTACCCCCTCCATCACCTCTCAGACCCTCAGTCCCTCCGTCCAGCACCCCTCAATCCCCCCTACAGCACCCCTCAACCCCTCAGTCCCCCCTCCAGCACCCCTCAAACCCCTCAGCCCCCCCTCCAGCACCCCTCAACCCCCTCAATCCCTCCTCCAGCACCCCTCAGACCCTCAGTCCCCCCTCCAGCGCACCCCTCAGCCAGCACTTTTCCCTCAGCCTCCTCCCTCAGCTCCCCCTCCATCTGACCTCATCCCAAGCCGCTACAACCACACCAGAACCCCCAGGCTGTTACCTCCCTACACCGATGCACGTCCCTTCCCAACACAGGTCTCCCCAAACTGGTACCCCAACCCATTACCAACACAAATGCATCGCAACAATCTACCCCGCACATCAGTGCCCCACATCAGTACCCCACACCGGTCCTCCACATTGGGGCCCACACATAGCAGGAACTTCCACATAGCCATCCGTATTCAGCTACCCCCACATTGGTACCCCACACACCAATGCCCCTCTGGAACTACTTCCATCCTCTCAGCCATCCCACACACTCAAACACAACCACCTCAATCTGGAAACACGGCAGCTCACACTGGTACCTTTACCACCCTCCTCTCACGGTAACTGTACATCCCACACTGGTACCCTAGCCACCATCTCCGCAGCACACTGGTACCCTTACCACCTTCCCCCCACGCTACCTTGGCAGGACACTGGTACCCTTACCACCCTCCGCACTATGGTAACTGTGCAGCGGAAACTGGTACCCTACCACCAGTTCTGCAGCCCACACTGGTACTCTTACCACCAACTCCGCAACCCACACTGGTACCCATACCACCCTCCCCCCCATGATAACCCGGTGTTGCGGTTTCCCAGGCACACCAGTTTGCCAGGGACACATCCATTCAAGTGCATTGTTAATGGCCGTGAGCAAATCTTCATACAGAAGTCAAATATCTCTCAAATTACACCATCTAGAAACAAATCGCTTTGTACACATATAGAAAACATCTATACCATAAAGATTATATTCAATTTATAAGGTTAGGGTTCTTGATTTCTATTAATTTTGAATAAAACTAACGTTTTGCACTGCACGTACCATAAAACTCAAGGCATTGTCAATGGTTGTGAGCAATGTTCATACAGAAAATACAGAAGAAGTCAAATATCTCTCAAATTACACCATCTAGACACAAATCGTTTGGTACACATATAGAAAACATCTTTACCAAAAACATTATATTAAATTTATAAGGTTAGTGACGATGCTGTTCGATTTTGACGCATGTGCAGAAGCGATGTGTCCCTGGCAAACTGGTGTCCCTGGGAAACCACAACACCGGCAGCCCACACTGGTACCTTTACCATCCTCCCCACAATGGTAACTGTGCAGCCCACACTGATACCCTAACCACCAACTCTGCAACCCACACTGGTACCCATACCACCCTCCCACCATGATAACCCTGCAGCCCTCTCTGGTACCCTTACCACCCTTCCCCACGGTAACTGTGCAGCCCACACTGATACCCTAACCACCAACTGTGCAGCCCACACTGGTACCCCTACCACCCTCCTGCCATGATAACCCTGCAGCCCTCTCTGGTACCCTTACCACCCTTCCCCACGGTAACTGTGCAGCCCACACTGATACCCTAACCACCAACTCTGCAGCCCACACTGGTACCCCTACCACCAACTCTGCAGCCCACACTGGTACCCCTACCACCAACTCTGCAGCCCACACAGACACCCTTACCACCCTCCTGCCACGGTACCTCCACATCCCACACTGGTCCCCTCACCCCCACTTCCAGTCACACATAACCACCTCTATTCGGTACACCCCTTCTTCTTCACTGGTACCCTCAAACTCCCATACTGGGCAATCCCACACTGGTACCCCACCCCTGCCCTAAACAGTCAGACCTATGCAGCGCCTCAATTTATGTGCTTACTTCAATACAACTAACTACCTCTTATGACTATAGGACGCGGTGGCCGAGTCGGTAGAGCTCAGGCCTCCCGTGCGGGAGATTGGGAGTTCGATTCCCGGTCGAGTCAAACCAATGACTTTCAAAATTGATGCTCGTCGCTTCCTAGCCAGGCACTCTGCATTAATAACATGGTTTTGTTGTTGGAGTTTTACGTCCTGGCAACGTCTAAGGTCATATCAGCACGGGTACCGACTTTTGACAGTACGCAGACATGGCGACTTTATAGTGCCGCCCAAATGGGAAACGAGGACACTAGTACCATGACCTGATATCCCACTCAGTGACATTATCCTGACGCTAAGCTAATCCGTCTTTGCACTATCCTAATAATGCCGAGCACCAGGCTAGGAAGGGACGAGTATCAATTTTGTAAGTCATTAGTTTGACTCGACCGGGAATCGAACTCCCGACGTTCCTCACGGTAAACCTGCGTTCTACCGCTTCAGCCACCTGGTCCGCTGCCCCATTCGATGTAATATGCTTGATTGCACTTGCATTTATACTAAATTATAGCTGTAATCTGCGTGATTAAGCATCCCAGATTTAACGCGATCCCACCACCGTCTTCGCGTTGACAATCTGTGGACCCCCAACGATTGCGGTATTAAGTGCTTTCGCTGATTTTTATCCCGGTGTAAAGATTTCAAATTCCCCCCATATTCAAGTTCCCCCCGGGAACTTGAAAACGTTTTCAAATTCCTCCCAGGGGAATTTGAAAACGTTTTCAAATTCCCTCCCTCGTTTTAACTTTCCCTCCCCCCATTTTTGGGGAATTTTCTTTATTTTTGTTATTTTTTGTTATTTTTCATGAATAATATTAAAATATACAGAGAATAGCATAATGGAAATTATTACTAGTACAATAAAACATATTTAACCACAAATGACACAAAAAGTCTCCAAGATGGTTAAGAAAAAAATATTATAGGTCTGAAATTTAAAACGTTTTTTAAAGTTGTTTAAACAATTTTAAATTCCCGGAGGGGGGAATTTGAAAATAGGGGGAGGAATCTGAAAACTGTTTTTAAGTTCCCCCCCCCCCAGGAATCTGAAAACGTTTTAAATTTCCCCGGAGGGAAGTTAAAAACGTTTTCAGATTCCCGGGGGGGAACTTGGGAAGGGGGGAAGTTGAAATCGTTACACCGGGATGAGAAGGCAGTTGGCCAGATGTGAGGTTGGCTAATAGTCAGGAGGGCCATACGTCCTAGAACTTATTGTGAGAGGCCACAGAGGGTTTGAAAATGTGCGTGATCACTACCACCTGTGGGACCAGTGTAGTAGTGTGCGGGGGGACCAGTGTAGTGGTGGGCGGTTAGTTAGGCGTAGCGGCGTAGCGTCCGTGGACCCAGGGGCTGGGTGGTAACGGGTAGCGGGGGTAATGCAGTGGATTCTACTTGAAACCCAAACTTGTCGTCTGAAACAAAGGAATAATTCAGCTGCCTTGGTCTAGTTAGAAATAATAGTCGTGGGTGGGAGTTGAGAACAAATTGCACACATAGCAGTATTTAAGAAACTACTAAAAGATTATTTAACCTAGATGTTTGTTCGTTGTTTGTTTGTTGTTGTCTTACGTCCTAGCAACATCTGTGGTCATATCCGGATGGGTACCGACTTGTGACAGTGTGCATCCATGGCGACTTTATAGTGCTGCCCCACTGGAAGATCAGATCGCCAGCACCAATACCTGATATCCCACTCAGTCACATTATCCTGACAGCCAACCAGTCCTTGCCCTATCCTAATAATGCCGAGTGTCTGGCTCGGAAGTAACAAGTATAACTTTTTAAGTCATTGGTTTGACTCGACCAGGGTTCAAACCCATGATCCCACGATCTACCAACACGTAGATGGAAGCTCCAACTCATTCGGCCATCCTGTCATGTAACCTAAAAAAACAACTCATGAGCGCAACAGGTTAACGACAAAATCATGAGCAGCATGATCCTATAGGAGCAGGTGTACGGCATGACTCCGATGTTGACAGGCAAAATGTTTATGTATATTTCCTTAGTAAAACACAAACAAGTAACTACCTATTGGCATATATACGTTTAACTGCATGATTAGACATAAAGGGCCTGTCACACTACGACGTATAGCCTTAGTGTATGCCAACGTATGTGATTTTTCGACCAATACATCAGCGTACATCGTCATACGTTACATATACTTTGGGCATACGTCGGGTACGTTCCGAATACGTCGTTATACATCGTCTTATGTCGATGTGCGTCGAGGCTCCGAAAAAATTGTGTGCATGCTAAAAATGTCCAAAGTGTGGCTCGTACGATCCACATATGCTACGTGTACATTAAGGGTACTTTGGCATATGTTAGGAGTATGTTAGGGATACGTTGGGGTACGTTGGTACACCTTAGCCATATGTACAACCAGCACCCTGCACATGTCGCTGACGTATATAACGTATTCACAATGTTCCATTGACATACGCGAGCATACCCCTAACGTATGCAGGCGTACCCCTAGCATATCGCGACCATATCGTGATTGTACCGCCAGCGTCTTGTTACTGTTACGAGATGTTTATATGTCTATTTGTATAAATAAACTATATCCATTTTAGATATCAAAACACAATTACATGTCTGTTATATTTCTTATATACCTCCAGGTATATTACGTGTTGATTTGAATTTATTATAACATTATTAAACTCAGACAGGTTTATTAGTTTTTGAATGTAATTTGTTATAACCTAATTAAACTCAGACACAAATCTAGTTTAAAATACTTATAGTTTATTTCCTCTCTTTTTAGAAGACAGACAGCATAACCTAGTTTAAAATACTAATTCACGTACATACTAATAACGCAGCACAAAGAGGGAGAGAAGAACAGAGAGGGGAAGAGAGTGGGAAGAGCAGGGAAGAGAAGGGGTAGAAGGGGGAAGAGAGAGGGAAAGAGAGAGGGGAAGAGAGAGAGGGGGAGAGGAAGGGAAAGAGGGGGAGAAGGGAAGAGCGAGGGGGAGAGAAAGGGGAAGAGAGGAAAGAGGGGAAGAGAGGGAGAAAAGGGAGGGAAAGGGGAAGAGAGGGGGAGTACTTGGTCATTACTATTAATGTGTATTAAATTCTTTTTTGTCTAAATTCTTATCCTTTGTAGTTTAATTTATAACACAGCTCTATGACATTATTTAACTCGGACACCAAAAATCTAGTTTAACAAATATATTTATTGCAGAGCAAGAACATCTTTATACATATATACAGAAGAACATAGTAACATAATAAACATAAGAACATAATAACATAATAACATAATAAACATAAGAAAATAATAAGCACCTATTTATACATATTTACACATTCACTTCACATTCTCATCGTTGGGCCCCCCCGATGGTGACATCGGAGCTGACGAGGTAAAGAGGTCTAAATTAGAGATCCCCAACACACCGGAGATCCCCGACAGCCCGGACAAGTTCAAGAGTCCATCCGACGTCTGGCTAGGCGACCCTGTTGAGATTCCAGTTGCCACCGCTGTGGGAGTAGAGCTGCCACTGGTAACTGGAGTTGAGGCCCAGGGCACATTCACAATGCTGGCAGCAGGTTGCCTGTGAGAAGGTGCAGGAGGAGGCATGGTGTGCACAGCCATACCATGTGGCCGAAGTTGAGGCTGACCATGTGGCTGAGGTGCAGGCGCCACAGAGGGATGTGGCACCAGCTTAGGAAGAGGCGGCACTAGCTGATGGCACATCAGGAGAGGTTGGACAGGCAGAGGTTGAGGTTGAGGATGCGGCTGCACAGGCGGATGCTGCACCACAGACTGCAGCAGCTGCAACATATACTGCTGCACATAGTCCTGGGTTTATGATGCCCATGTTGATGCCGGTGGTACCTGGTGGGTCCACTGCTGGGGCACTTTGAGAATGCCCCGGATGAACCACAGGAGCCGCTGCAGCCACAGGAGCCGCTGCAGCCACAGGAGCCATAGGAACCCCGGGTGCTTCAGGTCCACAATCGTCCTCCAACCCCTATGAGAGAATGTGGTTGATCGCTGCCCACGTATTCCTTAAGCATTCCCATGGCATCGTCATCAGAGAGTCCCGCATGTAGTTTGAAAATGTGGCACACTCCGTAAGGGCTGGTGTTGGAGATGGCTGCAGGCCCTTCAGCAGCTCCCCAGACTCACTGCTTCTGGATGGCAGCTCCCCAGTCGAACTGCTTCTGGATAGCTGCCAACAGGTTGACATCATCTGGGACGTCTGCTTCCCCTTTCCCCATTCTCGGACTGCAGCCGCAGGTGTGGCTGGAACCTCTTCCTCCAGCCCAATCTGGAGATCAGCGCAGGCATTTTCGGCAGTGCCGAGATCCCCCTGCACAGCATCTATGGCAGCCATCACCTGCAAGACAAAATCATAAAATAACATAAGTAACATGAATGCAAATCGATCTTTCCACAAATGAGGTCAACAACACCAAAAATCAACAATAAAGAAGAACAACAAATATAATAGTAAAATAATTAAATTGATTTCTCCAGATTAATAATGTAAATAAAATATATCGCTTTGTCGACTTGTCCAGAAGAATATGGGTTTTACCAGAATGCTAATGCCCAGAATGGCCAGAAGACGACTGACTGCAGGAAACCAAACTTCTGCATTATCCACAGCTCCCTCTCAGTCAGTTTGGGGGCTCCGTCGCTGCTCTTCTTTTTGTGAAGCCTCGTGTTTGTGTCCCTCAGCAACTTGAACCACCCCTGCAGATGCACAGATGTCCTCCCCATCCGGTTTGCCTGCTCCTCCCACATCTTGCCCTTCTTGTCAGACCGCCTGTAGTCAGTCATTTTCACGTTCCATATGACTGGGTTCTCCTGGAGGAAATCCAACATCGTATCCTCCTCGGCTAGCGACAGAGAACAGGAACTTTTTTCGCCCTCTTCTTCTTAGCCGAGGCGAAGCCAGACATGCTAGTGGATGCTGAGGTGGAGGTAACGGATGGTGCATGCGAGCTCCCACGGGAAGCAGGAGAGGGAAAGCTGGAGTGGGGCCGCGTCTGGCTCTGCGTCTGTGTCTGCATCTGGGTCTCCACCTCATACTCCATCTCCATCTCTTCAGGCTGGCTAGATGGAAAGTGGTGTGATTGCGAGTGGAGAGTGGTGTGGTGAGGAGGCAGGTGATGACACTGGCGATGGTGATGATGGTGATGTTCATGCTGGCAGAATCTGCTTCTTCCTGCCTCTCCCACGCCTTAGTCCTGTAGTGATAGCAGCCTTGCAGGCAGCTGAAGCTGTGATGTTCTTCTTGGCAGGAATGGTGGCAGTGTGAGGAGAGAGCCAAAACTCCAGGGTATTTATACCCATTGGTGACCGATCACATGACCAGGTCATACATCATGAATATGCTTTGCACACATTACGCATAAGTTTTGAATACATTTTGCACACGCTACGCACACGTCGACACGCTAGGCATACATTGACCATACATCATTGTGCGTTACTCATATGCTGAAACTGTCACCTCCAACCGTCAGTACACGTCCCAGCACACCGAGTATACATCGCTATATGTTTCATATACGTCGCTATACGCCATGCATACGCTAGCCATACGCCAGCCATACGCTCTGTGTATGCTTCATATGTTGCACGGACCCACTGCCGAGTGACAGCTTGCCGAATGCAACCTATTTAAATTTGATTTTTATTTCAAAACATTACGCATGTGCTATCACCATACGTCATAGTGTGACAGGGCCTTTAAGGCCTTACTAGCGACAAATTACAATAGAAATGCACACACAATTTTGTTTAACTGATAGGCAAATGGATTAACACAAAGCATAGTAAAAGCTGGATTTTGACAGTTTGCAATCTACAAACAGTTACAAGCCTTAAACAAGAAGCAGGAAAACCTAAATTATTACTAAAACAGAATTCAAAAAATTTAAATAAAATTTGGAAAAGTGCTACCCAGCGGTGAAAACAAGTGTTAAGACACTTATACGTTATGAGCCGGGTAAATAAATTCATCACCCCCCCTCCCCCCCCAATTTCCCCCCCCTGGCAATTCGCATAGGGGATCCTAACTATGAGTATGAGCCTATCTAGGCTCCCTGAACCTATCAACCTCCTTCATCCCTACTCGTGTTCTTGTGATGCATAAGCTAATTAAAATAGCAATATTTCAAAACCAAGACACTTATACCCATGTCACACTACGACGTAACGAGCCAATGTAAGCCTGATGTGGTGATTTTTCGTCATTATGTTGACGTACGTTGGATTACGTTATGATGACGTCAGAATGATGTTAGACTGACATCGAGCTACGTCACGTTACGTCGTGTTATGTCGGCGCGCGTCAAAGTTTTGAACCTGTTCAAAACTTTCGACGTAACTAGAATGTAAGGGTTTACGTTCGCCGTACGTTCTGTACACGTTCAGCGAATGTCAATGAAATGCTGGTCACTACATTGCACTACATTGGATTACATTGCATTACGTTGACCCACATTAAAGGTGGCGGGAATGTGCAGTCCGCGTCGGGAAAACGTCGTGAAAACGGATGCCTAACGGACGTCCAATGTACGTTTACGGTTTTGCCACCGTTTCATGACGTAAGTCATCATCATCATCATGCTGTCGGTCGCGATGCGACAAAGACTGCTTTCATTACTTGACTGCCGCTCTCCATTTAGCTCTCTGCTGTGAGAGTTGTGTCCATGAGTCGGTCTTAATGTCTCTCAGCTTCAGGTTTCTCTTGATGGGAATGTGCAGTCCGCGTCGGGAAAACGTCGTGAAAACGGATGCCTAACGGACGTCCAATGTACGTTTACGGTTTTGCCACCGTTTCATGACGTAAGTAACATAAGGTAATGTAAAGCAACGTAGGTCTGGCGATGGAATAACGTACATAACGTTCCCTGAGCGTAATTACGTTGTCCTCTCTCGTTGAATGACGCTATCACTACGCTTTACCGCCGTTACTCTCTCGTCCACTATGCTGCATCCACGTTCAACTTGTGCCCAAATTTGCATACTATGCCGAGAAGTTCGACGTTTTTCACGTTCTCCATACGTTTATGTCTTTACGTCGTAGTGTGACAGGACCATTAGCTAGATTTGATTGTGGGTTGTTGGAGTTTTACGTCCTGGCAACATCTATGGTCATATCAGGACGGGTGTCGACCTGTGACAGTCCACACTCATGACAACTTTATAGTGCTGCCCCACTGGGAAATCAGGCCACTGGCACCATAATCCGATATCCCACTCAGTCACATTATCCTGCCACTGAGCTAACCAGTCCTTGCCCTATCCTATTAATGCTGAGCGGCAGGCTAGGAAGCGACAAGTATCAATTGTATAAGTCAGCTAGATTTGATCCTGTATATCCAAGTTAAATACTGGTGCTCTAGTTAAGGAGCTATTTCTGCATAGTAGGGAGTATTAAGTTAATTTAAAACTGCAGTTTGATGAAAACATCAAATTTTCAAAACCAAAACAATTATCTAGAATGGATTTTATCTTTATCTAAAGGCTGGTACACACCTCCCGTATAAAACCTAAAACTGAGTTTTAAGTCGCGAATCGGAAGGCTCTGGTGTGAGAGGGGGTCACACACCTAAAGACTGAAACCGACTAAAACTCAAACTTTGTCGCGAAATGGGAGGCATGTACTTTGTTTGATAAGATTTAAAAAATGAATCGGGCAGTTTTCGGGAAACGGGACGGGTCGGGTTGTAACGGGAGGGGGGTCACACACCTAAAGACTAAAACTTAGTCGGGAAACGGGAAGGGTCGGGTTGTGACGGGTCCCATCGGATCGTCAGTTTTAGCGCATGAATCGTATACGGGAGGTGTGTACCAGGCTTTACTTTCATACTGGTGTACTTATTAAAGATTTTTCAGAAAACAGAAGGAGATACAGAGTCAATTTAATAGCCCCTGTTACTACTGAACCCTGGGTATGGAGGGGGCTATTTTATTCTGGATATAATACCGGTATATCATACCACATTGGGGTGCCTCTTTTATTATGGATGTTTTATACAGGATATAATACCGGTATATTATACCACCTTTGGGGGCTGTTTTATACCGGATATAATACCGATATATTATACCACCCTTGGTGGGGATATTTTATTCTGGATATATTAAAATTATTATACCACCTTTGGGTTGGCTCGTTTATTCTGGATATAATACTGATATATAGTCCCCCAGTGTGATATATTATACCACACTGGGGGACTGTTATATACTGGATATAATACCGGTACATTATAACACCCTGGGGCTATTTTATACTGGATATAATACCAGTATATTATACCACACTGGGGGCTATTTTATACTGGTTATAATACCGGTATATTATACCACACTGAATCTATTTTATACTGGATATAATATCAGTATATTATACCACACTGGGGATTGTTTTATACTGGATATAATACCGGTATATTATACCACCCTGGGGGCTATTTTATACTGGATATAATACCAGTATATGATACCACACTGGTTGCTATCATATACTGGATATACTACCGGTATATTATACCACACTGGGGGCTATTTATACTGGATATAATACCGGTATAATATACAACCCTTGGGGTTGTTTTATTCTAGATATAATGCCGGTATATTATACCACACTGGGGGTTGTTTTATACTGGATATAATACTGGTATATTATACCACACTGGGGGGATGTTTTATGATATAATATCGGTATATTATACCACCATGGGGGTTATTTTATACTGGATATAATACCGGTATATTATACCACACTAGGGGTTATTTTATACTGGATATAATACCGGTATAATATACCACACTAGGGGCTGTTTCATAGTGGATATAATACCCGTATATTATACCACACTAGGGGTTATTTTATACTGGATATAATACCGGTATATTATACCACACTAGGGGTTATTTTATACTGGATATAATACCGGTATATTATACCACACTAGGGGCTGTTTCATACTGGATATAATACCGGTATATTATACCACACTAGGGGCTGTTTTATACTGGATATAATACCGGTATATTATACCACACCGGGGGCTGTTTCATACTGGATATAATACCGGTATATTATACCACACTAGGTGCTGTTTTATACTGGATATAATACCGGTATATTATACCACACTAGGGGCTGTTTTATACTGGATATAATACCGGTATATTATACCACCCTGGGAGGGGGGCTGTTTTACTCCAGCATGTTATTGCACCTCGGCAGGTTCATTTCCAGTATCTTATTTCCGAGTAGGGATGCAGGACTCAGAGGTGATAGTTCTATACCACAAGTCCAGCCTGTGGCCTAATTTGCATCCTACTCCTAGAGGTGTTAAAGGACACGGTCAGTGTGCGTCCTTCCATCTCATCTCAATCTGCACGTGGATGGACCCAGGACATGACATGTGGGTGTCTGTTCTCATTCACGGTGAACAAACACGGAAGTAGCTTTGACGGATACTGAGGAAACACTTATGGTCGCGCAACCTGAGATCGCGCCACAGTTTGTGGTTTGAAGGCCGTCATGAATTTATCAGGGGAGAGATTCGGATCGAGTCTCATGCCTTTGTACGTGTACAGTAGGCACTCCTATTGGCTGCACCCTAATTTGTCATTGTCTGTTTGCTTTGTAATGCCCGCCATACACCTGCTGACTGTTGTCATTGTCTGATTGCTTTGTAATGCCCACCATACACCTGATGACTGTTGTCATTGTCTGTTTGCTTTGTAATGCACACCATACACCTGGTGACTGTTGTCATTGTCTGCTTGCTTTGTAATGCACACCATACACCTGGTGACTGTTATCATTGTCTGCTTGCTTTATAATGCCCACCATACACCTGATGACTGGGGTCATTGTCTGTTTGCTTTGTAATTCCCACCATACACCTGATGAATGTTGTCATTGTATGTTTGCTTTGTAATGCCCGCCCTACACCTGATGACTTGTCATTGCTTGCATTGTAATGCCCACCATACACCTGGTGACTGTTGTCATTGTCTGTTTGTTTTGTAATGGCCACCATACACCTGATGACTGGGGTCATTGTCTGTTTGCTTTGTAATGCCTGCCATACCCCTGGTGACTGTTGTTATTGTCTGCTTGCATTGTAATGTCCACCATACATCTGGTGACTGTTGTCATTGTCTGCTTGCTTTATAATGCCCATCATACACCTGATGACTGGGGTCTTTGTCTGTTTGCTTTGTAATTCCCACCATACACCTGGGAACTGTTGTCATTGTCTGCTTGCTTTGTAATGCCTGCCCTACACCTGATGACTTGGCATTGCTTGCATTGTAATGCCCACCATACACCTGATGACTGTTGTCATTGTCTGCTTGCTTTTTAATGCCCATCATATACCTGATGACTGGGGTCATTGTATGTTTGCTTTGTAATGCCCGCCATACCTGGTGACTGTTGTCATTGTCTGCTTGCTTTGTAATGCTTGCCCTACACCTGATATCTTGTCATGGCTTGCATTGTAATGTCCACCATACACCTGATGACTGGGGCCCATCCTTTTGGGGAAGATAGGGTGGGTCGAATGAGTTGAGCACCCGCTTAACCCGCTTAACGCGATGCAGGTTGTGGGGTTCGAATCCTTGGTTCAAAGCGTAGCCGAGTCACAGTGATGACTTGAAGATCTTGATACTAATCAAACCAGTTCTTGCCCTAAAGTAATGTCACAGACAAGGCATGGTAGCAACAAGTATCAATCTTGCAATTGATTGGTTTGACTCGGTCGGAGTATGAACCCACGACCTCCCACACGAGAAGCCAGTCAGCACTCTTACCGTTTCAGCCACCCTATCCGTTTTCATCCTTAGTAAATGCCCTATCATAATAAAGTAAAACCTTTCTAAATCGACCAACCATGGGACCGACTTTAAATGGTCCATTTACGGAGGTGGTCGGTTTAGGGAGCTTTTCATTTCGTTACAATGGTATTGTATAAGCGATCATTTGGGACCCAAATAAATCGATCGATATAGGGGAGTGGTCGATCTGTGGAGGTGGTGGGTTAGATAGGTTTTGCTGTATTGTAATACCAAGCACTTGACAAGGTCGCGACAAAGTACAACTAATTTAGGTATCTGCTTGGATTCGACTGGTGATCGAACCCGTGACCTCTCGGATGAGAATTGGGCACTGTGACATTTGTACCTGTGCTATGCAGGCAGTGCAGAGTACAAGATCATTCACTCCTGCAGACATTGGTTTTCATATCATGGGCTATTGGACGACAAACATATGGCCATTCTGACATATTTCTTTGGAGGAAACCCCCTGCCACCACATAGGCTACTCTTTCCCATAAGCAGCAAGAGATTTTTTATATGCACTTTCCCACAGACAGGACAGCACATACCACAACCCTTGATGAACCAGTTGTGGACCACTGGTTGGAATGGAAAATAGCCCAAACTGCAAATGGGTCAACTGAGCAGGATCGATCGAATGAGCCACACCTTCATAGATGGACACTCTACAGCCTGAGCTACGTCCCGCTCCCCCAGTCATTAGCAATCAGTAGCCATCAGCCTCTGCCCTCCCAACTGGGAGCCGCCATATTGGATTGTGAACTAGGATTACGCGGCATAATGTTCAACTGTACCGCCTGAGTAGTGCTCACATTTCATTCTGTTTGTTGCACTTGTGTTGTTTGGTGCACCTGTGCTGTTTGTTGTGCTTGTGTTGTTTGTTGCAATTGTGTTGTGTTACTTGTACTTGTGTTTTTTGTTGGATATGTGTTGTTTGTTTCACATGTGTTGTTTGTTCTACTTATGTTTGTTGCACTTGTGTTGTTTGTTGGATATGTGTTGTTTGTTTCACCTGTGCTGTTTGTTGTGCTTGCGTTGTTTGTTGCACTTGTGTTGTTTGTTGCACTTGTGTTGTTTGTTGGATTTGTGTTGTTTGTTTCACTTGTGTTGTTTGTTGCACTTGTGTTTGTTGTAGTTCTGTTGTTTGTTGGATCTGTACTGTTTGTTGGATATGTGTTGTTTGTTTCACTTGTGTCGTTTGTTGCACCTGTCATGTTTGTTGTGTTTGTGCTATTTGTTGCACTTGTGTTTGTTGTACTTGTGTTGTTTGTTGGATATGTTGTTTGTTTCACTTGTATTTTGTGTTGCACTTGTCTTTGTTGTAGTTGTGTTGTTTGTTGGATCTGTGTTGTTAGTTTCACTTGTGTTGTTTGTTGTTAGTTTCACTTGTGTTGTTTGTTTTGTTTTAATTGTTGCACTTTTGTTTGTTGCACTTGTGTTGTTTGTTGGATATGTGTTGGATATCCCTTTTGCTTGTGTTGTTTGTTGCACTTGTGTTAGTTGCAATTGTGTTGTTTGTTGGATCTGTGTTGTTAGTTCACTTGTCTTGTTTGTTTTGCTTGTGTTAATTGTTGCATTTGTGTCTGTTGCACTTGTGTTGTTTGTTGAATATATGTTGTTAGTTTCACTTGTTTTGTTTGTTGACCTGTGCTGTTTGTTGTGCTTGTGTTGTTTGTTGCCTGTGGGGTTGAGGTAGGAGTGGGAACATACGTGTCTATTCGCAGTGGCCAAATCGGTAGAGCGCAGCCTCGCGTGCAGGAGATCGGGAGTTCGGTTCCCCGTCAAGTCAAATCAATGACTTATAAAAATTTATACTTGTTGCTTCCTAGCCTGGCACTTGCCATTAATAGGCTAGGGCAAGGACTGGTTAGCTCAGTGTCAGGATCAGGTGACTGAGTGGGGTGTTGGGTCATGGTGCCAGCAGCTTGATTTCTCAGTGGGGCAGCACTGTAGTCACCATAACGGTGCACTGTCACAAATCAGTACCCATCCTGATATGACCTTAGATGTTGCCAAGACATAAACTCAAAGAAGCAACCAACCTACATGTTTATTGAAGGCGGCGTGGGGGGGGGGGAGTGTATACTTCCTGAGATTATAATATGAGGGTTGATAATGCATTTCCAGGAAAGGGACATTTAGATCAACTGAAAGTGTTGTTCAGTGGCATTTCCTGGTTGGGCCTGGTATCCCACCTCATTTTTAGCAACTCAATAGAAAGTACTATATTTTAATACAGGTTGTACAGGTTGTACAGTACAAGTAAAAGTACACAGTACTAAGGATTGTAATTAGCGTAATGGTTCAGTTTTAGGTGTCTTTGCGCGTTATTTACTTTTGGAAACCGTGGGTAGTGTAATATCGGTTTAGGGGGGGGGCCATAAAAAGTGGAGGAGTTTGAAAAAGTAAAGGGAGAGAGTGCAAACACCACCAAAATAATCCATGAACAACAAATACATCCAAAATCCCCTTCACTTTCTAGACCTCAACCAACATGCCTGCCTGCCTTATTACATCAATTCCACCCTCCCTCCCCACTCTCTCCCTCTCTCTCCCTCCGTACCTCTCCCTCGTTCCCTCCCGCTCTCCCTCTCTCCCTATATCCCTCTCTCCCTCCCTTTCTCTCTCTCCCTCTCTCCTTCTCTTCCTCTCTCCATCTCTCTCCCTCCCTCTCTCCCTCCCGCTCTCCCTCTCTCCCTCCCTCCCCCTCTCCCTCTCTCCCTCCTCCCTCTCTCCCTTCCCCTCCCCCTCTCTCCCTCCCCTCCCCCCCTCTCTCCCCCTTCCCTCCCTCCCTCTCCCCTCTCCTCCCTCCCCTCCTCTCTCCCTCCCTCCTCCCCTCCCTCCCCTCCTCCCCTCCTCCCCTCTCCTCCCTCCCCCTCTCCCCTCTCCTCCCTCCTCCCTCCCCTTCCCTCCCTCCCCCTCTCCTCCCTCCCTCTCTCCCCCCTCCCTTCTCCCTTCCCCTCTCCCCCTCCCTCTCCCCCCCTCCCTCTCCCCCTCTCCCTCCCTCTCCCCTCCCCCCTCTCCCTCCCTCCCTCTCTCCCTCCCTCCTCCCCCCCTCTCTCCTCCCCCTCTCCCCTCCTCCCTCCCCTCTCCCCTCCTTCCCCTCCCTCCCTCCCTCCCTTCCCCCCCTCCCTCCTCTCCCCCTCTCCCTCCTCCCCCTCTCCCTCCCCCTCTCCTCCCTCTGTCCCGCCCTCTCCC
Organism: Branchipolynoe longqiensis; assembly: GCA_030323885.1. Lineage (NCBI taxonomy): Eukaryota > Metazoa > Annelida > Polychaeta > Phyllodocida > Polynoidae > Branchipolynoe > Branchipolynoe longqiensis. The sequence continues at coordinate 152,976,543 of CM059187.1, read as the reverse complement.
CTCCTCCCTCCTCTCCCCCTCTCTCCCTCCCCTTGCCTCCCTCCCTCTCTCACCTCCCCCTCTCTCCCTCCCTCTCACTCTCCCTCCCTCTCTCCCTCCATCCCTCTCCCTCCTCTCCCTCCCCTCTCCCTCTCTCCCTCCGCCTCTCCCTCTTTCCCTCCCTCCCCTCCTCCCGCTCTCCTCTCCTTCTCACTCTAGCCCTCTCTCCCTCCTCCCACCCTCCCTCCATCTCTCCCTCCCTTCCTCTCTCCCTCTCCCTCCCTCCCTCCCTCGCTCCCTCTCTCCTCTCTCCCTCTATTCCTCTCTCCCTCCCTCCATCTCTCCCTCCCTTCCCGCTCTCCCCTCTCTCCCTCCCCCGCCCTCTCTCCATCTCTCCCTCTCTCCCTCCCTCTCTCCCTCTCTCCCTCCCTCTCTCCCTCTTTCCCTCCCTCCATCTCTCCCACCCCCCTCCCTCCATCTCTCCCTCCTCTCCCTCTACCTCTAACTGCTCCCACACTCTTCCCGCCTCAACCGGACGCAGTGGTTGAATTGGTAGAGCGCAGGCTTCCCGTGCAGAAGGTCGGTAGTCCGATTCACGATCGGGTTAAAGGAGTGACTACCAAAATTGATACTTGTTGCTACCTACCCTGGTATTCAGGATTTCTATGACAGGGCAGGGACAAATAGTTTTGCGCCTGTCTTGACATGTTCTTGCCGGTGTGAAACCTCTATTTGCTCCCCGAGAGAGTGCCGCTGGTAACTTGCAAAAGCCAGCAGCACTTCAACACTTTTGCAGGCAGCTTTCCTGGACCGACTCATGGACGCAACTGTCACAGCAGAGAGCTAAATGGAGAGCGGCATTCAAGTAATGAAAGCAGTCTTTGTCGCATCACGACTGACAGCATGATGATGATGATGATGACAGGGCAAGGACTGGTTTGCTCAGTATCAGGAGAATATGACTGAGTGGGATATCAGGTCATGGGTGTCAGCGGCCTGGTCTCCCAGTAGGGCAGGACTATAAAGTTACTATAAGTGTGCACTGTCCTGATATAACCATAAATGCTTAGATTTACGCATAGATTTACGTCCTGGCAACATCTAAGGTAATATCAGGACGGGACCTTAGATGTTGCAAGGATGTAAAGCTCCAACAAACAAACGAAACAAACTACCTTATTACACCGACCCTCCCTTCCTCCCCCCTCCCTCCCCCCTCCCTCCCACACTCTCCCTCCCTCCCACCCCTCCCTCCCCTCCCACTCCCCCCGCCTCCCCCTTCCCTCCCCTCCGTCCTCCCCCCTTCCTCCTCCCTCTCACCCCCTCCCCCCTCACCCTTGCCTTCTCTTGTTGCCACCAGGAGGCAGGCCTGGGAGCGGCCTGCGCTGAAGCCACTATAGATTCTGTTAAAATATGCAATCAACTAGTGCACGTGTCAGCCATACCAAAACAAGGCGGGCTGCTCATCTCTGCACACGACCCCCCCCCCCCACCCACACACACACCCTGCCCTTCCCGGAATACTGGGGGTAGGGTGGGGGTGGGGTTATCACCACCACACACCACGTCACATTACAGAACCAATGTGCATGCAATGTGTTGGGAGGGCATTATGTATGTGACACCCCCCCCCCCCCCAGCCCCATCTCAGTCACCTTCCAGCCCCCTCCTACCCCCCGCCCCGCCCCCCTCCCAGCCCCCCCTCTCAGCCCCCTCTCTGCCCTTCTCTCAGCCCCACTTCCCAGCCCCCCTCATAGCTCTTCCCCAGCCTCCCTCCAAGCCCCCATCCCAGCCTCCACACCCCCCCCCCCACCCGCCCCCCCCCCCTCCCACCCAGTCTTACTCTCTGGTGTCTGGCCTTCTTCAGTCAGTCTTCTTAGGATCTGACCACGAATGCCTAACGTTTACACTTCCCTCTCCCCACATGGGATTGGAGAGGTCCGGAGTTCGAATCCCAGCCGAGTCAAACCAATGACTTACACAATTGGAATTGGTAGTTGTTGCTATCTAGATCTATCCTGGCGCTCGGCATTGCTAGGATAAAGCGGGAAATTGTGTCATGGTGCTGGCGGTCAGATATCCCAGTGAGACAGTAATATTAAGTCGGCATGAGTGTGCACTGCCATAAGTAAGTATCCGCCCTGATATGGACCTTAGATGTTGCTAGGACGTAAAACGCAAACAAATCAAACTAGTAACGGTGCTCGTAGCCTGGTCTCCCAATGGGGCAGCACTATAAAGTCGCCATGAGTGAGCACTGTCACAAGTCGGTACCGTCCTTATAAGCTATATGACCTTAGATGTTGCCAGGATGTAAAACCCTAACAAAAAGCAACAAATCAATCAGATTATGTAACTTTATATCAAAGGGTTACACAAACTGATACTTGATGCTGCCTTGTCTGGCGGGCGCTTCGCATTGCTAGGATAAGACGAGTTGGCCCAATCTCGGGATACTGTGACTGAGTGGGATATTGGGGTTGTAATACACCACAACACGACCACGAACCAGCACATGCTGCCAGAACTTAAAACCATAATCACTCACTCACGTCACGTAATAACATATGCAATGGCGATTACCTCGCCCTGACTGCATCCAATTTCTTTTGCTTTAAAGGTCAAGTAACATGACCAACACAACTTTATTTATTCACAATTATTATGATCGAAAAAGCTATTGATAATTTGAACTAACTATTTTATGGAGTTATTTCGGGTGTAATCAAGACTGAGTGTATCCATTGTCAAGCTGTGACTATAAAGGCTCTGTCACACATCACCGGATTGGGGAAACGGAAAGAAACCGAACAACGTCCGTTGATATCCATCAAAGTCCAGTTTGTGTCCATTGCATATCCGTTGCATATCCATTGATATTCAGCCCGATCCGTTACAAGTTTAGAGCATGCGCAAAACTGGTAATGGATTGCGCCGGACTGATGTATGCGGTTATTATCCATTACTGTCTGTTCCCTGTCTGTTCCCATCCGTTACCCGTCCGTTACCCATCCGTTCCCATCCATTACTGTCCGTTCCCGTCCATTACATATCCATTACACATCCATTGCCATTTATTATAGTTCTTTTTGTATACTGAATTGTCCGTTGATCGTTAGATACATTATCAACTATTACCGTCCATTACCATCTGTTACCCGTCTGTTACCGTCTGTTACCTGTCATTACCATCCGTTACATAATTGATACATTTCACGTCTGAATCACACCGGACTAGAATATTTTTGTCTGGCTCTATCCATTTCCTCAATCCGGTGAGGTGTGATAGGGGCTTTAGACTCATTCAGTGCTAAATGACCCTTGTCATCTGGACCGGACGCGGTAGCCGAATCGATAAAGCGTAGACTTCCAGGTTGGGAGTTCGAATCCCAGCCGAGTCAAACCAATGCCTGAATAAATTGATACTTGTTGCTACCTAGTCTGGTACTGGCCATTACTAGGATAGGATAAGGACTGGTTAGGACAGTATCAGGATCATGTGACTGAATGCGATATCAGGTCATGCATGGTGTTGGCAGCCTGGTCTTCCAGTGGGGCAGCACTATAAAGTCACCATGAGTGCGGACTGTCACAAGTTGGTACCCATCCTGATATGACCTTAGATGTTCTTAGGGCGCAACATAACAATAACCAAGCCCTTCTCATTCGTTAGAGTGATTTAGGTCAGGGAATACTTATACAAAATGAAGGGCTCTATCACTGAAATGGAACTGAACCCGGCTTAGACTCATGGCTCACTATTTATAGAGACGCGATATAAAGAAATAGTTCGCTGCTATATAATTTCCCAACGAAAGTAACATAAATGCTACTTTGCATAATTACTGACTTTGTAGCCATTTGACTCTGTATGCAATTCCACCTATCCCTTTCCTGTATGACGTCACGTAGCGGGCTATAGACTCCGCCAGTTAAGCTAGAAAGTACCCGCCTAGAGTGGTTCCAGAGTCTGTTGCTAGATGTTGTAAAAGTACAATGTCTGAACACTTTGACTTCTGGATACTGAATGCTTTATTCACCGTCCAGGGCTCTGAACCACCGGCCAAACTTTCCATGACGTCATCTCATTAACATATTCCTTTGTTCTCTCTAAATGCCTGGATCCCATTATGCATCTCATTAGCATATATTACAGATGTCATTACACCCCTCCAGTTAAGAAGTGACATGTGCAGAGAGCAGGTGTGAAACCCAGGAGAAAAATACAATATAGTTGTCTTTTTGTTATATATATATTACAAGGGTAAGAGCTTGAATCCTGTTGCGATATGAATATCTGAATATAATCATATATTTTATTATTTTTTCCAAGCATTCTTTACGGAGATATAGCATGTGAAGTCATAGGCAGTTATGGAAACGACCTGACTAGAATGGTTCCAAATTCTGCCGATAGATGTCACTAGCTTAACTGGCGGGGTCTATTTGAGGTCCAACGCAGTAGGTCTGGACTGATCTGTCCTGGAGAATTAGGCCATGTATTGTACGCCTAATTTTAGTACTTCTGAGTGCAATGTAATTCATATTTCTAGCATTTGAATAATGTGCTAAAATGTAGTGAATATCCATATAAGAAATACATGATTCAACCACGTGACCAGATCCTTAGGCATGCTAGCTCCGGAATGGCAATTGTTGTAGGTTCGAATCCTACTCAATATGACAATATTTCCCATTTTCATCACCCCCTCCCCCTAACCGGGCGCGGTGGCCGAATCGGTAGAGCACAGGCCTCGCGTGCGGAAGATTGGGAGTTCGCGAGTTTGGTTCCCGGTCGAGTCAAACCAATGACTTAAAAATCGATACTTGTCGCTTCCTAGTCTGGTGCTCGGCATTATTAGGATAGGGCAAGGGCTGGTTAGCTCGGTGTCAGGATAATGTGACTGAGTGGGATATCAGGTCATGGTGCCGGCGGCCTCATTTCCCAGTGGGGCAGCATTATAAAATCACCATGAGTGCGTACTGTCACAAGTCGGTACCTGTCCTGATATGACCTTAGATGTTACTAGGATGTAAAACAACAACAAATAAACAAACAACCCCCCCCCAATGAAAACTATAAAACGAACAGATGAGATGGGTCGTTCTCAGAAATTGTGCTCCATTTTCATGTCATGGAAACTAAAAGTGAAAACATTCCAAATAATAGCAAATTTGTAGACGCTATATATAAAATAATTCTGCTTATCTTGTTTCATGTGAGGCATTGGTAATACGATTATAGCGAAACAGATTTGAGATAATGATATCAGGGAGCCTAGGTGGTGGAATAGTTAGCACACTAGCCTGGAATGCAAGAGATGTGAGTTCGACTCCTGCAAATATTTCCCCTTTTGTATTTGCCAAAATTTGGTGATAAATTTATTTGCCCTGCTCATAATGGATAAGTGTTCTAACACTTGTTTTCACCGACCGGCAACACTAGTTCAATTTTATTCAAATCTGTTGAATTATATATTTTTTTAGTAATAATTTAGATTTTCTTGCCGCTTGTTTATGGCTTGTAATTGTTTGTAGATTTCAAACAGACCCACAATCCAGGTTTTACTACACTTTGTGTTAGTCCATCAGGGATGACAGATCTCCGCGATTTCGCGGATTTCCGCGATTTCAAAAAAGAATATTTACCGAATAACTTCACAAAATGCCAATGTATTCGGTAGTTTGAATCCCATTCTTATATGACCTGAGATGTTGCTAGAACAGAAAACCCAAACAGAAAAGTTCACCAGAGGCGATAATGCAGTCACAACAAGGACAGTGGAGTGCTCTCCAAGGATAGTCTGTACTGACTGATCAATGTAATGGTGCTAGGATAGTGCTAGGAGAGTAGTGGATGAACCCTGACTTCCGGGAATTTTACGCGATTCCCTGGCAATGCTAATCCTATGGGGAGGGGAGGGGGGGGGGGGTGATCCACAATTTTGCGGAATTTCACCATTGGTATAAAAACCATGCTTGGTTCTGTCGGAACCTGCCCGATTTCTGCGATCTTTGCCGGAGACCACTTTCATCCCTGGACCATTTAAAAATCATTTTCATCACCACCACAATATATTTTTGTTGAATTAAATTCTTTTTCTTTTTGCCAAATTACTTGATAATAAGCTGCTTAATCTGAGAATGGATTTGCAATATGGCAAACACTTAGGTAGCATATTGAATATCTCCAAATCATATTATGGATAACTATGAACTCTCCCGAATATATCATATATCTGATCATTCTGGTTTGGCGTAATGTTTGTTTCATGGATTATGTTGTTTATGAGGGGCAGTGCGAAGACAACCATTGATGGTTACACTGTTCCTGCATTTTCTATTGTTAACAGAATCGTATATGTTTGTCGAATAATGCATGAAAATATGTGAATACAAAATGTCTAAATCAGTAAATGTCTCATGTCTAAATGTCTAAACCCTGCCCCTCCTCCTCCTCCTGCATTGCAGTTATGAATGCGGATGGGCTGGTCTACAGACGGAAGGTGCAGGCTAGCCAGGGAAGAAGAAACGTACAGAAGTCAAGTCCCGCCAGAACCCCACAGGCTGCCCAGACGGCCCCAACGACAAAACCCAGGGGCAAGAAGGTCAGTGTGAGCAGCTTTTCTTACAGGTGGAACAAAGAGGTGACTGAAACAGGAAAGGCGCTAAGATTTAGAAGCACAGGTTAGAGTGGGTCGAAGAGTGTGAGTAGTATCTGGGAGAATCACGAAGAATCTGGAAGAGCGGGTAGAAGTGTGAGTAGTATCTGGGAGAATCACAAAGAATCTGGAAGAGCGGGTAAAAGTGTGAGTAGTATCTGGGAGAATCACAAAGAATCTGGAAGAGTGTGTAGAAGTGTGAGTAGTATCTGGGAGAATCACAAAGAATCTGGAAGAGCGGGTAGAAGTGTGAGTAGTATCTGGGAGAATCACGAAGAATCTGGAAGAGCGGGTAGAAGTGTGAGTAGTATCTGGGAGAGAATCGACTAGAAGAATCTGGAGAACAGGAGAGCGGGTAGAAGTGTGAGTAGTATCTGGGAGAATCACAAAGAATCTCTGGAAGGAGACTGGGTAGCAGAAGTGTGAGTAGTATCTGGGAGAATCACAAAGAATCTGGAAGAGCGGGTAGAAGTGTGAGTAGTATCTGGGAGAATCACAAAGAATCTGGAAGAGCGGGTAGCAGAGTGTGAGTAGTATCTGGGAGAATCACAAAGAATCTGGAAGAGCGGGTAGAAGTGTGAGTAGTATCTGGGAGAATCACAAAGAATCTGGAAGAGCGGGTAGCAGAGTGTGAGTAGTATCTGGGAGAATCACAAAGAATCTGGAAGAGTGGGTAGAAGTGTGAGTAGTATCTGGGAGAATCACAAAGAATCTGGAAGAGCGGGTAGCAGAGTGTGAGTAGTATCTGGGAGAATCACAAAGAATCTGGAAGAGCGGGTAGAAGTGTGAGTAGTATCTGGGAGAATCACAAAGAATCTGGAAGAGCGGGTAGCAGAGTGTGAGTAGTATCTGGGAGAATCACAAAGAATCTGGAAGAGCGGGTAAAAGTGTGAGTAGTATCTGGGAGAATCACAAAGAATCTGGAAGAGCGGGCAGAAGTGTGAGTAGTATCTGGGAGAATCACAAAGAATCTGGAACAGCGGGTAGAATTGTGAGTAGTATCTGGGAGAATCATGAAGAATCTGGAAGAGCGGGTAGCAGAGTGTGAGTAGTATGTGGGAGAATCACAAAGAATCTGGAAGAGCGGGTAGAAGTGTGAGTAGTATCTGGGAGAATCACGAAGAATCTGGAACAGCGGGTAGAAGTGTGAGTAGTATCTGGGAGAATCACAAAGAATCTGGAAGAACTGGTAGAAGTGTGAGTAGTATGTGGGAGAATCACAAAGAATCTGGAAGAGTGTGTAGAAGTGTGAGTAGTATCTGGGAGAATCACGAAGAATCTGGAAGAGTGGGTAGAAGTAGTTATTTGCTAAACTAAATGGCTATTTGCTAAACTAAGAAACTATATGACACAAGATATGTCAATACAAATCTTCAAAGGCATGGTACTCCCCTACTTTGACTATGGGGATGTAATTTACATGGGTGCTAACAAAGAGCTACTAAAGAAATTGCAGATATTACAAAATAGGGCCCTAAAAATCTGCCTGAAAGTAGACAAACTACACCCCACTTATGACCTACACAAAAGAACTAAAGTAAAGCTTCTAGAAAACAGAAGGATAATCCACCTAAAAACATTAGCATATGGATATAGCCAAGACATTAAGCGTCTAACCCAACCACTAAGGGACACCAGAGCAAGCAGGCACCACTACTAAGACAGACCAGAAGCCAGATCAAAGCCCATGAAAGGAGCACACTGGAAATGGCCGCCAAGGCATGGAAAGCCCAAACAGTGAAAGAAAGACAAATCCCTGACCTAAAAACATACAAAAAATATCTGTGCAAAATAAAAACTGGAAACCCCAACTGAACTGCACCACAAGGGGGCAGATGATATGTCACGGCCCCCAACTGGACAGCCCAGGGCGGGACAACCAGAAATATAAAAGCCAGATAACATATCTAACAACAATATAAGTCAAATCAAATTCAAACAAACATAACTCAACCACCTATTACGTACAGGCCTATGGACATGTAAATAAAATAGGCTAGTATAGAATTAAGTAAAAAAAAAGCGGAAAACTCTTCCCAAGAAAACCCCAAAACACTAACATAGAACCTTAAGAAAACAACTAACATGGTAATAGGAATAGAACAAAAATACAATGCCAAGAGGGCCCAAAAAAACTAACATAGACTTCTAAACATACCAACAGACTATCTATCTGCTACTGAAATGCAGACAATCAAATAACTTATCAGCAGCTACTGCTTGGTAAGACAACACCAACACTACAGCTGGCCAGCATTGAAAACAAGCCTGGGTACCCGGGCTTACATGCTATGGACAGTATAAATACAGCCTCAATTAAAAAAATAAATAAAAAAAAGTGTGAGTAGTATCTGGGAGAATCACAAAGAACCTGGAAGAGCGGGCAGAAGTGTGAGTAGTATCTGGGAGAATCATGAAGAATCTGGAACAGTGGGTAGATGTGTGAGTAGTATCTGGGAGAATCACAAAGAATCTGGAAGAACGGGTAGAAGTGTGAGTAGTATCTGGGAGAATCAAAGAATCTGGAAGAGCGGGCAGAAGTGTGAGTAGTATCTGGGAGAATCATGAAGAATCTGGAACAGTGGGTAGAAGTGTGAGTAGTATCTGGGAGAATCACAAAGAATCTGGAAGAACGGGTAGAAGTGTGAGTAGTATCTGGGAGAATCACGAAGAATCTGGAAGAGCGGGTAGAAGTGTGAGTAGTATCTGGGAGAATCATGAAGAATCTGGAAGAGCAGGTAGAAGTGTGAGTAGTATCTGGGAGAATCACGAAGAATCTGGAAGAGCGGGTAGAAGTGTGAGTAGTATCTGGGAGAATCATGAAGAATCTGGAAGAGCGGGTAGAAGTGTGAGTAGTATGTGGGAGAATCATGAAGAATCTGGAAGAATGGGTAGAAGTGTGAGTAGTATCTGGGAGAATCATGAAGAATCTGGAAGAATGGGTAGAAGTGTGAGTAGTATCTGGGAGAATCATGAAGAATCTGGAAGAGCGGGTAGAAGTGTGAGTAGTATCTGGGAGAATCACGAAGAATCTGGAAGAATGGGTAGAAGTGTGAGTAGTATCTGGGAGAATCATGAAGAATCTGGAAGAGTGGGTACACCTCCAGTGGCCATCCTTGTGTAGACTGCTAACACAACAACCCATCTGCCTGTGTGTACATTAGAGTAATGGCTTATATGGTGCAACACATCATGATTTGTTCATATTTTTGGTTATTTCTCATTAACTATGTCCAGGATTTTGATTCTAAGAAAAACACTTTTTTAATTAGAGCTTGGTAGTTCACCAATAAAAATGACTAATTCTAGAATACAAGCAGCACAATGTTATAGGCAAAATAAGATTATCTCTTTATTTTAATGTAGTTTTAATTGAATATTATGAATATACTATTCACAGGAGCATTTTCTTCATAGACTTTGTGAAGGGCTACTTGCGACCATTCTAATGATATATATTTGCTAGGTTCCATCCTCAATATTAAAGGTGTTGCATACTGTAACAGCTCACCCCTATTTGTTTCTATATGTAAACTGTCTTGGTTTTTCAATACGCCTTGAGAAACCAAGACTTTTTGAATTTCAAGTCGTGGCAAGAACAAACAAAACAAACAAAACCTACCTGTTAATATAAATGACATGCAAGACTTCTTTACTAGTGTAAAGCACAAACAAATTTAGACTTCCTAAGAAAAATTGGACTTTATCACCTCCTATGATTTTATCTAAGATTTGGGAGTTAACTTTTCCTGACATTTGAACAAATGTAACCACTTGAAAATTATATCTAAGTTCATTGCTGCTGTCATTTGACACAAATCGGACCATTTCCGATTTTCGGGTAATTTTCAATGTAGGCATATAAATGATTGTGGTTAACAAAACTGACAGTATAACTACCACTAGCTTTTCGTCATGAATATGGATGGCCCTTGCTGCTGACACAGCAAAAACCAGCCATCAGCCATCAACTTTTATTTTAAAGAGTTATCTTTGGTTGGTTGTTGGGGTTTTACATCCTGGCAACATCTAAGGTCATATCAGAATGGGTACAGGCTTGTGACATTGCGCACTCATGGTGACTTTTATAGTGCTGCCCCAATGGGAGAGCAGGCCACCAGCACCATGACCTGATATCCCACTCAGTCACATTATCCTGACACTGAGCCAACCAGTCCTTGCCCTATCCTAATAATGCCGAGTGCCTGGCTAGGATGCGACAAGTATCAATTTTATAAGTCATTGGTTTGACTCGACCAGGGTTCGAACCCATGGGTTCGAATCACACGATCTAACGGTGTGAAATGTTTGTGCATCTTTTTATATATCCCTTATCTACTTCTGCTATCCTGGTAGGCTCAGTGTCGGAAACATCCACAAGAAGACAACATTGTACTCACATGGTTTCTTTCATCTAAACATAGTTGCTACAGGCATATATGTACATGGTCTGGACTGGCTGGTGGCTGTGGTGAAAGAGAGAGCATGTGACTCGCACCTTTATTTATAGGTTTAAATCCGGGTAACAATCAGGTGACCCTAGCTTGTAGCCCGGCAGCCCATTGGCTACAGAGAACCAATGCAGCTGCATACCAGTCAGGTGACCTAGTTAGCTGGTACCCAGCAGCCTGTTGGCTGCATAGCACTAAATAAAAATCACCCAGACATACCAAAATATTTTACAGGTGGTTAACTTTGGAGATATTTGAAGTGAAAACATGTAAAATAATCTTGGCTTCTACTTAAAAATGCTGGACATGATAGGCTTCAGATGTGACATGTTCTATTAAATTCAGTTGGTATTCCTTCTGTGCAACAAAGCAGGTAAATACTGAGCACACCAGTATCTAGTATGCAACGTCATATCCAGGTCCCGTCCTGATATGACCTCAGATGTTGCTAGGACGTAAAACAACAACAAACAAACACATCCAGGTAAGCGTTTTGGTTTAGACAATCTGATGCCTTAAGCCCCTGTCACACCTCGCCGGATTGAGGAAACGGAAAGAAACCGAACAAGGTCTGTTGATATCCGGCAAAGTCCACGTTGTGTCTGTTGCATATCCAGTGATATCCATTGATATCCGGCCCGATCGGTTAAAACTTTTGAACATGCATAAAACTTAGAATGGATGCCGCCGGATTGACGTCTATGATTCTTGTCCGGTTTGAGTTTGTTTCATCCGTTGGCTATCCATTCATGTCCGTTTCATGTCCGTTCGTCCGGTGGCCTTTGACCCGATATCGCAACATTTCGACACATTTTAATACATTTTGATACTTATCATGCCCGAACACCACCGGACCAGACAATTCTGTCCGTTGCTCAATCCGGCGAGGTGTGACAGGAGCTTTAGAGTTGCATAGTCCGATGGTTTTGAGTTTCTGTCATTTTCCCGAGATAAATATATTAAGCTGATTGTTATAATCGACCTTATTTACCGTAAAGTATTGTTTATTTTAAATGGCTAAGTTTTGAAATATTTGACGTGCCAACATGTAAAATTAGTTTTGGCAAGCTTGTAAAAACTCTGACACCATAGGATTTAGCATTAACAGGTTCTATTACATTGCCTCAGTATTCTCTTATATGTAGCGACAAATGCTTAATAAGTGCATCATTATCTAAGTTAGATTTGTAGAATCAATTTCCGATCTTTGTTTTGGTTTTCAAAATGTGATGCTTCATCGGACTATGCAAATTTACTCGGACTATGCAGCTTCCATCTGCAGGTAATAGTCTAATTAATTATCCTTACAATAGCTAGAAAGAAAGAAGAAAAACACCGCCGACATTATATAATAGATCTAATTCCGCACTTCCTGTCTCAGAGTCGCACCGGATATGGGGTGCTGTGACGTCATTATGTAGCGCCTACCATTATGTAGCCCCGCCGACAGGGACTATGGTGGCCGCTTGTCATTGAAAATGGTTGCTAATGCCTGTCAATTTCATGTATGCGGAGCGTATTGAAAACTACGTAGGTCCTGCGCGTGCCGGCCTATGATGACATTTGGTGACCTTTCGGGTGGTTTTGAGCGTATGTGGAACCTACGAGGAGCGTACGAGGAGCGTATGAGGAGCGTAGGAGCGTATGGGAGCGTGCTGTGACATTTTTGACAGTATGGGCCATACGCCCTCATAGGTCGGGTTTTTTGAGCATGCACAAAAAAAAGTTGGACGACGGATTTATGAAAGCGTATGGCGCGTATGCCTCATACGCTTCACATCGCCGGCATCTGGGGCATCTGGCAGCGTATGAGTAGCGTATGAGTAGCGTATGCGTAGCGTATGAGTAGCGTATACGGCGTATGCCGACCTATATGACGTAACGCACTTACGCCGCCATACGCTCCCGCAAAAAAACCTAATGTGACAGCCCCTTAATGGTAATTTCATGTTGCATTATGTAAGCCAGGGGCGTCAGACGCTGAGAGTGTCATGGGTGCATTATCAAGAACTCACCGCATGAATACCGCAATACCACCTGAATCCACTAAGCCGCGCTTAAATATCTGACACGAGTACAAGTGGGATGACTGAATGAGTTGAGCGTTCGCTTGATTCCATTGTGGCGGGTCGTCATATTTTAAACCCGACCGAGGAAAGCCAATGACTTGAAATGTTTATACTCGTCGCCAGCTAGCCTGGGGTTCGGCGTTACTAGGACAGGACAAGGAGTGGTGGAATGAGGAGGATCAATCAACCACGATTGAAATCCCCCCCCTCCCTGCTTAATCAATAAATGTAACATAAAAAAAGTGGTGGTTCGACAGGGGTAGGCGGTCAGCAGCTTAAAGCGAAAGAAATTATAGACATATATGTGCGAGCTACTACTGTTATCATCGCATATTGTAGTGAGTTATTGGGGTTTATATTCCAGCAACATCTGAGATGATATCAGGGTGGATACTGGCTTGTATGGTGGTTATATAGCTGTTGCTCAGTGGGATACCATGTGACCAACCATGATGCAATATCCCACTCAGTCACATTATCCTGGCATTGAGCCGACCAGTGCTTGCTCTATCTTACAAAATGTCCAGCGACGGGGAGGATAGTGGCAGGTCTTATTGCTTTGATTCAGCATATATATATAATATATATATATGCAGCACTGAGTGAGGGCGGCTAGCAGTAGTCACTTAGTGAGGTTTGAGGCCGTTGGGGGAGCCACCAGTACACCACATACAGGGTTATACTCGCATAATGAATTATATATTATACATAGCATATGTATAATATGTATAATATGTATAATATGTATAATATATAATGTATATAATGTATATAATGTATATAATGAATATATTATATATAATATATGTACTATATATAATATATATATAATATATATAATATATATAATATATATAATATATATATATATATAATATATATAATATATATAATATATATAATATATATAATATATCATTATTCCTTTCCAGACTTTTTGACCTATTAGTATGAGAGTGTACTTGCATTTTATTAGCACATGTCACATTGTCTGTATTATCAGCTGTACTGCCCCAGATTACCTTGTTAACCTGGCTTATATAATTAGACCCTACTTGGGAGCCGCATTCTGTTAGCCCTATAGGCTGTTTGGCTACTACCTCTCTGTCGGGTGTCAATTGCGTTGCATTTGAAGCACATGTAACATAATTGGTATCATTTCTTGGTGGTCGCCTGGAATGCAAGGGGTTACTAATTACATGTTTACAATGAGGTTAAGTGCATGTTGGCGGGGTACCGTCCACAACCGTGGCCCACAAGTCATTACAGACTTTTGCATTTTCAACAACAACATTTTTATAATTCGGTATAGAATCATCAATTTCAGCAGTACAAGCAATATATGTATCAGTACGAGGTTCACCTACATCATTTGTCGTGACAATTTCATGGTTATAAACAGTAGCTTTTTCACCGTGTCCACTAGTAACTTGTCAGTTTTAGCACAGTTATTCTTTTTGTGCCACTTACTCCCACACTTGGCGCACTGATGACCGAAATTACATATGTCATCCAGTCTGCTGCAACCACTTTCCTTATTCCACTTATAGCAACCAGTTTTGCCATCCTTAGTGAAAGTATTAGACTTACGCATGCCATTTGAAGCCTTCCTTGGCCGCATGTTGCGCATACCAAAATGGAACATGCACAGTCCGGTGTTACGGCTTCCGAATGCAGCGAATCCTTCTACTTCCGCTAGTTTCCTAATACCCATGTCGTAGTCAATATGGGTGGAATCTTGGAAGTCATTTTGCCTCACCCTCGAGGCCATGAAACACACATGTTCAAGAAGTGCACGCAAGTCTTTAGCTGTTAGACCTTGAATATCAAGGCACCATTGAATTGAAGCTGTAATTAACTCGTAACAGTTGAGTTTCCTTACTTCTTTTCCTGACACCATGTACCGTCTCAGACTCCACTTACTTCTGAGGCATCTTGTACTGCTGGTGCTTCTGCTTCTGGAGTCGCTGGGCATTCGTCTTCTTCGTTGGCGGCACGACCTCCGCCGCGCCCTTGCCACCCCGTATCTGGACTGTTCATCCAAGGCACCACCCGCTGGCACTAACATGGCACCGGCGGCACCAGAAGCATCGGTGCTTCTTCCTTCGTCGCGCACTGGGGTTGTAGGGCTGCCCGCTATTCGACCGTCTTTCCTCCGTCTCATGATGTTGCGCCCTTCTTTTAATTCCGCTACCCGCTCCTCTAATGCCATGTCTGCAATCTCTTTTAGGATAAGTGTCTGCTCCTCCTCAAGGCTAATAGCCACCATTTTGCTTGAGTTATCAGGCGAACTATCTCTTGATTCACTGTTCGTCATTTCTGATGTGGCAGTTCTTCTTGTTATTCCCCCAAGTGGCGACTTCTTGCCCTTTTTCTTTCCTTTTCGCCTTTTGGTACACCTATCTCCTCTGTGAGACGCACTACACAAATCACAATACGGCATGTCAGTGCAAGCGGCAGTGGTAGCAGCGGCCACCACTGTATCGAAAGAAAATTACTGACGAAGTGATAGAGATACGGTCACGTTTTGGGACAATTTGCGCTCCGCAGATGGCACCCCATTCGACACTCCTGATCAAGATGGGTGCTACGAATACATGAATATCAAATGTACAATAATATAATATATAAACCTTGGATTATGCCATGTCGTGTTATATTATTATAATCCATTATAATATATTTAATATATATAATATATATAATATATATATAATATATATAATATAAAGTTAGGCTATGTAATACAGAAGAGAAAGAAGACGAGTGTTGCATCTGATGTCAATTATATATAATATATATATAATATATATAATATATATAATATATATAATATATATATAATATATATATAATATATAATATATATTTGCTCAGAGCCATGGGGGATCAACATGGGGGAAACCTTGTCCAATTTTCTTTACACATTTTCATATGCTTATTATCATACATCCCATATCAAAGTAGGCGTTCATTCAAATAAAAATAAAATGATAAAACCCCACAATTAATATATATAGCCCATCAAAAAGAATCTATTGCTTCACATCACAAACCAATGCATCATAACTAATATAACCATATCATTTATTTGCTTTGCCAATGCATTTGTAGCCTTAAGTGAATTCCAATCGCCATTTGGGATGGTGTGTGTACGGACAAGTTGAACAAATATGGCAGCTTGCCATGTGCTTACGACATTGGCTTTTAATTAATTAGAAGAGCGCGAACTACTCCCTGAGTGCATTGGGTGTCAGCGTCCACTAACACTCACACACATTCTGTTTGAATGTGCAGATTTCATGGCCTTGAACCAATGGCATCTTAAGCCGTGTTCACACGGGCGATGTAAATCGATTCGTAGAAAGCGACTTGTATAGTTCGCATCACATTTCTCGTGTGAACGCACGTCTGATGCGGATTAGGGCTGATTCGATTCACGTGATGCGGATCCTGTAAACCACCTAAGTAGCGAGGAAGTTCTACGTGAATCGATTCCTGTGATGCGGATAATTTTGTTCGTGTGGACGGTCGCTAATTCGACTCCTTTAGTTCGCCTTGTCACTGTTTTCGCTTCACATTTTTCCCGTGTGAACAGGGCTTTAGTGTAAGTAACCTGCGAGAACTCTTTACCAATGTAAAGCAAGAACAAACTTTAGCACTCTGAAGAACAACTCGACTGTATCGCCTGCTGGAATTCTAGCTATCTTTTATGATATTAAATTTTGCCGCCATTTGACCCCAATTTAGCAACTTGAAAATTGCATCTGATGTCAATTTTATTTTCATTTGACAAAAATTTAACCACTTCAAAGTTGCATCTGATATCAATTTTGCGGTCATTTGACACAATTCTGACCATTTAAGATTTTCATGTAAATTTTAATGTAGGCATATAAATGTGTTTAACAAAATTTACGGCAAGATTGTTTTGACTGTGAATATGACCCTTACTGCCCACACTGCTTTAAGCGTGTTCTCTGTGGCGGAGTGGTTAGAGTGTCTGACTTTTTTCTAGGTCGGACTCCTAATCTGAAGGTCAGTGGTTCGATTCCCCGCACCTCCACCTCTGCCAATTTGGATTTCCACCGCTGTGTATAACTTACAGCATCATCAAAGGCCAGTTGCTCTCATACCATGTCTATGTGGTGTGGGAAGTTAAAAATCCCTTGGGTCGGTAAAAGTGTAGGCTCGGGCTTTCTAACAGCAAACTGCCCAATGGTGAAAACAAGTATATTCAGACTTATCTGTGATCGGCAGTATAAATCTTCAAGTAAAAAAGAAGACAAAAAAGAGGAACAACCACTATTTTTGTTTCTTGAAGATTTATACTGCCTATTATGGATAAGTCTGAATAGGCTTGTATTCACCATTAGCCATTTCACCAGATCCGTGGCTCCTTTTGATTGCCATCACCATACTTCCTAGCAATGCATCTCATTAAGTCACTTTTGTTGTTATTGTTAGTTTAACGACCCCCCAGCACAAAAAGTAGACATTGGCTATTGTGGGTCCCAATTAAGTCACATACATTAGGCATTGCAGAATAATTCAACGATGTTCTTAAGAAAGAAGGCAATTACTTATAATGAGGTAATTCATTACCTATAATCGGGACCCCTTGGTGTCCATTGTTTTCCATTAGGACAGTCATCGAGACCTGGGGCTGTGTTTATTCACGAACACAGACAACCAATTAACCCACATTGTGCTTTCATGGTATGATACTGTCGTAGCGGGTGTTGAAAATGGGAAATATTGCGTCTAGAGCCGGTTTCGAACCCACATCTCTTTGCCTTCTGGGCCAGTGTGCTAACCATTACACCACCTAGGCGGATTGATATCATCACACTACCCACCCCTACCTGTCTATGTGGTCAGTGCAGACTACTACACTCATCCACCTGGAATTGTAAGTCTTTTAAAGGGTCTTTTAATGCTTACAATTACATACATACAGACAATGATGCACTTACAGATACATATACAGGGTAGGTTCAACAACTATAGAGCACATAGCTTGTACAGGATCCTGGTCATGGCACCAGTGTCATGGGGGGTGATGAAAATGGGAAATATTGCAACTAGAGCAGGACTCGAACCCACATCTCTTTGCATGGATGCAAATACCCATTGTGTACATCGCTTAGTGGGTTGCTAGGACACATACCCACGGCACTTTTATATCACCCATTGTTGTCAAATTATACATTCGTATTGTAGTCGTCTGCACTGACCTCTCAGGCAAGTAACCAGATAGACAGGTAGGCATGGGTAGTGTGGTGAAATCAGGGATCCTAGGTGGTGTAATGGTTAGTCAAGATAAAAACTAATGCATTGAATCCTGCACACAATTGTCTATTCAAGCAACATGACGAATCCAGGTATGAACCCAGGCCGAATTACATCCGGCCACTGAGGCTCCGAATGAAACATAATTTGGAGGCCTTGGGCATGGATTTGGACATGTTGGAGGATGCCAAAGTCCCAGAACATCTCCCGTGGTGGTTGAGGAAGCCACCGGTTATCCTCCGACTCATGGAACTGAGGAGGTCTGGGACACATCCACTCGAGGACCAAGGACTGCATGCAGAGATTCAAGGCCAGTTTGCAGACCACCTCGCCATATACACTGATGGTTCGAAAGACCAAAGCCGGGTAGCTGCTGCGGCAGTCTGCCAACGGGAACAATTTGGTGTATGCTTGCCCGATCAGAGCTTGATTTTCACTGCGGAAGCCAGAGCACTCCTTCTCGCGTTGGAGTGTATCGAGATATCCAACCACACTAACTATGTGATATACAGTGATTCGTTCTCTTGCCTCCTGGCTGTTGCTGGACTGAAAACAAAGCACCCTATTCTAGCAATGGTCATTTATAAAATGAACCAACTGGCAACTGATGGGATGACATCCACCTGTGATGGGTGCCTGGCCATGCCGGCATACAAGGAAACAAACGAGCTGATCAGGCTGCGAAGAAGGCCCTGAACTGTGATCTTGAACCATGTCTGATCCCTCACTCTGATCTGAAACCACTAATAGCCACCCACATAAAATCCAAATGGCAACATGAGTGGGATGAAAACATTAATAAACTTAAAGAAATTGAACCATTTGTGGGAAAACCACCACAGACTCATGCGGGAGGTCGGCGGGACCAAGTGGTCCTTAGCCGCTGCCGTATTGGCCACTCGTGGCTTACACATGCTTTTCTGCTCAAGGGGGAACCTCCCCCTGAATGTATTGGGTGTCAGTCCCCGCTGACACTCAAACACATTTGACTAAGTTGCATTGATTTTGTGGCCCTGCGCCAACAATTCTACACTGCAGACAGTATGCATGACCTTTTTACTAAAGTAAAACAGGAAAACATTTTAGCCTTTTTGAGGGCAGCTGGACTGTACCACCTCATATAGTTTACTAAATAAATTCTATCAATTACTAATAAAACTTTTCTTTTTCTATGGGAATTTGTTTCCCTTCACCATATGATTGTGAGCTTTCTAATTTAATGAGTGTCTATTGGCACATAATTGATTGTCTGCTTTTACATGTAAAAGCGATGGTTTGAACAAAAAAACAAACATTTCTAGTCATGAATATGGCCTATGCTGCCGACACAGCTTAAAGCAACCACCAATCAATCAATCAATCAATCTGCTGAGCCAGCTATGTTCTCAAAGAGGTGGACGCCAAAGAAATAAGGAATGAGTCATTTAGTATCAATATCTAAGTTCAATATCTAGGACCAAACCTTGGTACATGTTCTTTTTTTAAAGTCAGTGGATTATGCAATCTTAGAGTATTTTATTTTATTTGATAGATGGAGAACCGAATCCTCAGAAGTGACAAGCGCCATTCAATGTATTGTTGTCATTGTGGTGTTCTCTGTGGCAGAGTAGTTAGAGTGTCTGACTTTTTTCTAGGTCAGACTCCTAATCTGAAGGTCAGTGGTTCGATTCCTTGTGCCATCCAGCTCTGCCAATTTGGATTTCCACCACTGTGTATAACTTGCAGCGTCATCAAATACTGGTTGTTCTCATACCATGTCTATATGTGGTGTGGGAGGTACAAATCCCTTGGGTCGGTAAAAGTCGACGCTCGGGCTTTCTATCGACAAACTGTCTAATGGTGAAAACAAGTCTATTCAGACTTATCCATGATAGGCAGTATAAATATACAAGAAAGAAAAAAAAGAAGGAATTGTTGCGGTTAGTAATTGAACCCTCAGCACTAGTCTGCATTGTCCATTCCCGTCCCCTACTGTGAGTATTCACTCTCACCATGTGTACACCCCCCACACACACACCCACACCCACACCCACACCCACACACCCACACACCCAGGCCGCCCACGTTGTGGAACCAAAGACTTGACAATTAATCTTATGAACTTCCACTCCAACGCGCTGACTGCTGCAAGGGTGCCCCCCCCCATCCCTTGATTTGCGATTTTCAAGTTCTCAGCGCGCGCCGGGACCTCTCTGGTCAGTCAAGCGGAACAAAGGGCTGGCGAGTGTCTAGCAGTGATAGAAGTGTGGCGTAAGGTAAGCAGTCAGGGATGAAAGGTCTCCGCCATTTCAGCAGTTTTTGATATCCATGATTTCTGATATTTTTAAAAAGAAAGAAAGTTTGTTTTATTTAGTGACGCCTCTAGAGCACATTGATTTTTATCATCGGCTATTGGATGTCAAACATATGGTCATTTTGACATGTCTCTTTGGAGAAAACCAACTGCCACCACATAGGCTACTTTTTCCGATAAGCAGCAAGTGGTCTTTTATATGCACTTTCCCACAGACAGGACAGCACATACCACATCCTTTGATGAACCAGTTGTGAACCACTGGTTGGAATGGAAAATAGCCCAAACTGCAAATGGGTCCACTGAGCAAGATCGATCACATGACCCACACCTTCACAGGTGGACACTGAACTGTCTGAGCTACGGCCCGATCCCCTATTCTAAAAAGAATGCATACAAAAAAAAAACAATGCGATGCAATCACCATGAGTGTGCACCGTCGCCAAGTCGGTAATCATCCTGATATGACCCTAGATGTTGCTAGGATGTAAAATCCCAACAAGCAAATTACAGCAGTCCAAACTGTAGCGCAGTGTGTGTGGTTGCGCATGCCCAGGGAGGGGGGCGGAGGGGGGGGGTGTGAGGAATGTACAACTGAAGTGGGTACGCCATTCAGTATGGTGCCTAGCAACGGGTAAACAATGGCCAGCCATGCCTAGTAACGGCATAGCTGACCTCGGGCGTAATATAGTGGTTAAATGTGTTGTTTTCACCCTCCCACACACCCGTCAAAGAACCAGGCGACCATCCACCTCGCAGGCATCCGCCATTGTCATGGATAACTCATATAATATTGTGTCTTTTCCATCTATGTCATTTCCGGTCCTGTTTCCAGCGTTCCATAGTATTGCAAGTTCCGCTGGTCCTTCCGGAAGGACTGAAGCTGTAACCCAGCAGGCCGGGTCACAGCTACAGCTTACACACCGGAAGTTGGAATTGGTGCCCCCCCCCTAGCCCCATCTTTCACTATCGACACGATACTTTAATTGCACTTTGCACCTATAACTACGCTCCTCCTGATATCCAAACATTGTAGGATTATTGCCGTACATTTTTCTCTAATGGAGATTGCAGTGAAATTGTGATAGCAAATATTTTACATTTGATCAAATACCACTTTGTGTATCTGTATTCACACCCCCCCCCCTCCCCCTCCCCCCCCACTCCCACGCCTTCCAGCGCGTAAGGTGAAGCTGCGACCCGGCGTGTTGGGTCACAGCGCCAGTCCTTCTGGATGGACCAGCGAAACCTGGGGCCGTATGCACCAATCGGTGTTAGGGCCTTAACCGCGGCTAGGCTAGCTCCACACGGTTAACTGTGGAAAATCGGTATGCACCAATTGGTGCCAGCGCTAACCGCAGACTTTAGCCTAGGCTAAGCTACCCCAGTTTCAAATCACGTTTAACTGCTAGCCGGAGTGGTTAGTGTGCGTGTATGGATGTAAATCTATTCAATGCTATCATATTTAACAGAGTTACATAGTCAAATAGTGAAATTTTATTAAAGTAACCCTAAAATCAAAGTGAGATTAACGCTGCTGCGCAAAGGCGGTGATATTAATATTTTCGAATCGATGAATGTAAAGTAAACAAATCGCCGCCGCCGCATCGACGTCGATATCAATACTGTCTAACGTCAACTAAACATTGCTGCCGCCGTATCGGCGGCTATATATTACAGCCAGATCTATTCAATGCGATCATATTTAACAGATTTACCTACTCAATAAGTGAAATTTAATCAAATTAACCCTAAAATCGAACCGTTATTAACGCTCCCGGGGCATTGGCGGCGTTATTCATATTGTCGACTCGAGGGAATTCCCAAATCTATAAATAACTTCACGGTTAGCTATCCGCACCGGCTAGTACATTGGTGCATACCGATTCACACACGTCTCCAACCCGCCGCTACCCCGAGGTAGCTAACTGGTGCTAGTGCCTTAGCTCCGGCTAAGCCTATCACCGATTGGTGCATACGGCCCCTGGAATTGTGCTCAGCGATAGAGCTTGTTGCGTGTGACATCACACCGCCGCCATGAATATTCATCGGTCCTACATCGTGGTGTAGCAGGAAATCGCAAACCCATAAATCGCAAACCCCCACTTGTGATTTCCTAGGAAGTCCCAAACCCCCCTGCCATGTATCCTGCTATTATCACTCAGTTTTAGGATCGGCAATGTAAATAATGTCGTCAGCAAAATGGCCTTTTTAGTTCCAACTTCAGTCACTGGATACAGTAAATAGAACCATTTTAATATTGCAACTTATTATGCATGCACACAATATCTCAATGAGCCATTATTTACTAGTGTGTTAGTTGAATATTACAAAGTGCTACAAAGCATGGGAGGTTTGCAATCTCATGGAGGGGGGGGGGTTGTGATTTCCTCAGAAATCGCAAACCCTGGGGTGTGCAATTTCCAGGGGTTTTCAATTTCCTGCTACACCGGTGGTCAATCGGACAAACAGGTGCTTTGCCAGTATGAAGCAGGTGTCGTATATTACACACGTTTCTTTAGTGACCATAACGAGAATTGTCACAGCACACAACATAACAGCAATGCTTTATCGTCACCATAATCTGTGTTTTTTTTTGTCACATGCCTCACATAATATTTATTCAATTTACTACGTTTGACAATTTACTACGTTTGACTATTTATTTAATATCCTCCTTTGGACAGTCTTTATTTTATATGACAGGATATTTATTTAGTTATGATATTTATTGAATTTACTACTCTTTACACAATCAGTAATTAATGTTGGTTGATATGCACGTCTATCGTGTTGATATTGATTCAATTTACTATTTTAGATAGTGTTTAGTTTGTATCACTTGGTGCCTGTCAAGTTTTGATATTTTATTCAATTTACTACTTCTAACGCAATCAGTAATTGATTTGTGCAACTGGATGCTTATCTAGATATGATACTTATTCAATTTACTTCTTGCTCCACAAGCAGTATTTAATTTGTTCTATGTTTGGCACTACAACATTCTTTTGGTAATGGCTTATTTACCCTGTCCATAACAAATAAGTTACATCGTGGCTTGTTTTCATCGCTGAGCAGCAATCGTCTCAATTTGGTAGTTGCCTTGTCATCTTTGCTGTCAGTGGCTAGCTTATGTTATTTTCTTTGGTGCTATGTTTGCGACATTTTGGTATATGAGACTGTCTCAAAAGGTCCTAAGCAATATGGGACAAAACTTTGTCCATTGTAACGATCAACATACTATCTTCTTATGCATTTGCTCAGGATAAACTGATTTGTTTTTTTACATGGTGTTTCATAATTCCAATAGAATACATATTGATTTGAAGCAAATCTCCTTGTGTTTTCAGTGTAACCATTTCTGTGCTGTTTTGTGTCATTCGTTACAATGGACACACACAAAAAGAGTTATCACCTTTTGAGACAGGCTCATATACCTACCCCATGCGCTAGTGTTAGTATGGATACTCAGTTTACACTGTGACTTTGAAACTACTGGTAGCTGTATTGGAGAATACATTTAAATAATAAGACCATATGGAAAGGTATTTGTATTAGAAGAAGTGAATATATAGGTATTCTTTAATTCAAATCAACCTTGCTTTAGCCACCGACTATTTCAATGTTCAGCATTTTCAAGCTGCATATTCCAATGAAAACATAACATTTTTCTAATCAAAACACTTACCCAGACTTGAGCCTATATATCGACATATACCAATGCACGTGTTGCTGTATAGAAAGGCAGGCTAAATCAACTTAATAGAACCTGTTACTGCTCATGCATATGTGTCCAGCAATTTGATGTCCACACCAAATGTGTTTATTTTTGCATCTTTTTATTTTAAATATCTCCAGAGTTGGCCATTTTTTAAAATCAATCTTACTTAGACCTAAAATAACGTAGATAATATGAGTAACGATATTTATCTTGATAAAAAAACAACACATGGCAGAAACTTGAAGCCATTGAATTACGGAACAAATATAGATTAATAACAAAAATAATAATTTAGAGTGGGGCTTCTTACGCGACGTCGTCTTTGCTCATATTGCGGTAGCTGTGACGTCTTACCGTGGCGTCGTCTTTGCTGGCGTTGCGGCAGCGTAGCAGTGGCGCCACCTGGAGGCAGCGGCGGTGGGGGTTTCGACGACGGTCGGCGCCAGGGGGCAGCATTGTGGCGCGGCCGATAGTTCTGCACTGGCAGGCTTCCGCTGATAAAGGAACCCCGGGAGAACGGGCAGCCTTCACAGCGAAATACCCCCTCTCCACCTCCCCTCTCCACCTCCCCTCTCCCCCTCTCCCTCTCGCCCACCCCTCTCCCCTCTCCCCCTCCTTCCTATCCCCTCCCACCTCCCCCTACTCCCTCCCTCTTACCCCTTCCTCCATACCCCCCCCCCCCCGCCCCTCTCCCTCCCATCCCCCATTCCCCGTCTCCCCTAGCTCCTACCCCTACTCCCTACCCCTCTCCCCTCCTCCCCTCTCCCCCTCTCTCAGCCAGCCCTAATCGAACTGCCATCACACGCGCACACACGCACTCACACACACGTACACCCGCGCAAACACAAACGCACACTCCCCCCCCCCCACACACACTGCCCCATATAGAGAAGGGCTCTAAAACAATGTGAATATGTTAGCATTTAAAGTGGCATTAATGACCATATGTTTGTTTGTTGTTGTTTTACGTCCCGTTTTACAGTCCCGACTTGTGACAGTGCGCACTCATAGCGACTATATAGTGCTGTCCCACAGGGAAACCAGGCCGCCACCACCATGACCTGGTATCCCACTCAGTCACATTATCCTGACACTGAGCACACTAGTCCTTGCCCTGTCCTAATAATGCCGAGTGCCTGGCTATGAAGCGACAAGTATAAATTTTTATGTCATTGGTTTGACTCGACCAGGGTTCAAACCGCCGACCCCACGATCTACCAACACGGGAGACGGATGCTCTAACTCATTCGGCCATCCCGTCTGGTCATATATTTGACCTCTAATAGCCGATGATAAAAATCAACGTGCTCTAGAGGCATTGGTAAATATAACAAACTTATTTTAAAGTTGCAATATCCAATGGTTTTCAAATTTTATTTTGTCATATTTTTCAATTTTAGATAAATGTGCTTGATTGGTGAATATCATTGTAGTAGTCTGCACTGACCTCTCAGTCAACGAGCCACATATACAGGCATGCATGCGTGCATAGGGTGGTGAAATCAGGGGAGCCTAGGTGGTAAATGGTTAGCACACTGGCCCGGAATGTAAGAGATGTTGGCTCGATTCTCGCTCTAGACGCAATATTTCCCATTTTCATCACAGCGATGACATAATCCACATCGCTTTAGTTTAGAGTAATATTACATTTTATTTTAGAGGATTAGTTAATTATTTAAAATGGCTAACCTTGGAGATATTTGGAGTGAAAGCTTGGGACATGTATTTTGAGCGGGTATCATAGGTTGCTGCAGCGGAAGATTCTATTGAATTGATGTATTTGTTGTATTGAATAATACATGTTCAATTTGTGAACCAATGTCTAAGTTTGATGTGGATGATCAAATCTAGGTAAGTGTTTTAGTTAAAACAAATTAATTCGATGCTTTCATCACACTATATAGCTTTAAATTAAAGTAGCATAATCTGATGAAACCAAAGACTTGTTTAAACCAAAGTCCTTACCTATACTAGATGTGAACCTGTATATGCAACATAGATACTGGTGCATCTTTTAACCAGTTATTGTTGCATAGAAGAAATATTAAGTCAATTTAATTCTTTATAAACACACAAAAAACACGCACTGTTGCAAGTCATACAAGCCTTTAATATCTAGCATTTCGGGATAAACCCTCAATTTATGTTGCATGTTTTTACTTCAAATAACCTTAAAGTTAGCCATCTTTAACGAACGTTGTTCTGGCTATTATTAATAGTTCTGTGATGTCACAACAAACAAACAAACACACAAACAAACATAGGGAATGGTGGAGTTATATAGATTATATTACTTATAGTGCTGCCCCACTGGGAGAGCAGGCAACCAAGAACCTTCAAATTTACTTGAGCTTTTAAGTGATAATAGCTACTGCATTACTTTCCATGTCTATCAAATGTTCTAGGTTAAGTGTAATATTCAATAGGAATATATTCCAATAGCCACAGATTAAACACAGAGACACTCAGACCATGGTTTGCTACTAAATAACTCCCAGAGAATAGAATGTTTCATTTGCTTATTTGCTGGAGTTTTACATCCTGTCAACATCTAAGCTCATATCAGGATGGGTACCGACTTGTGACAGTGCGCACTCATGCAGACTTTATTATGCTGCCCCACTGAGAGACCAGTCCGACATGACCTGATTTTCCACTCAGTCATATATGAGCTAACCAGTCCTTGCCCTATCCTAGTAATTCCAAGTGCCAGACTAGGTAGTGACAAGCATGAATTTGGTAAGTCATTGACTTGACTCGTCTAGGTTTCAAACTCCCGACCCTCCCCATGGGAAGCCTGCACTCTACCGATTCGGCCACTGCATCCAATCTGGAATATTTGAAGCTATAGAAAAAAATGACTGATCATATTTGATCATACTAATTATGAATAAGCAAAGTAGCTTTAGTCATGTGACGCCCCTTTAAGTGTACATGGTAACTATGATAACGGCTACCACCTAGGACTGCCCCCTCCCCCCATCAACCTCACCACTCTCCCCTGGTGTAGCCTGGAGAGAATTCACCGTCAAGTATCAATAATTATCTTTGGTTTGTCGAATTGCGACCGTGTTTGGTGATGCCTCCTGTCCCTACTGGGTGTTTCTGTTGTGTGCGCATGCACGTGTGTGTGCGCATACACGTTTGTGTGTGCATGGACGTGTGGGTGCGCATGTGCATGCGCATGCGCGTGTGGGTGTGCATGCACATGGGTGAGGCATGCACATGTGGGTGCGCATGCGCGTGTTGGTGCGCATGCGCATGTGGGTGCATGCGCGTGTGTGCTCATTACACCACCGAGACAGAAAGGCGATGTTTATCTATTTGTTACACAGCCAACGCTGAACAGGGAGCCCTGTTTTTCAATTGCTGTCTGTGGTGGTCAGTGGTTCTCATACCATTTGACTGGTACTACTTTTAATTTACCAGACGCGGCGGCAGAATCGGTAGAGTGCAGGCTTCCCATGTGGAATTTCGGGAGTGTGAAACCCCAGCCGAGTCAAACCAATGACTTACTAAATTGATCCTTTTTTGTCACTTCCTAGCCTGGCACTCGGCATTACTAGGATAGGGTTCGAACCCTGGTCGAGTCAAGCAAATGACTTCCAAAATTGATACTTGTCGCTTCCTATCCAGGCACTTGGCATTATTAGGATAGGGCAAGGACTGGTTAGCTCAGTGTGACTGAGTGGAATATCGGGTCATGGTGCTGGCAACCTGATCCCCCAGTAGGCCAGCACACTATAAAGTTGCCATCAGCGCACACTGTCACAAATCGGTATCCATCCTGATATGACCACGGATGTTGCTAGGATGTAAACCCCAACAAGCAAATACATTTTTAATGTAGGCCCTTTGAGACAATAAACACTACCAAAAATGTAAATGATCACGTCTTCTTTCGAAGTAAATATTTAATTAAGAAATAAATTATTACAATTTTGATTATTTCTTACTAATAATGAACATGATATTAGAGTGGTGTAATGACTAATCAAGGTGGTATCTCCACCTTTATGGTTACAGTAGATATCTATCGTGGATTGATATCAACCTGGACTTGGCTTCAATGCAGCCTCCGATAGTTTGATACCAAGCCATGATAGGTGTGTCCTGTAGGCCTAACATTAGCATTCTATATATTATGTGATTTGCGAATGTTACATAAAATGGAAAACTTTAAATACAATAGCTTTGATTCCATATGTCCGACTGCGAATGCGCTTTGCATAGATGGCAAACTGGATCGCTCCAATTAGCGATTGGTGTGAATGCTTTTGCAAAATTGGTGGACTGACTGAAAATGCATGGGTATTCATTTTTTTTTGATCACACAAATTGCATACCTTGTACGCATTCGCATACTGCACACTGCATACTGCACAATGCATACTGCATACTGCACACTGCATACTGCATACTGCACACTGCACACTGCATACTGCACACTGCATACTGCACACTGCATACTGCATACTGCACACTGCATACTGCACACTGCACACTGCATACTGCATACTGCACACTACATACTGCACACTGCGCACACTGCACACTGCACACTGCACACTTCACATTGTACACTGCACACTGCATACTGTACACTGCACACTGCATACTCCACCCTGCATACTGCACACTGCATACTGCATACCGCATGTATGGAATCTTAGCTCTATGCTGTAAAGACACTAAATATATATGTCAACCCATGGGTTCGATTCCTGGTCAAGTCAAACCGATGACTTAACAATTTAGGCTTGTCGCCTCCTAGCCAGGTGCTCGGCATTGTAAGAATATGTCAAGGACTGGTTGGCTCAGTATGACAATAATGTGACTGAGCACGATATTATGTATTGGTAGCAGTGGAGCAGCACTATAAAGTCGCCATGAGCTCGCACGGTAACATGTCGGGACCCGTCCTAATATCACGTTAGATGTTGCAAGGACGTACAACTCCAACCAACCAACTATATACTTGACCTCGTAGAAGGCAGTTCATCGCTCATTTCTAACGGCACTGGTACCATTTGACTGGTATTGACCAATCTGGCTGAGATGGATTGTATCCGGTTTTAACCGGAAACTTTTACTTTGAGCCGGAAGCAGCTGTGAAGACATCGATCGTCATGTTAGAAGAATAGTCATTGACCTAGATTTAGGATTAAGATATTTTACATTGCCGCTTATATTATATGACGCCATTCATCGAAGTGATTGATAATGCTTGTTGGGGATTTATGTCCTAGAAACCTATATGGTCATATCAGGACTGGCACTGATTTGTGATAAGGACTCAAACTCCAAATTAGGGCCTTACGCCGTTTATTAATTAGGATCCAAACCTATGATACACATATCAGTAAAAACTATAAGTTGAATGTATTTTAAAATATCGGACTAGACCATTCTGATATCACCTTTATCATGCAGTCTGATATCAGCTTTATCATTCAGTCTCATATCAGCTTTATCACTCAGTGTAATATCACCTTTATCACCCAGTCTGATATGAGCTTCATCACGCAGTCTGATATCAGCTTTATCATTCAGTCTCATATCACCTTTATCACTCAGTCTGATATCACCTTTATCACCCAGTCTGATATCAGCTTTATCATTCAGTCTGATATCAGCTTTATCACTCAGTGTAATACTTATCACCTTTAAATCACCATCTGATATGCATGCTATCATCACCGCGCTCTGATTCAGCTTATCATTCAGTCTCATATCCCTTAATCACTCGTCTTATATCCGCACCATTATCACCCAGTCTGTTGATAATGAGCTTTACAGCCAGTCTGATATCAGCTTTACCTCGTGATATCACCTTTATCACCATCTGATATGGCTTATCAGCGCTGATTCAGTTTATCCGTCTCATACGACTGTTCTTATATCTTATCACCTTGTGAAGTTGTATAGTCCGATGAAAACATCAAATATTCCAAACCAAAACAAGTATCTCGAGTTGATTCTACATATC
Organism: Branchipolynoe longqiensis; assembly: GCA_030323885.1. Taxonomy (NCBI): domain Eukaryota; kingdom Metazoa; phylum Annelida; class Polychaeta; order Phyllodocida; family Polynoidae; genus Branchipolynoe; species Branchipolynoe longqiensis. The sequence continues at coordinate 152,946,087 of CM059187.1, read as the reverse complement.
TGACTTAGATACTGGTGCACTTGTTAAACATTTATCACCACATACAAGGGAATACTGAGGCAATTTAATATAACCTATTACTGCAGAAACCTATAGATCTATTTCATATGACGTCAGCATGGGTATTTAGGTCAGTGTGTGCGCTGCTTGGCTGCAGGACGACACATGGTCACACTGCAAACTCAATGGCTATGAGCAATCTTCATACAGAAAAAGTGAAATATCTCTAAAACCACACCACCTAGAAACAAATCGCTTAGCAGACAAACATACAACATGGTTAATAAACAGATTATATTAAATTTATAAGGTTTGGGTTCTGGATTTCTATTAATTTTGAATAAAATTAACGTTTTGCACTGCGCGTATTGGCAAACTCAATGCATTGTCAATGGCCATGAGCAATCTTCATACAGAAAAAGTGAAATATCTCTAAAACCACACCACCTAGACACAGACCACTTGGCACACAAACAGATAGCATGCTTACCAAACAGATTATATTAAATTTATAAAGTTTGGGTTCTGGCTTTCTATTAATTTTGAATAAAACTAACGTTTCGCACTGCGCGTACCGGCAAACTCAATGGCAGTGTGCCTTCGGTCTGCAGCCAAGCTGCGCGCACATACACGATGTTTGTAAACATTGAAAGAAGTCTATGGTATCAGAGTTTTGGCAAGCATGCCAACACTAAATTTACATGTTTGGACTACAAATATCTTAAACGTTAGCTATATAAGATAAAAGTTACTTCACACTAAAGTCAGGTAGATTATACCGATCACCGTAATATGTTTATCTGAGGAAACTTAAAACCCATCGGTTATAATCTACCTTACTTTAGTTTGAAGTAACTTTTATCTTATATAGCTAACGTTTAAGATATTTGTAGTCCAAACATGTAACACCCAATAATATCAATATATCATGTCCTTCCTTGCGTTCCTATGCATTCCTCCGCCTCCTCCTACCCCCCCCCCCCCCCCCCCCCCCCCCCCCCCCATCACACCACCTTACGCCGGCCCACGTGACCAGCGCCGCTGATCGAGTGCGCCGATCACGTGGTCAGGTCGCCGGGTTATCGGTTTATCTGCGGCGTGTGACTAACGATTCGCCGACGGTTTATAAGAGTTGGTTGTTGATTGTTGGAGTTTTATGTCCTGGCAACATCTAAAGTCATATCAGGATGGGCACAAACTTGTGACAGTGCACACTCATGGTGACTTTATAGCATTGCCCCACTGGGAGACTAGGCCGCCTGCATCCTGACCTGATATCTCATTCAGTCACATTATCCTGACACTGAACCAACCAGTCCTTCTCCTATCGTAATAATGCCGAGTGCCTGGCTAGGGAGTGACACGTATCAATGTTTGAGTCATTGCTTTGATTCAGCCAGGGTTAGAATGCGTGACTTCGAATCCATGATCTCCAAAAAATGGGAGACGAACGCTCAACTCATTTGGCCATTTCGTGATTTTTGAGAGTTGAGGGGTGGGGGGGGGGGGGGTGAGGGTCCTAGTGAGGTGGGAGAGTCTCTCCAGGTGGCGGTGTCTTTGGTGGTGACGTCATCAGGGGTGGACTCCCGGCAGTGAAAGGGGGCATGCACACATGCTCACACACGCTCATACATGCTCACACATGCTCGCACACGCTCACACACACTTCCGTCACATTCTCTCACATTCTGACATACACCTTCACACACATCTCACTCACATTCTCATGCAGCCCTTCACACACCTCACTCACACATCACTCCACACACATCTCAATCTCACACCTCACTCACATTCTCACACACACATGTCACTCACGCCTCCACATACACCTCACTCATATTCTCACACACCCACGCGTCAAAACCCCGGACACCCACACTAACAGCCACCCACACCCCCACACCCCTACACCTCACCCTACTTCCTCGTACATACACCCACGCGCATACTCAGAGCACCTTTAGCGACACACACCCACTCCACACACCCACTCCACACACCCACCCACACACACACCACTAGTACCTCCACACCACCCACTACCCACACCTCTGCACCACTTGTACTGACACCCGCTCACAACCACACGACCCCCACCCCCACACGATCCCGCCACCCCCACCCACACGCCACTTCTACCCACATTCCATCTCCAGCCCTGGTGACAGTGGTATGTGCCAGAGGAACTTTCAGCGGTAGCCCGACCTATATATATATATATATATATTATATATATATATATATATATATATATGTCTATACATATATAGTTACAGCGTTTGAAGGCAGGGGGTGACACAATCGGCCCGGTTGCATAATAGATGAACAATTTAATAACAGATCAGCATAGTAGATGACTTAAAATATAATAAGGTGTGAAAGCTTCCGATTAATTATACTTGTATAATGCTTATTCATCACATATATATATATATGTCCAGTAAAACCTCTCTAAATCGACCGACCTTGGGACGGACTTTAAGTGATCCATTTAGGTAGGTGGTCGGTTTAGGGGGTTAGAATATGGTTACAAGGGTATTTTTGGGACCCAAATAAAGTGATCGATATAAGGGAGTGGTCGATCTGTGGAGGTGATCGGGTGAGGGAGGTGTTACTGTATATGGATAGTGATGAACCTTTATCGCTTGTAATATGCTATGTAGTGGTCTTTCTCTCCCCTCCGGCGGTGGGGGGGGGGGGGGGGACCGGGGGGGGGGGGGGTACCAGCATTGCACTCCCCCCCCCCCCCCCCCCCCACACACTCTTACGCAGGGCGGGACTCGTCACTCGCGCGGAAGCATGTATGTCACTATGGCAGAATCCTGTATGATCTAGAATATATAGCATATATATTTACATATATCTGGTGTATAATCTTTTATATGAAATTGTAACCACAGACTGGGCTGCCCCAAGGGGGTAATCTGGACCACCCTTCGTAGATAACGAACAGCTACAAACTATGTACAAGCCTATAAATGTAGAGTAGGCTAGTTCATAAGTAGTAGTAAAACAAAAAACAAATATACTATTCGCACCCACTACAAGAGTGATCTGAAAATAAAACCAATAAAACCTGATACTAAATAATCACCATGTACTTGCTACTGTGTGAGAAACAAAAACATATTATCACCTCCTACTGTGTGATAAGATTAAACCACTACTACAACTGGCCAGCATTGAAAACAAGCCCAAGCACTCGAGCTTACAGGCTATGGACAGGAGAAACACAGCATAAAAAAAGACACCAAGAAAAAAAGAAGAAAAAAAGCAACCTCTCAGACAAGGAGCCGCATAGACAGGTGGGCGTGGGTAGGGTGGTGAGATCAGGGAGCCTAGGTGGTGTAATGGTTAGCACACTACTACAAAAGTACAGAAAAACCTCCCTACCCGACCACCTCCACAGATCAACCACTCCTCGATTGATTTAGTTGAGTCCCAACAATACCATTATAACCATATTCTAACTCCCTAAACCGACCACCTCCCTAAATAGCGGTCCCAAGGTCGGTTGATTTAGAGAGGTTTTACTGTAAATAATAATTGTATTCAGCCCATTATAATTATCTGTACCTATTCGGACCCTGTCAGCAGGACCTGTAATATTATTTTGTTACTACTATGCAAATTCTCTGTAATTCAGTTGAAGCAAAAAATGTGTGTAAATATCAGGGTGGTGCCGAGAGAATGTGGAGTTTGGTGATACATGCCACCGTGTTCAACTACGGGCACTCTCGTTTACGGCCTGGTCACGTACACGTCAGTGGACGTAGTTGAATGTAGTGGAGGCTAATATAGTTGAACGTAGTTGAACGTAGTTGAACGTAGTTGAACGTACCGGCATCCATACTTCTCCGTCATGCTAACTTGGTAATAACGTGGGTGGGACGTGAGTTCCGATTTAATCTTTGGACATGTTCAAAAGAGTGCTATGTTAGAGGCTAACGTACTGTGGGGAAGTCTCCATACTCTTAATGTACTCTAGCATGCTCTAGTGTACTCTAGCATACTTTAGCATACTTGGATGTAGTTGAACGTGGTTGACCGTAGTGGAGGCTAACATACATTAAATGTAGTTGAATGTAGTTGAACGTACCAGCATCCATGCCGCAAAGTATTTATCCATTCCAAAACCTGCCATACCTTAACGGTTTTCACCGTAGTTTAACACACTTACACCACGTTTGACCCACGTTAATCTATCCTACGTTCACTAACGTGTGCGTGACCAGGGGCCGTATGCAGCAGTCAGTGTTAGCGTGGCAAAACGGTGTTTGGCGGGAATTCCGGTTTAGCGGCGAAAAATGGTATGCAAGAGTCAGTGTTAGGCATAACACCAAAGGCTTAACCGGTGTTACCTTACCCCTAAAAATTATTAGGTTTAGCGAGTTTATTAGGCCCAAATCTATTCAATGCTGTCATATTTAACAGAATTTGTTTACTGTACCATCATCGATTCGAAAATATAACTATTAATATCGCCGCCAATGCGGCGGTACCCTTAAAAACGCTTCGAATTTATGGTTAATTTGAATAAATTTCACTTATTGCGTATCTAATTCTGTTAAATATGGTCACATTGAATAGATTTAAGCCTAATATATGGGTACAGACGCAGAGGGATTGCCCAAATCTATAAATATATTCACGTTTAGCTATAATGTAAGTGTTACGCGCTCCTGCATACGACTTGACACAGTTCACGACGTCGGTGATTGCTAAACGGTAACAGGCTTTAACACCAAATCCCGCTAACACTGACTCCTGCATACGGGCCCTGGTCTTTACGGTTAAAAAAAAACCTAACCCAACAGCACACGCACATTAGAATAGCAGGCACGTTACACAAAGCATGTACTCACATTACAGAAGCATACATTACAGAGACTGAAATTGCAGAAGCACATGTTATTATTACATAGACTTACATTACAGAAGCACACATTGCAAACACTGACCTTACAGAAACACATGTTATTATTAAATAGACTTACATTACAGAAGCACTCATTGCAAACACTGAGCTTACAGAAACACATGTTATTATTACGTAGACTTACATTACAGAAGCACACATTACAGACACTGACCTTACAGAAGCACACATTGTAGAGTCTGACATTGCAGAAGCACACATTATAGAGACCGACATTACAGAAGCACACTTTACAGAGACTGACATTACAGAAGATACTTTACAGAGACCTACATTACAAAACACACATTAACTTCAAGAACACACATTGCAGCCTCCCCCACCCTCCCCCGCTTTCTTCCTCCACCTTCTCCAACTCTCCCCGGCTCTCCCCCATCCCCCCACCCACCCCCACCCGCCATCCCCCTTCCTTCCCTCCCCCTCCCTTCCCTTCCCCCTCCTCCCCCTCCTCCCCCTCCACCCATCCTCCCCCCTCCTCCCCCTCCCCCTCTCCTCCCTTCCTCCATCCTTTCCCTTCCCCCCCCTCCCCCTCTCCCCCCCACACCTCCAGTACCCTAGATGAGGCATATCCTCCTTCCAGTCTAGGCAAGGTAACCGCACTCTATTTCCATTGCGTGTGTTTGGGTCGCCGCCGTAGGCTGTCCACTTCCCGTGCGGCAGGTATTGGGTTCGATCCCTCCGAATAAAAGCAACACCTACAGAATATGACCTACGTGACTGGGAAGCCTTAGATAACATATTCAGCTCCAATAGGCTTGAATGACGACAATATTTAAATCAAAGCAGAGACCGCTTTTGATAATTGATTGATTGATTGGTGGTTGCTTTACGCCGTGTCGGCAGTATAGGCCATATTCACGGCGAGCTTTTCATAAAGGATCCATTATGAACAACCTGTGAAGGCACTGGTTCCAGGAAGCCATTGTCTATCTATATTGGCGTAGAGTTGGTGAATTTGGAGAGAATGCTACTAGTGTAGTAGTCTGCAGTTACCGGTCGGGCAAGGAACCACATATACAGACAGATAGGTGAGGCTAGGGTGATAACATCAGGGAGCCTATCTGGTGTAATGGTTGCCACATTAGCTAGCATGGAATGCAAGAGGTGTGTTTTTCGAAATCTGCTTTAGGCACAATATTTCCCATTTCATTTTCATACATTCTTCAGGCCAAGAGACCTTCCACACGGGAAGCCTGCTGGACCATACCATCCAGTTTCTGCTTCCTTTGTTAAATACGCGACTTGTAAGAGAATAGGTTTCTCTAGTTACTCCTGCAGCCTGATACCCCACGGCTGTTCTTGTCTGTTGTTGTTTTATGTCCTAGCACCATCTAAGGTCATATCAGGACGGGTACCGACTTGTGACAGTGCGCACTCATGGCGACTTTATAGTGCATTAAGAGGATATGGCAAGGACTGGTTGGCTCAGTGTCAGGATAATGTGACTTAGTGGGAAATCGAGTTATGGTGCCAACAGCCTGGTCTGCCAGTGGGAGAGCACTATAAAGTTGGCATGAGTGCGCACTGTCGCAAGTCGGTGCCCATCCTGATATAACCTTAGATGTTGCCACAACGTAAAATCTCAACAAACAAAATAATCTACACACATATATGTCTGTATATTACTTCTACATAGATACTCTCATTTCTATGCGTTACTTCTATATATATGGACCATCATTTCTATGCACTGCTTCTAGATAATGTACCCTCATTTCTCTATGCTTCTTCTACATATTTCACCATCATTTCTATATACTACTTCTACATAATATAACCTCATTTCTGTATACTACGTCTACATATTTCACCATAATTTCTATGCAGTACTTCTACATAATCTACCCTCATTTCTCAATATTACTTCTACATATTTCACGATCATTTCTATACACTAGTTCTACATAATGTACCCTCATCTCTCAATACTACTTCTACATGATGTACCATCATTTCGCTATGCTACTTCTACATTATGTACCCTCATTTCTCTATACTACTTCTACATAATCTACCCTCATTTCCCAATATTACTTCTACATATTTCATGATCATTTCTATACACTACTTCTTCATAATGTACCCTCATTTCTCTATACTACTTCTACATAATGAACCCTCATTTCTCTATACTACTTCTACATAATGACCCCTCATTTCTCTATGCTACTTCTACATAATGTACCCTCATTACTCTATACTACTTCTACATAATGTACCCTCATTTCTCTATACCCTACATTATGTACCATCATTTCTCTAATCTACTTCTACATAATGTACCATCATTTCTCTATGCTACTTCTACATAATGTACCATCATTTCTCTTCTATACTACTTCTACATAATGTACCCTCATTTCTCAATACTACTTCTACATAATGTACCATCATTTCTCTATACTACCTCTACATTATGTACCCTCATTTCTCTAAACTATGTCTACATAATGTACCCTCATTTCTCAATATTACTTCTACATATTTCACTATCATTTCTATACACTAGTTCTACATAATGTACCCTCATTTCTCAATACTACTTCTACATAATGTACCATCATTTCTCTATTCTACTTCTACATTATGTACCCTCATTTCTCTATACTACCTCTACATAATCAACCCTCATTTCTCAATATTACTTCTACATATTTCATGATCATTTCTATACACTACTTCTTCATAATGTACCCTCATTTCTCTATACTACTTCTACATAATGTACCCTCATTTCTCTATACTCTACATTATGTACCATCATTTATCTAATCTACTTCTACATAATGTACCATCATTTCTCTATGCTACTTCTACATAGTGTACCATCATTTCTCTTCTATACTACTTCTACATAATGTACCCTCATTTCTCAATACTACTTCTACATAATGTACCATCATTTCTCTATACTACCTCTACATTATGTACCCTCATTTCTCTAAGCTATGTCTACATAATGTACCCTCATTTCTCAATATTACTTCTACATATTTCAAGATCATTTCTATACACTAGTTGTACATAATGTACCCTCATTTCTCAATACTACTTCTACATAATGTACCATCATTTCTCTATTCTACTTCTACATTATGTACCCTCATTTCTCTATACTACCTCTATATAATCAACCCTCATTTCTCAATATTACTTCTACATATTTCATGATAATTTCTATACACTACTTCTTCATAATATACCCTCATTTCTCTATAATACTTCTACATAATGTACCCTCATATCTCTATACTCTACATTATGTACCATCATTTCTCTATGCTACTTCTACAGAATGTACCATCATTTCTCTATACTACTTCTACATAATGTACCATCATTTCTCTTCGATACTACTTCTACATAATGTACCCTCATTTCTCTATACTAATTCTACATAATGTACCCTCATTTCTCTATACTACTTGAAGTACTTCTACATAATGTACCCTCATATCTCTATACTCTACATTATGTACCATCATTTCTCTATGCTACTTCTACATAATCTACCCTCATTTCTCAATATTACTTCTACATATTTCACGATCATTTCTATGCACTACTTCCACATAATGTACCATCATTTCTCTATGCTACTTCTACATAATGTACCATCATTTCTCTCCTATACTACTTCTACATAATGTACCCTCATTTCTCAATACTACTTCTACATAATGGACCCTCCTTTCTCTATGCTACTTCTACATTATGTTCCCTCATTTCTCTAAGCTACTTCTACATAATGTACCCTCATTTCTCTATACTACTTCTACATAATGTACCATCATTTCTCTATGTTACTTTTACATGATGTACCCTTATTTGTCTACACTACTTCTACATAAAGTACCATCATTTCTCTATGCTACTTCTACATAATCTACCCTCATTTCTCTATGCTACTTCCACATAATGCACCCTCATTTCTCTATACTACTTCTACATATATGTGTATCATTTCTCTAATCTACTTCTACATAATGCACCCTCATTTCTCTATTTAATCCGACTTCGACATATATTACTTCTTAGCCGTCGCCAGGACGTAAATCTCCAACTACTAAGCAAACAACAAACAAACACTACACTGGTTCACCTGGAGTTGTAGGTCTTAAGGCCCTGTCACACTACGACGTTTCCCCCGGCGTGCCCGCAACGCGCAAAATATTTGCAACCCGTCGAGAAACGTCGAACTTTTCGGCGCTTTGGGAGAAAGTTTGACGCGGCGCAGCATGTTAGTAGCGTGCTATGTGCGCGTGGCCAACGGGCTACGACGCGCGGCGGAACAGCATGTCAACATCCCACCAGCGGGTTCCCAGCGTGCCATCGGGGCGCTGTCGGCGCGTTGACGGCGCGTTGGTGTCGGGTCAGTACCATGTCAATGCGTACATACCCGCCAGCAACACGTTAGGACGCGCCCGCAGCGCGTCCACACCGCGCGGCCAACGCATCCAGGCGCGCCGGCAACACGTCCAACGCGCCGAGAAACGCTGGAGCAACGCCACTGGCGCGCCCACAACACGTCGATGGGACGTTCCCGACGCGCCGACGGAACGGTCACATTTTGGGGAAAAAAAAGCCAACGTTAACCGACGTTGATCAACGTCCTGCCAGCCTTGCGCCGGCGCGCCGCCAACGGGTGTCGACGTGTTGCTAACGCGTCCGTGATGCGCCCGCCAACACGCTGTTGTGCGTTGTGGCCCATCGAAAGTTTTTTGCAAGCACAAAACCTTGACGCGGCGCGACGCGCGCCGACGCGCGCCGACGCGCGCCGACGTGTTCATTCAAACGTTGCTATGTACCGACGCGCCGGTAGCGCGCCGGTAACGCGCCGTTAACGCGCCGGTAACGTACCGGACGTGTACCGACGTTTCGACCAAAAAGGCAACACGTCGACGCGCGTTGGTAGGAAACGTCGTAGTGTGACAGGGCCTTTAAGGCCCTGTCACACTACGACGTGTGTTCCGGCGTGCCGCCAACGCGCAAAATATTTGCAACCCGTCGAGAAACGTCGAACTTTTTGCCGCTTTGGGAGAAAATTTGATGCGGCGCAGCATGTTAGTAGCGTGCTATAAGCGCGCGGCCAGCGGGCTTCGATGCGTGGCGGAACAGCATGTCAATGTCCTGCCAGCGGGTTCCCAGCGTGCCATCGGCACGCTGTCGGCGCGCTGTCGGCGCGTTGACGGCGCGTTGACGGCGCGTTGGTGTCGTGTTAGCACCGTGTCAACGCATACATACCCGCCAGCAACATGTGAGGACTCACCCGCAGCTCGTTCACACAGCGCGGCCAACGCATCCAGGCACGCCGGCAACACGTCCAACGCGCCGAGAAATGCTGGAGCAACGCCAATGGCGCACCCACAACATGTCGATGGGACGTTCCCGACGCGCCGACGGAACGGTCACATTTTGGGGAAAAAAAAGCCAACGTTAACCGACGTTGATCAACGTCCTGCCAGCCTTTCGCCGGCGCGCCGCCAACGGGTGTCGACGTGTTGCTAACGCATCCGTGATGCGCCCGCCAACACGCTGCTGTGCGTTGCGGCCCGTCGAAAGTTTTGTGCAAGCACAAAACCTCGACGTGGCCCGACGCGCGCCGACGCGCGCCGACGTGTTCATTCAAATGTTGCTATGTACCGACGCGCCGGTAACACACCGGTAACGCGCCGGTAACGCGCCGGTAACGTACCGGACGTGTACCGACGTTTCGACCAAAAAGGCAACACGTCGACGCGCGTTGGTAGGAAACGTCGTAGTGTGACAGGGCCTTTACACTTACAATTACAAACAAATACCCAGGTAGCGCATGTCCATTAAAGACACACAATGCAGCTTCATCACCGTTCACAGCTCAGCATCTGCATACTCCTGGTCATGGCACCAATGTTATGGACGGTGTTTTTTATTCATTATTTTTTTTGTAAACAAAAGAATATATTTAGCCTTGTGTGGGACTCAAACCCACGTTTCTTGTTATTCTGTTGCGGGCAAGGGTACTTGCCATTAGGCTATCCAGGGCCTCTGATACAATCACCATGACAACGTGTACCTGTGGCATTTCACCTGGCGAGGTGAATGCTCCCCATTTCACTTGTAGACATCCTGATGCGCTTCCTGATCGTGTGTAATTATCACCTAAGTGGAACATTATTTAGATACCAGACGGGATGCCCAAATGAGTTGAGCGTCCGTCTCCTGTTTAGGGAGAACGGGGGATCCGAACCCATGGGTTTGTGTGGTCGAACCCTGGTCGAGTCAAACCAATGACTTAAATATTGATACTTGTCGCTTCCTAGCCAGGCGCTCGGCATTATTAAGATAGGACAAGGACTGGTTGGCTCAGTGTCAGGATAATGTGGCTGAGTGGGATATCAGGTAATGGTGCTGGCGGCCTCATTTCCCAGTGGGGCAGCATTATAAAGTCGCCATGAGTGCATACTGTCACAAGTCGGTACCCGTCCTGATATGACCTTGGATGGTGCTGGGACATAAAACATCAACTACATTATGCAGATCATTAGCCTTCATTCCTCTTTAATAGCGCCTATCTGACAGCGCGGTTTGTGTGTGCTAACTCAGACCACCTTGACATGTATGTGTATGCACCTCTGTTGTCATGGTTACGCCATGGTATTCATTTATCAAGTAAATGAAAACAAACTGGGAGACTTGCGAAAAGGCGGGCATGAGGAAGTTTAAATTAAAACACATACTGATAAAGGTTTGCAATATGGACTATTATGATTTCCGTGCATTCATTTCTTTTTTTGTCTTTCTTAAAATGAAAAAAATAATTGACAGGTCTGGTGTTGCTTGGTGTGTGTATGTGTGTTGTTGCAAAAAGGACATTTTGTTTTATTTAACGACGCCTCTAGAGTACATTGATTTTTATCATCGGCTATTGGACGTCAAACCTATGGTAATTCTGACATATTTCTTTGGAGGAAACCCGCTGCACACAGCATAGGCTACTCTTTCCGATAAGCAGGAAGCAGTATTTTATATGCACTTTCCCACAGACAGGAAAGCACATATCACAGCCTTTGATGAACCAGTTGTGGGTCACTGGTTGGAACGGAAAGCAGCCCAAACTGCAAATGAGTATGATCGATAGGATGACCCACACCTTCACATGTGGACACTCTATCGCCTGATCTACGTCCCGCTCTGTGTTGCTGCATGTGTGTATTAGTGTGTGTGTGTGTGTGAGTTCCGAAATTACAGGTGACAGGTCAAATTTCACTTTCCAATCATTACAATACGCATGGGTTCCAAGTGGCCCATGAATGGTTCAAAGTCTGGGTCACCTTCAATGACATCCGCGATACAAAATTTTCGCGAGCATCGATTGATAGCCGATTGGTATTACCCTGATGATGATAGTGTGACTGGACGTGGTAGCCGAATCGGTAGAGCGCAGGCCTCGCATGTGGGAAATCAGGAGTTATGTTCCCGGCCGAGTCAAACCAATGACTTATGGAATTGATACTTGTCGCTTCTTAGCCAGTGCTTGGTATTAATAGGATAGGGTAAGGACTGGTTAGCTCAGTGTCAGGATAATGTGACTGAGTGGGATAGCAGGTCATGGTGCTGGTGGCCTGATTTCCCAGTGATGCAGCACTATAACGTCACCATGAGTGTGCACTGTCATAAGTCGGTACCCATCCTGATATGACCTAATATGTTGCCAGGATGTAAAACTCCAAGAACCAACCAACCCTGATTGTGATAGATCAAGGACTGGTTAGGAATTTGCCACTGAACCGGATATCAGGTGAGGGTGCTTCGGGCGTGGTATCCCATATATCATCGGCGACCTACATCTACTGATCGGCTGTCACTGCGAGTCGTCGGCAGTGTCGGTTAGTGTGTGCCCGACTTGTGGGGATTTCTCCTTATCCGGTTACGCAATATTCGAGCCTGTGTTCTCTGGCTGGAACGATACACAGTAATGCGCCTGCGCAACCCATGTCTAAACAAAATGGCTGCCAGGACAAAATGGCTGCTGGGACAAAATGATGGTCAGGACAAAATGGCTGCCAGGACAAAATGGCTGCCTTTACAAAATGGCCGCTAGGAGAAAATGGCTGTCAAGACAAAATGGCTGCTAACACAAAATGGCTGCCAGGACAAAATGGCTGCTAGGACAAAATGAATGCCGGGAAAAAATGGCTGCTGGGACAAACTGGTTGCCAGGACAAAATGCCTGCTGGAACAAAATGGTTGCCAGGACAAAATGCCTGCTGGGACAAAATGGTTGCCAGGACAAAATGCCTGCCGGGACAAAATGGTTGCCAGGACAAAATGGCTGCCATTAAAAAATGGCTGCCATGATAAAATGGCATTAAATGACATGAATGTAACCCATTTAAAAAACGTACAATTCCATGGGGATGAGTGTAGTAGTCTGCACTGACCTCTTAGGCAAGGAACCACGTCGACATATACGCGCCAATAGGGTAATTGCATCAGCGAGACTGTTGTTTTAGGTTTGTTGTTGTTGTTGGTTTTGTTGGTGTTGCTGTTGTTGCTGCCAGACGTCCATGTGTTGTTGCTGTTGTTGCTGTTGTTGCTGTTGTTGCTGTTGTTGCTGTTTGTGTTGCTGTTGTTGCTGGTGTTGCTGTTGTTGATGTTGTTGGTGTTGATGGTGTTGATGTTGTTGCTGTTGTTGCTGTTGTTGTTGTTGATGTTGTTGCTGGTGTTGTTGCTGTTGTTGTTGCTGATGTTGTTGTTGTTGATGTTGTTGTTGTTGCTGTTGTTGCTGTCGTTGCTGTTGATGCTGTTGTTGCTGTTGTTGATGTTGTTGTTGTTGTTGTTGTTGTTGAGGTTGTTACCGTTGTTGCTGTTGTTGCTGTTGTTGCTGTTGCGGATGTTGTTGATGTTGTTGATGTTGTTGCTGTTGTTGATGTTGTTGCTGTTGCTGCTGCTGTTGCTGCTGTTGGTGGTGTTGGTGTTGTAGGTGTGGTTGGTGTGGTTGGTGTTGTTGGTGTGGTTGGTGTTGTTGGTGTTGTTGGTGTTGTTGGTGTTGTTGGTGTTGTTGGTGGTGTTGGTGGTGTTGGTGGTGTTGGTGTTGTTGGTGTTGTTGGTGTTGTTGGTGCTGTTGCTGTTGTTGCTGATGTTGCTGGTGTTGTTGCTGTTGTTGCTGTTGTTGCTGTTGTTGCTGCTGCTATCGCCTTTGTTGTTGTTGATGTTGTTGTTGCTGTTCTTATTGATGTTGTTATTATTGTTGTTGCTGTTCTTATTGCTGTTGTTGTTGCTGTTATTATTGTTGTTGCTGTTGGTGCTGTTGATGTTGTTGTGATGTTATTGTTGTTGTTGCGCCCGAGGTCCAGGTGCGACTACTGATTAGTCACTGTCCATTCAGGGCATGGAGTAGGTGACTCCAGCCGTAAGTTCATTACGCCACTTTCTCCCCTGGTGGCAGACACACACACTGAGGGCCACATATACAGACGCGGTGTTCCGTGGCTGAGAGTGGTGACGCAGACACATACCTAACTGTGGGAGCCTCTGATGCAGCAGCAAATGCAGTGTGCTGAATTGATGCAGCAGCACGTGTAGTGTGCTGAACCGATGCAGCAGCACGTGCAGTGTGCTGAGGTGATGCAACAGCACGTGCAGTAGGCTTAACTGATGCAGTAGCACGTGCAGTGTGCTGAACTAAGGCAGCTGCACGTGCAGTGTGCTGAACTGATGCAGTAGCATGTGCAGTGTGCTGAACTAATGCAACAGCACGTGTTGTCTGCTGAACTGATGCAGCAGCACGTGCAGTGTGCTGAACTGACGCAGCAGCACGTGCAGTGTGCTGAGGTGATGCAGCACACGTGGAATGTGCTGAACTGATGCATCAGCACGTGTGGTGTGCTGAACTGATGCAGCAGCATGTGCAGTGTGCTTAACTGATGCAGCAGCACGTGCAGTGTGCTGAACTGATGCAGCAGCACGTCCTGTGTGTTGAACTGATGCAGCAGCACGTGTAATGTGCTGACCTGATGCAGCAGCACGTGTTGGTGTGCTGACCTTATGCAGCAGCATGTGCAGTGTGCTTAGCTGATGCAGCAGCACGTGCTGTGTGCTGAACTGATGCAGCAGCACGTGCTGTGTGCTGAACTGATGCAGCAGCACGTGCTGTGTGCTGAACTGATGCAGCAGTACGTGTAGTGTGCTGAACTGATGCAGCAGCACGTGTAGTGTGCTGAACTGATGCAGCAGCACGTCCTGTGTGTTGAACTGATGCAACATCACGTGTAATGTGCTGACCTGATGCAGCAGCACGTGTTGGTGTGCTGAACTGATGCAGCAGCATGTGCTGTGTGCTGAACTGATGCAGCAGCACGTGCAGTGTGATTAACTGATGCAGCAGCACGTGCAGTGTGCTGAACTGATGCAGCAGCACGTGCAGTGTGCTTAGCTGATGCAGCAGCACATGCTGTGTGCTGAACTAATGCAGAAGCACGTGCTGTGTGCTGAACTGATGCAGCAGCACGTGCAGTGTGCTGAACTGATGCAGCAGCACGTGTTGTGTGCTGAACTGATGCAGCAGCACGTGCTGTGTGCTGAACTGATGTGTTCCTTTGTCCTCCCTCCTCCCTCCTCCCTCCTCCCTCCTACCCTCCCACCCACTCACCTGACCACTCACATCTACTCATCTACCCGCCCACACACACTCACCTACACTCACGTATACACTCATCTATCCAATCAGCCCAACTCACCCCCACTCAGCCCCACTCAGCCACTAGGTCACCCACCCACTCAGTTTCACTCACTCACCAACCCACTTACTCCCCCACCCAGTCGCCCACTCACTTACCCACCCACCCTCCGACCCTCGGCTACTTACAAGCGTCCACTCAACATGGCCATCTGCCACTAGGTGTTTTTTGTTGGTGTCCAGCAGGGTGTTACATCATCATCAGTCACCAGGTCACTCAGCCTCACCACCACCACCATCACCACCACCATCACACCACCACCACCACCATCAGTGAGCAAGTCACTCAGCCTCACCACCAGAACCACCACAGCCACACCATCACCACCATCACCACCATCACCATCAGGGAGCAAGTCACTCAGCTTCACCACCACCACCAACACCACCACCACCACCATCACTACCATCACCATCAGTGAGCATGTCACTCAGCTTCACCACCACCACCACACCACCACCATCACCACCATCACCCTCAATGAGCAAGTCACTCAGCTTCACCACCACCACCAACACCACCACCACCACCATCACTACCATCACCATCAGTGAGCATGTCACTCAGCTTCACCACCACCACCACACCACCACCATCACCACCATCACCCTCAATGAGCAAGTCACTCAGCCTCACCACCACCACACCATCACCACCATCACCACCATCACCAGCAACGACAGCACCACCTTACCTACTACCACCATCGCTACCACCACCACCACCATCACCACCACCACCAGCAACAACAGCACCACCTTACCTACTCCCACCTCCACGACCATCATGACCACCACCAGCATCACCACCAGCACCACCACCATCACCAGCAACAACAGCACCACCTTACCTACTACCACCATCACTACCACCACCACCACCAGCACCACCACCAGCAACAACAGCACCACCTTACCAACTACCACCATCACCACCACCACCAGCAACAACCGCACCACCTTACCTACTACCACCATCACCAGCAAGAACATCACCACCTTACCTACTACCACCATCACCACCACTACCACCAGCAACAACAGCACCACCTTACCTACTACCACCATCACTACCACCACCATCACCACCAGCACCACCACCAGCAACAACAGCACCACCTTACCTACTACCACCATCACCACCACCACCAGCAACAACAGCACCACCTTAACTACTACCACCATCACCACCACCACCAGCAACAACAGCACCACCTTACCTACTACCACCATCACCACCACCACCAGCAACAACAGCACCACCTTAACTACTACCACCATCACCACCATCACCAGCAACAACAGCGCCACCTTACCTACTACCACCATCACCACCACCACCAGCAACAACAGCACCACCTTAACTACTACCACATCACCACCAGCAACAACAGCACCACCTTAACTACTACCACCATCACCACCACCACCACCAGCAACAACAGCACAACCTTACCTACTACCACCATCACCACCACCACCAGCAACAACAGCACCATCTTACCTACTACCACCATCACCACCACCACCAGCAACAACAGCACCACCTTACCTACTACCACCATCACCACCATCACCAGCAACAACAGCACCACCTTACCTACTACCACCATCACCACCATCACCAGCAACAACAGCACCACCTTACCTACTACCACCATCACCACCGTTACTAAAAAAACCAATATCACCTCCGCAAACTAGAACTAGAAGTACCAACAGTAGTAGAAGGGTGGGTAGGCTGAAAGTGTGCACGTGACTAGCTCGCCGGAGAGTGATGGTAGGTTGGCAGGGCGCAGACGACGGTGGGGAAGGTGTGGAAGCCCACTGGCCAAATCAGGTGGATGGAGTGATGAACTTGCATGTCCGCCAGCACGCGAGTCCAAAGCACAGCACAAGAGGGCAGGCGGGTGCGGCGTCATTCCTGTCGAATCATCCACAATGCAACCATTGCGAACAATGCATGTCCCTCAGTGTCTGCACTGGTGAAATAGTGTTCGCCTAATTTAATGATGAGAAATCACGATGAAAGAATTCTGTGAAAAAAGGAAACGTTGCAATTTTTAATTTGAAATGTTTGGCATGGGTTTAGTTCATCTTACTGTATAGGTGAGGTATTGAGTTGATTCTACTTTCATTTAGTTTCCGGTATCTTTTATTCTAAATGGCTAACTTTTGAGATATTTGAAGTGCAACATGCTAAACTAATTTTTGGTAAGCATACCAATAGTCTGACGGCATAGGTTTCGGCAGTAACAGGTTCTATTAAATTGCCTCAGTATTCCCTTCTATGTGACGACACATGTTTAATAAGTGCACCAGTATCTCAGATCGATATGTACAATCAAATTTAGATAATTGTTTTGTACATTTTATGTGTGTTGAAATGATTTTATAGATGTGTGTTAAAATGATGTTATGGATGTTACACTGTTAATTTTAACACCTTTTTTTCAATTTGTACAATATCAAAATTGAAAAGGTGAACAAATAAAAAAAAACAAAAAAAACTCTGCCATATGCACAACCTTCATATGAATATGGATTCTGCTATTATTTGGAATGTTTTCTGCTATTATTTGGAATGTTTTCAATTTTGGTTTCCATGTCACAAAAGTGGTACACTATTTCTGAGAACGACCTATACACATGGCCTTGTTCAAACAGCGGAACGCCGTCGCTGCTTCCTGCACACGTGACTGGTTTCCGCGTCCCTGTCACCTATATTATATCCTTACGGACCTACTTGACCTGACACGGTCATGGTTCACTAACAGCTCCCCGATCAAACACGCACAGCCTCATCTGTATGAAAGGAGTCTCACTAACAATGAATTACAAAATTGATACTTTTCACTACCTAGCCTGCTGCTCTGCATTACTAGGATAGGACAATGACTGGCTGTATCAGGATAATGTGTCTTGGTTGGCAAATCAGGTCATGGTGATGGCAGCCGGGTCGCCCAGTGGGGCATCGTTATGAAAGTCACCATGAGTGTGCAGTGTCACAAACAAAAGTCGGTACCCATCCTGATAGTGATATAACATTAAATATTGCCAGGATGTAACCCCCCCCCCCCCAACAAACAAGCCAACAAAGAATCAGGCTTTAGCGAGACAAGCAAGAACGATTCGCAGAATGAAGCCACTGTAGTGCCCAGCCGACACGAGCCGGGCTTCACGTGAGCTATATTTGATTTTGACCACCCAAGAAAAAAATCAAATAAAAAAAATCCAATTTAAAAAAAAAAAATCAAAAAGAAAAATCGGCGAAATGTTGACTGCTGCGCGCGTCCCCGTGGGCGTGTGGGTCACGTAACGTCTCCTGCCGCCTGGCGGCCGGCTCCGGGCTCCGGTGACGTGACACTGCGTCATGACGTAACGCGTGACGTGGGGCGCGTTGTTATGGCCAGGAGAGGGCAGCTGGTACCCAGGGGACCCAGCCACCGTACGGCGCCTGGAGTCTGTCCCGAACCACCGACTCCTTCACCACCCACCCTCCTACCGACCCACCACCCACCCTCCTACCGACCCACCACCTAACCACCCACCACCTAACCACCCACCACCTAACCACCCACCCCATGACCCCTTACTCCTTACCCTCCCACCTTCCTACCGTCCCCTCCCCACTACCGTCCCACCCACTACCGTCCCACCCACCTACTACCCTCCCGGCCCTACCTACATATCCATTACCCTCCGAACCACTACCGTCCCACCCACTACCGTCCCACCCACTACCGTCCCACCCACTACCGTCCCACCCACTACCGTCCCACCCACTACCGTCCCACCCTCTAAACTCCCACCCATAACCACCCACTCCCCCCAATCCTTATAAGTTATAGTCACCCACTCCTCCACTTCTCCACTCCTCCACTCTCTCACTCCCTCACTCCCTCACTCCTCTCAGCCACTCCATCACTCCTCACAAGCACTCCCTCACTCCTCCCAGCCACTCTCTCACTCCATCACTCTTCACTACCACCCTCCCACTGCCCACTCCTCCCACCCACCCATGCACACCTCCAACACATCTTCCACTCTTTAATTCCCGCACTCCTCCCAGCCACCCTCCCACTCCCTCAATCCTGCACCTCACACCCTCACACCTCCCCCCTCCTCCCATCCACTCTCATACTCTCTCACTCCTCCCAGCCACCCTCCCACTCCGTCACTGCTGCCCCTCAGACCCTCATACCTCCCCCCTCCTCCCATCCACTCTCATACTCTCTCACTCCTCCCAGCCACCCTCCCACTCCGTCACTCCTGCACCTCACACCCTCACACCTCCCCCCTCCTCCCATCCACTCTCATACTCTCTCACTCCTCCCAGCCACCCTCCCCACTCCGTCAATCCTGCCCCTCACACCCTCACACCTCCCCCCTCCTCCCATCCACTCTCATACTCCCTCACTCCTCCCAGCCACCCTCCCACTCCCTCACTCCTGCCCCTCACACCCTCACACCTCCCCCCTCCTCCCATCCACTCTCATACTCTCTCACTCCTCCCAGCCACCCTCCCACTCCCTCACTCCTGCACCTCACACCCTCACACCTCCCCCCTCCTCCCATCCACTCTCATACTCTCTCACTCCTCCCAGCCACCCTCCCACTCCCTCAATCCTGCCCCTCACACCCTCACACCTCCCCCCTCCTCCCATCCACTCTCATACTCTCTCACTCCTCCCAGCCACCCTCCCACTCCCTCACTCCTGCCCCTCACACCCTCACACCTCCCCCCTCCTCCCATCCACTCTCATACTCTCTCACTCCTCCCAGCCACCCTCCCACTCCCCTCACTCCTGCCCCTCACACCCTCACACCTCCCCCCTCCTCCCATCCACTCTCATACTCTCTCACTCCTCCCAGCCACCCTCCCACTCCCTCACTCCTGCACCTCACACCCTCACACCTCCCCCCTCCTCCCATCCACTCTCATACTCTCTCAATCCTCCCAGCCACCCTCCCACTCCCTCACTCTCCGCCCCTCACACCCTCCACACCTCCCCCCTCCTCCCATCCACTCTCATACTCTCTCACATCCTCCCAGCCAACCTCCCACCCCTCACTCCTGCACCTCCACCCTCCACACCCCGTCACTCCTCCCATCCACTCTCATACTCTCTCACTCCTCCCAGCCACCCTCCCACTCCCTCACCTCCTGCACCTCACTAACCCTCACACCTCCCCCCTCCTCCCATCCCACTCTCAATACTCTCTCATTCCTCCCAAGTCCACCCTCACACACTCCTCAATCCTGCACCTCACACCCACCACACCTCCCACCGTCATCACCATCCACACTCATACCTCTCACTCCTCCCAGCCCACCCTCAAGACACTCCCGTCAATCCTGACCCTACACACCCTCACATAAGACTCCTCCACATCCTCACCATCACACTCACATCACACAACCTCACCCTCCCAGCCACCCTCCCACTCCCACACGTCCTGCCACATCCACAACCCTCAACCCTAACCCCCTCCTCACCATCCACAATCTCATACTCCCTCACCTCCAACACCATCCACGCCCACACTCCCCACTCCTGCCCCTCACACGCCTCACAACCCTCCCCCCTCCTCCCATCCACTTCTCTACTCTCGCAATACCACAAGACACACCTCCCACACCCCTCAATCCTGCACCTCACACACCCTCACACCTCCGACCCTCCTCCATCACACTCGCATGACTCTCCTCATCCTCCCAGCCACCCTCCCACTCCATCACTCCTGCCCCTCACACCCTCACATCACCTCCCCCCTCCTCCCATCCACTCTCAACTCCCCACTCCATCCCAGCCCACCCTCCCACACGCCTCACTCCTGCCACCTCCCACTCTCACCCCTCCCCCATCCTCCCATCCACTCTCATACCCTCTCAATCCTCCCAGCCACCCTACCACTCCCCAATCCAGCACCTCCACACCCGCACAAAAAACCAACCTCCCATCCTCACATCCACCTCTAATACTCCTCTCAATCCTCCCAGCCACCCTCACCACTCCTCACTCCGCCCCTCACACCCACAACACCTCCCCCCTCCTCCCATCCACATCTCGCACACTCCCTCACTCCTCCTCAGCACCTCTCACGAATCCTCACTCCGGTCCCCCTCACGACCCTACCCACCTCACCCCCTCCCTCCCCATCCACTCTCATACTCTCATACACTCACTCCCAGCCACCCTCCACTCCCCACTCCGGCCCCTCACAACCCTCACCCCTCCCCCTCCTCCCATCCACTCACATCACTCGCTCACACCTACCGGCCACCCCTCCCACTCCCTCACTTCCTGCACCTCACCCCTCACACCTCCCCCCTCCTCCCCTCCACTCTCATACTCCCTCACACTCCTCCCAGCCACCCTCCCACCTCCGTCAACACTCCTGCACCTCACCACCTCCCCCTCCTCCCATCCACTCTCATACTCCTCTCACTCCTCCCAGCCACCCTCCCACTCCCTCACTCCTGCACCTCACACCCTCACACCTCCCCCCCTCCTACCCATCCTACTCCATACTCTCTCACTCCTCACCCAGCCCACCCTCCCACTCCCTCAATCCTGCACCTCAACACCCTCACACCTCCCCCCTCCTACCATCCACTCTCATACTCTCTCACTCCTACCAGCCACCCTCCCACTCCTCCAATTCCTGCCCCTCACACCCTCACACCTCCTCCCTCCTCCCATCCACTCTCATACTCCCTCACTCCTCCCAGCCACCCTCCCACTCCCCTCACTCCTGCCCCTCACACCCTCACACCCTCCCCCTCCTCTCCACCACTCCATACTACCCTCACTCCTCCCAGCCACCGCTCCCACTCCCTCACTCCTGCCCCTCACACCCTCACACCTCCCCCCTCCCTCCCATCCACTCTCATGACTCTCACAATCCTCCCAGCCACCCTCCCACTCCCTCAATCCTGCACCTGACACCCTCACACCTCCTCCCCTCCTCCCATCCACATCGCATACTCTCTCAATCCTCCCCAGCCCACCCTCCCCACTCCCTCACTCCTGCCCCTCACCTCACACCCTCACACCTCCCCCCCCCTCCCCCCCCATCCACTCTCATACTCCCTCACTCCACCCACTCCCTCACTTCCCTGCCCCTCACACTCTCACACCCTCCCCTCCCCTCCCTCCCCATCCACTCTCATACTCTCTCAATCCACTCCCAGCCCCCCTCCCAACTCCCTCAATCCTGCACCCTCACACCCTCACACCTCCGTCCCCCGCCTCCCATCCACTCTCATACTCTCTCAATCCTCCCAGCCACCCTCCCACTCCCTCACTCCTGCTCCCTCACACCCTCACACACCTCCCCCCCTCCTCCCATCCACCTCTCATACTCCCTCACTCCTCCCAGCCACCCTCTCACTCCCTCACTCCCGCCCCTCACACCCTCACTACCTCCCCCCCCTCCCATCCACTCTCATACTCTCTTCACGCTCTCACCTCCCAGCCACCCTCCCACTCCCTCACTCCCGCCCCTCACATCCCCTTCAACCTCCCCCCTCCTCCCATCCACTCGTCATACTCTCTCACCACCTCCCCGGCCACCCTCCCCACTCCCTCACTCCTGCACCTCACACCCTCACACCTCCCTCCCTCCTCCCCATCCACTCTCATACTCCCTCATCTCCTCCCAGCCAACCTCCCACCTCCGTCACTCCTGCACACTCACACACCCTCACACCTCCCCCCTCCTCCCATCCACTCTCATACTCTTCACTCCTCCCAGCCATCCCTCCCACTTCCCTCACCATCCCAGCACCTCACACCCTCACACCTCCCCCCCTCCTCCCATCCACTCTCACTACCTCTCACTCCTCCCAGCCACCCTCCCCCTCCCTCAATCCGCACCTCACACCCTCACCACCTCCCCCTCCTCCCATCCACTCTCATACTCTCTCCCTCCTCCCAGCCACCCTCCCACTCCCTCAATCCCTGCCCACTCACACCCTCACCTCCTCCCCTCCTCCCATCCACTCTCATACTCCCTCACTCCTCCCAGCCACCCTCCCACTCCCTCCCTCCAGCCTGCCCCTCACACCCTCACACCTCTCCCCTCCTCCCATCCACTCTCATACTCCCTCACCCTCCCAGCCACGCTCCCACTCCCCTCACTCTGCCCCTCACAACCCTCACCACCTCCCCCCTCCTCCCATCCACGTCTCATACTCCTCCTCCACACCTCCCGGCCACCCTCCACCTCCCTCACTCCTGCACCTCACACCCTCACACCTCCCCCCCCTCCATCCCTCCACTCCCTCACCTCCCCCCCAGCCCCCTCCCACGCCACCCTCCGCACCTCACCCCCTCCACTCCCCACCGCCCCACCACCCCGCAAACTCTCCCCCCCCTCCACCAACCCCTCCACCCCGCACTCCGCCCCTCACACCCTCCACCTCCCCCCTCCAACTTACACCCTTCCCTCCACGTCCAACCCTCCCTCCCCCCAGCCACCCTCACCCCACCCCACTACCCCCTCACTTACCTGCCCTCACACCCTCACACCTCTCCCCCCTCCTCCCCATCCACACTCCTACTCCTCTCCCCCTCCTCCCAGCCACCCCTCCCACTCCCCACTCCCCTCCCCTCCCCCCCCTCCCAACCCTCCCATCCACCCCTCACTCCACCTCCCGCCCTCCCCACCACACCCCCCCATACCCCGCTACTCCTGCCCCTCACCCCCCTCACCCCTACCCCTCCCCCTCCTCCCATCCCCTCTCATCCCCCTCACTTCCTTACCGCCACACCATCCCCACCCCTCAATCCCTGCCCCTCACACCCTCACACCTCCCTCCCTCCTCCCTCCACCATCCACACTTCTCATACTCCCTCACTCCTCCCAACACCGCTCCCACTTCCCACCCTCACCCCCTGCCACCTCACACACCACCTCACCATACACCTCCCCCACCCTCCCATCACACTCTCCTCACTCCCTCACTCCCTCCCACCACCCTCCCCCCACCCTCCCCTCACATCCTGCCCCTCACACCCTCACACCTCCCCCCTCCACCCCATCCACATCTCATACTCCCTCACATCCTCCTCCCAGCTCCACCACCCCCACCTCCCTCACATCCTCCCCTCAACCCCCCTCACACCCATCCCCCCCGCTCCACTCCACTCTCATACCCCTCCTCACCTCCTCCCACCCCCTCCCACCCCTCACCCTCCTACTCCCCTCCCCCTCACACCCTCGCCACCTCCCCCCTCCTCCCATCCACTCCCATACTCCTCACCCTCCCAGCCACCCTCCCACCCCCTCCCTACCCTGCCCCTCACACCCCTCACACCTCCCCCTCCTCCCATCCACTCTCATACTCTCTCACTCCCCCAGCCACCCTCCCACTCCCTCACTCCTGCCACTCACACCCCACACCTCCCCCCTCCTCCCATCCACTCTCATACTCTCTCACACCTCCCAGCCCACCCTCCCACTCCCTCACTCCTGCACCCACACCCTCACACCTCCCCCTCCTCCCATCCACTCTCATACTCTCTCACACCTCCCAGCCACCCTCCCACTCCCTCACTCCTCCCAGGCACCCTCCCACTCTCCCTCTCCTGCCCCTCACACACCGTCTCACTCCTCCCATCCACTCTCTTATACTCTCTCAATCCTCCCAGCCAACCTCCCACTCCCCCACTCCTGCCCCTCACACACCCTCTCACTCCTCCCATCCACTCTCTCATCCTCTCAATCCTCCCTCTCCCCCTCCCCCTCCCCGTATGAGATTACGTAAAGTTCTCCCTGGACTAGGAGTAGCCAGAGGCGCAGTCCCGAGGTAAAATAGTATAGGTATATGAGTCTTACCTGGTACAGATGATAGGTAACTGTTGTGTTCCCGAGGTACTAGCCTTAGATAGTCATGGGTCAGGGCCTGCCCACCCTCCCCTACCATGACTATGACTTTGGCTTGTGCCGAAACGAAAACATTTTAGTATCCATAGAATTTTGAGATAATTTTTTATCCTATAAAGTATGTAAAAGATTGCTGGACACGGATGTGCTACCTTCTCCCTGACCCATGACTATCCGAGGCTAGTACCTCAGGAAAACAACAGTTATCCATCTTCTGTAACAGGTAAGACTCGGTATAACTATACTAATATATATATATATATATGACGCATTAGCAGACAGCCGACGCCCCCAAACGGATCTGAGGTTGACTACGCTGGAACAGTAGATGACTAGATCAAGGCTCCTCCAGTCAATGATTGAAGGAGGAGTTAGGGCTGAGGAGCAGATGGAAGCTTCCGGCCTTATTATACTCACTTATGCAGCA
Source organism: Branchipolynoe longqiensis (assembly GCA_030323885.1). NCBI lineage: Eukaryota > Metazoa > Annelida > Polychaeta > Phyllodocida > Polynoidae > Branchipolynoe > Branchipolynoe longqiensis. The sequence continues at coordinate 152,920,104 of CM059187.1, read as the reverse complement.
TATACATAGAGAACATATATACAGCATATACATAGATATATATATATATATATATATATATATATATATAGAAGACATAGAAAGAGATGGAGGGTTGGTAACTAGCCCAATGTTGCTTATAGGAAATCCGCAAATCAGGACGAATCTTATTATATACTGCATGTAGGGACGAGGAGGACCGGTGGTGGCGCCACCGGTTATATGTGTTGGGCTAAGGAGGCAGTGCATACAATAATTGATAATCATAATAAGATGCAATTCCTTTCCACACCTTTATACTTGCACAGTACGTTATACATCTCACACATATATGTGACGTATTGCGAATCATATGAGTATAAATTATAGGGGAACAATGTATTATTCTTATTCCTTCTTATGGCGTATTGGTAGATCCCCCCCCCCCCTGCTTTGTAGGGGAGTGAATGTATATGGGTGCCCCCCCCCCTCCCGTTGGGCCTCACACACATGGCACATCTATATGTGATGTATAACGCTTTACACAATTATAAATTGTCGGGGAACATTACTGTATTATTATGATTACCGCATAGGCGCCTTGGTGGAGTACCCCCCACCCCGCACTATCTGTCGGGGTAATCTATTTGAGTGCCCCCCCCCCCCCCACCACCCTCGTGCCGCACACACTGGAGGAATATAACGTCAGTGGTAGGTAGGTTGGTGGGATGTATAACCAGTACACACTCGCAGATGGCGCCGCGGTGTCACAATATGGAACTAGGTTATACTACATTCATCATATAATATAGTGAGGCACAGCTTAGACTAGTCTCCTTGGTTTTATTCACATGATGCATTATACACCACATATATAAGCCACAATTCGCCAGTGATGGAGACTGCAGGTCTGCTTGCAGGCGTGTTGGTGGGTGAGTGTGTGGGGGGTGCGAGTGTGTGGGAGTGATGGTGGGGGTGGGGGTTAGCGTCTGTATCCGGTTGGTTGCTTAGTTACCAATAGGACCCATATGTTGGGGAGGTAACTTGAAGAGCGACTAGTGAATGCCGTTGTGAGGTTAGATCCGCCTATTTTCTGCATCACTTTCTTACCGCAAACCCCTGGCTACTGCCGCGGAGTGTTCGAGTAATGGACGTGTCACCTACGTATGGTCATGTGACCAGCCCTCCCTGCCAGGGGCGGGTATTTAATAGCCGCCGACACTTACTTCAGGGTTCAGTCTATGACCAGCGCCTGAATTCTTGCTTGGCGGGATAAATGTCGGTAGGATAAATGTCTGTACCAACATTTCAGTGTTTGTGTTTTCCTTCTTTATGGCCCCGTCACACTACGATGTATGGCGTATAGGTTGGCATACGCCAAACTTTTCGTACTGTGAGGGATAAAAATGGTTGTACACACAACATACACACACCGTACATAACGTATGCAGAACGTATGTCTGAACTATTGAGAGCGTTCATGTGCCTCACAAAACGTTCGCAAAACGTTCGCATATGCTGGCGGTATGCTGACCAACATTACGTAAATTACTCATCGCTAGAAGTATGGTGTATAAGTTAAGTATGCTGGAGATACGGCAGGCATATGTCCGAAGTACGTTTGGAGTACGTTATGCATCTGGTGGCAGTATGTGGACTGTACATTCCCAACAGGCTTAACGTACGGTTAACGTGCAGCAACATATTCCAACATATTCCAACGTATCCCTAACATACTCCCAACTTATGCCAACGTATCCCAAATGTACACACAGCGTATGAGGCACACATCGACATACATTGACAATTTTGAACATGCACAACAATTTTTGAGTGGCTCAACGCACGCCAATGTAAGACAACCTATGACACCGTATCCCGAGCATACCCGATGTAGGCCCAATGTATACATAATGTATGATGCCTTATGCCGACGTGATGGTCGAAAATGGCATACACTAAGGCCATACGTCATAGTGTGACAACCCATTTACGCCCTACCATTCCTCCCCTCATGAGGAGGGCTTACTCAAATAATTAAATACACACCTGATAGCGATATGACGCATTAATGCACTTACTCTGTGTATATTGGTTACAACTTTGGTAAAGGATCAATCAAAGCATTACATACAACATTTAACAACACTATGACATATCAATGCTTCACCTCCTGTATATATATATATATATATATATATATATATATATATTAGTTACATTATTTCTTTCTTGGTACCTCACATTTTACATTTTTAGTTCTGATTTATTCTTACCAGTCATCATCATCATCATCATGCTGTCGGTCGCGATGCGACAAAGACTGCTTTCATTACTTGACTGCCGCTCTCCATTTAGCTCTCTGCTGTGAGAGTTGCATCCATGAGTCGGTCTTAATGTCACTCAGCTTCAGGTTTAATTTCATGAAAGCTGCCTGCAAAAGTGTTGAAGTGCTGCTGGCTTTTGCAAGTTACCAGCGGCACTCTCTCGGGGAGCAAATAGAGGTTTCACACCAGCAAGAACATGTCAAGACAGGCGCAAAACTATTTGTCCCTGCAGTGGGCTGGTTGGGAGATGTTGGGAGTTCCATACATCAACCAGCCTTAATGCTGCCACAGTGACATGGTTTTCTGTTTAGGGTTTGCTCCCTTAACCTTCGGTTCTGTCAAGAACCTGTACCACAAGGCAGTGGTTTACAACTCTGCAGGGCAGGGGCGTCAAACTCCCTGAGGTATTGCTATACCTGCAATACCTGCAATACCTGTACATGCATATATTTATGGAGAGTATGCCGTGTTATGTTCATATTAATTTAGAGTGACCGCTTTATCTCTAACCGGGCACAGTGGCTGAATCGGTAGAGCGCGGGCCTCGCGTGCGGGAGATCGGGAGTTCGGTTCCCGGTCGAGTCAAACCAATGACTTACAAAATTTATACTTCTTGCTTCCTAATCTGGTGCTCCGCATTAATAGGATAGGGCAAGGTCTCATTAGCTCAGTGTCAGGATAATATGACTGAGCGGGATATCGGTTAATGGTACCAGCGGCCTCATTTTCCCAGTGGGGCAGCACTATGAACTATAAATTCACGATGAGTGCGCACTGTCACAAGTCAGTACCCATCCTGATATGACTGTAAATGTTGCCAGGACGTTAAACTCCAACAAGGAACAATCAAAACTAACTAAATATCTTCGTTTTGAAAATGTTCTAACCAATCACACATCTCAGAGCCTGAAGCGCCATATCGGGTAATAACAGCTTATTATTGGTGAAGCTTCCACCCTGTCCAGAGAACCGGAAGTGGGTAGAATTCACACATTCGGCACACATTGCCATGGCTTAGCTACAGCGGGGCGGCCATCTTTAACCGAGAGCCCGGTGCTAATTTAGCATTTGAATATGACTGTAGATGTTTCCAGGACATAAATCTCCAACAATCAAATCTAGCTAAGTGTCTTGGTTTTGAAAATTTGCTAACCAATCTCACATCTCAGACGCCCTTGAGCCCGAAGCACCATATCGGGTAATATGGACTTATTATCGGTGAAGCTTCCTCCCATGTCCAGCGAACCGGAAGTGGGTGGGAATGGCACACATTCGGCACACATACCCATGGCTGCGCTTAGTTACAGTGGGGCGGCCATCTTTCACCGAGAACCCGGTGCTAATTTGGCGTTTGGTGCATGCATATATTTGCCATCGCTCATCAGCTGTAATGGCGCTATTCGTTTATTCACAGCCTTGCTTGTAGATAAGCAGTCTGTGGGAGTCAGTCCCTGGTTTAAACCTCCACCCTCCCTCCACCTCTCACACTCTCACTCTCTCACCCTCTCACCCTCTCACTCTCTCACTCTCACACTCTCTCACACTCCCACACTCCACCCTCTCACTCTCTCACCCTCTCACTCTCACACTCCCCACACTCCCCACACTCCCCACACTTCCACCTTCCACCCTCTCACTCTCTCCCCCTCCCCACCCTCCCACCCTCTCACTCTCCCCACTGTCCGCACCCGCCCATTCTCCCACCTCACCACACTCACATCCTCCACCTTCCCCCCTGCTGCCTGGGCCACACTCAACCAACAATTCCCCCACCATCCTCAGCCTACTAAAAGATCCAGTCATATTTTATTGTATGGTTGTTGGCGTTTGATGGATATGCTTACTGGTTCTATGCACAATATTAGTGGACATTTTAAAAGCGTGTATCGTCAGTACCTATAAATATAATGAATATGTCGTATAAGGATTACATTATGATGGGATCACATCAGTGGATCGGGATTCGAACCCTGGTCCAATGAAACCGATCACTTAAAATGTATGATTGTCACTTCCTAGCCAGGCGGTCGACATTATCAGGATAGGCCAATGACTGGTTGACTCAGGGTCAGGACAATGTGACTGAGTGGGATATTAGGTCTGGTCTTCCAGTGGAGCAGCACTATAAATTCGCCATTAGTGCGCATTGTGACAAGTCGGTACCCATCTTGATATGACCTTGGATGTTGCTATGTTGCCAGGATGTAAAACCCCAATGACCAACGAAACCTATACGATACATTCATTATACGTCTTGATGATAACATACACAAATCTTTTGAAATGTTCACTAATATTGTGCATAGAACCAGTTAGAATATCTATGGGATATTCGCGTTAAGGCTACTGGAAGGCTCAAGTGGCGTCTCTCTGGGAAGGCGCTCAAATAGTCGGTAATCTGTGACGTCAGATAAGGAGAGGATGTGTGGAAATGTGTAGGTTATAAGGGATAGGTTATGGCGGTTTAAATTCATAATTATTTGGCACCGATGAAATGGCTTCCTGGTTTCCTGGTTTCTTTCTATTGGGGTGTGTGGTCCTTGTTCATCATTCTCCTGTATAATTAGACATGTGACCTGTGACCTGAAATATGATTGGCTTATATTCCGTTGAGAAACTCTGTCAACCGGAGTCTACCTCACTCTAAAATATAACTTCACTTTGGTTTGGGATGGCATTTTTTGCAAATAAATTTTAAAGATCACATTTTCTTACAGCTTTCACCTGGACCTTAGATGTTGCCCGGAGATAAAACTCCAGTAGACAACAATGTTATTCCAATCAAAGGGAACCTGTCAGTAAGGTGGACTTAGGTTTGGCTTCCTTTTAGAAACTTTTCTCCTTTTCTTTTCGTTTGTTACTTTCCTTGTTATATTCCAGTTGAATAAACAATTTTTCCAGGACTGACGCACTAGGCTTTTAGCAATAGCAGTTATGGTATATTTGACCTATTTATGGATGAGATGACGAGATGGTATGAACAATAATATACAATAGCAGGTCTTACAACTATTATGGGCATCTAGACCCAGACGGGATGGCTGAATGAGTTAGAACGTCCGTGTCCCGTAGACCATGGGATCGTGGGTTCGAACCCTGGTCGAGTCAAACTATGACTTAAAAATCGATACTTGTCGCTTCCTAGCTAGGCACTCGGCATTATTAGAATAGGGCAAGGACTTGTTGGCTCAGTGTCAGTATAATTATACTGAGTGGGATATCATGTCATGGTGCTGACCCAGTGGGTCAGCACTATAAATTCGTCATGAGTGCGCACTGTCACAAGTCGGTACCTGTCCTGATATGACTTTAGATGTTGCTAGGATGTAAAACGACAATAAACAAACAAACAAACAATCAAACGGGCATCTTGTTTGATACCTGTGATCTGGAGAATAATTGTTTGATTTGACTATATATAATTGATTTTCTCGTCATACCTCTGAGGATGAGACTGTCGATATCTTCTTGGTTATACAGTCGCGGTCATGAATCATTCGTTCAATTATTCCACCAGTCATGGGTAGGAGAGAGATTGGTCTGAGGTCATTGTGTGTTTTGGGATAGCAGGAATAGGTACTCCCATAACAATCCTCAAATTATCTCTCAAAATACTTCCTTCATTTGACAGGTTTCCTCTGTGGATGCATTCTTTTATTGGAATGTTAAATTGATGTTTTTTTAAATGTTTAATTGTAGGCATTGTTTTTAAGTGTTGGCTATTTTATCTTGCAACCTTGCTGTTGCCCTTTGATGCGAGCATCGCGGAACTCGCGTCGCACAATACACATTGTGCAATACTCTTTGCGTAATACACTGCACAATACCCGTCGTGCGACACGCGTCGAATTCGCATTGCGCACTATGCGTTGTGCAATACTCTTTGCATAATACACTGCACAATACCCGTTGTGCGACACGCGTCACATAATTCGAGTTGCGCAATATGCATCGCACAATACTTTTTGCATAATACACTGCACAATACCCGCCGCGCGACACGCGCCATGTAATTCGAGTTGCGCAATACGCATTGTGCAATACTCTTTGCATAATACACTACACAATACCCATCCCGCGACATGCGTCGCATATTTCGCGTTGCGCAATATGCGTCGCGCAATACCCATTGCTGATTGAAATCGTTTTTTTAGCATTGTCGTGTTAGTAACCTGCCACGCGCTGTGCGTGTTAGTGTTAGTAAGCCGCCCCTGCTGTGTATCTGATCGGCGCATCCGCTAGGTGGCGGGTCTGACTGACTACCAGGCGGCCCTAGATTAGTTAGCCGCGTAAGTTAGTTAACCCTTTACCGGAAGTGAGGCAGCGGGCTGTTTCCGGTCGCTGTCTATTCTGGAAGGTAGGGGGTGGGGTGATTTATTTTGGGGTCGGTGGGTGTGGAGTGTGGGTGTTGTTGTGGGTGTGGGTGAATGACCTCTAAGGCATAGTTCTCCTAAGTTACCCTTCTTTTCCCCCTAACCTAAATATGCTATGAATTACTATATAACCCAAACAGGGCAATGCTTTCGAATTTCTTCCATATTTATTTTTATTAGATACATATATTGGGTTGATCGTTATAATCCGTTATGGGTGTTTGGAACAGATGGCCCTAGAACCAGTTTCGGGAACCAGTATCGATGAGGTGGCTAGGGAACCAGTATCAGCCGGATGGCCTGGGAACCATTATCGATGAGGTTCCTCGGGAACCAGTAGCGATGAGGTGGCTAGGGTACCAGTATCAGCCGGGTGGCCCAGGAACCAGTAGCAATTAGGTGGCTAGGAAACCAGTAGCAATTAGGTGGCTATGGAACCAGTAACAGCTGGGTGACCTGGGAACCAGTATCGATGAGGTGGCTAGGGAACCAGTAGCAATTAGGTGGCTAAGAAACCAGTAGCAATTAGGTGGCTAGGGAACCAGCCTCAACCGGGTGGCTCGGGAATCAGTAACCGGATGAGTCTAGGAATCAGCAGAACCCGGTTGTTCCAGCAACATCAAGCCGGTTTACAAAATGGCTCGGGAACCAGGAGGCGATGTGCGTGCAATACGAGAGGAACGCTATAAATAGGCAGGCAGGCGGCGGTACGCCCGCTGGACTGATTTTAAATAATCGGGGGTCTACCGCCATGGCACATCCATGGTGCAGGAGGCTGGCTGGTTCAGCTGCTGTGTTTGGTGTTATTTTACATCCTAGCAACATCTAAGGTCATAACAGAACAGGTACCGACTTGTGACAGTGCACACTCATGACCTCCTCCTGATATGACCCTATTTGTTGCTAGGATGTAAAACAACATTACACAAACTCTCATTGCGAATTAATGGTGCTGCCCTCCTTCATGATATGAGCTTAAATGTTGCCAGGACATAAAACTCCAACAACCAACTAATAGTGCTGCCCCACTGGGAGACCAAGCCACCAGCCCCTTGACCCGATATCCCACTCTGGCCCATTATCCGGATACTGTGCTAACCAGTCCACGTCCTATCCTATTAATGCCGAGCGCCAGGCTAGGAAGCAACAAGTATCAATTTTATAAGTCATTGTTTTGACTCGGCTGGGATTCGAACTCCAGACTTTCCACATGGGAAGCCTGTGCTCTATCGATTCGCCATCCACGTCCGGTTCAAGACAATGGGTCTGTATCTGTAGAGGTCTTGTCTGGTGTATTGGTCAACCCGCCTTAAAGACACGACCGCTTATACATTGTATGCACGCGGGCAGCCGGTGTCATGAAATAGAATCGCCCCCTCAAAATTGTCTACTCCCGGAGATTTTATTTCGAAAAAAAACTCTCCCCTCCCTTCGCTTCCCACCACCTCCTCCCCTCACTCCCCTACCTCCTCCCCTCACTCTCTCCTCCCCTCCGCCTCACCTTCCTTCTCCCCTCACCTCCCACCTCCCCTCCTCTCCTCCCACTCTCTCCTTCCCTCACCTCCCACTCTCCTCCCCTCACCTTCCACTCTCCTCCGCTCACCTTCCACTCTCCTCCCCTCACCTCCCTCTCTCCTCCCCTCACCTCCCACTCTCCTTCCATCCCCTCCGACCTCCCACTCTCTCCTCCCCTCACCTCCCACTCTCCTTCCCTCACCTCCCACCTCCCACTCGCTCCTCCCCTCACCTCCAACCCTCATTCCCTCCCTTCACCTCCCACTCTCTACTCCCCTCACCTCCCACTCTCCTTCCCTCACCTCCCACCTCCCCTCCTCACCTCCAACTCTCTCCTCCCCTCCCCTCCCACCTCCCCCCTCACCTCCCGACTCTCCTCCCTTCCAACCTCCACCCCACTCCTCCACCTCCTCTCCTCACCTCCCACTTTCCTCCACTCCCCTCCAACCTCCACCCCACTCTTCCACCTCCCCCCTCACCTCCCACTCTCCTCCCCTCTCCTCCAACCTCCACCCCACTCCTCCACCTCCCTCTTTCTTTGTTTCGAGCTGAATTTCGTGCGTCAGTGAGATTATATTTCAAAAGAGGGAGGTTTTATTTCTAAATGATTTGCTGGGAGGGAGACAATTTTGAGGGGGCGAATCTATTTCATAATACCAGCTCTGCACCCACCGAGAAGTCCCACCAGCAGACATGCGCAGAACCCGACTGATCGATTGACTGGGGTCTTACATCCTAGGAACATATTGGGTTAGGGAATGAATTGCAATTTAAAGTGGAGCATACATTGCATGTAACAGTACTACCACCATAACTGTTTATAGTTGCATAGTCCGATGGTTTTGAATTTCTGTATTTTTTCTGCGATAAATATATTAGATCGATCACTAGTATCTACTTTACATTAGTTCAAAGTTACTTTTATTTTAAATGGTAAACTTTTGAGATATTTTAAGTGCAAATATGGAATATTAGTTTTGCCAAGCTTGCCAGAACTCTGACACCATAGACTTGTGCAGTAACAGGTTCTGTTAAATTGACTCAGTATTGCCTTTTACGCAGAAAAAATGCTTAATAAGTGCATCAGTATCTAAGTTAGATATGTAAAATCAAATCTAGATAATTGGTTTGGTTTTGAAAATGTGATATTTCATCGGACTATGCAGCTTTAAGTTTGGGTTGTTTTGGCATTTCTAATTGATTTATAAAACATCTTTTGTTAGCATCTCCACCTTACCTCATTCCCTATCTAGCACTTGACCCTATCACTCCCCAACCAACCCAATCACGTGACTCCCCACCCCGCCCAATCACGTGACGCCCCACCCCGCCCAATCACGTGACGCCCCACCATGCCCTATCACGTGACACCCCGCCATGCCCTATCACGTGACGCCCCACCACGGCCAATCAGGTTGTAGAGTTGGTACCCGGCAATTTGCTTCCAGGACTTAAGCATTTTCATGCTGAAAAGCGGTGAAAAGAACCTCATGCAACGTTCCAGTTGCATTAGATAAGGCGAAACACATCTCTAGGTTGGAAACCCCAGAAAGAGTACCTATGCGCTCCATCAGATCCATCCAATTACGCAGGGCTCCTCGGTCTGAACGACCCAACATGGGTACAGACTTACCATACGCCTTTAGCGATCTACGCCATATATCCCTCTTGCTTTCCTCTACCTGCAATTCCTCGTGTGCTTCCCTTCTTTCTTCCCTGTCTTCACTCGTCTCAGTCCTGTCTCTCACCTCCGCTACCCGCCCCTCATGCTGTTCTCTTAGGGTATCTATTTTCTGGGCCATAAACTTAGACCCTGCTTCACTTTCTGGTATACCTGATAATAAATTTCCTAATGTCATCATCATCATGCTGTCGGTCTCGATGCGACAAAGACTGCTTTCGTTACTTGACTGCCGCTCTCCATCTATGGTGTTTTGTGCAGTTGTACATTTAATGAAAGCTGCCTGCAAAAGTGTTGAAGTGCTGCTAGCTTTTGCAAGTTACCAGTGGCACTCTCTCGGGGAGCAAATAGAGGTTTCACACTGGCAAGAACATGTCTAGACAGGCGCAAAACTATTTGTCCCTGCAGTGGCTGGTCGGGAGATGTTGGGGGTCCCATACATCAACCGCCCTTAATGCTACCACAGTGACATGGTTTTCTGTTTAGGGTTTGCTCCCTTAGCCTTCGGTTCTGTCAAGAACCTGTACCACAAGGCAGTGGTTTACAACTGTGCAGGGCAGGGGCGTCAAACTCCCTAAGGTATTGCAATACCAATTTCCTAGTGTACACTCACGTTTAAACCAATGGTGACACTCACCATGCAAGGCTTCCTCCATTGAGCGTTTTGTGCGGCATTTTCAAGCTGCTGTTCTATGCAGGGGTAGAAATAATTTCAGAATTGTATCAAAGTATAAAGATTTGTCTGTAAAGAAGAAGAAAGTAAAAAATGTTTATAGTGTATCACTACGCTCCCCCCTCCCGTCTAAGCTAAGGTTAAAGAAAAGCCGAAAGTAGTCCCCCTTAAAAGAAAAAGTTATGCCGGCTACACGAGGCTTCTATAGCGGCACATTACAGTTATATCTTCAAAGAAAGTCTAGCGCACCATACAAAATAATGACATTGTCGGAAAGTCGTCAACAATTCAAATTTTCAACAAAATATTTCAAACCCGCACAGAGTAAAAGAAAGAAAGAAAAGCTCTACCTGAAAAGCTCACAGCCCAAGCATTTATACCAACGAGTTCTACTGTTGATTTGACAGCGAGTGTCAACAATCATCATGGTCACCAGTTTTGTAGAGTTGGTACTCGGATCTGTGGCGGTGCAAGTAGGCTGTCGGGAAATCCGATACAGACAAGAAGAAAGAGAAAGTAAGAGTGAAGAGAGTAAGGGAAGGAGAAGCCTTCTATCTTTATTTTTATAGTACATAGGTTCCCTGGTAGGGTGTCACACCACCCCAGTCATCCAATAGGAGAACAGCATTTCCAGTCCCCATGGCAACTGGTAGTCTTCCCACCACCAGTGGCTGTCTGGCCACTAATAACACTGCTCTGTCTGCACCTCACAGCCTGATTGTGTTGACCCCTACTGGAGTGTGTTGACCCCTACTCAGGCAGAAGGGCCAGGTGCTGAGTGGCACTGCACTCCACCTGACAGCACTCACTATGTCATCCACATGGAACCCAGCTATAACCCAACCAATACATATATATACATATATATACATATACATACAAGTACATACAAGCTCCACTGGCTAGGCATACGGAGTACCATCACTTAATAGCACTCCACCCCCCCCCACCACTGCAGTGTATCGGAATATTTTACAACGTGACGCCCTACCCAACACCGTCACGTGACACCCCGCCCAGACACTTGAAGTTGAATGACCAATCACGTGACTCCACACTAAAGCCAATCATGTGTTAGAACGACCACGCTCCCTACATGGTACCTGCCAACTCCACACTCCACCTCTACCAACCCCACCCCACCCCACCCCACCTTGCCAACCCCCCCTCTCCCATCCCCACCCCATCCCACCCCACCTTGCCAACCCCGCCTCCCCCATCCCCACTCCACCTTACCAACCCCGCCTCTCCCAACACCACTCCACCTTACCAACCCCGCCTCTCCCAACATGACCCCATCTCACCCCACCCAACCTCATCCCCGAACACCGCCCTGTGCATATCGTTGTCACTTTATCACCCTCCACCCGGCCTCTCCCTACCAGAACCAGACAAAGGTGGTACCCCTCCCCCTACCCCCTCCCCCCTCCCACCTCCCCTCTTCCCCCACACTTCTCCCCATCCCCACCCTCCCGTACATTACCCCCCAACACTTCCCCCACCATTCACATCCTCCCCACACACTCTCACCCCCCTCCCCCTTCCCCACAACCTTCTCCCCACCCTCCCATCCCCTCACCCTTCCCCCAACACTTCCCCAACCATCACCCCACCCTCCCCCTCCCTTCCCCACCTTCTCCCACCCTCCCCTACCTTCCCCCAACACTTCTCCCACCATCACCCCACCCTCCCTTCCCTTCCCCACCTTCTCCCACCCTCCCCTACCTTCCCCCAACACTTCCCCCACCATCTACCCACCACCCTCACCCTCCCTCCCCCTCACCTCCCACCCTCCCCTACCTTCCCCCAACACTTCCCCCCACCATTCACCCCCACCCTCACCCTCCCTCCCTCCCCCCACCCTCCCTCCTCCCCCACACTTCCCCCACTCCCTCCCCCCACACACTTCCCCCACCATTCACCCCCACCCTCTCCCCTCCCCTCCCCCACCCTTCCTCCCACCCTTCCCCCTCCCTCCCCAACCTTCTCCCACCCTCCGCCTACCTTCCCCCAACACTTCCCCCCCACCAACACCCCCACCCTCCCCCTCCCTCCCCTACCTTCACCTGCCATCTCACACCGTTCCCCACCCTCCTCCATCTCCCCGATATTCCATCACCAACCTCCTCCTCCTCCTCCTTCCACCCCAACCAGTCAAAAATCAATTCATTCCCATCACATCCATATGCATGTGCAGGGAAACCCCTATTCTCCATTTTGTTATCCATGTAGGTTCCAATATATATATATATATATATATATATATATATAACGTGATATATAACACATATATAGGCACCCACATAGGTTCTATTCGCTCACATGTCTATAAGAGGTGAACTATGTAACCCTGTTAGACTTGCTGCTGTCCCTCTCCATAGGTTCGCCATACATATTTTAATCAGCGTACAGCAATTGCCGCAGCCACTCTTCCATGTTTTAGATTTTGATGTTAAAGGGTAATGGCATTCCGGGCCCCTGGTGGGGACGGCAGGAACTAGGCGGCAGGGGAGCAGGTGGGATGAGGAAGTAATTTGTAATGGACTAGGCGCTACCACTGCGAGCGGCTGGCAGAGGGGTGGCCGGTAGGTTCCAGGCGGACGTGAGGGACGTACCATGTGGGGTGCCATGTCGGGGGTTGGCGGGTACTGGTTGGGCGGGGCCATTATTTCCTTGAGGCAATGCCAGGCGTTGGGGTGGATTCGCAGTGACAGGGCACAGAATTAATGAGCTCCTACGTCCCAGCCCCCGGGGTACGCCGCCATTGCCAGTCTGCCAGCGCACGCAGCGGGGGTCGGCACAACTACTACTACCACTATGCAACTACACCAACACTACCACTGCCACTACCAGTATACAAACACTACCATTACCACTGCCACTACCGGTATACAAACACTACCATTGCCACTGCCACTACCAGTATACAAACACTACCATTACCACTGCCACTACCAGTATACAAACACTACCACTACCACTGCCACTACCACTGCCACTACCAGTATACAAACACTACCACTACCACTGCCACTAACAGTATACAAACACTACCACTACCACTGCCACTACCGGTATACAAACACTACCACAACCACTTCCACTACCAGTATACAAACACTACCACTGCCACTACCAGTATACAAACACTACCACTACCACTGCCACTACCAGTATACAAACACTACCATTACCACTGCCACTACCAGTATACAAATACTACCACTACCACTGCCACTACCAGTATACAAACACTACCATTACCACTGCCACTACCACTGCCACTACCAGTATACAAACACTACCACTGCCACTGCCACTACCAGTATACAAACACTACCACTACCACTGCCACTGCCACTACCAGTATACCAACACTATCACTACCACTACCACTACCCGTATACCAACACTACACCACTACTATTACTATGTCAACACTACCATTGCCACTCTGCCAGCGCACACAGTGGGGGGGGGGGTCAAAACTACTAGCACTGCCACTGCCACTACACCTTCACTACCACTACACCAACACTACTAGCAATGTACCAGTAACACCACCGACACTACCACTACCACTATGCCTACACCCACACCATCACTATCACTAAAGGATCACTACCATTGGCACCTCTGCCACTACCCTAGCACCACTACCACTGCCACTGCCACTATGCCAACACTACCGCTACTACCACCACACCAACACTACCACTACCACTACTAAAACCAACACTACCACTACTAAAACCAACACCACCACTACTAAAACCAACACTACCACTAATAAAACCAACACTACCACTACTAAAACCAACACTACCACTAATAAAACCCACACTGCCACTACTAAAACCAACACTACCACTACTAAGACCAACACTACCACTACTAAAACCAACACTACCACTACTAAACCACCACTACCACTACTAAAACCAACACTACCACTACTAAAACCAACACTACCACTACTAAAACCAACACTACCACTACTAAAACCAACACTACCCCTACTAAAACCAACACTGCCACTACTAAAACCAACACTGCCACTGCCACTATGCCAACACTACCGCTACTACCACCACACCAACACTACCACTACTAAAACCAACACTACCACTTCTAAAACCCACACTGCCAATGCCACTATACCAACACTACCACTACTCCCACCACACCAACACTACCACTACTAAAACCAACACTACCACTACTAAAACCAACACTACCACTACTAAAACCAACACTACCACTGCCACTATACCAATGCTACCACTACTACCACCACACCAACACTCAATCAATCAATCAATCAATAGTTCCATCCTCTAGTACCACTACTAAAACTTACACTACCACTGCCACTATACCAACACTACCACTGTCACTATACCAACACTACCACTACTAGCACCACACCAACACTACCACTACTAAAACCAACACTACCAATGCCACTATGCTAACACTACCAATAATACCACCACACCAACACTACGACTACTACAACTATCACTACCACTGCCACTATACCAACACTACACCACTATCAGTAGCACTTCCACTATCCCACCGCCACCATCTAACCAGTACACATGCACCACCACCACCACATCAACACCACATCACTACCACATCAACACCACACCACCACCATCTAACCAGTACACACGCACCAGCACCACCACATCAACACCACACCACCACCACATCAACACCACACCACTACCACACACGTTCTGCGCAGACATGTCTTTTCTATGGCCATGTCTCGCACCCCACGCTTATATTATTAAATGTTCATACAACCCCACCCTCTCCCACCCTCTCCCACCCTCTCCCACCCTCTCCCACCCTCCCACCCTCCCACCCTCCCACCCGCGGTGTTTGTAGTCAGGGTGCTGATTGTGTGGCGTTGCTGGCCATCGATTCTCACCGTCAGGGTGCGCCTCGGCATCTCTCCCATCTGAGCTGGTACCGGCAGTAGGCGCGACTGTAAGTGTGAGGGGATTCTCTCTCTACCCGAAAGGCATCCCCACCAACCCCCACCACCCCTCCAACAACAACAACAACAACAAAAGTACACCATAAAACATCAAACCACCTTAATTATTCCCAAACACTGCATCCATGTTCTGAAATCAGCAGGATAGCCGAGTTGGTTGAGAGTCCACTTCCTGTGTGGTGGTAGGTCATGTGGTTCAAACCCCATCAGAGTCAAAGCAATGACTTGAAATTTACACTTGTCGCTGGCATTACTAGGATAAGATTATAAGCAGTGGAATGAGGAAGATCAATTTCCGCGATTGAAATTTCCCCACCTTAAAGTTGCATAGTCCGATGAAATATCAAATTTTCAAAACCAAACCAATTATCTAGATTTGATTTTACATATCTAACTTAGATACTGATGCACTTATTAAACATTTGTTTCTGCATAGAAAGGAATACTGAGTCAATTTAACAGAACCTGTTACTGCAGATGTATATGGTGTCAGAGTTTTGGCAAGCTTGCTAAAATTAATTTTCCATGTTTGCACTCAACATATCTCAAAACGTTACCATTTAAAATAAAAGTAACTTTGAACTAATGTATAGTAGATACTAGTGATCGATCTAATATTTTTATCTCAGAAAAATACCGAAATTCAAAACCATCGGACTATGCAACTTTAATCAACACATGTAATAACAATAACATAATTGTATACCCCTGTGTTCTGGTCTAGGGCACCAATGTAGTGGCATAGTTGGTTGGTTGTTGGAACTTTAGGTCCTGGCAACATCTAAGGTCATATCAGGACGAACAAACCTCCTGAGAGTAATAACATACTAGTGTGGTAGTCTGCACTGACCTCTTAGGTAAGGAGCCACATAGCAGGTTGCCATGGTTAGGATGACTGCATCCGGGAGTCTAGGTAGTGTAATGGTTTGCACGCTAAGCTAGGAATGGCAAGAAGTTTGGGTTTGAAACTTACTTTTAGGATTCCATATCACATCGATAGATTGGAAAGAACAACAATAAATTCTATTTAACAGAAAACAATTAAAATGGATTTGTTGAATGTTGCGCCTGAACCACCCTTCAATTTTAACCAAGTTCTACATCTATCATATCATGGTTGTATTGTACATTGCATTAGAATGGTTCCTCTTAGTGTATGTCCTCTATTAAATTCATATTTTTATTATTATTGACCGTACACATTGTCATGGACTCTCATTATTCAACCATACTGATATGACCTTAGATGTTGTCAGGCTATAAAACCCCAACGAACAAACAAATAAGCTCATTATTCAAAGTGGTACATCTTATATTAACTGAACCACGAATAGCACCTTCGTTTCAATTTTATTGACACATCAATATATTTATATATACATATATACATATATATATATGTTGCTTATTGGAGTTGTACGCCCTTGCAACACCTAAGGTCATATGACGGGTACCGACGAACGGCAGTGCGCACTCATGGCGACTTTATAGTACTGTCCCACTGCGAGACCAGGCTGCCAGCACCATGACCTGATATTCCACTCAGTCACATTATTCTGACACTGACCCAATCTGTCCTTGCCCTATCCTAATAATACCAAGTCCCTGGCTAGGAAGCGATAAATATCAATTTTGTAAGTCATTGGTTTGACTCGATCAGGGTTCCGCTCCCATTCCCCTACCCCCATTCCGCTCCCATTCCCCTACCCCCACCTCTGGTTGTCACTCCCCCTCCCTGCCTTCCTCTCCCTCCCCCTCCCTGCCCCGCTTCTCCCTCCCCCTCCCTGCCCCCCTTCTCACCCCCCCCTCCCTGCCCCCTTTCTCCCCCCTCCCGCTCCCCTCCCCCCCTCCTCCCTCCTTCCCCCTCCCCCTCCCTCCCCTGCTCCCCTTCTCCCCCCCCCTCCCCCCCCTTCCCCCCTCCCCCTCCCCCCCCCCCCCCCCCTCCCTCCCCCCTCTCCCCCCCCTCCCCCTCCCTCTCCCCCCCTCCCTGCCTCCCCCTCTCCTCCCCCCCCCTCCCCCCTTCTCCCTCCCCCCTCCCTCCCCTGTCTCCCCTCCCCCCTCCCCCTCCCCCCTCCTCCTCCCCCTTCCCTCCCCCCCCCTCTCCCCCCTCCCTCTCCCCTCTCCCCCCCTCCCCTCCCCTTCCCCTCCCCCCTCTCCCTCCCCCCCTCTCCCCCCCTCCCTGCTCCCCCTCCCCCCCTCCCTGCTCCCCTCTCCCCCGCCCCCTGCCCCCTCTCCTCCCCTCCCTGCCCCCTTCTCCCCCCCCCCTGTCCCCCTCCCTCTCCCCTCCCTCTCCCCTTCCCCCCCCTCCCTCCCCCCCTCCTCCCCCCCTCCCTCCCCTCTCCCCCTCCCTGCTCCCCTTCTCCCCCCCTCCCTGCTCCCCTTCTCCCTCCCCATCCCTGCCCCGCTTCTCCCCTCCCCCTCCCTGCCCTCCTTCTCCCTCCCCTCCCTGCCCCCTTCTCCCTCCCCCCCTGCCCTCCCTTCTCCCTCCCCCTCCCTGCCCCCCTTCTCACCCCCCCCTCCCTGCCCCCTTTCTCCCCCCTCCCTGCTCCCCTTCTCCCCCCTCCCTGCTCCCATTCTCCCCCGCCTCCCTGCTCCCCTTCTCCCCCCCCCCTCCCTGCTCCCCTTCTCCCTCCCCCTCCCTGCGCCCCCTTCTCCCCCGTCCCTTCCCCCTCCCCTGCCCCCTCCCTCTCCCCCTCCTTCCCCCTTCCCCCTCCCTCTCCCATTTCCATACCATCCCCCTACCTCCTCCCCCCTACCCCTCCCCTCTCCCCCTCCCATTCCCTTCCCTTTTCCCTCTCCACTCCCCATTCTCCCTCCCCTCCCTCCACTCCCTCCTCCCCCCCCCTCCCCCATGCCCAGTCTCCATTCAACCCGAAGCCATTAGCACCGCCGCGTTTCTTGACTCGATCTTTCAATTTGCTGCCATTGAGGTGTGCGTGGGGCCGTCACGTGGGGCGTCACGTGGGGCGTCACGTGGGCGGTGTGTGTGTGTGTGGAGGGGTGGCGGGTGAGTAGCCCCGGGCTGTGCTAATACTAGCCAGGCTGAGGACGGCTCACGGCAGCCAGTGCTCTCCACACGAATCGGCATGTGACGTCATGAACTTCTAATACCTGCACTCTTTTCACCGTGATATTTAACTAAAATACTGTCACTGTTTCCCTTCTCCTTGTCATTACCAGCAAAAACGAAGTCATTTCACCTACCAATCAATCCCCGTCTCACAATAAATATAGGAATTACAGTAAGACCTCTCTAATTCGACTGATCATGGTACCGACTTTAAATGGTCCATTTAGGTAGATGGTCAGTTTAGGGAGGGTTTTTAAAAATCGATACAATGGTATTGTATGGGCGATCATTTGGGACCCAAATAAAAGGATCCATATAAGGGAGTGGTCGATCTGTGGATGTGGTCGATTAGGGAGGTTTTATTGTATTTATTTATTTTAATGTAATTTTAATTTTAATTTGCCTTGTCCGATGAAGTATCAAAACCAACGCAATTGTGTGGAATAAATATTATTTATGCGAATATTATTTATTCGAATATTGTTTATACAAATATTATTGAGAATGGTAGCTAGTTGGTTGGTAATCTGATATGCTCTATTGTTCTATAGAATTGGTGGAGCAGCCTGGGGAGCCGGTTGCTAGCTGAGAAGTAGGGCACGTATGCTAGGACCGCAGGCAACCAGCCAAAATAGTAGAGCATTGGTCAGTTGGGATTTTGAATTAATTGTCAATAAAAGTATGGCAGGCTTTGATATGGCCAGCCAGAGAGATGAGCCAATTTCTATTTACTGTGTTGCGGTCATTGAATCACTATCTAGAATTGATTCTACATATCTACCTTAGCCACTGATGCACTTATTAAGCATTGTGAATAAATACTGACGTAATTTGATAGAACCTGTGACTTCTAAGGGCTATGGTATCAGAGTTTTGGCATGCATGCCAAAACTAATTTGACATATCTGCACTTTGAACATCGAAAAAGAACTTGGCTATGTCAAATAAAAGTTACTTCAACCAAAAGTCAAGGTAGATTATAAGAATCAAATTAAAAATACAAGTAAGATAATCGAGACTACATTAACCATTGCGACCATTAACAATTGGTGAGTGGCGAATTTGACAAGAAGTGGCGGCGCACCGCCACTAAATACCCCCCACCCCCACCTACCCCCACCCCCACATCCACCCCCACATCCACCCCCACATCCACCTCCCACACCCCCACACACCCCCTCTGTGTGTCTGCGTGTCCCATAGCGCACTTACCTAATGGAGAAACCGCCACCGACACCTTACATATAGTACATATATATGTAGGGCTTGAATGACAATGGGAGAGCCCGTAGTACAGGAGGAGGCCGAAGGTGGCGCCACCAGTAGCAGTATGTAGATATAGGAGGTGAATACATCGAGGACAATGGTTGGTAGATAATGAATTAGAAGAATAATAATACTACTACTAATAATAATTCCCTTCCGCGCCTTTATACTTGTATAATGCTTATACATCACATACATATAGTTTACGTGTATATCCCATATATGTATGTATGTAAACGCCAATCCAAATATGTCAAGCTCATTATAGATGTAATTCTCACTAATTTCACTTTTCTTATAATGAAATGATTATGGAGCAATGAAGATACAAAATAAGGATATAACAACATTAATTGTTTGATGGTTTGCTTCCAATGTTTATCTCTAGTTTTTGGTTAGCGTTTACATGGTTTTGTGCCTAAACTCTTCGTATATAGAGGGAGCTGGGGAGCCAGTAGCCCCCCCCCCCCCCCCCACACACACACACAACCCGCGGGTTGGAGGTAGGGAAACCCCGCGCTGAGAAGCGCGGGTGGCGTGATCGGTGCCGTGACCAGTATGGTTAGCGTGGGAGGGGGGAGGGTATCCTCCGCTCCTGCTTCTGGGACCTGATCCTTTGGTATCTAAGCTGTAACTCCTCTAGCGGCTGTTCTCACCACCAGAGCAACACTCGTGAACGCACAAATCTTTCTCTTGATTGTTGATTTTTATGCCGCTTTTATGATTGATGTGCCATGCGTGGGCAGGGTATTTCCCAGCCAGACGATCTATATAATAAAATACACTGTCAACCATATCACGCTTGTGTATCCCTCTAGTGGAATTTATATACATATAAATGCATATACAGTGTTCAAAATAAGGCTTGTCCGCTTGTCCGAGCCAAGTGAAAGTAGCCACGGTTAAACAGAATATGGGTTGAGTTTTCCGTTGGACAAGTGAAAGTAGTCATAGACAAACAGAATATGGGTTGAGTTTTCCATTGGACAAGTGAAAGTAGTCACGGACAAACAGAATATGGGTTGAGTTTTCCATTGGACAAGTGAAAGTAGTCACGGACAAACAGAATATGGGTTGAGTTTTCCGTTGGACAAGTCAAAGTAGTTACAGACAAACAGAATATGGGTTGAGTTTTCCATTGGACAAGTGAAAGTAGGGATGGACAAACAGAATATGGGTTGAGTTTTCCATTGGACAAGTGAAAGTAGTCACGGACAAACAGAATATGGGTTGAGTTTTCCATTGGACAAGTGAAAGTAGTCACGGACAAACAGAATATGGGTTGAGTTTTCCATTAGACAAGCGAAAGTAGTCATGGACAAACAGAATATGGCTTGAGCTTTCCGTTGGACAAGTGAAAGTAGTCACGGACAAACAGAATATGGGTTGAGTTTTCCGTTGGACAAGTGAAAGTAGTCACGGACAAACAGAATATGGCTTGAGTTTTCCGTTGGACAAGTGAAAGTTTTTGGCTGAAAAACATGTATTTCGTGAATTTGTTTTGTTTCTATTTATATATATGCATATATACATGCATATATATGTGTATAAATATATATATATGTATTTATATAAATATATACATATATATATGCGCATTCCAGTTAAAGTCAATCAGTTTTATATTGGGTAGGGCATTATATAGGGCATCTGGCTGCTTCTGCTAAAACAACGGACTGGATTATCGAAATGATGACAGCTTCAGCTCAAATGTGGTAGTCATGGTTTCATTTTGATCAGTACGTGGGTGTGTGGGTGAGGTGCGTGTGACGCCACTTGCTCGACCTGAGGCAGGTCACCAGGTGGTGGGTGTGTGAGTTGTTGTGTGTGCGTGTGTGCATGAGGTGCGTGTGACGCGACTTGCTCGACCTGAGGCAGGTCACCAGGTGGTGGGTGTGTGAGTTGTTGTGTGTGCGTGTGTGCATGAGGTGTGTGTGACGCGACTTGCTCGACCTGAGGCAGGTCACCAGGTGGTGGGTGTGTGAGTTGTTGTGTGTGCGTGTGTGCATGAGGTGCGTGTGACGCCACTTGCTCGACCTGAGGCAGGTCACCAGGTGGTGGGTGTGTGAGTTGTTGTGTGTGCGTGTGTACATGAGGTGCGTGTGACGCCACTTGCTCGACCTGTGGCAGGTCACCAGGTGGTGGGTGTGTGAGTTGTTGTGTGTGCGTGTGTGCATGAGGTGCGTGTGACGCGACTTGCTCGACCTGAGGCAGGTCACCAGGTGGTGGGTGTGTGAGTTGTTGTGTGTGCGTGTGTGCATGAGGTGCGTGTGACGCCACTTGCTCGACCTGAGGCAGGTCACCAGGTGGTGGGTGTGTGAGTTGTTGTGTGTGCGTGTGTGCATGAGGTGCGTGTGACGCCACTTGCTCGACCTGAGGCAGGTCACCAGGTGGTGGGTGTGTGAGTTGTTGTGTGTGGGTGAGGTGCGTGTGACGCAACTTGCTCGACCTGAGGCGGGCACCAGGAGGTGGGTGTGTGAGTGTGTGGGTGTATGGGTGTGTGGGTGTGTCGGTGAGGTGCGTGTGACGCGACTTGCTCGACTTGATGGAGCAGTCACACTACGACGTTTTGGCCCGGCGTTGGACAACGCGTGGCAACGTGTTGGGTTTTTGGGCAAAACGTCGGGAAGCGTCGGGACGCGTTACAAACGCGTTACAGATGCGTTACCGGCGCGTCGGTACACGTCGGTACACTTTGAGTGACAGGCACATCTGAACCAACACGTCGGCGCGCGTCGCCCAGCGCCGAAAGTGTTGTGCAAGCACAAAACTGTCGGCGCTGGGCGACGCGCGCCGACGTGTTGCGTAGCGTGGGAACCTGGTGAAATTGGGTCAAGTTTGACGTTTCTCGACGCGTTGAATATATTTAAGCGCGTTGGCGGCACGCCGGAATACACGTCGTAGTGTGACTGCTCCATGAGGCAGGCACCATGAGGTGGGTGTGTGAGTGTGTGAGTGTGTGGGTGTGTGGGTGAGGTGCATGTGACGTGACTTGCTCGACTTGAGGCTGGTCACCAGGTGGTGGGTGTGTAAGTGTGTGGGTGTGTTGGTGTGTCGGTGAGGTGCGGGTGACGCGACTTGCTCGACCTGAGGCCGGTCACCAGGTGGTGGGTGTATGAATGGGTTGGCGTGGGTGTGGGGTGGGTGTGTTGGTGAGTGGGTATGTTGATGTGTGGGTGTGACGGGACTTGGTCGACCTTACGCCGGTCACCATGTGTCCGTCAGATGGGCCCAGGCTGCTCGCTCCAGCAGGCCGGCAGGTGTCGCCTCGGTGCGTGCGTGTGGCTGGTAACAGGTGGCGCTGACGGGAATGTGGGCGGTGTGTGTGGGTGTGGTTGTGTGTGTGTGGAGGGGGGGTGGTAACCTGGCCCATCTCTCCATCCCTCGGGACGGCTCTGCTAATTATCTGTGCGCGAGCGACCTGACAGCCCGGGAGCGGGAGGTGTTCGGCAGTACCTCGGGGTGGTGGTCGGGAGCTGCTCGGAACTGCTCGGGTAATGGGCAGGGAGCTGCTTGACAGCTGCTCGTGTAATGGGCGGGAAGCTGCTCGTGAGCTGCTCGGTAATGTTCTGGATTCGGCTGATGAGCGGGGAGAAGTGATTCGGAGCTGCTCTGGTGATGCTCGGGAGCTGCTCGGAGCTGCTCGGGTGCTGGGTGGGGAGCTGATCGGGAGCTGCTCGAATAATCCGGGTTGGGTGAAAGCTTGTGCTGATTGGATTCGCTCGCTGGTCTCGACAAACACTTCTGAGATGTCCTATGAGATGTCCTAGTCCCGGCCTAGCCCTGTTCGGCCCGATTCAGCTCGGCTCGGCTCGGCCCGACTCGGCTCGGCTCGGCTCGGCTCGACCCGACCCGACCCGAGCCGACCCGACCCGCTCTGCACCGCGTCTCTTCTCTAGCGTCGAGTTCCCACTGCGTCGCCGACGCGCCCCCTACCGGGCGGAATTTGCGACCGTCGCCACGCTGGTGCCCATACCCCGTCGGTTGGTGCGCTTGTCTTACTCTGCGCCGCCTTACAATTGTACTGTCCGAATAGGCCACATGCGTTGACTTCATAATTGTCAAGGTGGCTATCGGTGACCCCAGACTGCCCGGATGTAACCCCCACCCGCATCCTTCCCCCACGTGGTCCTACGTTCAAACCCACGTGATCAGGCTGGAGAGGACCGAACATGGTGGCTAAATCGATAAGAGCGCAGGCGTCCGGAGTTCGAATCTCAGCTGAGTCAAATCATTGGCTTATAAACTTGATAGTTGTCACTACCTAACCTAGCACTGGGCATTAACAGGACAACACAAGGACTGGTTAAAACAGTATCAGGATAATGTGACTGGGTGGGATATTAGGTCATGCTGTTGGCGGCCTGGTCTCCCAGTGGGGCAGCACTATAAGATTACCATGGGTGCGCAGTGTCACAAGTCGGTACCCATCATGATATGACCTTAGATGTTGCTAGGATGTAAAACAACAGCAAACAAACAACCAGGCATGAGGGGCGAGAGACGGGCTAGCAGGGTTGGTGGTAGTACAGGTCGTCATGCCTTGCTGGGCCTGTATCAGTGTACATGTACTTGTGTGGGAGGTGTAATTTTGGGTTATTTTCAGGTTCTACAATTTCTACATCGGAAGCTATGATGGGATGGCCAAATGAGTTGTACACCTGCCTCCCTAGTGGCAGGTCGTGGAAATTTAATTTGCAGACCCAGCTGAGTAAAGTCATGAGATAACACTTTATACTTGTTGCTGCTTAGCCGTTTGCTCGGCATTAGTTGGTGAGGGCTAGGAACAGTGGAATGAGGAAGACTATTGTTCATGATTACAATTTGCCCTGCTTAATTAGCAAGCGTAACACAAAATATGTAATGTATTCATATATTTTCATGTATAATTAATATATCTAATAAATTATATAAACTTACCCATAATTAGATATGTATATATTTATATTGTATCTATATACAGTATAACCCCCTTAAACCAAACTTGAAGGGACCTTAGAAATTTGGATTAACCGATCATTGGTTTAACAAAGCTTTGGCTTTGACTTTGACTTGGCTTTGGCAAAAACGCGGGTGCATTATGAACATAATATACAATGTATGTGGACACTTTGATTATTGTTTTTTTTATGTATATACAGTATAACCCAGTTAAACCAAGCTTGGTTAAACCAAACGATCGGTTAATCCAAATTTGTTCAGCAGCCCGCCAAAATACTACCATTTATCATATGAAAAAGTTGATGGGGTCTCAGATGACCTTATTACGACATGACAGTTTGGTTTAACCATACCGCAAGTGGCTTGGGGTCCGATAATTTTGTTTGGATTAACCCATAATTTGGATTAACCAACTTTGGCATAACCAACTTTTTTATATGATAAATGATACTATTTTTCCGGGCCGCTGAAAAAAGTTTGGATCAACCTATCGTTTGGTTTAACCAAGCTTGGTTTAACGGAGTTATGCTGTATACCCAATTCTATTATCTAAAAATATATATATTTCTAAGTATGCTATATATAAATATGAATATATTAGATAATTATCTTTATATATCTAGTAATATTATGTATAAATATATATATATATTTATTTTATATAGAGATTTCTTTGTATACAATTGTCTTATATATAAATGTCTTTATATATTTACTATAATTATATTAATATGTACATATATGCATAAATATATATATGCGATAAGTAGCGGCCCTAATCGCCAGGTGTCGCCCCCGCCCGCCCACGCAGAGGCGACATCTGGTGGCGGTTCCTACCAATTTTCGATCTCGCGTATTAAATGCTAACACAGGGTGTGTCAAGCAAGAATTTGTATTGTTACATTTGTTGATTAAGCATTGTAAATTCCAATCACAGATAACCAGTCTTCCTCATTTCACTGCTTCTTGCCCTATCCCAGTACTCCTAGTAACGGAGTAAATCCCAGGCTATGTAGCGACGAGTATACATTTTTAAGTCATTTGTATAACTCGACTGTGGCTCAAATTTGGGGTTCAAATCCCATGAACTGCCACACAACACTGACATATATATATATGTATATACAAGAAAAAATCCTCCGGTGCGACTGACACTTGTCGACACCCGATGGAGGGGAGGTGAGCGCAGGTGGCGCCACCAATCAAGTGCGGAGTCTTACGGAGAATAACAGTGGTATCAAGTAATATATAAGATAATATTAATAAAGGAAGCAATTCCCTTCGTATTGTTATACTCGCATACTACGTTACACACCACATATACACAACATTCCTCCGAGCTAGTGGAGGAGAGGCCCAGCGCAGGAGACGGAGAGGTGCATGCTGGTACCCACCCCCTCCCCCGAGAAGGGGGGGGGGGATAGTGCAACCCACTCCAGGTCTTATTCCATGCGATAACAGGCTTATCACTATCCATATACATATTGGCTATGCAAAGAGGGCGAGGCGTGGGTGGAAGCCGTTTGATTTAGGCTGTGGCCGAGTGAAATACGCTCTTACCTTACAATAAAACAAAAAATTGCTGGTGAGTGGTTGAATCTGCGCGTTAAGACGCACCCGGAAGTGGACAGATGGCGGCACCACTATTGGTAGAATCTGCGCGTTAAGACGCACCCGGAAGTGGACAGCTGGCGGCACCACCATCGAATCCACTGTGCTGACTCGCAGCAAATGCACTGCACTTGTCACATGCACAAATAAACAATATGATCAATATAGATTAATATATAATATAATATAACAATATAACCACCACCTGGTTATCTCAGACTGCAGCACTTCTACATGAATGTCACACTGCAATGTGCCTACATCCAGCTGAACATATCACACTGCGACACCAATACATTCAGCTGAATATGTCACACTGCAATGTGCCTACATCTATCTGAACATATCACACTGCGACACCAATACATTCAGCTGAATATGTCACACTGCAATGTGCCTACATCCAGCCGAACATATCACACTGCAACATCAATACATTCAGCTGAATATATCAGACTGCAATGTGCCTCCATCCAGGTGAACATATCACACTGCAACATCAATACATTCAGCTGAATATGTCACACTGCAACACCCCTACATCCAGCTGAATATATCACACTGCAATGGACCTACATCCAGCTGAATATATCACACTGCAACGCCTCTACGTTCAGCGGAATACGTCACACTGCAATGCACCTACATCCAGCTGAATATATCACACTGCAATGCCCCTACGTTCAGCTGAATATAGCACTCTGCAACGCCCCTACGTTCAGCGGAATATGTCACACTGCAATGCCCGTACATCCAGCTGAATATATCACACTGCAATGCCCCTACGTTCAGCGGAATACGTCACACTGTAATGCACCTACATCCAGCTGAACATATCACACTGCAACACCCCTACATACAGCCAGAGAGCGTGTATATAAACAGATGAGAGGGACAACTCCCGCGAAAATATGTAACACAGGCTGCAGTGGCGATCCTGGCGGTTATTGTTGAACAAGCCTTGAGTTTGCCGGTATGCTCAGTGCAAAACATTAATTTTCTTAAAAGATTAATAGAAATCCAGAACCCTAACCTTATAAATTCAATATAATCTTGTTGGTAAACATGTTTTCTATATGTGTACTAAGCGGTTTGTTTCTATTTGGTGTAGTTTTAGAGATATTTCACTTTTTCTGTAGGAAGATTGCACACGACCATTGACAATGCCTTGAGTTTGCCGTACGCGTATTGAAAAACGTCAGTTTTATTCCAAATTAATAGAAATCCAGAACCCTAACCATATCAATTTAATATAATCTTGTTGGTAAACATGTTTTCTATATGTGTAAAGCGGCTTGTTTCTATTTTGTGTAGTTTTAGAGATATTTCACTTTTTCTGTAGGAAGATTGCACACAACCATTGACAATGCCTTGAGTTTGCCGTACGCATAGTGAAAAACGTCAGTTTTATTCCAAATTAATAGAAATCCAGAACCCTAACCATATCAATTTAATATAATCTTGTTGGTAAACATGTTTTCTATGTGTATTCCAATCAGTTTGTTTCTAGGTGTTGTAGTTTTAGAGATATTTAACGTTTTCTGTATGAAGATTGCTCACTGCCATTGACAATGCCTTGAGTTTGCCCATATGCGTAAACTGTTCAACAACCACCATTTGGAGCGCCACAGTCGGCAGCTGTTACAGGGTCTAGTATGACAGTTGTCCCTCTCATCTGTTTATATACATGCTCTCTGATACAGCTGAATACGTCACACTGCAATGCGCCTACTTCCAGCTGAATATATCACACTGCAACACCCCTACATACCGCTGAATACGTCACACTGCAGAGCTCCTACATCGAGCTGAATGTGCGACATTTTTGCGGGCGGTGTCGGGTGATCCCTCGCTTACCTCCAGGACTAACAACCTGCTGCACCAAGCAGCCATATTGAATTACCGACGGGCGGAAGGAGTGCCTGGCCGAGGGTGGGTCTAAGGCCGGCCGAGGCTGGGTCTCAAGCCGGCTGAGGCTGGGTCTAAGGCCGGCTGAGGCTGTGTCTAAGGCCGACTGATGCTGGGTCTAAGGCCGGCTGAGGCTGGGTCTAAGGCCAGCTGCGGCGTCTAAGGCTGGCTGAGGCTGAGTCTAAGGCTGGCTGAGGCTGAGTCTAAGGCAGGCTAAGGCTGGGTCTAAGGCTGGCTGAGGCTGGGTCTAAGGCCGGCCAAGCTTGGGTCTAAGGCTGGTCGGGGCTGGGTCTCAAGCCGGCTGAGGCTGGGTTTAAGGCCGGCTGAGGCTGGGTCTAAGGCCGACTGATGCTAGGTCTAAGGCCGGCTGAGGCTGGGTCTAAGGCTGGCTGAGGCTGGGTCTAAGACCGGCTGAGGCTTGGTCTAAGGCCGGCTGAGGCTGGGTCTAAGGCCGGCTGAGGCTGGGTCTAAGGCCGACTGATGCTGGGTCTAAGGCCGGCTGAGGCTGGGTCTAAGGCTGGCTGAGGCTGGGTCTAAGACCGGCTGAGGCCGGGTCTAAGACCGGCTGAGGCTGGGTCTAAGGCCGGCTGAGGCTGGGTCTAAGGTAGATAAAAGATTCACCTGGTACTTGTAGTACACGGATGAAGGACAACGTAGTGTAAATACGGGCGAAAATAGGTTTAGTATGGAACAGAAATTAGGTTTAGTATGGAACAGAAGTAGAAATTGTGGATCCAGTATCAAATGGCTACCCATATAGGAACAGCGTTGGTGAAATGGGAGAAAATGCAAAAAGACAAGATGGCGGCCACAGAACGCCGTTGATTTCACTTTTAAATCTTATTAAACTAGATATTATATTATATTTTCCAACTCCAAGGTAACGGGCTATCAATAAGACATATTTAAAGAATAATTGTTGCTTCTTAGATTGTGAAATTAGGCTCTCAATTCATTAACCCGCTTTTTCGACCGTTTTTATATAGGGTTGTTATTCACCTGTGTACTGCGACTGCGAGTATCGGGTGAATCCTTTATCTAGGTCTAAGGCCGACTGATGCTGGGTCTAAGGCCGGCCGAGCCTGGGTCTAAGGCTGGTCAGGGCTGAGTCTCAAGCCGGCTGAGGCTGGATCTAAGGCCGGCTGAGGCTGGGTCTCAAGCCGGCTGAGGTTGGGTCTAAGGCCGGCTGAGGCTGGGTCTAAGGCCGACTGATGCTGGGTCTAAAGCCGGCTGAGGCTGGGTCTAAGGCTGGCTGAGGCTGGGTCTAAGGCCGGCCGAGCCTGGGTCTAAGGCTGGTCAGGGCTGAGTCTCAAGCCGGCTGAGGCTGGGTCTAAGGCCGGCTGAGGCCGAGTCTCAAGCCGGCTGAGGTTGGGTCTAAGGCCGGCTGAGGCTGGGTCTAAGGCCGGCTGAGGCTGGGTCTAAAGCCGGCTGAGGCTGAGTCTAAGGCTGGCTGAGGCTGGGTCTAAGGCCGGCCGAGCCTGGGTCTAAGGCTGGTCAGGGCTGAGTCTCAAGCCGGCTGAGGCTGGGTCTAAGGCCGGCTGAGGCTGGGTCTCAAGCCGGCTGAGGTTGGGTCTAAGGCCGGCTGAGGCTGGGTCTCAAGCCGGCTGAGGCTGGGTCTAAAGCCGGCTGAGACTGGGTCTAAGGCCAGCTGAGGCTGGGTCTAAGGCTGACTGATGCTGGGTCTAAGGCCGGCTGAGGCTGGGTCTAAGGCCGGCTGAGGCTGGGTCTAAAGCCGACTGAGGCTGGGTCTAAGGCTGGCTGAGGCTGGGTCTAAGGCTGA
Organism: Branchipolynoe longqiensis; assembly: GCA_030323885.1. Classification (NCBI taxonomy): domain Eukaryota; kingdom Metazoa; phylum Annelida; class Polychaeta; order Phyllodocida; family Polynoidae; genus Branchipolynoe; species Branchipolynoe longqiensis. Next base: position 152,889,987 of record CM059187.1, on the reverse strand, counting down.
CTGATGCTGGGTCTAAGGCCGGCTGAGGCTGGGTCTAAGCCCGGCTGAGGCTGGGTCTAAGGCCGGCTGAGGCTGGGTCTCAAGCCGGCTGAGGCTTGATCTCAGGCCGGCTGCCGGAGGGCCGGTGTCGGACCGACCGCCTCCTTTATCAGCACGGGCCGCACCAGGGCGACAGGGGACCGGCGCCGGGAGAAACAGGGGCACGAGGGTAGGGAGAGGAGGGGGGAAGCAGGGCACGGGGAATAGGGGGTGATGGAGCGGGAGGGGGGAGGGGGCCGGTGTCGTATTTTCAGCGGCCCGTCATTCTCAGCGGCCCGTCGTGGTCAAAAGACCCGTGGCATCGCCGGCTAGAAGCTCAGCTGGTGCCCGGCAGTGTTAGGGACCGATTACGCCGAAATCTATTGAATGCGATCATATTTAACAGAATTACATACTCAAATAATGAAATTTAATTAAATTAACCTTAAATTCCAAGCGATATTAACGTAGCAGCTCGATCAGCGTCGAATGGCCGAGTGTAAACAAAACAAATAGCAGTGCTCACTGCAACGTCCGAAAATCCGCGCATGCGCAGAAGCCACGACAGGCCGCTGAGAATGACCGGGCGCTGAGAATACGACACCGGGTTAAGAGGGGGGAAGAAAACGGGGGAGGACGGGGGAAGGGAGAAAACAGGGCACGGAGAGTAGGGGGAGGGGGGAAGGGCAGGGGCAGGGGGAGAGGGAGGAAGAAAATAGGGGGCATGGGGGGAGATGAGGGAGGAAAATAGGGCATGGGGAGTGGGGGGAGGGGGAAAGGGGAGGGGCAGGGGGAGAGGGAGTAAGAAAATAGGGGAGATGGGGGAGGGGGAAAACGGGGAATGGGGAGAAAGGGGAGGAGGTGGAGGGGAGAGGAGGAGTAGGGGCATCACGTGGTGGTAGTGATAGCAAAGTGGTAGTGATGGGTGCTGATAGGTGATGTCTGGTTGTAATGGTATTGGCAAAGTGGGATTGGTGGGTGTTGCTTCGCTGTAGTGGTGTTGGTGGCTTTTGTCTGGTTGTCATAGTTAAAGTATTGTGAATGTGTGTAGGAGAGGGTGTGTGAGGAGGTAGGGGAGCCAGATGGAAATTGTTATAGTTAAAGTATTGTGAATGTGTGATGTGTCAGGGAGTGTGTGTCAGGGAGTGTGTGTGTAGAGGTAGGGGTACCAGGTGGAAATTGTCATAGGTAAAGTATTGTGAATGTGTGTCGGGGAGTGTGTGTGTGAGGAGGTAAGGGGACCAGGTGGACATTTTCATAGTTAAAGCATTGTGAATGTGCGTCGGGGAGTGTGTGTGTGAGGAGGCAAGGGGATCAGGTGGAAATTGTCATAGTTAAAGGATTGTGAATATGTGTCGGGGAGTGTGTGTGTGAGGAGGTAAGGGGACCAGGTGGAAATTTTCATAGTTAAAGCATTGTGAATGTGTGTCAGGGAGTGTGTGTGTGAGAAGGTAAGGGGATCAGGTGGAAATTGTCATTGTTAAAGTATTGTGAGTGTGTGTCGGGGAGTGTGTGTGTGAGGAGGTAAGGGGACCAGGTGGAAATTTTCATAGTTAAAGGATTGTGAATTTGTGTCAGGGAGTGTGTGTGTGAGGAGGTAAGGGGATCAGGTGGAAATTGTCATAGTTAAAGTATTGAAGGGGAGTATCTGTGTGTGGGGGAGCAGGTGACAGGTGGCAGGCAAGCTCTGAAGGCCAGCCTCTGGATGGGCGAGGCTGGGCTGGGCGGTGCGGGGTGTGGGGGGCCGGGCGGGGCGGGAGGGGGGGGGGGAGATGGAGCGGGGCGGGAGGGGCGGGCGTGTGCTGGGAGGGGCTTTGGGTGCAAGTGAGCTGAGGGCGGGGGTTAGCGTGTTTGACCCGCTGAGTCCATGGCTGAGGGGGGAGGGGGCGGTCAGTAGGGGGCGCTGATTGAGCGGAAGAGTAAGTGAATGGGCCAGGGTACTGTTGGGGGGAGGGGGGAGTAGCTTGGGGGAGTAGTGTCTCAGTATAGTTGGTGGCGGGAGGGTGTAGTATGTAATAATAGCGTAATATGGGTGGGTGAGGGGAAGAGTGTGTAAATGCTTAAAGCTGCGTAGTCCGATGAAGCATCAAATTTTCAAAACCAAAATAATTATATAGATTTGACTCTTCATATCTAACTTAGATATTGATGCACATATTAAGCATTTATTGCCACATAGAATGGAACACTGAGTCAATTTGATAGAACCTGTTACTGTTGAAGCCTATGGTGTCAGAGTTTTGGCGTGCTTGCCAAAACTAAGTTTACATGTTTGAATTTTAAATATCTCAAAACTTATCCATTTAAAATCTAAGTTACTTTAACCTGAAATAAGGTAGATTATAACGATCAATTTAATATATTTATCTCAGAAAAATGACCAAAACGCAAAACCATTGGACTATGCAACAGGTAAATTGTGTAAATGTGTACTGCTGCTATAAAGTGTGTGGGTTAGGTAAGAATGTGTCATCATCATCATCATCATGCTGTCAGTCACAATGCGACAAAGACTGCTTTCATTACTTGACTGCCGCTCTCCATTTAGCTCTCTGCTGTGAGAGTTGCATCCATGAGTCGGTCTTAATGTCTCTCAGCTTCAGGTTTCTCTTGATGGTATCCTTGAACCGGAGACGAGGGTGCCCTCTCTTTCTGTAACCAGAAGACAGTTGAGAATAGAGGATCTGTTTTGGTAGCCTGTCTGATGACATCCTCATGAGGTGTCCAGTCCACTCGAGATTCTTTTTGATCAGAAGATCTTCCATAGAGGGCAGCCCCGTCCGTTCGAGTATTACCTTATTTGTCACTTTGTCCTTCCAGGTTAGGTAAGAGTAAAGAATGTGTAAATGTGTAATATAAAGGCAAAGTATACAAGGGTGAGAATGTGTAAATGTGCTGATGTGGGTTGTGAGGGGGACTTTCCTAATAGACCTTTTCCACAGAGTTCTTCGACTGAAGTCACTGCTTTTTGTTTACTCATGTTCAAGCATAGAAGGCCAGCACAGGAGTAATGATCTCCAATGAATGTTTGATGGCTGCACCAGTATCTAAGTTAGATGTGTTGGATCGAATTTGGTTCAGCCTTTTCGATCCGAAACCGTGATGCTTTATTAGGATTATGCATCTTTGGCGTGAGTTGTTCTCGTAGCACCACTGCGCATTGTGCGGTCATTGTGAGTTATTGGCTGTACTCTTTATGTTTTTCTTTTTGCTTGTTGTGAACTGTGTTTTGTGCAGGGTGAGTGGTTGTTGAGTCTTCTTGTATACCTGTATGTTAATCTTAGTGTTTGTTGTGACATGTGTTATATGGAGGGTGAGTGGTTGTGTGTTCTGTATGTATGTTATTCTCAGTGTGTGTTGTGAGGTGTGTTCTATGTAGGGTGAGTTGTTGGTGTCGGGTACTATCACTCCTTGTTGTGAGTTAATCTATGCAGGGTCTGTTGTTGTGTGTTACTCTCTGTGTTTGTTGTGAGCTGTGATCTATGTAGGGTGAGTTGTTGGTGTCGGATACTATCAGTCCTTGTTTGTGAGTTACTCTATGCAGGGGCTGTTGTTGTGTCCTACGCTCTGTGTTTGTTGTGAGATGTGTTCTATGTAGGGTGAGTTGTTGTGTGCTAGTCTCAGTTTTTTAAGTTGCTCTATGCAGGGTGAGTTGTTGTAGGGTACACTCAGGGTTTGTTGGGAGTTACTCTATGCAGGGTGAGTGCTTGTTGGAGGCTACTATCAGTGTTTGTTTTTAGCCGTGTTCTATGTAGAGTGAGTTGTTACGTGCATGTATCAGTGTTTGTTGAGTTGCTCTATGCAGGGTGCGTGTTTATTGTGTGCTAGTCTCAGTGTTTGTTGAGTTGCTCTATGCAGGGTGAGTGCTTGTTGTGTGCTAGTCTCAGTGTTTGTTGAATTACTCTATGCAGGGTGAGTGCTTGTTGTGTGCTAGTCTCAGTGTTTGTTGAGTTACTCTATGCAGGGTGAGTGCTTGTTATGTGCTAGTCTTAGTGCTAGTCTCAGTTTGTGTTGAGTTGCTCTATGTAGGGTGAGTGCTGGTTGGAGGATACTCTCAGTGTTTGTTGAGTCGCTCTATGCAAGGTCAGTGCTTGTTATGGGCTTGTATCAGTGTGTGTTGAGTTGCTCCATGCAGGGTGAGTGATTGTTGTGTGCTAGTCTCAGTGTTTGTTGAGTTGCTCTATGCAGGGTGAGTGCTTGTTGGAGGCTACTCTCAGTGTTTGTTGAGTTGCTCTATGTTAGGGTGAGGGCTGGTTGGAGGCTACTCTCAGTGTGTGGTGAGCTGCTCAATATGCGGGTAGGAGGTGTGTGTCAGCACCAACAATTGTCTAGATGAGTGGCCGTGGTAGCTTGCCTAGCCGGGCTGGGGTGTGTGGGGTGTGGGTGTGTGGGTGTGTGGGTGTGCTTTGTGTGTGTTCAGTGTTGTGTGTGTTGGGTGTGTTGTGTGGTGTGTCTTGCGTGTTTGGTGGGTTTGGTGTGTTTGGTGTGTTGTATGTTGCGTGCGTGGTGTGTGTGGTATGTGTGATGTGTTTGGTGTGTGGGTGTGCTTGGTGTGTAGTGTGTGGTGTATATGGTCTGTTTGGTGTGTGGTGTGTGGGCATGTGGTGTGTGTGTGGTTTGCTTGGTGTGTGGTGTGTGTGGGGCTGTATACTTGTGGGTGTTTAGGCGTGTGGTGTGTGTAGTGTGTGGGTGTGTGGTTTGCTTGGTGTGTGGCGTGTGGTGTGTATGGGTGTGTATACATATGGATGTGTAGGCGTAAGGTGTGTGTGGTGTGTGGTTTGCGTAGTGTGTGGTGTGTGGCATGTGAGTAGTGCGTGCCGGAACCGTGTGGCTGGCGGCGTGTGACTGGTGTGTGGCGGGCGTGTAGATGACTCTGTGTCGGCGTGTGTTGGTTTGGGAGACGTTTGGATTGTGTCCGTGTCTAGCTGGATCCACTTGCAGGTTTGTGAGATCTGGCTCCCGCGTGTTTTGGTGTGGATGCGTGTAGCCGCGTGTAGCCGGCGTGTGGCGAGCTGTTCCTTGTATGGGTTGACTGATGATTGCGTGTATCAGCGTGTGTACCCCCCGTGTACGCCGTGTACCGCCGTGTACCGCCGTGCAGCGAGCTGCTCGGCGCGCTGGTTGAGTGATACCCACGAGCTGCTCACCCACAGCGCGTCCTCATCAGGTTCCCGCTTCATTAAGGTCCTGATTAGTCTTCCGGGGAGCGGGACCGGAAGGCGGGTTGGAGGAGGAGCAGGAGCAGGAGGCGGGGGAGGGGGGGGGGGGAAGAGGGGGAAGCCGCCACCAGGAGGCAGAGCAGGTGGAAGCCATGCCAGGAGCAGAGCAGACGTCGACAAGAAATCATCCACGTTTTAGACTAGGAAATTTGAACCGACCTAATACCGGCCCCGTAAATGTAATATTCCCGCACTACACCCACACCCACAACCACCCTACCCCCACCTCACATCATATTGCTCTATCTACTAGTTCTACTCAGCTCACCCCCACCCACCCCCACTCACCCCACACTACACCCACACCCACCCTACCCCCACCTCACATCATATTGCTCTATCTACTAGTTCTACTCAGCTCACCCCCACCCACCCCCACTCACCCCACACTACACCCACCCTCCCCACCCTACACCTCCCCACCACCATCCCCACACTACACCCCACCCCCACCTCTACCTGAGATAATATTGCTCTATCTACTACTTCTACTCCACTCCCCTCCACCCCCACCCACCCCCACCCACCCTACACCCACCCCTACACTACACTCACCCCACCTTACACCCATCGCCACACTACACCCACCCCCACCCATCTGACATCATATTGCTCTATCTACTACTTTTACTCCACTCCCCCCACCCACCCCCACCCACCCTACACCCACCATACAATACGCCCATCGCCACACTACACCCACCCCCACCCTACACTCCGTACTCCCACCCCCACCCCCACCTGGCATCATATTGCTCTATCTACTACTTCTAATCCGCTTCCCCCACCCACACACCCACACCCACATATTGTTCACTTCCAACCACGTCACCGCCCACCAGCCGGGAGAACAGTATAATGACTCGCAGTCTATATATAGACATATATATGTCTATTGATATATATATACATATACTGTATTAGTTTATGTATATAATCAATTACATATCACATATATATATTGTATTAGTTACACGCCATCGCAGCACTTGAGGTGGATTAACCAACCAGGCTATAGCCGACATACTCCCCTACCCCATCGTCACCCCACCACCCTTCCACACTCACCCCACACCTTCACCCACACTCCCCCCACCCTCACCCAGCCGTCACCTCACCCTCACCCCACCCCTCACCGCACCGCACCGCTCACTCTCACCCCACCGCTCACTCTCACCCCACCCCTCAACCTCACCTCCACTCTTACCTCACCCCTCACCCTCACCTCCACCCTCACCTTACTCCCATTCTCATCCCCCATCCTCACCCACCCCTCACCCAGACCCCTCAACCTCACCTCAACTCTCACCTCACCTCAACCTCACCTCACCTCACTCCCACCCTCACCTCACCCTTCAACCACGCTCTTCACCTCCACCACTATACCTCACCTCCACTCTCACCTTCACCCTCACCCTCACCCCTACCCTCACCCACCCCACCTCTCCCACCCACCCCGCCTCCTCTCCCACAGTCCTGATGAATGGACACGCGTCTAATTAGGTCACCAAACTCATTAGGCGAAACAAAGGCGCAAAGCATCATGGGAGGAAGTGTGGGGAGGCAGAGAGGGTGGATGGGTGGGCGGGGAGAGAGGGTGGGTGCATGGGTGGGCAGGGAGAGCGGGTGGGTGGATGGGTGGGCGGGGAGAGAGGGTGGGTGGATGGGTGGGCGGGGAGAGAGGGTGGGTGGATGGGTGGGCAGGGAGAGCGGGGTGGGTGGGCGGGGAGAGAGGGTGGGTGGATGGGTGGGCGGGGAGAGAGGGTGGGTGGATGGGTGGCCAGAAAGGGTGTGTGTGTGGGTGGATGGGGAGAGAAGGTGGGTAGGTAGGTGGTTATGTGGGTGGGTGGGGAGAGAGGGTGGGTGGGTGGGTGGGGAGAGAGGGTGGGTGGATGGGAGGACGGGCAGAGAGGGTGGGTGGGTAGAGAGGGTGGGTGGGTGGGCGGGTGGGCTGACAAAGAGGGTGTGTGTTTGTGTTGGTGAGTGAGCAGGCAGAGAGTGTGGGTGGGGGTGGTGGTGGGTGGGGGTGGCGCCGGAGCGGGAGAGAGCTGCTCCGAGCAACTCAGTGAGCTAGAAAAGAGCAAATTCATCAGACGAGCAAACGAGGACGGAAGCCCTGGAGGCTGTCTCGCGAGAACCCACTAAGCTGGTCGGTGTGGGGGTGGGGGAGGGTGGGAGAGGAGGCAGCCTCCCCTCGCACTGGAACTCTGGTAGCAGCAGTCCGCCAAAATTAACTGTCAGTGGTCTAGAATGGATGGGCCAAACCCTGGGGCAGTGAAGGCAGTGGGCGGAGTGATATACTCATATAGTATATACATATATATTTACATCTATATATGAATATATATAAACATATATATATATATGTTTGTTTGTGCTCTATAATACAATAGTGTATGAACTAGAACAATGCCATCTCAGTTCTTCCATGCTCTATATTTTCGTGTATATTTCAATGTAAACATAAAGAATAAAACTCATAATTATATTTATATATATATATGTGTGTGTGCTTGTCTGTGGTTTGTAATATATGTGTTCTGATATGACCTTAGATGTTGCCAGGACAGAAAGCTCCCAACATCCAACCAACCAACTATAATACATTGTGGGAGTATAAACTAGAACAATGCCATCTCAGTTACTCTCTGCTCTATATAATATTGTGTGCATTTTATTTGTAAGCATAAAGACTAAGACTAACAGACTCATAGATGTAGATATATGTATATATATGGTTATATCTATGGTTATATGAGGACTGGTACCGACTTGTGACAGTACATACTCATGGCAACTGTATAGTGCTGCCCACCGGGATATCAGGTCGCTGGCATCATGACCTGATATCACACTCAGTCACATAACCCTGATTATAAGCTAACCATTCCTTGTTTTATCCTAGTAATGCTGAATACCAAGCTAGATTTTGTTATTTTATTTTTTTATTGATACAGTATTTATTCTGCCTATAGCGTGTAAGCTCCCATGAGGGTGCTTGTTTTCAACGCTGGACAGCTGTGAGGAATGTTATGGTGTATGCCCGGGTTCCGGTTCCGGGTTGGTATCCGGGTCATCCACCAGCATTTATTTAAGTAGTTAGTATATATGTTAGTTTTTTTGTTTTTTTGGGGGGTATAACTTCCTATCATATAACTAATATCGTAGCCTAGTATGTACATCTAGTGAGATGGTAATATGCTTGTGGATGAGGACGTGTTCCCAGAATTTGTTTGTTTGTTTTGTTTGCAGCTTTCCTTTCACTTGTGCCCTGTCCCTAGTCAGTGCAGTGACAAGTATCAAATTTGTAAGTCATTAGTTTGACTCGGCTGGGTTTTGAACTCCCGACCTTCTGCACAGGAAGGCTGTATTCTCCCGATTGGGCTACCGTGTCCGATATATGTGCTGTATAAGCAATTATGCGAGTATAATTATCCGGAAACCAATTGTGTGCTCAATTCATACCAACCTGACAGTACACCAACTAACTGACACTCCTCCAGTCATCAACTGGTCAGGCCTTCTGCCTCTCCTGGTGGCGCCACCTGCCGCTTCCTCCTCGCCTGGTTCTGCCTTTTTGCCAATACAGCAAAACCTCTCTAACCGACCACCTTCACAGATCGCCCACTCCCCTATATCCATCGCTTTATTTGGTTCCCAAGCAATCGCCCATGCGATACGACTGTAACGATACAAACAATTCCTAAGCCGACCACCTCCGTAAATGGACCATTTGACGTAGGTTCCATGGTCGGTCGATTTAGAGCGGATTTAATGTATAAATTTTTGTAAATGAAAGTATGCATGGCATGTCATCTACCTTTTCTGTATTCAAATCGGGCAACCTCTGTCAGTTGCCACAGATTTTTGTTGGTATGATGGAGGGGAAGCAGTGGGTGGCGGTAGGGTCGAGGGGTATTCTGTGCATAAAGATTGTTTCAAGCTTTTTCTATCGCCTCATTATTATGGTTACTATTGTTATTGTTACTATTGTTATTGTTACTATTGTTATTGTTACTATTGTTATTGTTCTTATTGTCATAGTTACTATTGTTATTGTTACTATTGTTATTGTTATCATTGCCATTGTTACTATTGTTATTGTTATTGTTACTATTGTTAGTGTTACTATTGTGAGTGTTACTATTGTTATTGTTACTATTATTATTGGTACTATTGTTATTGTTACTATTGTTATTGTTACTATTATTACTATTGTTATTGTTACTATTATTATTGTTGATATAGTTATTGTTACTATTGTTATTGTAACTATTGTTATTGTTACTATTGTTATTGTTACTATTGGTATTGTTACTATTGTTATTGTTCTTATTGTCATAGTTACTATTGTTATTGTTACTATTGTTATTGTTATCATTGTCATTGTTACTATTGTTATTGTTATTATTGTTATTGTCACTATTGTTAGTGTTACTATTGTTAGTGTTACTATTGTTATTGTTACTATTATTATTGGTACTATTGTTATTGTTACTATTGTTATTGTTACTATTATTACTATTGCTATTGTTACTATTATTATTGTTGATATAGTTATTGTTACTATTGTTATTGTAACTATTGTTATTGTTACTATTGTTATTGTTACTATTATTACTATTGTTATTGTTACTATTATTATTGTTGATATTGTTATTGTTACTATTGTTATTGTTACTATTGTTATAATTACTATTGTTATAGTTACTATTGTTATTGTTACTATTGTTATTGTTACTATTGTTATTGTTACTATTGTTATAATTACTATTGTTATAGTTACTATTGTTAGTGTTACTATTGTTATTGTTACTATTGTTACTGTTACTATTGCTATTGTTATTATTATTGTTATTATTATTAGATGGGATCGGCAGATGAGTTGAGCTCTGGATTCTGAACCTTGGCCAAATCAAACAAATGACTTTAAAACTTATACTTGTCGCTACCTAGCATCATCCTCATCATTGCTAGGATGGGACAAGGAGCAGTGGAATGAGGAAAACCAATCATCGGCAATTGAAATTTCCCCCGCTTAATCAACAAATACGAAAAGAAGAACGATTATTATTGCCGAAATTTGCTTCTGTGATTTTGTGAAATTGGTGAAACATTAAGCAATTCATGCCCTGTAGAGTTTCAATATTCCAAATCGATTGTCACGATGCATATTAAGTCTTATTTTCCCTGAAAGTCTGAATTGTCTTAATAATTTTGACATTACATGAACAACGACGAATAGCAGATATATGGGTCATTTTCTGAATCTGGGCGATATGTGTGACATGGAAACCAAAAGTGAAAAAACTTGCAAATAATAGCAGAATAAATTCCAAATAATAGCAGAATCCGTGTTTACATAAAGGTTTACTAGATGGTGTGCATGTGTTAAAGTTGAAGAAAAGCTATTTGACTTTTTGATTTGATCTTATATAAATTGAGAAATATGTTATTATCACTAGTGTAACATAGAAATCAAATACACATACATGACATCATTTTATCTAGATAAATGATTCACCCCATACTTGCACTACACGGGTGAACGACAACGTAGCATAAATATGGGCGAAAATAGCTTTAGTATGGAACAGGAAGTAGAATGCCTGTCTCCAGTATCAAATGGGTACTTATATCGGCACATAGTTGGTGAAATGGGAGAGAATGCAAAAAGACAAGATGGCGGCCATAGAACGCCGTCGATTTCAACTTTAAATTCTATTAAACTATGTTTTATTATATTTTTCACCTCAAAGGTAGCGGGGAACTATGAAGACATATAAAAAGAATAATTGTTGCTTCTTAGATTGTGAAATTAGGCTCTCATTTCATTTCCCCAGTTTTTCGACAGCTTTTATATAGGGTTGGTATTCACCCGTGTACTGCGAGTACAGGGTGAATCCTTTATATACATTTTATCACACCAACAAATTAAAACAAAATTGTATCGCTTACAGTTAAGGAAATAAGGTTATATCTTACCAAAAAAAAAGTTTCAAACAAATTGAAAATACTTATACACACTTATATTTACATATATATATTTTTATATATTTACAAAAATGTACACGTATTTAAATATAATTATATGTATGTAGGTTATTCTACAGAAATATACAATGACTGAAATGGGCGACAATAACTTTCTTACATTGTTCGTCTGGCTGGGAAATGCCAATCCCATATACATCTGTAGTAGTCTGCACTGACCTCTCAGGCAAGTAGCCACATAGACAGGTAGGCGTGGGTAGTGTGGTGATGTCAGGGAGCCTAGGTGTTGAAATGGTTAGCACACTGGCCCGGAATGGAAGGAGATGTGGGTTCGAGTCCCGCTCTAGGCGCAATATTTCCCATTTTCATCACCCCCACGACACATCTATATCAAAATGAAAACAATACAACTTCCTCTGGTGGTACAATCCTAGTAAGAACGGTCGCTCTGGTCAAGCAAGGAGGGTGCGAGCCTAAATACTGAGAGTTGGGGGCCACACCACTGATCATACCGTTAACTAGCGGTATTTTACACACTAGAATCTTTATAGGAAATAGAACCCTAACTTCTATGTGTGGAGGCCGGAAAGCACTAATGTATGATATTACTCAAGCAATGATCCGCTTACTGTATCTGCTTACTATATCTCCTTACTATATCTGCTTACTATATATGGTCCAAGAAATATCAAACCCACAGAAATTAAGTGTGGTAAAGTCTAGTAGGGAGGGGTGGCTGGCTCCTCCTGCTGTGCTGTCTCCAGGTCATCTGCCTGCCACATCCCCTGCCCAGCTCTTTTATTCAGATTCAACACATTCAAAATACAGGTACACAGTTGCTGGGGGTCTCCTCAGTCAGAGAGTGTCACATGGCATTTCATTGGCTGAACCACTCCAGTCAGTGGTGGGGGGTGGGGTGGGGGGGCCAACCCACCCACCCCAAGTCAGATACATATTTTTCCATCAAGTTCACCAATTACACTTATATGGGAATATCAACCCTGTTTATATTTACTTAACACCCGTGGTCACCAGTCCCTTAGATTGGGACAACTCCAAAATAGTAGGAGTTTCTACATGCCTTACTTTGAGAATTACATATTTTATCATCTTTAGTTCAGCAAACTGCCACCAGGTGGGGCAGGGAGGGCTCACCACACACACACACACACACACTCTCCTCCTCCCACCTCCAGCCTGACACCTGGCTTTGGCAGGTCCTGCAAACACACACACACAGCCCCCATGCATTGTCACCTCTGTGCTAACACTCCCTCAGATACTGGCATCTGTAAGTCATACCATAACAATAACAGGCACACAGAACTTAATTCTTGACTTAATTATTATACCCATTCTGTGGCATTCTTCACAGACTATTTGTCTGGGTGAAGAAACCAGTCTGTATCTACTGTATATGCTGCCCTTAGTTTCAGCATTTACCTCCTTTCATACAATATATAATACCAACATACTTCAATTCAGTAATACATGTAAATATACCAATACAGTCATAATTTTCCAGAGTTCTTATCTCCAGTGGTTATATTTGATGTAGAACCTTAGAACAATCTGATATTAATTATCACTTCACTTAATATACATAATCTACCATGGTTTCACAACTTGGTTTGAATATTATGCATATGTATTTAGCAACATGATAGAATGAATTAGGTATTATTAGAGAGGTTTTATAGTGGTACTTATATAATTTGAATATTATTATAATGACTTTATAGAAATAACTGGATGATTTAAATATGATTAAAACAGTTTTCTCAATGCTTCACATATGAGTTCTATGAAAAGGAGATATTTTAGAATTTATTTGAACTATTATTTATTTATGAACCAGACCTAAAAAGTCGGAATATTTTACAACACCACCGATCACGCCACCCATACACCGAGCCAGGGTGGGATCACTCCTGACTCCCCGCTCACTCAAGATACATATATTACAATATGTACATAGTATATGTGCAACTGACATTTGTCGACAACCATTGGAGGTGAGGTGGGCCCACAGGTGGCGCCACCTGTCAAGTGCACAGTCTTACAGACTATAACAATCGGTAATATCAATAATATCAGTAATATCAATTAATATCAATAATTAGAACCCTGGTCAAGTGAAACCAATGACTTAAAAATTGATACTTGTTGCTTCCTAGCCAGGCGCTCGCCATAAATAGGATAGGACAGGGACTGGTTGGCTCAGTGTCAGGATAATGTGACTGAGTGGGCTATCAGGTCATGCTGTGGTGGCCTGGTTTCCCAGTGGGACAGCACTATAATGTCGCCATGAGTGCACACGGTCACAAGTCGGTACCTGTCCTGATATGACCTTAGATGCTGCTAGGACAAAAAACAACAAACAAACCAACGCCAGTGCACGAGTGACAGTATTTTGCGCCACTGGTCGGGTTGCAGGTGGTGGAGCCACCTGGCCCAACTGTGAAAAGGGGTCACCCATAAAGTAGTACACAACATATGGGTGATAATATTGGGAACATTCCCTTTCATGCCTTTATACTCGCATAATTCTCATACATCATATATATATATATATATATCGACATGTGGTGGAGGGGCAAACCAATGACTTACAAAATGTATACTTGTTACTTCATAGCTTGGCACTCAGCATTAATAGGATAGGGAAAGGACTAGTTTAGCTCAGTGTCAGGATAATGTGACCGAGTGGGGTATTGGCTCATGCTGCTGGCAGCCTGATTTCCCAGTGGGGCAGCACTATAAAGTCGCATGAATGTGCACTGCCACAAGTTACTACCCATTCTGATATGAACTTAGATGTTGCCAGGACATAAAATTCCAACAACCAACCAATTGATGGAAGCAAGGTGGCCTGCAGGTGGCACAGGTGTTGTGTTGTGTCTTACAGAGTATATCAATAATAATAAGTAATATTCCCTTCCGTATCATTATACTCGCATAATATGTTATGCATCAGAGACATCTATATATACTGTATAAGAATTATGCGAGTATAATAACCTGGAATATCCCTCCTTTCCCTCATCACTCACTCAGCTCCATGTACTGATGGAGCCTGTCCTAGTCATCTACTGTTCCATCCTCCCAAGCCCCAGCTCCGATGGTGGTGCCACCACCCCTGCACACAGTAAATGCCATTCAATGTACCGCTGAAAATATTTTAGGCAAGGGGCGTTTGTTCCCATAGCCAGAGTAAATACACTCTCAGCCACTATCGTTGTTGTTTGTTTGTTATCGTTTTACGAAATGAAAACATGCTAAATAGTGTTAGCATGCATAGTCAAAACAATTTGCATCATAACATTTAGCACTGACATGGTTTTATTTATTAAATAGACTGAGTGTTCCTTCTCTGCAGCAATACACATTTAATCAGTTTTCCCGACAGAAGCTGCCACATCCCCTATACAATGAAAACCATACTCAGTATGGTATTGATAGACTTTAACTGGAAAGCACACGAATGACTTTTATTTTACAGGAAACAGTTAAGATTAGATTTGTTCGTTTTTGCACCTGAACCCTTCATATATGTATGAAGTGTTCAGGTGCAAAACCATGTAAACGCCAATCCAAAAATGTAGGTCAAATCAAAGATTGGTTTAAATCTAAATAGTCAGTGAACAGTGTGATGGCATATGGTTAGGGGATACAGAGCAAACAAAGCTGACAATGAGGTGTTGGCATGGCAACGCGTCTATATCACCAACAACTTAGAGCATGTAACACGAGCAATTAAAGAGAGTAGATGAAAGTAAGTAAAGAGACCGGAAGTGGTTGCCGAATCAGTAAAGAGCCGGCTTCCTGTGTGTATATATCTACTAAGCATGGATGGTCGAATGAGTTAGAGCGTCCATCTCCCGTGCTGGTAGATGGTGGGGACGTGGGTTCAAACCCTGGTCGAGTGAAACCAATGACTTATAAATTTATACTTGTCGCTTCCTAGCCAGGCGCTTGGCATAAATAGGATAGGACAGGGACTGGTTGGCTCAATGTCAGGATAATGTGACTGAGTGAGCTATCAGGTCATGCTGCGGCAGCCTGGTTTCCCGTTTTAAATACCGTCATGTTTTGTGTGAATTAGACCCTTTAAAATCGGACATGGTGGCCGAATCGATAGAGCGAAGGCTTCCCATGTGGAAGGTCGGGAATTCAAATCCTGGTTGACTCAAACCAATGACTTACAAAATTGATACTTGTCGCTGCCTAGCCTGGCGCTTGACATTACTAGGTTAGGGCAATGACTGGTTAGCTCAGTATTAGGATAATGTGACGGGAAATTGGGTCAGAGTGTAGCTGCCCTAGTATCACAGTAGGGCAGCAATATTGCAAGCAGTAGGGTGTCAGGTGAAATGTACACTGGGGTTGTTTTGCTGGGTGCTGGCACAGTGGTTCAAATTATATGCTTGTTTGTTGTTGTTTTATGTCCTATCAACATGTAAGGTCATATCAGGACGGGTACCGACTTGTAACAGTGCATACTCATGGCAACCTTATAATGATGCCCCACTGGGAGACCAGGCCACCAGCACCATGACCTGATATCCCACTGTTTCACATTATCCTGATACTGAGCCAACCAGCCCTATCCTAATAATCCAAGTGCCTAGCTAGGAAGCGGCAAGTATACATTTTTAAGTCATTGCTTTCACTCGACCAGTGTTCAAATTCACGAACCCATGGGTTTGGATCCCCCGATCTCCCAAAACAGGAGACGGACGCTCAACTCATTCAGCCATCCCGTCTGGTCAAATTATATGGTTGCTTCTGAGTGGACGATGTCACCAGTGGGTACCTATCCTGATATGACCTGATATGTTGCCAGGATGTAAAACTCCAACAACCAAACAAACAGAATCATTCAATTGTCATATATCACAATGTGGACCGCGTCTTTCCAGTACATTTCTTCTTCCAAACATCGCGCTAAATGTCGTCTGCCATCACTAATTTGACAGCAGACGACATCAGCGTCACATCAACTCTTCCTTTATTGCCAATATTGATTGTTCTCAGTGAAAACTAACGACTCTTTTAGGAGTTAACATTCGTCAACAGCAGACGACATAAAAAAGAACCTGCACCATGGCGGCCATGTACGTGGGTGTGTGTGTGGGGGGAGGTCGAGGGGGGGTACTACAATCAAAACATGATTTTACATATGCATAGGCATGGGTAGTATAAGGGGTAGTGATTCCAAATCAGGGTAGGACAATAAGGACTTTTGGTTGCCCGGGGCACCTAGTTTACTCGGTCGGGCAGGTGAAGTTCTCAGTGACCTGCCAAAACGGGCAAGTCATTATTTTTCTGATCTGCAGTAGCAGATTTCAGTTTAATTGGCTGACTTGGGCTTGGGCAAGTAGTTTTTCCACTCTGGCAAGTAGAACATTCAGTCACTTGCCCGATTCGGAAAGTGGGGGAAAAGTTGCTGGCCTAGCCTGCAAATGGTTGGTTGGTTGTTGGAGTTTTACATCCTGGCAGCATCTAAGGTTATATCAGGACGGATACCGACTTGTGGCAGTGTGCACTCATGATGACTTTATAGTGCTGCCCCACTGGGAAACCAGGTTACAGCAACATAACCTGATATCCCACTTAGTCACATTGTCCTGACACTAAGCCAACCAATCCTTGCCATATCCTACTAATGCCGAGCACCTGGCTAGGAAGCGACAAGTATCAATTTTTAAGTCATTTGTTTGACTCGACCACGGTTCAAACCATGGGTTCGAATCCCAAGATCTACCAAAACGGGAGACGGACGCTCAACGCATTCGGCCATCCCGTCTGATGTGGGAACATTTCAGGTATAGATTTTATGTCTGTCAGGTGGAATTTAGGGTGTGTTTGTGCATATGGCATGACGTTGCTATGGTGATGAGGATTCCTTATTAGTTTTGTCTCAGTGTTAGCTTACCCCATTTCTGTTCTCTTACCCGTCCTCCCCTCTACATAAAAGATTGACCCCTACCCAGAGTAGGGGTGAATGATAATGTAGTATAAAGACGAGCAAGAATTGCTTTAGTATGGAATAAGAAGTGGAATTCTTCGTTCCAGTATCCAATGTTTACCTATATTGGCGTTTAGTTGGTGAAATGGCAGAGGATGTAAACACGCAAGATGACGCTCTCAATTTGACTATTAAAGTCTATTAAGCTATGTAATATAATCTATTTAACAATTCAAAATGGTGGATAAATATGAATATTTATATGCATGTGAATAATAATATATTTTGCTTCTTAAATTAAGAATTTATCAATTCATTTCATTTACCCAGCCATTTGCCATTTGTTCTAATGTGTTGTTCTTCACCCCTACTGTACAGAACAGTACAGGGTGAATCTCTTATCCCCTATGTACCCCACCCCTCCATTACGATGTGTAGTGGTAGATGGGTAATTATCTGTATGTCCCCTTGTTTGATTAGTTAGCTTAACTCGGTCCTTTATATAAGATGCATATATAAAGCGCATATTATTAAATATGAAATAACTTGTTTATTGTACTCCTCTGCTATATATCCTCCAGTGCGACTGACACTGATCAACATCCGGTGGAGGTGAGGTGGGCTGAAGGTGGCACCACCGATACAGTATTGGGTCGTGCGGAGTATAACAATATAATAATATAGTAGTATTCCCTTCTGTAGCTTTATACTTGTGTAATACTTTATTCATCACATGTATATATATTACGGCCATATGCCATGTTTCCTCTGTCTGAGGCTATGGGGATAGGGTCAGAGGGACCTGCAGCACGCCGAGTCTGGTTTGAAGTAGGCATAGTTCGGTCCAGCTCCAGTGTCCAACAGACTGCCACCTCATTCGGCCCTGTTCGGTTAGAAATTTTACTTGAAATAAATAAGTGGCAAGTCTTATGGGCCAGCCAAAAGTCATGATACTCGATCTAAACTAATTACAGCCTTGTCTGTACTCTGATCTGACACTGTAATAATATATGATTTGCTACACCCACCGACTCTCTGAAAATAGAATACAATTTCCAAATTTAATAATATATTTTAGAAAGGCAGGGTCTTCAGTGCTGATTTAATCATTGCATCACTGTGCACCAATTTATTGTTGACATATTTGATGTGCATTTAGTCCCATAGAGCCATAGAGGTCTCTGTTTAGACCTTAGGTAATATGCAGTTTGATGTCAATTTGTCTTTTTTAAATTTTATTCATATTGTCAAGATTTTTGCTAGTTTGTACCACGGCTACCAAATGGATAGGGTCCAGCAGTCATTGTATGCAAGTATTAGGTTCTTGTATATATATGTGATGTATAAGCATTATGCGAGTATAAAGCCGCGTAAGGGAATTTCTATGTCTTTGTTACACTGTATTATGTTATTCCGATATTATATTATTGGCCAATGGGCTTCCTGCATCTATTTGCTTCCTACTCATACGGGTACCAGTGGCTCCACCACCGCCTGACCATACTTCAGCCGCTACTACTGTCACTTGCGACCGGAATTTGAAGCGTCAACACCTCCTCCGCCACCTCCTCGCCTCCTCGCCGCCGCCGCCTCTACCACCCGTGATGTCGGCTGTCTACTGTTCTCTCTGTGCGTCCTCGCACAGGGAGGGTGACCTTGAGGCCTGCTCCCGCAACCAGATCGAGAGCGAGGTCGACGGACAGCCATCACGTCTGTCACGAAGAGCATCGGCTGAGCGGCAGGCGAGATCTAAACAGGAGGGGGACGTTTCTTCAGCCATGCAAGGCATGTCTCTGGAAGACCAGGTGAAGGAGGCGAAGGAAGACATCCGGGAAATGGAGCTGGAGGAGGAGATGGCGAAGCTGGACGAGCAGAGGGAAGGCCTGCGAAGACGCAGGGCCGAGCGCCAGGCGAGGAACGCGGACGCATTGGGCCCGGAGGCGCCTAAGGGGCCAAGCGGGCACTCCAAACATGGACCGACGCGCCAACAGGAGAGGAAGCCGAGCCCAACAGAACACTCCGCCTATGGGACACGCGCCTCCCGCCACCACTCCAGGGGGAGGAGATCCCGACGCCACAGCGACTCCAGGTCTGGGAGTCGGTCCAGCAGCAGCACGAGGAGACAGAGAAGTAAGTGGTCCCTTCGTAAATTCACTGTTGCGCGCAAAGATGTTAAGAAGCTAAACCCGCACGAGTTAGTCGCTGCCTCTGCCCTATGGTGCTTGGACATTGACACTGACTCTCTCTCAAAGAAGGACTATCGTACCTTCCTTGAGCATATCCATTTCCTATCTGTGAGAGCCATGACCGATGATTTCAAGGACGCAGCCCACGTCGCTTATGACTCGGCTATTAGGAAGAAGGCGGAGGAGCATGGCTTCGCCGCCTTCTCTGAGGCATACCAGGGCGCTAGCGTGATACATTACGGTGCGCAGCAGATGAAAACTAAGCGGGGGACCACTTACAATGCCAAACGTAGTAACACTGGGGGCGGTAAGAAATCTTGCTACCAGTGGAACAAGGAAGCTGGCTGTTCCCGGTCAGAGGAGAGCTGTAATTTTGCTCACAGCTGTGGAAAATGTGGTAGCCGCTCTCACAAGCAATTCAAATGCACTAGGGATTGACGACCTGGTGAACACTGCCGACTAGTCAAGGGGGCTGTTGTGAGGACTTTTGAGAAGATTAATACTGTTGTTACTGTTGCTCTAGATCACAAGATTGGACCGGGCGAAGCCTGCTCCCACTTTAAACATGTATCGATTGCAGACAGGGGTGTTGACACCGTCGTTGATCCTGACCGTGCTAATGATGCCGACACCAGACACTCATCTTTTGAAAATGTTTCACACGTTCCCGCCCCGCCTGTTGACAATTGTGCTACGGTGGGATCTGGCGCCGCCGCTGATAAAAAATGTTTCAGAAGCGGAGGCGCTGAAGCCGGTGGTGATAATGGTTGCGCTCCGTCCGTGAATTATTTCAGGAGCGGAGTGGGGGTTGCTAAGATTGAACCTGATACATGTACTCGTGATGCTAGGATTGAACCTGATGCATGTACACTTGATGCTAATATTAATTTCAGAGACGCTGGTCAGGGCCGCCCCCATGCCGAATCCCCAGAAGGGGGGGGGGGACGCTATGACAAATAATACAGTCGTCATTAATGTACCCAAAGTTGTGGGCAGGGCCGTCCCCATATGTCATCCCGAAATACGGGGTGGGGGGAACGCCAAGATAAATGATGCAATCCGGATTAATGGTACCCACAGTAGTGGCCGGGGCCGCCCCCATTTTGATTTCCATGTGAGGGAGGGGGACGCCGTAATGACCGCATTTGGCGGGAAAAGATGCCCACAAGTCGCTAGGACTGCTGGCGCGCACAGCCCCCACGACACCGCTGTCTCAGCCTGGCCGTGTGATGGGAGTGCTAGTGGCGGGAGGCCAGATACGGGTGAGGGCGATGACAGGCAGATTAACGCTGGCGACAAATGCTACACCCACACACCCGGCGCCGCCACAGCCTCAGATGTTGCCGCACACAGCGGGACGGACGCCAGCGCCTCTGATGTCCCTAATTTGCAAAGGGCAGGCAATGGATTAGCTGTGACTATAGCCGGCTGGGCTGAGCTCGATGGTCATGAGGGCGGGGGCTGGCTGTCAGTGGTCTATGTGGACAAGGGCCTCTCAGTAACTGTTCGCGAGACCGGAGATGAACTTTCCTTTCGCGTTTATGATAATTGTACGCAGGGTACTTGCTCCTGCACACACACTATAGCGGGCTGTACTGTCCAACTCCACCCTTGCAGGATCTTCAGCGAATTATTTTTGAGGGGCGACTCCGACCCTGATAGCCAATATATCCTGACCGGGGCTGTCTTCGGATACAATGTAATTAACCCTGACTGTGACTTAGCATACACAACTAACTGTAGGGTTCCCCGAGGCTCAGATGACAGGTCGGCGATTTCAGACAAACTTACCAGCGAAATCGATAGAGGCGGGGTCTCCGTAGTAGACAAACCACCAGCTTGTATCCACAACTTATTTTGCGTACCGAAAGATGGGGGTGGATCTCGGACTATTGTAGATTGTAGCCGCCCGACTGACTGCTCTGTTAACTCTTGCACTGATGATGTTTGTATAAAATTTTGCTACAAGAGTGTCGATTCCGTGGTCGAGGTTATGGAGAGGGGGGACTTTATGTCCACAGTTGACATTAAGGACGCTTACCGTGCCGTATCAATACACCCCAGGGACCGGGAAAGGCAAGGCCTACACTGGCACTTCGGTGCCGACGGTGGCACTAAATGCACCTACATGAAGGACAATAGGCTATGCATGGGTCTCTCCTCCAGCCCTTATGTGTTTAGCAAGATCTCTGACTTCGTCGTGAGATGTGCGATGCGAGAAGGGGTAGTTAGAGTTATTAACTACCTCGATGATTTTTGCATAGTTAGTCCGAGCCTCGCTGAGGGATGTAGGGACCAGGAGAAAATCATAGCTATCCTCAGGAGGGTCGGGTTCTTTGTAAGCTTCGGCAAGCTGACCTCCCCAAGCACCACTGTCCGCTTCCTGGGGATCATCATTGACTCGGTGGAGTTGGAGATGAGGCTCCCTGAAGATAAACTGTGCAGACTGATCGCGGTCCTCAAGGGCGTTAGCGGCCGGCGTAAGGTGTCTCGGAGGGAGCTCGAAAGCCTGGGCGGCTTGCTTGCACACTGCAGCAAGGTAGTTAAGGGGGGTAGGACATTCTGCCGCCGGATTTATGACGCGATTAACAGCGTGAGAGAGCCACACTTTAAGATCAGGCTATCTAAGGGCTTCCGTGATGATGTTGATTGGTGGTGTGGCTTTGCAGCCCGATTTAACGGCAAGGCCCGAATACTGGGACCATTCGCTGCACACCTCTCAACCTACAGTGATGCCTCCAACTTTGGCTATGGGGCCCTTCACGGCCATGATTGGGTAGCAGGCGCTTTCGCCCCAAGGGATGATGACAGGTTAAAAATGAGCATTGGTGCTCACCACACCCCTCCCGATGACCACTCCTCCTCCGCGCATATTAACGTGCGCGAGATGTGGGCGGCCTATGCTGCCGCTCTCAGATGGGGTAGCCTTTGGAAAGATTGCTCGGTTGTCATGGTTACTGACAGCACAACCGTAATGGCCGCTCTCAACTCTGGTCGCTCCAGGAGCCCCGACATAATGTTCTACCTCAGACGCCTCTTCTGGCTAGCATCCGAGGGGAATTTTGAGTTCTCTTCCGTATTTATTGGAAGTAGTGATAACGTCATATGCGATGCTCTGAGCAGGCTGGACGACCCCACCAGTGCTAGCCGCATCTCTGAGGCCAACCCGACGGGCAGCCTATGTTGTGCAGGGCTCTTCAGTGAAGTCTTCTCCTCCCCTTGCAGGGTTGGAAGAGCTGCGGAGGGAGAAGGTGACGTTCCAAAACCGGTCGTACGCGCCCAACTCAATCACGACACGTGGGGTCCAGGTGAGGAGGTACCTGGAGTTTGTGGGGGGCTACTCGGAGTCACTCAGCCCGTTGCCATGCCCGCCAAGGCAGGTGGCTCTCTATGCCACATGGCTGGCGCGGACGATGAAGTACTCATCAATCCTGAACTACCTCAGTGGGCTGAACAACTTCTTGAGACAGAGGGGCTCGGAGCCAATAGCCTACACTAACTTCGAGATTGCCTCCACGTTAAGAGGTATCCGGAGGGAGTGCTCCACGGCTCCAAAGCAAGCCATCCCTATCCTGCCCGAAACCCTCCTGAGCATGTTCCGCTTCCTATCCTCGAAACCGGGCCATGTGGCTTGGAGAGCTGCTCTGCTATGCAGCTTCAGGGCCCTGCTGAGGAAATGCCAGGTGACCGCGTCTGATTCCGCTCTCCTCAGGGGGGACTTCCGCTTCTTCCCCTGGGGGATGATTATATCCATAAGGCGCTCAAAGACTATACAATTTAAGGAGAGGGTCCTGGAGATCCCAGTCGCTCGCTGCCCCAATACCCAGATCTGTGCAGTTCATTGGACAGAGCTCCACTTTGAGCAGCTCCCAGCGACTCAGTTGGAACAGGCTTTCCGGATTCCGGGCGAGGGCCACTCCTCCCACCCCCTTCCTTATAAAGTCTACCAGTCGACCCTGAAAGTATTCGCGGAGAAGGCGGGGCTCGACCCCACAGCTGTCTCCTCCCACTCCCTCAGGAGGGGCGGCTGCACCTTCCTGTCTCTGTGCGGCGCTACAATCGAAGAGCTCCGTACCCGGGGCGATTGGTGCACCGACACGGTCTTCACCTACTTGAAGACCCCCCTCTCGATCAGGATCATGAATGATATGAGGGTGGCTACGTCACTTGCCACCACTCCATTGCCTCCCCAATACTCGGCACTCCTTGACTTATGATATGGGTTGGGGTATCTTCGATCTTGGCAAATATTCCCTATGCCAGAGAATATATTATCTCAACCCACATTCATTGTCTTCCTCTCTTTTGTACTGTAGCTTGTGTTTATGTGATGTATAAGCATTATGCGAGTATAAAGCCGCGTAAGGGAATTTCTATGTCTTTGTTACACTGTATTATGTTATTCCGATATTATATTATTGGCCAATGGGCTTCCTGCATCTATTTGCTTCCTACTCATACGGGTACCAGTGGCTCCACCACCGCCTGACCATACTTCCGCCGCTACTACTGTCACTTGCGACCGGAATTTTTTCCTTATAGGCTAGGGCAAATATTCCCTATGCCAGAGAATATATTATCTCAACCCACATTCATTGTCTTCCTCTCTTTTGTACTGTAGCTTGTGTTTATATATATATATAATATATATATGCAGTCAATAACACAAAATACTCGACTACTATACATGTACATGCGATCTAATTCACACACTCAATAAATCTGTGTATATATTATATATATATATATATATATATATATATTATATATATATATATATATTAATCAAGTATGATTTATATAGCAAAGTAACTACATAAACCTTCCCGGTCGAGTCAAACCAATGACTTATATAATTGATATATATCGGTTCCTAGCCCGACACTCGGCATTAATAGAATAGGGCAAGGACTGGTTAGCTCAGAGTCAGGATAATGTGTCTGAGTGGGATATCTGGTCATGGTGCCAGCGGCCTGATTGTTGCTATGAGTGTGCACTGTCACAAGTCGGTACCCATCCTGATATGACATTAGATGTTGCCAGGGATGTAAAACTCTAACAACCAACCAACCAGCCTTAATTACTATCTTCAGTGACCTAGGCTAGGGCATATTGCAGACTTGGAAAGTCGTGCAACCCTACTATCACTTAAAAGTAAATGTGAAGTGTGGTAAAAAGACCCTATAATACTAAGACGGCTCACTCAGCCTGTACTGTGTAATCAAAATGATCAAACCCACCACTTTGGTTAAACTGGTGCTATATTATATGTATAAATGTATATATGCATGTGAAAGATGCGTGATGATGGCGATGCTGATGATAATGCTGATGATGATGTGTATTTGTTCATTACAATTTCATATTGATGTGTATTCATACTTACCTATCTCATGTATAATGTAATTGTATGTGTTTACATGTGAAACACCAACCAGCAGCAGGGCTGATCAAACCCACCACAAGGTGGCACTGCGGAATTTACATTACCATGGGAGAGATAGGAAGTGAGCCTTTAGTATTATAGGGTCTTTGGTGTGGAGTACATTTCAGTTTAATTGTTTCACTGGGTGTGTAGTATGTGTAGTAATGGTGAAAACAAGCCTATTCAGGCTTATCCATGATAGGCAGTATAAATCTTCAACAACACTTCAGTTTAATTGCTCTGCTGGGTGTGAAGTCGCATCTGCATGCCTTCATGATGCGACGTCTGCATTCGATCATGAGGCTAACCTGGAAGGACAAAGGGACAAATAAGGAAATACTCGAACGGACAAGGCTGCCTTCTATGGAAGATCTTCTGATCAAAAAGAATATCCGGTGGACTGGACACCTCATGAGGATGTCATCAGACAGGCTACCAAAGCAGATCCTCTACTCTCAACTGTTTGTTTGTTTGTTTGTTGTTGTTTTACATCCTAGCAACATCTAAGGTCATATCCGGATGGGTACCGACTTGTGACAGTGCGCACTCATGGCGACTTTATAGTGCTGTCTCACTGGGAAACCAGGCCGCCGGCACCATGACCTGGTATCCCACTCAGTCACATTATCCTGACACTGAGCACACCAGTCCTTGCCCTGTCCTAATAATGCCAAGTGCCTGGCTAGGAAGTGACAAGCACCAATTTTCAAGTCATTGGTTTGACTCGACCATGGTTCGAACCCACAACCCCACGATATACCAGCACGGGAGACGGATGCTCCAACTCATTCGGCCATCCCGTCTGGTCTCTCCTTCTACTCTCAACTGTCTTCTGGTTACAGAAAGAGAGGGCGCCCTCATCTCCAGCTCAAGGATACCATCAAGAGAAACCTGAAGCTGAGAGCCATTAAGACTGACTCATGGACATCACTCTCACAGCAGAGAGCTAAATGGAGAGCGACAATCAAGTAATGAAAGCAGTCTTTGTCACATCGCGACCGACAGCATGATGCTTATGATGATGGGTGTGAAGTATGTACATTTCAGTTTAATTGTTCTAATGGGTGTGTAGTATATACATTTCACTTTAATTGTTCTACTGGGTGTGGACTATGCACATTTCAGGAGTTGTGATAAAGTTGCACACAGGTTGCTTTTAAGGCTGTTAGGTAGTTTTTTTTGTTAATGCTGCCTTGTCCCCGCTGTAAGGGCGACTGCGTGCCTCGAACATGCATGCACAGGTGCAATGATTGACGTTCTGTCTCCATGGAAACCGTCACAGCTGGACTCTCTGCCATTTCCAAGTGAGGGCGCGACATCTGGGACTTGATTGGAACATCCCTTGTACACCTGTAATACAACAACCCATAGCCATTTCACGCGGAGATTGCTTGTTTCTTGTTGTTTTACATCCTAGTTACATCTAAGGTCATATCAGGATGGATATCGACTTTTGACAGTCCACACTCATGGTGACTTTATTGTGCTGCTTCACTGGGAGACCAGGCCGCCAGCCCCAAAACTCGATGTCCCACACAGTCATATTATCCTGATGCTGTATTAACCAGTCCTTGCCCTATCCTATTAATGCTGAGTGCCTGGCCAGGTAGCGACAAGTATAGATTTGGTAAGTCATTGGTTTGACTTGGCTGTGATTTGAATTTCTGAGCTTCTGCATATGAAGGCTCTGCTTTACCAATTCGGCCATTGCTTCGGGTCTCACACACACAGAACTCGTGTTAAAAAAGTGTGACAAAACATGAGCTGCCACAAGCCACATTATATACCTGTCATGCTATGCCAATCCCTTGCCATGTTTCTGCAATATATTTTCTTTCAAATTTAATTTTGTTTAAAAAAAAGTTAACATTGCTGTAGGACTGGACAATTAATGGCTTGATTTTCGAGGTGGCCGTATTTTGCTGTACATACTGTATATGGAAAGAAATACTTTGCTCTGGGTTAAAAGAAGCCGGATTTGCGAGGTGGCCGTACTGGCTTTACTTATTGTATATGGACAAAAATACTTGGCTCTGGCCTAAAAGTGGCTGGATTTGCGAGGTGGCCGTATGGCTTTTACTTATTGTATATGGACAGAAATAATTGGCTCTGGGGTAAAAGTGCCCGGAATAGGGGGTTGACCGCTATGTAGCGTTAGCCTGTACGCAGCAGTTCACTGCACATAACTGTAATGTGTCTTTCACCATGCTATATAGCATGTTATATATCATGATATATAATATGGTATATAACATGATATATATCATGGTATATAGTATGATAGATAACATAGTCTAGCATGCCAGTCAGTCCACTTACTCAGCTATAAATACAGTCGTGCCAATTATTGAGCACAGTAGTTACAACTACATTGCACCAAGACTTCCCTTTACAGAATTTAAGGGAGTATCTAGGAATTCAGTAGTTAATTTCTTCCTTTATTTTGGGAAGTACAGTGAAACCCCGTTATAACGTGATCATTGGGCTTCATAAAATTTAATTGCAAAAGTAGCAGGGTCATACTAAATCGGTTTTCAGATTACCGAATTACTTTTGAATTAAAGAAACCTGGGTCTGATGAATCATCGCGTTATTTCAGAATTCACATTAAATCGTGGCATGTTGTAATGGGGTTCCACTGTAATACATTTTAATCACTGGACACTCAACAATCTATGCACGCCTTCTTGTACTCTAATTCGGGACCGGAAGACATTCCTAACATTACTTTTTTTTAAGTAGTCACCTGAGCGTTGCCCGTGTTTTCGTGCTCGAATATTCATTACATCTGAATGTAATATTCACATCCTAGGGACATCAGCCATATTGAATATAGAACTGTTAAGATTGGTTGGTTGTTGGCAACATCTAAGGTCATATCAGGATGGATACCGAAGTGGTGTTCTCTGTGGGGGAGTGGTTAGAGTGTCTGACTTTTTTCTAGGTCGGACTCCTAATCTGAAGGTCGGTGGTTCGATTCCCTGTGCCCCCACCTCTGCCAATTTGGATTTTCACCGCTGTGTATAACTTACAGTGACATCAAAGGCCAGTTGCTCTCATACCATGTCTATGTGGTGTGGGAGGTTAAAAATCCCTTGGGTCGGTAAAAGTGTAGACTCAGGCTTTCTGTCGACAAACTGTCTAATGGTGAAAACAAGTCTATTCAGACTTACCCATGATAGGCAGTATTGATCTTGAATAAAAAAAGTAACAGTGGTCTTGCATGGTGGCTTTATAGTGTTGCCCCACTGGGATATCAGGCTGCAGGCACCATGATGCGATATCCCACTCAGCCACATTATCCTAACACTGAGCTAACCAGTCCATGCCCTATTCTAATAATGCCGAGCGCCTGGCTAGGAAGCGACAAGTCTTTTAAGTCACTGGTTTGACTCGACCAGGGTTCGAACCTTATAATGCACCAAAACAGGAGCTGGATGCTCAACTCATTCAGGCATCCCGTCAATTCCATGAAACCATAGTCAATGCGCACTGCCAAACACTTAGGGAGCCAAACCCCATATTAGAGTGACGACACAGTTATTAAACCTCCTTGGCTTTCAAAGCTTCGCTGTGGGGCCACTCTCTGGCGGAGAGGTTAGAGTGTCTGACTTTTTTTCTAGGTCAGACTCCTAATCTGAAGGTCAGTGGTTTGATTCCATGTGCCCTAACCTCTGTCAATTTGGATTTCCACCGCTGTGTATAACTTACAGCATCATCAAAGGCCAGTTGCTCTCATACCATATCTATGTGGTGTTGGAGGTTAAAAATCCCTTGGGTCAGTAAAAGTGTAGGCTCGGGCTTTCTATCGACAAGCTGTCTAATGGTGAGTCAGACTTGTCCATGACAGGCAGTATCAATCTTCAAGAAAACGAAAAATAAAAAGACACCTGGTATCAGCTAAACCCATTCTGATATTGTTGTTATCAGTCTGCGCAGATCACTGGGCATTGCGATGCTCATTCGGCCATCCTGTCTGGTCCATCTATTATATGGGTCAGTTCCCTTCACTCACTATGAGTTTTAATGGAAGTCAATTTCCCATTTAGTTTTTATTGGAGGTGACTCTCATCCCTGAATGTAGATGGTCTTTAAAACCACACACACTCAAATACCGATAGCGTTCACTTACTGATACATGGTCACGTGCTAGGTCACGTGGTACCTAGCCGAATAATTACCGTGCAATACGCTGTATATTAAACTGTCGTGTTCTCAGAAATTATTCAAAGCCAGCACCACCAGTGCCGCCTGTTGGCTACAGACCCCAATTCCACGCACGTGTTACGCGTCGGCTATTCTCACAAAATGTATTACTAATACAAATGATATCTGACTATTATTATATTATGATCGAACCTCTAGTACCATATTCTAAAATGAAACATATTCTAAAACCTCAGTTCAGTTTCCCTCTCTCACTCTATCTCACTCTCTGCCTCGCTCTCTCCCTCTCTATCCCTCTATCTCCCATGTTGCCCCTCTCTCCCTCTGTCTCCCTCTCTCTCCTTCTCTCTTCCCCTCTCCCTTTGTCCCTCTCTCTTCCTCTATGTCCTCGTCTCTCCTCTCCTCTCACTCTCTCTTCCTCTCTCCCTCGGTCCCTCTCTTCCTCTCTCCTCCTCTCTCATCCGCTCAGTCTCTCTCCCTCTGTTTTCCTCTCTCTTCTTCTCTTTATCTCTCTATCTCCCTTTCTCTCCCTCTCCGCCTCTCTTCCCCACTCCCTCTCCTCCGTTCTCCTCCTTTCTCCCCTCTCCCCTTCTCTCCCCTTTTCCCCTCCTCCCTCTCTCCCCCACTCTCTCCCCTCTCTCTCCCTCTACCCCTCTCTCTCCCTCCCTGTCTTGGTATCTCCCTCCTCTCTCTCCATCTATCCCTCCTTCTTTCCTTCTCCCTCCCTCTCTATCCATCTCTCTCCACCTCTCTTTCCCTCTCCATCTATCTCTCCATCTTCCTCTCTCTCTTTCCCTATCTCTCTCCACCTCTCTGTCTCTCTCCGTCTCTCTCGTTCTCTCTCTCCCACTCTCCCTCTCTCCCCCTCTCTCCCTCATATTATATATAGTGATACTTCGTTTAGCGTTCTAGATATTTTCCTAAAATGACGCAGCGCTAAAGGAATCAGCCTGATATGGGGGTCATTATGACGTAGCATACATTGCATATTTGTTGTAGCAATGTATTTTGCATAAGTATGAACTTTATTTTAGCGCAACATTCGTTGCTCGGCTTGCAATACCACCCCTTGGGGAAGCCATACAGTAACCTTACTACACATTTGTGGTTAAGTCAGACAGGATGGCCGAATGAGTTGAGCGTCCGTCTCCAGTTTTGGTAGATCGTGGGATTCGAACCCTGGTCGAGTTAAATCAATGACTTAAAAATTGATACTTGTCGCTTCCTAGCCAGGCGCTCGGCATTATTAGGATAGGGCAAGGAGCAGTGGAATGGGGACAACCAATTGTCCGCGGTTGAATTTTTCCACGCTTAATCAACTAATATACACAAAAAAAACATCTCAAAACAAAAAACTAACTCAACTCAACATAGGGCTACACAAGGTATAGGCTCATTTGGGTGGTTGTTAATTTTGGTTGGAATCTCCTGTCGATCGTTGATTGCGGTGGTATATTACATGCACATTGGGGATGAAGGGTGTGTGCATGTGCAGCATACCGGATGTAATATTAACCGGTGTTGGGGCACAGGGTTTTTGTGTGCCTGGGTTAGAAGGCCGTGTGTGGCATAGTAGCCCGGCAGGTAAGAAATCACTATTACGTGCACCAAATGTGGTGGACGAATTGGTAAGAGCACAGGTTTTCCATGTTGAATGTTGAGAGTTCCAAACCCAGTCGAGTCAAACCATTGACGTACCAAATTTATACTCGTCGCTACCTAGCCTGGCGCTTGGTACTAATAGGATAGATATAAGGACTGGTTAGCTCAGTGTCAGGATAATTTGATGGTGGGATATCGGGTCATGGTGCTGGTGGCCTAGTCACCCAGTGGGGCAGCACTATAAATTCACCAGGTGCGCACCCTGTCACAAGTCTGTGCCCATTCTGATACGACCTTAGATGTTGCTGGGATGTAAAACTTCAACAAACAAACAATCAAATGGGAAAGATTGAACCTGCAGCAGGATCCGAACCCACACTTCTGTAATTACAAGGCTAGTGCCCTAACCATTAGGCTATATTGGGTCCTTGATGCAATCACCTTGTTCTGACATTGCTGTGTATATGACATTTCACCTGGAGTGGGGTGGAGTGGGGCATAAGTTGGACAGGGTGGGACTTGGTGTGGGTTGGGTGGGACTTGGTGTGGGTTGGGTGGGACTTGGTGTGGGTTGGGTGGGCCTTGTTGGGGAGGAGTGGGGAATGGGTGGAGTCAGTGGTAGGGAGTTGGGGTAGGGAGCACTGGTGGTGGGGCTGGGTGGGCGATGTGGGTGATGGGTGGGGCTGATTGGGGGAGGGGTGGAGCTGGGGTGGGGGAGGTGGGGGAGCACTTAGCTGCCTGCTGATGCTGAGGGTTGCTGGATGTTTTGTGGTGAGACGAGGTACAGGCGGCCTGCTTGTGGGGGTGGGGGTGGTGGTGGTGGTGGTGGGAAGGTGGGTGGGGGGAGGGACTGCAGTGTAAGGGATGGCGTGAGAGTGCTACTGGTGCGTAATGTTTCAGGAGATTGTAATGAGGGAGAGTGGGGTGATGGGGAGTGTGGTGAGGGTGTGTGTGGTGAGGGTGTGTGTGGTGAGGGTGTGTGTGGTGAGGGTATGTGTGGTGAGGGGGAGTGTGGTGAGGGTGTGTGTGGTGAGGGTGTGTGTGGTGAGGGTGTGTGTGGTGAGGGTGTGTGTGGTGAGGGTATGTGTGGTGAGGGGGAGTGTGGTGAGGGTGTGTGTGGTGAGGGTGTGTGTGGTGAGGGTATGTGTGGTGATGGGGAGTGTGGTGAGGGGGAGTGTGGTGAGGGTGTGTGTGGTGATGGGGAGTGTGGTGATGGGGAGTGTGGTGAGGGTGTGTGTGGTGAGGCTGTGTGGTGAGGCTGTGTGTGGTGAGGCTGTGTGTGGTTGGTGAAGGTGTGTGTGGTTGGTGAGGGTTGGTGAGGTGTGTGGTGAGGGTGTGTTGTTGGTGTGGGAGTGTGGTGTGTGGTGAGGGTGTGTGGTGTGAGGTTTGTGGTGTGGTGAGGGTGTGTGGTGAGGGTGTGTGGTGGGTGTGTGTGAGGGGGTTGTGTGGTGAGGGGGTGATGGGGTGTGAGGGGTGTGAGGGGTGTGTGTGGTGTGTGAGTTAACAGTATGGGTGATGGGGGGGTGTGGTGGGTGTGGTGAGGGCTGTGGGTGGGTCAGGGCTGTGGTGTGGTGAGGGTATGGTGGTGATGGGGAGTAGTGGGGATGGGGAGTAGTGGTGAGGGGAGGTTGTGGTGATGGGAGTGTGGTGGGAGGGGGTGTGGGGTGTGAGGGTCAGGTGTGTGTGTGAGGGTTGGTGGGTGATGGGGAGTGTGGTGATGGGGTGTGGGGTGATGTGGGTGAGGGTGTGTGTGGTGGGGGTGGTGTGGTTGAGGGGAGTGGGGAGGGTGGTAATGGGGGGTGTGGGGTGGGGAGTGGGTTTGTGTGGTGTTGGGGTATGTGTGGTGATGGGGAGGTGGTGATGGGGGAGTGTTGGTGAGGGTGTGTGTTGGTGTGAGGGGGGAGTGTGGTGAGCGGTTGGAGGGGTGCGGGAATGTGAGTAGTGGGTGGCTGGTGTGGGGAGGGGGGGAGTGTGGTGAGGGGTGGGTGGTGGGGGTGTGGTATGGTCAGGGTGTGGGGAGGGGGGAATGTGGTGAGGGGAGTGTGTGGTGATGGAAGAATGGTCAGGGTGAGGGGGAGTGTGGTGGAGGGGGGTGGTGGGGTGTGTGTGGGGAGGGGGGTGTGTGGTGAGGGGAGTGTGGTGGATGGGGAGTGTGGTGTCTGAGGGAGAGTTGGGTGTGAGGAGGGGTTGTGTGAAGGTTGTTAATGGTGAATGTGATGGGGAATGTGGATATGTGTGGGAGGGTGTGTGGTGAGGGTGTGTGGTGAGGGGTGTGTGGGAGGAGGTGGTGAGGGGGGTGTGTGGTGTGTGGGGGGTGTTTTGTTGGTGAGGGGAGTGTGGTGATGGAGAATGTGGTGAGGAGGAGTGTGGTTGGGGTGTGTGGTGATGGAGAATGTGGTGAGGAGGAGTGTGGTGAGGGGTGTGTGGTGATGGAGAATGTGGTGAGGGGGGAGTGTGGTGAGTGTTGTGGGGAGGGGTGTGTGGTGAGGGGGGTGTGTGGTGAGGGGGGGGGTGTGTGGTGTGGGGAGTGTGGTGATGGGGAGAGTGTGGGGAGGGGTGTGTGTGTTTTGGGGAGAGGTGTGTGGTGAGGGTGTGTGGTGAGGGGTGTGTGGTGATGGAGAATGTGGTATGTGGGAGTGTGGTGAGGGTGTGTGGTGAGGGGTGTGTGGTGATGGAGAATGTGGTGTGGTGAGGAGTGGAGGTGTGGTGAGGGGTGTGTGGTGATGGAGATGTGGTGAGGAGGGTGTGTGGTGATGGAGATGTGGTGAGGAGGAGTGTGGTGAGGGGGTGTGTGGTGAGAGGTGTGTGGTGAGGGGTGTGTGGTGAGGGGTGTGTGGTGAGGGGTGTGTGGTGAGGGGTGTGTGGTGAGGGGTGTGTGGTGAGGGGTGTGTGGTGAGGGGTGTGTGGTGAGGGGTGTGTGGTGATGGAGAATGTGGTGAGGAGGAGTGTGGTGAGGGGTGTGTGGTGATGGAGAATGTGGTGAGGAGGAGTGTGGTGAGGGGTGTGTGGTGATGGAGAATGTGGTGAGGAGGAGTGTGGTGAGGGTGTCTGGTGAGGGGTGTGTGGTGAGGGGTGTGTGGTGATGGAGAATGTGGTGAGGAGGAGTAAAACCTCTCTAAATCGACAAAGGTTGGGATTGACTTTAAGTGGTTCATTTAGGGAGGTGGTCGGTGTAGGGCGTGGTCGATCTGTGGAGGTGGTCGTTTAGAGAGGTTTTACTGTATATGTATATATCCACGTACATATCTATGTATATGTACAAATATAAACATTTATATACGGAGGGGAGGTGGGAGGGGTGTGGAGGAAGAACCGGCGTTGGAAGGCCGGGAGTTCCGGAAGGCTGGGAGGCCTGCACCGGAAGACTCGGAGTCCCGGCGCCGGATCATACAAATATACATATATACATATATATCTATATATAAGCAAACAAAACTATAACTACATCATGGACAACAGTCCCCACAGCACCTCCCACAATAGCAGATGGAAGTTTCTGGGTGTGTCACATACCAGCATAATACACCGATGGTTGACTGGAGTTGTCCCTATTGTTTGGGATTGATGGCTATACCAACACAGTATTAGCATTGGCAGTTCTGGTTTGTAGCCATTTCTTGTAACTAATGAATTATTTCCTAATATTCGCTGCTAATTTACTCAATCCGGTCCCAACTAAATGTCCTGGAAATATTCTGGAATTTAGATATAATTTGTTGTTTTCTAGTGATGTATTCCTATATGAAAACATCCTAAAACTTAGTGTGTAACAGCCAAAACTGTCAAACTGCACATTTATCGTATATACAATTCAACCTTGGTAATTAACTCGGTGGTCAAATGACCACCATAGCTAAAACGAGGTAAGCTCTCCAACCTGGTGAGGGGGAGTGTGGTGAGGGGTGTGTGGTGAAGGTGTGTGGTGAGGGGTGTGTGGTGAAGGTGTGTGGTGAGGTGGAATGTGGTGAATGAGTGTGATGAAGGGGAGTGTGGCAGGGGGAAAAGTGGGGTAGGTGCGAGATATATTGATACCCTGAATAGCAATTGAACACGATATCCATATACTAAACTATGGACAATATTCTTACATTTCAATAGCAAAAGGGTTTGGTGCATATAAAATGATACAAGAAGAATGAAGAATCACCTCCACTCACCTCCAATAAATGATGACATGAATTATGAAATGAATATATATTTAATAAATAAAACATTTGATCACAAAATAAGAACACGGATGAAATAATGAAACAAATTGATGAATCACAAAATAATATTTCTATCATCAAATCAATCAATCAATAGTTCCATCCTCTAGTCGAGGGTTGGATGCAATGGTTCTCCACTTGTCCCGATGTTGTGCTGTTCTGATAGACTGTGAATAATTCAAGCCTGTCCACTGTGAAATATTTGTAAACCATGATGTTCTTGGTCTCCCTCTCCCTCTGCTGCCATTCACCTTCCCTTCCAACAATGTACGGTATATTGAACTCTGACGAATGATGTGGCCAAAATAAATAAGTTTCTTTGTCATCAAATAGCTATACTAAATAATATATATATTATTAAAATGTAAATGAGCATTCAATCATTAAGTAAATATAAAATTAAACAGTAAAATGTAACTAAACATTAAATCATTAATAATACAAAACTAAAAATTATAATTAAAATAAACATTAAATCATTGAGTAAATATAAAATTAAACAGCTGCTGTTAGAATTGCAGCATGCATATATCGGGTTATGTAGGACCCTGCCCCCTACCCTCCAGAGCTCTCAGCATCACCACCACCACCACCGCATCATTAATAGCATAGGGCAAGGACTGGTTAGGGTAGTCTCAGGATAATGTGACTGAGTGTGATATCCCACCAGTGTTTATACTAACAGCAGCTGTTTAATTTTATATTTACTTCATGATTTAATGTTTATTTTCATTTTTAGTTTTATATTAATTAATGATTTAATGTTTATTTACATTTTATGTTTAATTTTATTCCTACAATATTTGGTAATCAAATAAACACTGATGGGATTGGAATTGGTGGGTTGAGTGTTGGACTTGATATCCCACTCACAACCTCAACCAGCCAGACGTTGCAATACCCAACAATAGGGCTTGTCGGGCGGCTGAGATAACGCTATGTAAACGTGCCGGCTGGTGGTGTGGGTGGTGTGAGACAGGTCAAGTGAAATCACTACAGGTAATGAAGGAAACAGAGTAGGAAATGAAAGGTAAGAGAATGACACTCCTCAGTTTATTGTTTATATAGTCCTACAAGATCCAAGATGGCTGTGGTCACCTGAGGTGATCCCTCAATCAACATAATGCAGTGGTCACATGAGGTGATCCCTCAATCAACATAATGCAGTGGTCACATGACTCACTCCTCCAATAGGAATACAATACAGTGGTCAATGATCATAACAATGCCATGTGGGGGGGGAGGGGCATGTGAGGTGACTCTTCCAAAGAGTGTTCTTAGTCAAACTCGGAAGTGACACTCCCTCTCAAAGACTATTCAATATACAAGTTCTATACCTAATGAATAATAGTTTACCAAGTTCACACATCCTCTATATGTCTTTGCGTTTTTATAATTTAACATTTATCATTATATAGACAGTTTGTAATTTACTATAGTAACTTCACCTCGGTTCACATGTATTATATCGGACAATTTTACAACGTACTCCGCCCCTCCACTTCTTACCATCTGCCCAGCATATAGCAAGAAGTGCACAGTACTACGTTGTCACCTTTATATCCTCTTTAATATCTTCCACATCTTTTATCAATCTATACCGTAAACTGAGTGTGAAATAGTCGCGCTAATAGATAAGGTACATCTGACTTCGAGAGCAAAAAGAAAAAAATTCCGAAAATTTTCATTTTCCTTTTTTTTTTTTTATGGTTTTAATAAAATAATTCTATATTTTATTTTTATAATTTAAATATTAACTATGTTTTGAGTCTTATTTTACCTCGCTGATAACATATATGATGTCCTAAGAAGCATACGATTCATTTGCCATCATTTTTAACTTATTCCGAGCATTTTTTAGTTTTGTGACGGTTTAGAGGTCGTTCCGCAACGATTCTAAGGCACAGTCCAGTCACTTAGCATCGACTTTACATTAGTGCTCAATCGGATTTGGTATCTGCTTCAAATATTCCAACATCGCTGCGCTTTTACAAGGCTTTTTGTTTACCGAATGCCAAACTCGTAGAAGACCTGGGACGTCGATGGTAGACGCGTGGTTGATCGACAGGTCCTTATAGGATTAACATTACGGAACTCAAGTCAATGAGAAAACAAGGCCTAAGCGGTTTGAATCGATGACCTAGTTTTAGGGACTATTTTCTCGCAAATTTAACCCAAAATCTTCGATTTCACCAATTTTAAGTCGTTTTATCTCGAAATAATGGCAAAAGATGAATCAATATGTGTTTTTGTAACTCCTGTACAAAGACAAAGCATCAATTATCAGTTTTAACAATCTAATCGTGTCAACAGAAATTCAACATATACGATAGCGTAACTTAGCAGCATAATGTAAACAAAGCAATGACAGTGGTTCTTTTTGAACTTCAAAACCATAATACTTATCTATATTATTAAATAATGATAGATTTACATGCTTTCGCTCAAGTTTAACGTATAGAATAGTAGTATTCGAATGTTCTGTTTTTGTTGACGTCGACGATCGATGTTAAGGCGTTTTCTCCACGAAACGGCAAATTTATATTGAATATCAGTCTCTCGTAGTTCTATGTGAAGTCGTACGTTTTCGCTGCTCAATATCAACACGATCCACTCACTAGCAGTATATGCCTTAGTTCTAACTGAACCCCAGCATTGTCCATCATATTGCTGTAGCGAAATCCCCGACTCAGTCATATATGTTAAAGTTCCCGCTGAACTCAGTTATACACATATGAACGATCAGCTTGTGGAACAGTTCTCCAGAACTGCTACGCTTGATAGTGCTGCATACGAAGTTCCTCGAATGTCAATGTCCTGGTTGCAATTTATCGAAGAATAATGGAAGCACTGGTCAGCCTTGCTTCAGTTCTCCACGTGAACCTAGCATTGTTCATCACTGCTGACACGAAATCAATGACTCAGTCACATATATTGAGAATATCGTGACCATCAGTATATGCTGCAGCTCCTCGCACACTGAGCATAATCGACTGTTCGTACTGATGTCAATGTTTCTATATTTTGGTAATTCCAAAATTCAAAGAAGGCAACGGATGACCTCTTTTTTTCTTCAACATAGAAATCACTGATACAACACATCAATTTTATGTTTATATTCAATAACTTTCAATTTAAATTTAAATTTTAATCTACAACCTCATAGATTATATTATATCATTTTGTAAATGAATATAGTTTTGTTATTTTGTAAATCATGATCATTAATATGTCCCTATAACATGAGTAATGTCAATAATATACATCTCCAGTACAAAGATCATTAATATGCCTCCTCAACATTAATAATGTCAATGAAATAACTCTTTAGTATACAAATCATTAATATGTTTCCACAACATGAATAATGTTAATGATATAACTGTAGTATCAAAAGATCATCAATAGGTCCCCATAACAAATTAATGTCAATGATAGTTTTAGATAGTTAATAGTTAATAATATATGCAATGTTCAATCATATGTCAATGTCAATGGAACAATTTAACAGTGTAATAGATAATGTTCATCATTTATGCTATGAAACTCAATGAATTTTTATGCAACATTAAACCCTCATATGTACATTATTTTCAAAAGAACCTTTTGTGTAGACAACCTCTGCCTAGGCTACTTACATCTGAAATATACGTCATAACAATTAATGTAAATGCAGTTCATGACTTCCATCAATACATTTCCACAATATATGATAACATTTTAATCATAAGCATGCACTATAAATGAACCATTTATCAACCTCTGACTATGACATTTACTCAATTATGATAACATTTTACATCATATTATTTAGTTTTAAATGAATTTTTATGAATCATGCAATATTTAATCTATCATTTGTCAATGAATTTCAATGAATAACTATAAACACATGCAAAATCTACATCACACCTGTCAATGACATTCAAATGAATAATATATGAACACATGCACACTGAACATTCATACACATTTTACAAATGAATAAATATCCAAGTCATTTACTGTTCATGATAGTTCAACATGAATAACATTTCTGACAATGATGTCAATAGTGTCTATGCATTGTTTTAATTAATTCAGACAACCTCTATCTTTGATATTTCATGGCAATGATGATAATATTCATAGATTTATTTCATTTTTAATCGAAAACCGAAAATCATTAGATTTTATTTTCGAAATTATTTGGTGTGTTCATGAGAACATGTAAATTTTTTATTTGGTTATTCCCACCCTCTGAACACATGTTCAT
The DNA here is from genome assembly GCA_030323885.1 of Branchipolynoe longqiensis. Classification (NCBI taxonomy): domain Eukaryota; kingdom Metazoa; phylum Annelida; class Polychaeta; order Phyllodocida; family Polynoidae; genus Branchipolynoe; species Branchipolynoe longqiensis. The sequence goes on along the minus strand of CM059187.1, from coordinate 152,850,942 downwards.
TCCATCCCCATGGAACAACACCTTAGTGTCCCTATCTTCAGACAATATGAGACATACAACAATGACCCATCCCAACCTTTTGAATCCCAAAAAAACTTGACTCCATCCCTATGGACTTGGCTATAGTCCTGTTCCTCACAAGAACTATGCTGAACCAACATGTACCATATAGGCCGCCATTATTATAATCTCATCAAGAGAATATATAACACGTAGGATAGCTGTCCTCCAAAAGACAAGATGCTATAGAGTGTACATTACAGATCACCCCAGGAGACAACATATCATTTGCCCCCTGAGCTATGCTTGTCCCCCATCGGACAAACATAGTTTGTCTCCTGGCACGCGTGACTCTGTCAAAAACAACCAAGTTTTATGTGGCCTAATCCACCAGGTAAGTTTCATTTTTGGTTGTCCTTGTTTGAGAAAAATAAAATTTAATGTTTTAAGGAAACTCCCAGTCAAACCTTATAGAATGTTTTTTAGTAATCTGTGGTATCATTCATATCATCAATAGTAAAACATGTTATGCAGTGTAATATAGTACAATGTCTATACAATCATAGTCATATTTAATTAATAACAATAGTATGATGTATTGCATAAAGTGGCTTATGATCTCAAAAAAATATATATGTCAATTACTCTTCAGCCTTGCTGAGTTACAACATACTTCCTCAAGTTAAACAACATATTACAAAAATATATTCAACTCTTCAGTCCTATTGAATTCAAAATAACAAATGAACGTAAATGCAGCTATCTATAATGTAATGGAGTTACAGAGTAATTAGTTCATGCCATTTTATATCAGTGAGAAAGTCATTCCCCAATAGTTCATTAATGTTGTCTTACTACCATCAGTTACTCCCATTTCGCTGTGTAGCCTGCTGAAAATCAATTACACTACCTCAAGCTAGATATGTGAAACATCATACTTTCTTAATGATAATCATCAGTTCAACTATGCCTAGTATTCCTCCAGATAATTCAATAAGTATATGATAAAAAATAATAATCAGATTTTCAAGACTAACAGTGTTAAATCATGTTATCCGAACCAATACTGATCATTTGTCAAAAATAAATGTTTGAAGATCATATCAAAAATTATATATATCAGTTTAACTCATAGCTAAGATTTGTCATCTTGCTCTTGTGAAGTTAACATAACATAGTTGTAAAAAAAAATTGTGAAATCCCTATGATTATTTTAGCTGACCTCCCAACGAACAGTCGCTTTTGTAAAAATAATTTAGTTCATTCAATACCCTAGGCATTACTTGTTGCCTCACCAGGTATCTTCTCCACTTGATAAGTAGTAGAAAGCAAATTATGTCTCGCTCAGCAAACAATAGGACAAAAAAATAGGAAGAATCTTGCAGATCACTTTGACATAAATGAAAAAGATCTTCACATCAGACATTACTTAAAATCTCCCGACGTTCAACTAATGTTTTTGCTTAGCGGAATATTTTTGAAAAGTTCAACATAGAATAGAACTTCTACAAAAGTATTATCAATTCAAGTTCACTATTGACATTAATTACACGATCAGTCCTGTACATAGGTGAAAATCATTATTACCAACAGTTACTCCCATTTCATTGTATAGTAACTCAGTTAATCCAATTTCACTGAAGATTTATCAGCTTAGAACATATGGATCAGAAAGTAATTAAATCAAATTATAGTTTACAAGTATCAACTTTCTGTTTAGGTTTTTCATCCATATGAATCACAATCAAGAACATTATTTAGTTTTATTTTTAAACAAATAATTACTTTTATAATATATATCAAATTATTAAGTAATATGAACATATAGAATAAATTTCTTATTGAAAAAATAAAAAATGTTTTAACAAGTTAATTTAAATGTCTTATGTCATAATGTTAAATCAACTTATCTGTATTGTAATACACATAACAATATAGAATAGATACTTTAGATGCCTTAAGTATGTTAGTTTATGCTTCTAAGTATCTTAGTTATCGAGTTACGAATTTATTAGCACAAAAACATAAGACCTGAACCTTACCACAGTTCTAGTCAATGACGAAATGCTTCTGTGTAACCCCCGTCAACCACAACGACGATTAGCGACATTTTAAGACAAATCGATCATGTCAATCATGTTATGTCCAATTACGCTTCACGCGCCGGTGAATTATCTGTAACTACTGCTTCATACAAGTCAAAACAATTTAACCTTATCGCTTCACGCGTGTCGCCGTCGACACCCGATAAGAAATTGACTCCCGGCTCACCTCCGCCGGTTCTGATCGTCCTTACCGTATACTCGCGAAAAGTTTACGCTCGTCGAATAGAATTGCTCTATCGACCTTACGTAGCCGTCTTTTTTCATCAGTCGAGAGGTACAGGTTCGATAAATTACCTATATTTATGGAAAAATAGTTTTTTAGCCTGCGAGAATTTAATAGAATCAATACGGTAATGCAAGTCAATGTGTTACTTTAAGCGTTTTTAGATTTTTCACGGCCAAAGAATAATGATTTTTGTACTTAAGAAAAGTTAATACAAATCCAATGGTGTGTTCTAAATTGGATTAAATAACATCTTTGGTTATTTGCAATTCATCCGCTTTAATAATGTCCATTCTTACATATGCAAGATCTACCTTTTCAAGAAATATAACATCTTCAAAGTCTTAGCGAAAGTGCTATAGTATTAGTTTCTCGGAACATAACATTCAGTCGTTAGTGTGACGAAATTTAGTTCTTTTCAGTAGCTAAACAGTTTAAACTCAAAGTATTAAGTAACACCTGTTTTACGTCTCACCACGTAATTTGTAAGCGTACTAAAACTTAACTTAGATAAATAGAAAAGTCAATGGTAAATAAATGAAATTGTTATCTGTTAGTAAGACATTCAGTCACCACCGGTGTACTTTTTTCGCTCTATGTCCCGATAGAATAACAATACATTAGTACATAGCACCAAATTTCCTGAAATTATTTACTTATTTTACTTATTCCACCCGAAATGCTCCGTAGCATTTGGTAAGCAATAAGTGTCAAATTCACTTTATTATGGAAATGCTACTACGGTGTCAATACCATTCACTGTATCTCTGTAATACCAGAGTATTTAGTAACTTAAATAGTGGCGTAACTTACGATACAACCCGTTAATGTTGGCGCTAATTTTAGTAAGGAACATAAATATTTCTTATAACTATACCTCGAAAACCCTGTCGATTAGCTTTGGAGCTGTCGACTTGCGCTAGTGTTAATATTTGCTTCGTATTAACGCAATGGTTAGGCATGGCGCAATCGTTATTTATTAGTGGCGCAGCAACAAAGAAACTTTTTGCCGAATGAGCCGAAGCACTCAGACGTCTACGGATTCGCCGATCCTTCCGCAGTGTTCTTCGCTGTGATTGGTCAATTCTTTTATCTGACGTCATACTACTAATTATTGGATTTACGCTCCGCGCTTGCTGTCGCGTAAGCGGACCAGTACCAATTTCTCTCGAATGTAATACTTTAGGTTTTATTTTTGTTTTATTCACTAATAATTCATTAGTGTGTCGATTTTGATCAGGAATAATCGGATCGAAAGGCAAAGGTTGTGAAATACCTTTCCTTCGTTCAGTTCTAGTTAATCGTGGAGCAATATCATCCCATATGATATTAGAGTCAATTAATTTAACTTTATCACGGTTAACAACTTTCCGATCGTTATTAGGGCCTACCACAGTCACTACTGAACCCCGTGATCTAACGACTATGTAACCTGGATCGTATTTTCTTTCCAAAGGTCCAGCCTCATTTACAAATAAAACTACTTTATCACCAGGAGATAGTTTTACTGCATTCGCTTTTTTCCTCAAACGAACAACATTATAATTTCGACTTTCTTTTCGATTTTTGACAGCTTTAGCTAACGCCATAGATAAGTCATCTACACGATATGCTAAGTTCGAATCAATCGTCCCCGTCGATCGATACAGTAAAGAACTATGCTTCGTACCTGGATGTCTACCATAGGTTAGAAAGAAAGGAGAATAGCCAGTGCTATCTGAAGGTACAGTACGATACACATATATCACATCAGGCAAATGGGTCTCCCATAGATTAGCACGAGAATTAACCAACTTTCTTAGAATGCTTTTTATGGTTCTATGATATCTCTCCACCATACCATTTGACTGTGGATGATAAGGTGTTGTATGTCTTACCTCTACACCTAATTCTTTAAAATGATCCATAATCAATTTATTTTTAAATTCTAACCCATTGTCTGAAATAAACATACAAGGTATTGCATGGTGAGGAATATAATCATTAAATATATAATCATGAATTCCCTTCGATGATTTATCTGGCAATGCTTTATATTCAACCCAACCACTACAATGATCTATAATAGATAGTAAATATCTATTACCACTGGTACTAACTGGATATGGACCAGATAGATCCGCAGCAATCACCATACCAGGTGCCCTAGGCAATGGCATTGATTGTGGATATGCACGTGTGCGTTTACTACAGTTAACCACACAATTTGCACAATTGGTAATCAATCTATGGACATCTCCAGCCATACCAGGCCAACGAAAATGTTCCTGTAATCGTTTTAATGTTTTAGACATAGCCATATGACCTACCTCTATATGAGCTATCTTTATCACAGAATTCCTGTATTTTTTTGGTAACACTAGTCTAGGATACGTATCTTTCTTAGTAGGAGCTACTGTTGAATAAAGAAGATTATCCATTATCAAATAATTCTTTTCTTCATTCTCACCTAACGCATACTCTCTCATTTTTTTCTGTTCATTAATTACCTCATTATATGACAGTTGATAGTGTTCAAAAGGAATTACTTGTTCTGCCAATAGTGAATCAAAAGCAAACATTTCCACTGGTTCTTTTGCCTCAGTATTAGGTCTTAATCTAGACAACATATCAGCCCAGACATTATCTACACCTCTCATATAAACAATTGGTGCTGAAAATTCTGCTAATAATACTACTGCCCATCGTTGTATACGTGTATTACGAATTTCTTTAGTGAAAAAACATTTCAATGGAGCATGATCTGTATAGATAGTAAATTCTGCACCGTATAAGTAAGTTCTTAATTTTACTAGAGCATAAATAATAGCAAATGCTTCTTTCTCTATAGTAGGATAATTACGTTGAGCAGAAGAAAATCTAGTACTGATTAAATGCACTGGTCTGTCTATTCCATTTTCATCTTCCTGTACCAATACTGCACCTAAACTGTACTCAGAAGCATCTGTATACAGTTTATATGGTTTAAAAGGATCAGGAAATTTCAACAGTACACAATCTAACAATAGTGTCTTCAACTCATTCCATGCAATTTCACATTCCATAGTCCATTCAAAACTACTTTTATTACTAGTTAAATAAGTTATAGGAGCAACTACATCAGCATAATTTGGAATTAATTGTCTGTAGTATCCTGCCGATCCTAATAATCGTCTTACTTCTTTTTTACTTGTCGGTGAAGCCAGATCTCTTATTGCAGTTATTTTTTCAGGATCCGGTTTCAGCCCTGCTGAACATACAACGTAACCTAAGAGTTTTACTTCTTTTACACCAAATTCACATTTAGATTCTTTAATAGTCATATTGTTATTTTGCAAGATAGTCAATATAGTAGTTACATCTTTCTCATGACTCTCTCATCTGGTGAATAAATAATAATATCATCTAAATAAATTAGACAACATTTACCTAAATGTTCTGCAAAAATTACATTCATCATTCTTTGGAATACTGCAGGTGCATTAGTTAATCCAAATTGCATACGCTTAAATTGAAACAATCCCATGTGTGTGTTTATAGCTGTTTTAGGTCTGCTATCCTTATCTACCATTACCTGCCAATACCCTGATTTAAGGTCAATGGTGGTAAAAATTTTAGCACCATGCAACTGATCAAAAATGTCCTGTATCCTGGGTAAAGGATAAGCATCTTTAATAGTTACTGCATTCAATTTTCGGTAGTCACCACAGAGACGTATAGTACCATCTTTCTTAGGCACCAACGTAACTGGTGAAGCCCAAGGACTACAACTAGTTTCAATTATATCATCATCTAACATCTTATTTATTTCTTTTTCAACTATATGTCGTTTACTTAAAGGTATTCTATAAGGTCTTTGATTTATTGGGTATGCATTATCTGTGTCAATATGCATCTCAATTACCTTAATAGCTTTAAGTTTATCATTAGAATCAGGAAATATCAAGGGAAAATGCTTTTTCCAATAGTCTACTTCTAGAACTATTCCTGCAATTTTTCTATCAATTAATTCTAAACTACTCCATGGATGTACAATATCACATAAGGAAACAAATTTATTCCTGTAACAAATTTCCGCCTCACACATTTCCATTATATCTGTGCCAATTAATAATTCAAAAGCTAATGATTCAACTACAAAGAAAGGACATAACTTACTATAAATAGAAATATAAGTCATACCTAAAGTTGGAATTAAATGACCTGAGATTGATCTCAGCCTACTACCTGGATACAAATGTTTATATGCTATTCCAATATCAACCAATTTTTGAAATGCCTTTACATGTATTAAACTTTTAGCCGCACCTGAGTCTACCAGACCAGTTAATTTTACCTGATTAAAATCAATAGCAATACTCGGACGAGTATCAAGTGCGCTATTCAGTTTCCCGAAGCAGTAGAGTTTATATTACTACGCAGTAATTTCAACTGTGGACAGTTTCTCATTAAATGTGGTTCATTACATACATAACAAGTCAAAGTATTACGACTAGCACGCGGTGTCTGATACGCGTGTTCTATTTTAGCCGTCGGCGCCTGCGCGTGAGCAGTCGGCGTCGCTTTGCCATTGCTTCCTCGCTTTCCCACTGTACTGAGTTTATTTTTAGACGTATCAGCTAATTCTAGCTTCGGCGCTACGTTTACGCGCGGCGACTCAAGACGTCTGCCCCGTGCATAAGAATTGCCACCATATGCTGGCGCAACGTTTACCGCGTGAATTTCTGCACGTGTATCTTTCTCAGAAATAGTTAAGCGTTCTACACACTTCCTCAGTGATTTTAATTCGTTCTGGAGCGACTTTAGAGCCTGACTATCTTCTGTCCTTCCTGAACTAGCCTGAACTACCTCAGCAGGAACCCTTTTCGACAATTTAGAAGAAATAAAATTTAGACTATCTATTGGAGTAGTCCTATTTAAATCTGTCAGTCGTGATTGAGCACGTCGTTGCTGTCTCAATACAGACCTATCACTTAGTATAGCAAGAGTGAAAGCTTCCTCTAAAGATTTAGGCCTATTGGTTTCCACATACCACATAGTGTTGTCATCTAATAATGAATCAAGAAACCTTGATAGTAGAATTTCAAAGGTGTCAGTCCCCAAGGTAGCAGAAGGTAGTTTCCATCCCTTACTTGCAGCAGTTTTAAACCGTTGACAATATGCTGCCACTGTTTCACCCTCATTCTGTACCATAGTCATTACTATACTTTTTAAGTGAGTTTTCTCATCAGCAGTTAACAAAGTTCTAGCAATTTCCTCTTTTATTTCATTCCATGACCTAGCACCTTTAACTGTGAAAGCAGTGAATAACACTTCATGCAGTGTGCCCGTTGCATTTGAAAGTGCAAACCGAATTATATCTAGGTCAGAAACATCAGCAAGAACCCCAATCCTCTCAATAAGATCTACCCACTCTCTCAATGCACCTCTGTCAGTACCGTCTAGCATAGGCACAGACTTTCCATATGCTTTTAGAGCTCTTATCTTGGCTTCACTGCTCTTATGTTCTAAACTAGCTAACTCACGTTTTTCTCTACGTTCTTCTCTTTCATAGTCAATTTCAGCACGTTCAGTAACCTCCAGTACCCTTTCTTCATTTTTTTCAGTTATGCTCTCTATGCTATCTGCCATAAACTTAGTCCATGCTTCTAATCTATCACAATCATCACTCAAAATTCCCAAATCTACTTGGTTCTGTAACCACAATGCAAATTGTTCACGTAAAGCATCCTCCTTTAATCGTGTTCTAGGCATTGTGAATGTGTAGTGTGTATTGTGTAGTACAAGTGTATTTAAATAGAATATATTCAATAATATATCAACCTACCACAAGCTCAATATATTTAAATACGATATATCAACCTACCACAAGTCAAATGCACTCAAATACAATTTATCAAACTACCACAAGTCTAATGTATTTAAATACGATATATCAACCTACCACAAGTCAAATGCACTCAAATACAATATATTAAACTACCACAAGTCTAATGTATTTAAATACAATACACCATATATTAACTTACCACAAGTCAAATATATTTAATACAACATGTTAACCTACCAGAAGTCAAGTATTTTTTCACGCTATTGAAATCCTCCTTATAGCGGTTCAATGAGAAATTTAGTGTGTTGCGTAAAGCGCGGTAGAAACAAAGTCAAGAATTGTATCCAACCGATAGAATTTACCTGTAACGTAGTAGAAAAGTGAAAAGTCTCTCCGTATGTATTAATACGCTTCCAATTTACTCCAAGGTTAAAGAAAATTACCGAAAGTAGTCCGAAAATGAAAACAATTCTCCGGTACCACGAGGCTTCAGACAGACGATAAAACTATAATATTACAGTAATATCCACGTCAAAGACTAGTGTAACCCTTAAGAAAAGACACTTTCGTCGGAAATTCGTCGACAAAGTAATTTAATCCAATTTAATCCTTGCAAAAAGTAAAAAGAATAGAGAATCTATAGAAGAAAAATAAGCTATCTACACCAACCAACCCACCAGTCGCAGTATCTGTCAAGTCAGTTCCCAAATTTCTTAACCTCCAGAAATTTAGAATTTAAAATAGCATATCAAATTAAATGAAATAAAAATACTACATAATAATATAAATCCCAAAAAATAATTGTAGTACTACTCCTAACGTCAAAAATGAAACTACACGCGTATTGAAGACACACCACGTGCGTTCAAATGATCCACGTGCGTTCAAAAATAACAGTAGTCAGCTAACAATTAAATAAAGAAGTATACACGTATAGTATTATAAAACAAATAAAAAGAAAATGCTACCGAAACTCACCGAAAATCTATAATAAACCGTCAATAGTCAGTACTAACCAATCTCGGTAGTTTCTCTCGTCGTGGTCGCCATTTTGTAAACGTGCCGGCTGGTGGTGTGGGTGGTGTAAGACAGGTCAAGTGAAATCACTACAGGTAATGAAGGAAACAGAGTAGGAAATGAAAGGTAAGAGAATGACACTCCTCAGTTTATTGCTTATATAGTCTTACAAGATCCAAGATGGCCGTGGTCACATGAGGTGATCCCTCAATCAACATAATGCAGTGGTGACATGACTCAATCCTCCAATAGGAATACAATGCAGTGGTCAATGATCATAACAATGCCATGTGGGGTGGAGGGGGCATGTGAGGTGACTCTTCCAAAGACTGTTCTTAGTCAAACTCGGAAGTGACACTCCCTCTCAAAGACTATTCAATATACAAGTTCTATACCTAATGAATAATAGTTTACCAATTCCACACATATCCCTCATATGCCTTTGGGTTTTTATAGTTTAACATTTATCATTATATAGACAGTTTGTAATTTATTATAGTAACTTCACCTCGGTTCACATGTATTATATCGGACAATTTTACAGCTAGGTGGTGCTCGTCGTGGACTATCAGTCCATACTATATATCCAGTCCATATATCACAATGACTTGATATCCCACTCAATCACATTATCCTGACACTACGCTATCCTATTAATGATGCGGTGGTGGTGGTGGGAGCTGCGGAGGGTAGGGTGCAGGTTCCTACTGCTTGTTGGTAGGTAAGACCAGGTCGCGAGCAGCTCAATGTGTAGGGGTGGGTGTAGGGAGTGTGGGTGGGTGTGTGGGGTGGGGGAGAGTCGGTGGATGTGGGGGGTGGATGTGGGGGGTTGTGCGTGGGGGGCTGCGTGGTGCGCTAGGATAGACTGGGATTGTGGCGGTGATGTAAGCGTGAGCAGTGGGGGATGGGGGGATGGGGGAGGGGAGGGGGATGGGGGGGGGGGGCTTGTTGTTATCGACAGTGAGAGAGAGGCTGGGGAAACTGGTCAGCAGCCTGACACGGAAGGAAGGATGTGAGAAGAACGGGAGCTGTGACGTGGGTGTCGGGGTGGTAGGGGTGTGGGGGTGTGGGTGGGGATGCAGGAGACCCACTATGGTGGAGGGAGGGGGTTGGGGAGTGGAGGGGAGGGGGTGGGGGAAATTAGAGGAGGGATGGTTGTAGGGACGTCTCCAGTGATGGACAGGGGTGGGTGGTGGGTGGTATGTGCGTAGTGTGACTGACATACTGGTGGTGTGGATGGAATAGGGGTGGTGTGGCGATAATAGGGATGTGAGGCTGGTATAGGAGTGGTGTGGATGGAATAGGGGTGGTGTGGATGGCACAGGGTTGGTGTAAATGGAACAAGGGTGGTGTGACTAGTATAGGGGTGCTGTGAATAGAATAGGGGTGGTGAGGATGGGATAGGGATGGTGTGACTAGTATAGGGGTGCTGTGGATAGAATAGGGGTGGTGAGGATGGGATAGGGATGTTGTGACTAGAATAGGGGTGCTGTGAATAGAATAGGGGTGGTGAGGATGGGATAGGGATGTTGTGACTAGTATAGGGGTGCTGTGGATAGAATAGGGGTGCTGAGGGTGGGATAGGGATGTTGTGACTAGTATAGGGGTGCTGTGGATAGAATAGGGGTGGTGAGTGGGATAGGGATGTGTTGACTAGTATAGGGTGCTGTGAATAGAATAGGGGTGGAGAGGGTGGGATAGGGTGTTGTGACTAGTATAGGGGTGCTGGATAGAATAGGGGTGGTGAGGATGGGATAGGGGTGTTGTGACAGTATAGGTCTGTGACTAGAATAGGGTGGTGAGGATGGGATAGGGATGTTGTGACTAGTATAGGGGTGTGTGTGGATAGAATAAGTGGTGGTGAGGGTGGATAGGGATGTTGTGACTAGTATAGGGTGCTGTGGATAGAATTGGGGTGGTGAGGGTGGGAATTAGGGATGTTGTGACTAGTATAGGGGTGCTGTGAATAGAATAGGGGTGGAGAGGGTGGGATAGGGATGTTGTGACTAGCATAGGGGTGCTGTGGATAGAATAGGGGTGGTGAGGATGGGATAGGGATGTTGTGACTAGTATAGGGGTGCTGTGAATAGAATAGGGGTGGTGAGGGTGGGATAGGGATGTTGTGATTAGTACAGGGGTGCTGTGAATAGAATAGGGGTGGTGAGGGTGGGATAGGGATGTTGTGACTAGTATAGGGGTGCTGTGAATAGAATAGGGGTGGTGAGGATGGGATAGGGATGTTGTGACTAGTATAGATGTTGCTGATGTGGAGATAGTGATGGAATGTAATGGTGCTACTAGTTCAGGGCCGCTAGTATAGGCCTGGTTGCTACTAGTATATGGCTGGTTGCCACTAGTATAGGGCTGGTTGCCACTAGTATAGGGCTGGTTGCTGCTAGTATAGGGCTGGTTGCTGCTAGTATAGGGCTGGTTGCCGCTAGTATAGTGCTGGTTGCCGCTAGTATAGGCCTGCTTGCTGCTAGTATAGGCCTGGTTGCTACTAGTATATGGATGGTTGCCACTAGTATAGGGCCGGTTGCTGCTAGTATAGGGCTGGTTGCTGCTAGTATAGTGATGGTTGCTGCTAGTATAGGGCTGGTTGCCGCTAGTATAGTGCTGGTTGCCACTGGTGCAGTGCTAGTTGCTGCTAATATAGGGCTGGTTGCTGCTAGTATCGGCCTGGTTGCCACAATTATAGGGCTGGTTGCCACTAGTATAGGGCTGGTTGCCACTAGTATAGGGCTGGTTGCTGCTAGTATAGGGCTGGTTGCCGATGGTGCGGTCCTGGTTGCTGATAGTATAGTGCTGGTTGCTGCTAGTATAGGTCTGGTTACTGCTAGTATAGTGCTGGTTGCTGCTAGTATAGGGCTGGTTGCTGCTAGTATAGGGCTGGTTGCCACTAGTATAGGCTGGTTGCGACTAGTATAGGGCTGGTTGCCAGTAGTATAGGGCTGGTTGCCACTAGTATAGGGCTGGTTGCCAGTAGTATAGGGCTGGTTGCCAGTAGTATAGGGCTGGTTGCTGCTAGAATAGGGCTGGTTGCCACTAGTATAGGGCTGGTTGCCAGTAGTATATGCTGGTTGCCGCTAGTATAGGGCTGGTTGCCACTAGTATAGGATGGTTGCTGCTAGTATAGGGCTGGTTGTCATTGGTACATGGCTAGTTGTCGCTAGTATATGGTTAGTTACCGCTAGTATAGGGATGGTTGCTGCTAGTATAGGGCTGGTTGTCATTGGTACATGGCTGGTTGTTGCTAGTGTATGGTTAGTTACTGCTAGTATATGGCTGGTTGCCAGTAGTATAGGGCTGGTTGCCACTAGTATAGGGCTTTTTGCCACTAGTATAGGGCTGGTTGCCGCTAATATAGGGCTGGTTGCCGCTATTATAGGGATGGTTGTGGACTACGCTAGGCTAGTTGGGGCTGGTAAGGGGCTGGTTGCTAGTATAGGGCTGGTTGCCGCTATTGTGGGTCTGGTTGCCGCTGGTACATGGCCAGTTGCCGCTGGTACTTGACTGGTTGCCGCTGGTACAAACAGGCGTGTACCAGTAGGGCGCGCTGCCCGCTAGGGTACGCGGTGCCCCTCCAGTGGCGGGTGGCGGTAGCGCCGACGTGCAAGGCCGCAATCAATGGGCGGGCAGGCAGTGCTTCAGGGCCGGGGGGCTCACCGTCACGCAGCGCCCCCAGCGGCTGCGGCTAGAACTACAGCGCCACGCGGCGGGCGGGCGGGCGGGGAGACGTGTAGGCGGGCGGGTGGGCGGGTAGGCAGGCCTGGCGGTACGCTCTGACTGATGACTGTCTGTGCTGCCCCTTCCCCTCCCCCCCCCCTCTCCCTCGGCCCCTCTCCCTCGGCCCCTCAACCACCCAGCCCGCCTGACACGTGCGGGCTCACGAACAAATCACCCCCGACTTACATCAAAAAGCATAACAGCAGCTTAAAACAGGTTGGCATAGACTGCTGCCCCACCTCACCCCCTGTCGCTGCAATGCACTGTGATTGCATGCATTGCCTGTGATACCCCAGTCACATTACAGCTTGCGACCACTTTGCGACCACCTTAGACCAAAGAACCCACACTCACCAGGGATGTCTTTGCTACCAAAACAATGGTTGCCGATGTCTGGGAGTCACTGGTGAGTGTGGGTTCTTTGGTCTAAGGTGGTCGCAAAGTGGTCGCAAGCTGGAGTGTGACTGAGGTATAAGTTAACTGGTGATGTTCAATCAGTGTTGCCTTTCTCCTACACACACCACGCCGTGATACACACTCTCATATGTGATACATAATGCATTATACGAGTATAAATGCAAGGGGAACATGTACTCTATATAGCTTCCTCCTTTGGCGCAGTGGTTGAGTGCCCCCCCCCCCTCACCCCCCGGCTGTTGGTGCCCCACCGCCTCGCGCTACATACACTGGAGGATTTTTTTATATGATAGATGATGTATAAGGTATTATGCGAGTATAAAGGCACGGAAGGGACTACTTCATTATTATTATTATTATTACTATTGTTACTGTCACTAGCAGTCGCGGCAACCTCACTGGCACCGGAGGATTTTTCTTATGTGATGTATAACGAATTATGGGAGTATAAATGAGTAAAAGTGAATTTATCGTCTATATTATTGTACGCAGTCTGTATATTCCCCCCCTCCCCTTGCTCGATGGTGGCGCCACTACCGGCCCCAACCGCCACTCGTTCTGGAGGATATCTATATATATATATCTGCCATGATCGCGGATTGGTCCATGATCCATTAGTACGCCGAACTCCAGCCTATCTCTCCATATACAGTGGGTACCAGCAGGCCCAGCCCCAGCGTAATCACTGAGGTCCAAATCCCCAGACGCCCCCTCCCCCCCACCCCTCAGCCCCCCTCCTCCCCCCCACCTCCCCGCGCCTCAGCCTCAGCCTAGTGGTCGGGCTGCACCGGCCTCACCTCCCCTCACGTGACGCGGCCCAAACCTCAATGTCCAACCGTTCCTACGCATGCGCACCGCGTTTATAATTCACTCTCTGACATTATAACCAGAGATGCGATCCTCTATATCCACCCCCACCCACTACCCATCTATCCCCCTCCTCACCCCATTTTCACCACACACATTCACACATACACTCCACCCTCTCTCTCCCTCTCTCTCGCTCGCTCTCTCTCCCTCTCTCCCTCTATCACACTCTCTCTCTCCCTCTCTCCCTCTATCACACTCTCTCTCCCCGCTCCCTCTCACCCTCTCTCTCCCACTCTCTTTCCCTCTCTCTCCCTCTCTCTCGCTCTCTCTCACTCTCTCGTGTTCTCTCCCTCTCTCCCCTCTCTCTCGTTCTCACTCTCTCTCGCTCTCTCTCTCGCTCTCTCCCTCTCTCGCTCTCTCTCACTCTCTTGCGCTCTCTCCCTCTCTCCCTCCCTCTCGCTCTCTCCCTCCCTCTCGCTCTCTCTCTCTCTCCCTCTCCCTTCTCCCTCTATTCCTCTCTTTCTCCCTCTCTCTCTCCCTCTCGCCCTCTCTCTGCCCCTCGCTCTCTCCCCCTCTCTCTCTCCTTCTCTCTCTCCCTCTCTCTCCCTCTTCGTCCTGATATGACCTTAGATGTTGCTAGGACGTAACACGACAACAAACAAACTCTCCCCTCTCTCCCTCCCTCTCTCCCTCTCTTTCCCTCTCTCCCTCCCTTTCCCTATCTCTCCCTCCCTCTCTCTCTCTCTCTCTCTCACAACAACTCCCATTGGCCCATATGGTAAGGGCGCTGGTTGGCTTCTCACACTGGAAGTGCTGTTTTCAAACCGCGGCCGACTCAAACCAATGACTTACATAATGGTATTGATAGGATCGGGCCAGGACTGGTTTGCCCAGAATTTCAGAATAATGTGTCTCAGTGGGATATCGGCTCATGACCCTCACAGCCCGGATTTCCAGTGGGGCAGCACTATTAAGTCGTCATAAATTCACACTACCACAAGTTGGTAACCCATCCTGATATGACCGTACATGTTGCTAGGGCGTAAGATCCAAACTAACACCCCCCCCTTCGCCCCCCCCCCCCACACACGCCTTGCATCCAGTGGCGGCCTAGAACTAGGCCACCTCTCTGTGACCCCAGCGTTGGACATGCACTTCCGGTATATATTCCATTTAAGGTCACGCGAACGCCACCCTCCCCCTTCCTCTGCCACTCCCCTCCCCACGTGACTAAAGCCATATTCCACATATTAGCCAACGGACGCGGTGGCCGAATCGGTAGAGCGCAGGCCTCCGATGCGGGAGATCGGGAATTCGATTCCCGATTTAGCCAAGGCAATGACTTACATAAATGATACTTGTCGCTTCCTAGCTTGGCGCTCAGCTTTATTAGGATAGGGCAAGGACTGGTTAGCTAAGTGTCAGGATAATGTCACCGAGTGGGATATGGGGTCATGGTGTTGGCCGTCCGATTTCCCAGTCGGGCAGCACTATAAAGTCGCTATGAGTGCGCACTCTCACAAGTCGGTACCCATCCCTGATATGACTTGAGATGTTGCCAGGATTTAAAACTCCAACAACCAACCAACGTACCCACTGCCATCAGAGGGCGAATCGATAATGCAAATCCTCTATGCTACCTTTTTCACAGAGCAACCTGCACAATGAGCTGCTGCCCAAAATATTGATTCCTCCAACTGCCACCAGAACGTGGGACAGTAGTGGAAATCCTCTATAAGTGTCTTTTCAATGAGATTGTTACACATTGATCAGTTAGGCACAACATTAATTCATCCGACTGCCGTTAGAGGGCTGATTAGTGGTTGAAATCGTTTATTGGATGTTATATATTACAATCTGTGGAAACTACCGGTGCCAGTGTCGCCACCTATATGTCTATCATGTATTATAACAACTCACAGCAATCTTACCATTCCTGGAGTAAAGCATTGATTATATCCTATTCAATTGTTCTGAGTGAAGCCATTAATAGCTATGTAATCATGTAGTCATGTTCATGAAAACGGGGAGATGAGTCTCACGGAGAGCTATTATTGAGGCTTATTATAAATGCTATATTATAAAATGACGCTTGTAAATTGACTGCCTCTTTTATAGCGCGAATGTCACACTTGCGTAAAGTGGCCAGCCTTCTGCAGCCCTTATGCAAATGGCTAGAGGACAGTAATCACTCACGTTCGCATTGGCAGCCATTTTCTTTTCTACTAAAACTGGACTTGCAATGTTTGTGCTACTACTGTGCATCTCTCAGCCCACTCCCGTGGCAAGTATCCATGTGCACAATAAATGATGGCAGCGGAGGTTGTCGCTTCATGGTGCTAAATGTCGTCTGATGTGAGCAGTCGTTGCCAGATAGATGAGTTTAGGTGCAACAGGTTCTGCCTAGAGCATTGCCTGAAGTGAGACTATGATTAATACGCGTACTAGTGATATCATGACCTACCAAAGTAATGCAGCAATTAACGTCAAATTTAAGTTTTGTCAAGTAAATTTATTCGTGCTCATTCTTACGTCTTTTCTTCCTGTAAATTGAATTGTTATGAAATGGCTTATATAATTTATAGATGTGATTCATAACGTATTAGGCGAGTATAAAGGAGTGGAAGGGGAATTAGTTGTTCATATATTGTACTCATTGCTCTATATTCTGCCTCATCTACTTCAGGTTTGTGACTGGTGGCGCCACCACCAGTTCTCGTCGCTAACGGATGTGGCAAACCGTCACTCACACTTGAGGATGTATGCAGTTTGTCAAAATATAGCAATATCAGTTAGTTCTGAATTTATCATATATGTATATATTGCTGGGGATGGTTGGCTGTTATATATATTTAAGACACCCTTCCACTGCTATATATATAATTATATATATATATAGCTATAATTATATATAATTAAATATAATTGTAATTATATATAATTATATATATAGCTGTAGAAGGTTAACTGCTATATACAACTGCTATCATCCAATCTTCCACAGCTATATATAACTATATATATAGCTGTAGAAGGTTTACTGCTATATACACATATATATATAATTATGTCGTGGGGGTGATGAAAATGGGAAATACTGTGCCTAGAGCGGGACTCGAACCCACATCTCCTTGCATTCCGGGCCAGTGTGCTAACCATTACACCACCTAGGCTCCCTGATATCGACACACTCCCCACGCCTACCTGTCTATGTGGTTACTTGCCCGAGAGGTCAGTGCAGACCACTACACTCGTCCCCCTGGAATTGTAAGTCTTGTAATGCTTACAATTACATACATACAGGCAATGCACTAACACATACATACACAGGGTAGGTTCAACAACCATACAGCGCAAAGCTTGTACAGGATCCTGATCACGGCAACCAGTGTCGTGGGGGTGATGAAAATGGGAAATATTGTGCCTAGAGCGGGACTCGAACCCACATCTCTTTGCATTCCGGGCCAGTGTGCTAACCATTGCACCACCTAGGCTCCCTGATATCGACACACTCCCCACGCCTACCTGTCTATGTGGTTACTTGCCTGAGAGGTCAGTGCAGACCACTACAATTATATATATATCATCCAACCCTCCACAGCTATATATAACTATATATATAGCTGTAGAAGGTTAACTGCTATATACACATATATATATAATTATATATATATATATCATCCAACCCTCCACAGCTATATATAACTGTATATATAGCTGTGGAAGGTTAACTGCTACATACACATATATATAATTATATATACATATCATCCAACCTTACACAGCTATATATAATTATATATATATCATCCAATCTTCCACAGCTACATCTAACTATATATATAGCTGGGTAAGGTTGGCTGTTATATATATACACATATATAACAGCCAACCTTACACAGCCCTTGCGCAAATAGCCAGCGGCTAGTAATCATTGTCACACTTAATGGTTCTCTTTCGAAGCCAGTTTCCTTTCTTCTTCTAATGTATATGCAATGTTTGCTTTACCATACATTTCTCTTTCTCGGCCCACTCCCACGGCAAGTCTCCATTTCGCGGAATAAATTACGGCAGCAGAGGTTGTCGTTTCGTGGTGCTAAATGTGATGTGATGTGAGAATTTGTTGTCAGATAGATGGGTTCAGTTGGACGGGGTTCTGCGTAGAGAACTGCCTGTCGCGAGGCCATGATCAATACACATCCTACCAATAGTAAAAGGCCTGCAGGCCTAACACTTTGGCAATATAGCAATTTAATTCATCATTTCAACTTTCACCAGGTAAAAATCCACATGAAATGTGTTGTGTTTCTTTAAAGAGGCATAGTTTGGTAATCTTAAGTATTAGACATTTTTCGGAGATAAATATATTAAATTGATTGTTATAATCTACCTGACTTTAGTTTGCAGTAAGTTTGATTTAAAAGGCTAACTTTGGAGATATTTGAAGTGCAACAATTCTAAAATAATTTTGACAAGCTTGCCAATATTCTGACACCATAGGCTTATGCAGAAACAGGTTCTATTAGATTGACTCAGTATCCCCTTCTATGTGGTGACATATGCTGAAGAAGCATATTAGTATCTAAGGTAGATATGTAGAATCAAATCTAGGTTTGTGTTCTGGTTTTAACAATTTGATGTTTAATCGGACTATGCAACTTTAGTGGGTTGGTTTAAAAAGACATGAGGTGCACATGTTTCCTTTATTCATTGCATAGGGGTAAACAGATGTGTGCGCATATGTTTACTCAGAGTTTGCTGTGAACAAAGCAAATATTTCCTTTATTCATTGAATAGGGGTAAACAGATTTGTACACCTATGCTTGCGCAGAGTTTGCTGTGAATAAAGCAAGGCTAAGTAAAACTGGCGTCTCTGATTTTGGTGCAGTTTAGGGAACAGCAGATATGTCAGTGGCATCATTTAGTGGCATCAATTAGGGGCATCAATTAGTGGCATTATTTAGAAGCATAAATTAGAGGTGTCATTTAGTGACATCAATTAGTAGCATTAATTAGTGGCATAAATTAGTGGCATTATTTAGTGGCATCATTTAGTAGCATAGCTTAATTGTATGATTTAGTAGCATCAATTAGTGGCATTATTTAGTAGCATCATTTAGTGGCATCATTTATCGGCATCAATTAGTAGCATTAATTAGTGGGACCATGTAGTGAGATCGTTTAGTGGGATCATTTAGTAGCACCATTTCGTGGCATATTTTAGAATTATCCATTAGTGACATCATTTAGTGACAGCATGTAGTGGCATCATTTGGTGGCATCAATTAGTGATGTCATTTAGTGACATCACTTAGTGACATCATTTAGTAGCATCATTCAGTGACATCAACTAGTAGCATCAATTACTAGCATTAATTAGTGGGACCATGTAGTGAGATCATTTAGTGGGATCATTTAGTAGCACCATTTCGTGGCATCTTTTAGAATTATCCATTAGTGATATCATTTAGTGACAGCATGTAGTGGCATCATTTGGTGGCATCATTTAGTGATGTCATTTAGTGACATCACTTAGTGACATCATTTAGTAGCATCATTCACTGACATCAACTAGTAGCATCGATTAGTAGCATTAATTAGTGGCACCATTTAGTGGGATCATTAGTGTGATAATTTAGTAGCACCGTTTAGCGGCATCTTTTAGAATTATCCATTAATGGCACCATTTAGTGGCATCATTTAGTCGCATCATTAAGTGAAGCAGACAACATTAAGGAAAGAGCAGACGACATTAACTGAGGAGTAGACACCGTTACGTGAGCATCACACTATGATGCATGCCGGGATATGCAAAACTGGACCAGGCACCTTTTGCTATGCGAAGGCACAAAATCTATATGGTAGTCCCACAGCCTAACTCTGGTGCCCTTCACGCAATGGCTGCCGGGAACTGTTATTGATTGTCGTCTGCTCAGAGTACAAACTGTTCCATGGATGCCCTCAGCAAAATGAAAGCGCGCCATTTGAACAAAATGTTCGCTAATCAGTGTTAGCAGTTGAAATAAATAAAAATTGCCAGAAATTCGTTTCTTATCATGGCGATTTCAATTTGAGTGATTGATTTCTCTCATTCTACTGGTCCCATATGGGGGAATAGCCTCTATATGGCTATACACCGCAATTAGCATTTTCATATTTGCTCAGTAATTTTGGTGTTTTTATGGACCATGAAATATTTGCCACTTTATTTATCTGAGTGTGTCAATCATATTTAAATATATGTTTATTTGTTTCTTTGTGTTTTACATTCTG